>CM073500.1:33945688-35168188 GCA_037074585.1 Biancaea sappan | reverse complement strand
TATATCTCTATTTTATTAATATATTAATATTTAATTTTATGAAAAATATATAATAGTAATAATAATACTAATAAAAAATTTTGCACTATAATTTTATGAAAATATCGGAGTCCTACAATTTCAGTCGGACCTTTCTCTTTATTATAATTGAATCTTAAAACACGTCAAAAATGAAATAGATGTTATAATATATTTTTTAGAAATAAAAATATGATTTATTTAAATTTCTTCGAACTTGGCAAATTCAAATTTATATGGGTTTCTTGAATGGATATTAATGAATTTAAAACAATTCTAAGCGAGATTAATAAAATTTTATGGGATGGGGTAGTGACCTTGATGACAGAAGGTTAACCTCGAATTTTCGCATTTTCATGGGACAAAATCTCATAGGTTGGTCACACAAAAAGCAATTTTGTGGTGACAAAGTCGAGTATTGAGGTTGAGTATCCTAGTAATATAGCTACATCTATTGTTGAATTAGTTTGGATTCAATTATGAAAGGCTTGATCGGGAGTTACTGTCAATCAGAAATCAGTTTTGTACCTATGGTAACCTCGGTGCAGTCTTGTGGGTTCATAATCCAATAATGCTTCATGCAAAGACCAAACACATGGAGATAGATCCTAATTACTTTGTATTTGTTAGAGAAAAGGTTGTCGAAGGATATCCCAAACGGAACGGAAGCCTTGTCTCGTGCACCTTTTGATTTTCTAAAAGCCAAACTCAGTGTATGTGACTTTCCAAATTAACTCACTTGAGTTTGAGGGGGAACGCACGCGTGTAAAGGAGTATGGTACAGTGTGTGGATCCAATTATTTTATTTTTCCCTATGCCCTTTCAGTACATGTGGGTTGGTTATTTAATTCTATTATATTGTCAATAGTGTTCGGTGGCTCCTCTCAATTGTATATATACACTTTACACTTTATTCATTGAATAAAGTTTACAAGAACAACATATAACACAACAAACACGTTTTTATACAATGGGAAATTAAAAGATGGTGCATGGTAGGTAATTGTGGATCAAATTGTAGAGAAAGTGATCTCAGACGCGAGTAGCATTAACACAATGTTGGAGACGATGAGCCGGTATCCTCGGAATCGCTAAACCAATAATCAAAGCCTCCGTTCAATGTTATTGACAGTTGACTAAAATTGTAGTTAAATACCTCCCGATGCTTGTATCAGTGACTGAGAATTTTTGAATCGTTTCCATAAGCTTTTAGCAGCAGTTTTAATTCTCCCAAAATACAAACATAAGCACCGGCAAATGCATATTTTACGCGGATCAGGTTGTGGAGGACGACGAGGTGATCCCAGACGAGTGGCATTAACATAGTCTTGGGGACAATGAGCAGCTACCCCTGGGCCTGGCAATATCGTCGCTGACCAAAAAATCCTATTAAGTATCATAAGCAACCCTTCTCTGTACTCCCATCCATGTTTGTACACAATCGTGAAGCTCCTCATCAATTCCCAGAACGCATTCACCCTCATCAGTATCATCGCCGTTAGCGAGAAGTAGTTCTTATCCGGCTCTTCCGTCACAATCTGCATATATATATAAATATATATGTTTGTATATTCCATTAATTAAATAATCTCTTTATATATATATATATAATAGTAAAAATCAATTAATCACCACAAATAACTAAGTTCATACGTACGTCGTATTTATAGTTCCTGTCATAGTAATAACATGTCCCGAAATGCTTGAACATGAAGTCCTTGTCGTCGAAAGGCAACCTCGGGACGATGTCGTAGCAATAAACAAACCTGCGATACTCGATCCCATGACGTTTCAACTTTTCTTCCATGAACTTGGCAAAAGCTTTATCTCCAACTCTGGGCTGCCCAAACGTGTAAACCCCTTGAAGCCTTTCCAACAACAAAGTCTCGCCGTGCAACAACAGTATCGCAGGAAAAAGGATTGCTAGTGCTCCACCCAAACTGTGACCCGTCACTATAAACTTTGCCTTTTCATTTTCACTCAAACTACGCCTTAGAAATTCCCTTATTGCATAGTAGGCTGGGGGGTAGTCTCTTTTTTTATCATCTTTTTCTATTTCTTTGGGCCAATGCACGTTCTTCTGATCATCAAGCCACACGTTTTTCTGATCATCAAGCCCCTGAGCCCCCACTTTCTTCTGAAGCCCTAAGGCTTTCATGAAGCCACTATGCACTCTTCCTAAGCCTTTAATCTCGTACCACGAGATGTCGAAATCAGAGCACCACGCATATGCATCAAAGGGTTCGGTCCCTCTGAAAGCCACCACATACGTCTCCTCCTCCTCGCTTTTGTCTAACACAATCATAGCCTGTGTCGTGGGTTTACCTTTGTCGAAATCTTGAAATGCTGCCAAGTCTCAAAAGACATTATAGGAATATAGTTAACTGATTAATATATTCAACATTGTTACAGGACGTTGTGATCGATGGATCTATGGTTCTTACCATTCCAGAAGTCAAAATACTCATTGGGCTCGATGAGTTTCATCTATGTAATAAATTTCAAAATAAGATTATATCAGTCACACCAATATTGGAGATGGATAAAAAAGAAAAAAAGCAAACAGAAAAAAGATAGTGCTTGCGAATTAAGGTGTGATTCATAGGTATACCTTCCAGTGATCTTCGACGATAGTTTTAACGCAATATTGATTCTCATAGGATACTTTTGAAGCCATCATAGAAATTGCAGCATAATACCTGTGGTCGTTATGCTTGATGCTACTGTCCAACTCCACTCGCCAATCCAATTTTCCGATGACTGAAAATTTCTCTGATAATTTATCAGGCGCACTTTCGTCTTGATGTACGTCAATCGTCACTACGACACCGGTTAGTGATTTTAGTCAAATGGATAATCCTAGGTTGACTATAATGTTTGACGAGGCATTCATTGGTTATATCATATTAATTCAATGTAACACTCAATCTTTTTGACGAACATATACTGGCTGGCTTTATTTAGTTCTATTAAAGAAGAAAGGAGATATGATTAATTATAATGGCGTGGTTCACATTTCATTACCAGAAGACTTGGCATATGGCTTTCGTAATCTACAAAGCGGTTAAAAAAAAAAAGAAGAAAGAAAAGGGGCTGAGGAAAAGTATCCTCGCAATTTCATATGCTTGTAGAGAGACCCATATAATAAAATATAAATTACTGACAATGCCATTAATTAAAGAATTATGTAAAAAAAATGTATGAGAAAGGAATATGAAAATAACAAAACTGACCCTATTATTTATAAAAGGTATGTACGAGAAAGTAATATGAAAATAAATGTAGAAGAAGAAATCAAGGAAAAACTGCGGGAAAGGCATGAAGGAAGCTTCCCGACGATGAGCCTACATATTATTAATGTGTCCAGGTGGAATAATAATAAGATTTAACGAGAAAATTTAAATATAATTTTATATCTTTACTATCAAATTTTTTCAACGCAACAAATATATTATCTTTAAAAGTAGTTTTATATTTTTCACAATACAAACATCATATGATCAGTTCTTAAGAGGATTGTTTATACATATTTTAAGCACAATACTTAACAATAAGAATATAAAAAACTGTATAAAAATTCAATCATAATATTAACCAGAGGTTATAAATGGGCAAAATTAATAATTAATTTTTAAAACGTACATTTTATTGAATTGCCCAAGCATAAATATTAAGAATATTTTCAAGATGATAGCAAAGCAATGTGTTGCTTGTTAAATTAAACACACTTGATATGGTACATGTTAATTAAAAGCACCCTAAGGGCATACGCCTTATACTATTTAGTATTTACTAATATTGCAACCCAATATGGATAAGGCAAGAGTAATAATTAACACTCGTTTATTCCCTATAGTTTTGTCATTATCGTCACCATCAGATATTCATATATATATATATATATATGTATGTATATACATACGTATATATACACACATACATATGTATTTATATATATAAGATTGTGAGAGATTCTTGTAAATATAAACGCACATATATATATGGTATGTCAAAATGGAGAGAGACAATGAATGCATGCCCCAATTTGAGACCTGGGATCACTAACTTTCTATGTGAAGAAAATAAATAAATAAATGTCCCAAAGTCCGAAACATGCAGATGGGTTTCGTATTTCATGTTATTAATTTGAGATCTAGATGAGAGTAGGAAATAAAAAATTTGAGTGGATATATATATAGATGGCTGACCTGTGGAGCCGTTGAGTAAGTGCTTGAAGTAATATTTGAGGTTTTTCACCCAAATAAAAAACAAATATTTGGGGTTCAAGATGGCTTCAATGAAGTTGCCAAACTTGTCAAGGAATCCGGAAAGAAAGAGTAAAACTTTCTGGGCCAAGAAAGAGAAAAAGACTATGCATCTGTGTTTATCATGCAAAATGTCTTCGACGTCCCCATAGACGTGTATAATCTTCCCCTTTATTTCGTCTAAGTTTGAGGAACGGAGGACATGATAGATCAGTTGAAACCAACCCGCATCTTCGAGTTTCAATAGCATAAGGTTGATGGGGCTCTCGCCATCGTTCGCCATGCCTAAGGGAATTGAAGCCACAATCCACAACTACTAAGGATTAATAAAGTTTTTGAAGGGCTCTTGGTGTTTCTTTGTCACAACCCTTGTTGCCTTTAATTTATACAGACTCGTTCATTACACACACGGGGAATTTTTCCACAACAAGTTGTGCACTAGTCTTGGTCTCACGCGCTTCCTTTCTTCTTCCCTAGAAATAAGTATATATAATCTTGGTAATTATCAGAGGACAATTGTCTAACTTTGGGTAAGTTTTTCAGGAATTTCAACCTCGATCGAATTCAATCAAATATTAAGTACAACTATCCTCAAGATTTATCTAACATTAATTGATTGCACTATTGTTGTCGTAATAATTGTTGGAATCTTTAAGAATGATAAATGTTCAATTTTTTAAGATGTTGATTTAGAGAAAGTTTTAATTTCCAAAGTTACACTTAATAACTCCAAAAGAAATTTATATTTATCCATTTTTTTAAATAAGATTTGCTCCGTAATCAGATTCATTTTATATAAGATTGCATTTAGTTTTTTAAGATATAGTTACCCGATTGATTAGTCTATTGAAATAAATGGATTAGGATTCTAATCACATCAATCAATAATTAAATATATACTATTATCATTTGCTGTAATGCAACAGTGGATCGATGTCAATCCATAAAATGTTAAACTGTATACGTCTCAAGAGTTAGATAATATAATCAAATAATGAATATTCGATCCTTTAATATATAAAATCGCAAAACTTTAATTACGTTTCAGCGTAATTGAAACGTGGGGTCTGTTGATTCTGTTCTTTATTAAATCTGGAAGATTCGGTGAGATCAAAAGGCGGCGGTAAAAAAAAAAGTAAAAAAAGAAAGAGTGCTCTGAAAAATAAATTCCCAAGTCATATATGTGAAGAGTGAAGTGGTTTTTTTATTCGTAAAAATTTATTAAGCTTTGATTAATTTATTTTAAATTAGTTTGAACTATAAATATGTAAAAAAATTAATTTAAAATTTTATTTAATTGAACGTCAAATTACTTAAATTAATCAGGAATAGCATATATACATATCAAGTGCTTGATAATTAAAAGTTGGTCATCCATCGAGCTGCAAGAAAACTGAATTAATTAATATGATAGGTTGCTTTATGAACTAGGGTTTAACCATGATTCTGCCAACATAAAAGTCTTTGATTTTGTTTTTACTTTTTTGGTGTTGGAAAATTTATTAGTGATTCTTTACTTAACATCCCCCCATAACAGTACCTTTTATTCAGGAAAAGAATGTATGAAAGATGCTAAACGAGTTCCACGACCATGTGATACTTTACGAGAGAGGGATGTTCGAATAGCAAAATATTAAATATTTGGACTTCGAATCTTTCAGTGGTTGAATGTTGATTATCAAGAATATCTTTTATATACATTTTAAAACATATTCAGCTATTAGGAGCTTAAATTCAAAATATTTAAACTCGTAATGTAGTTCTGATATATCGAAATTCCAAGAAACAAAATCTTTGCTATTATGTCTTGATTTTTTCTGTGCCTCAACTTTATCTGGTTAGGGTTTCAAATTAAAATTAACGCTATCTAAATTAAAGAAAGAAAATGTTAACCTACTGCCATTGATATGTATACAAACTCTGGACTTTTCATCCCTTTTATTTGTAAAAATTGAATGTCAATGAATTAACTTATAATAAGTAGGCTAACGATTAAATTATATAAGAGACAGAATTTAAATTTGACATCCTAAAAAATCTTTGCTATCAAGGATTATAAATATGTATATGTAACAGAGATTAGCATTTTTCATCCTTTTTTTTTCGGTGACTAGCTTTTTTCATCTTTAATTTAGACGTAATTTAACAAAACTGATATTTTTGTAAACGAATCCAACAAAGTTGACCAAAAGAACAAATATATATGTAATACCTGTAAATTTTTCCGTTTCTTTCCTTTTATTTCTTTTATCTATCAAGACTAATTGTGTATAAATTGTTGGTATTACATATTATGGTTATTGGTGATTATGTGAATTTCGAATTTATTTTACATTTTATGTAGTAAAAATCTGATTTAGAATGAACATGGGGTAAGTGACTTATGGAAAACTCTTATGAGTATTGACCATGTCATAAGAGAGGTGGGGCCCACATCCTTGAAACCTCTCCTCTTTATTTCTTTTTCCTCCACTGTGATGGGTGTGTGTGTGTATATCTTATTGGCTTGTTCTCCCCCCTGTCTCCTTCTTGTGTAGCTGGTTGGGTTGTGATCGGGAGGAAGAGGAGGGGGGTATTGTTGATCTGGTTCTAAGAGGAGCTAGGTAAGTATTCTAACTTCCACTTCTCCTTCTACTCCTCTTTCTAGTAAACCCTAGCTTGTACTCTTTCTCCATTGAGGCTTGGATGCTAATTCCTTTGTGTTCCATTGATGCCTATGGTGTTTGATGTAATAAATGGTTTAAATGAACATTTGGATGGTTAGTTGGCATTAATGGTTTAAGAGAAAGGGGGTTATGGTCATAAAAACCCTATTAAATGCTTGAAGAGATAAAATGAAGGTTTTTGTTAATGACAACCCCATCTTTGGATTAACTTGGTTTAAGACCTGTTTTCTTGAGGGTAATCACCTAAATGTATCAAATTTTCAACCATGTGGACCCTAGAACACAAAGGGAGGAAGATTAGCTTATTTTGGGAGGCTTTGTCGCTGGTCCTGATAATCTGATGTTAGGGCTCCTGGGCACCATGCCTGGCACCTCAGATGCCCAGAAGTTTCAGTGATCTTTCGAGATAGGAAGTTAGAGGCTTGGCACCCATGGCGCCTCAGGCACCCGCACCTGAGAGTATAAGGGAGTCTAGCTAAGTTAGTGGCGCCCCAGGCGCTACCCCCTAAACCTTTTCTTACCTCTTGGACCTCAAAATTTCTTGTCTTAAGTGTTCATATTGTCGCTCGTTAATCCTTTGTGCATTTGTCTATCTTTCGTTCAACCTCAGGTGAGGGAGCTAACTTTAATCAAATGATGTAGGCAGTAGTTAAGTACACCACTACATTTAAGGACAGGTGTATTGTGAATTTACCTTTTAAAGAACTAAACTCATGAATTATTCGGAGTACCTTTGTTATGATCTTTTGAAACAATCTTGTATGATATTGATGTTTATGATAAAGATATTGGGACACTTTGTTCAAAAGTATGAATCTTGTTGGGTGGTTTAAGATAAATTCTTGACATGTAAATACATTTTAATTATTTCTATTATTGCTCTGGAATGGCGGACATTCTTTAATCATTTCTATTATTGCCCTGAAATGGCGGGCATTCTTTAATCATTCCAATTATTGGCTTGGAACGGCGTTATTGCCTTGGAACGACGAGCACACCCCCCTTAATTATTTCTGTTATTGCCTTGGAACGTCGGGCATTTCTAAATCATTATTTTTGTATTACAGAAACTTTCATGGAGGTGATTAAAGTTCTTGAGCTTCTTACTGAGATTATTGATATGTATGTTGATATGTGTATGCCCAATCCCTTATTCACAAATGATAAGGATTGACGATAAATATCTGCAAGGTTTTGTTGGTTCTCCCTTAATGGAGAATATGTGGTAAGTGTTAGTCGATCTGGCAAGCGCACCAATCGCACAAGTAATATAGTGATTTGAGAGTAAGAGTATCGTTCCCACGAGGACTAAGCGACTAAGTACCCAAGAAATTTAATTGAATTAGTTGGACGAAGCAATTGGATTGAGGACAACTCTAATGAAGAACTAACAATAAAAGTGAACTATGACAGTAAATTTTTATAGATTTTCTTTTAATGACAGTAAACAATGCAAAAACTGATGAAATAGTCTAATTAAAGCCTAGGGTCACTAATCCCTCTCCTCTATCTTAGAAATTACAAAACCCCTCTCATGCACTCGCAACTTATTCAACTATATAAGTTAATCCTAGGTTATTCTAATAACTTAAAAGAATCCTCCCGAATCTCAATTAAGTTGCTCAACTCCTACGCAATTCCTTGTGTGGGTTAAGCCTAACACAACCAACCTAGCTTTGATTAAACGAGATTAACTAACATTCCTATTAGCTAACAAGCGAAAACACTTAGTAAGGTTCACGCACTCGTCCTTCCTATTCAGTGTTCTACTCTCACCTCCCTCTCCCGAGTTCGAAGACAGCAACAAGCATACATATAGATTGATCAAGTCCATATAACGCAACAATAAAATGGATAGAAAGACTTATATTAATTGAAATAAGGTTGCAAATACATGAGAGAATGTAAAATCTATTCAGGAGTCAAGTTCATAGTAACCCTAGATAGAAAATCTAGCTACTCATAGAAAATAAACAGCAGAAAGCAGAAAAAGAGATGAAGTTGGCCATGAATCTGAGGTGGAATGATGGATTGAGCTCCCCAAGCCTTGAGAATCAGGTTCCCCTTGCTCCTCTCAGCCAAAACGGCGCCCCCCTTCAGTCTCCAACTCTAGAATACCCTAAAAATTTCATCTGAAGCCTTTTATATCAGTGCAGGATCGCGAACTACCGCTATAGCGGTAAGTTCCCACCGCTATAGCGGTAGGAGGCAGAGAAGAAGGCTTAAAATTGAGTTTTTTAAGGTTTTACCGCTATAGCGGTGAAGATCCACCGCTATAGCGGTGGATGGCAGAGAAGAAGGCTGCAACATCTTTTTTCCAGCACTCTACCGCTATAGCTGTAAATTTTACCGCTATAGCTGTGGGAGACAGCAATTAATTCAGCATTTTCAGAATTTCAGCTCTAGCATTCCATCTTCTAATATGAACTTTTTACCAACTCAACCTACACCAAAAATAGCAAATAAACCCATTAAATTACATAAAAGAATCATGAAATCACTCCATTTATTAAAAGATCAAAGAAAACTCTAAACTACTCAAAATATGAGCTAAGAATTACAAGACAACAAGAAAGAGATCAAAAGAGAGGGTATTTAACATCAAAATGGCACTAAATTGAGAACTCAACACTCCCCCAAACTTGAACCTTTGCTTGTCCTCAAGTAAAAACTTTCAATGAGAAAAAATATGTGCGACCATGAATATGTGCAACTAGGAGGGGTAAAGATATGAAAATGTGAATTAAAGCAAAGCAAGCCTCATCAAACCATTGCTCAAAAGATTTAACTCAAGAGTTTGCAATCTTAAGGATTCAATAAGAAATGTTAACCAAACCACAAGAAAATTTGAAATCAAAGCTTCACCTCTTGGAATAGTTTATAAAACCAAATTCACAAAAATTCCAAAATTAAATTACTTCTTTGTTCTCAAAGGCATCGTTTTATTTCGATTCTCAAGGGCTTCACTGTTTTGTTCTCAAGGATATAGCTTCCTAACTTTCCTTATTTCCTTTGGAATTTTTTTCCAATTTTCTCATTTTAGTTTAATTACAAGAGCCTATCCCTTATTGAAACTTTCAGCTATCCCCTTATTGAATCCTTTTTTCACTAGCCTCTTATTGAACTTTTTTTATATATATATAAATATGAAAATGATCTAAAAACCATTCAAAGAGACAAAAATAAAACTCCTGTTATTTTGAAGTGATAGAGCTAACACTTGCAAAATATGAAAACTTAAGATTAGCAAAATCAAGAGGTAACTCTTAAAAAGAATTGCATTTGACATGATTTGACTTGCCAAAAACTTCAAACTTTCAGATTTCAAAATTTTCAAAAATTTCCTCCTACTACACATGCATATGGACAACACAAAATTAACCAAAATTTTCTCAAAGAAGAAACTCATCAACAAACCTCTCCCCCAAACTTAAATTTGACAGTGTCCTCACTGTCCCAAATCAGCACAATAGAGGAAAAGAAGACACAACATAACAAACAAAACAAAACAAAACAAAATGCTATTACGAACATCCTAACTGCCATTCACCAAGATAATAAACATGACCATAATCAACATTTATCAATTCGACTCCAAAATAAATAATAAATAGCAGTTAAAATTTTACCAATAGCAGCACATCAAACCAAAAAAAAAAATGACGAAACCAATAAACTTGGGTTGCCTCCCAAGAGCGCTAAGTTTATAGTCTTCAGCCAGACTTTACCGATGCTTGTTCAAGGTGGCTCATCCAATGTCGGCTGCTTCTTAAATGCTTTTGATTGAGTCACAACCATTTTTGCAATGTCAGGTGGTTTGAATTCATGGGGATCATCACAAAGCTTTGCATATGCCTCTGAAGTTCCAAGATCTCCCCTTGTTCTTTCTCTCACATCATCAGCATCCTTCAGACAATTTTTATCTATCCCATCATGAAAATACCCATGAGATTCTTTATCAATTATCTTCACGAAGTAGCACTCCTCCAGCTTATCAGAAGCTTTCGTTGCCTTGTTCATGTTGAAGGTGACTTCTTGATCATTAACCCTCATGGTTAACTCACCTTTTTGAACATCTATTAAAGTTTTTCCAGTTGCTAGAAAAGGTCTTCCCAAAATGATCGGAATTTCCTTATCTTCCTCATAGTCCATGATGATAAAATCAGCCGGAAAAATCAACTTGTCCACCTTGACAAGTACGTCCTCAATGATTCCGTTCGGGTAGCACATCGAACGGTCAGCTAACTGTAGAGTCACTGTGGTAGGCCGAGCATTACCCAAACCCAATTTCTTGAAAACAGAGAGCGGCATCAGATTCACACTCGCTCCCAGATCACACAGTGCTTTTCCAGAAAAGTTGCTCCCAATGTGGCAGGGAATGACGAAGCTACCCGGATCTTTCATTTTGCTAGGCAACTTCTTTTGGAGAATGGCGCTGCATTCTTGAGTCATAGCTACAGTCTCAAACTCACTCATGCGCCTTTTCTTTGACAACACATCCCTCATGAACTTTGCATAACTAGGCATTTGTTCCAATGCCTCTACGAATGGGATGTTGATGTGAAGTTGTTTCAAGATCTCCAAGAATTTCCTATATTGCCAATCCAGATTAAACTTTTTCTGTCTCTGAGGGAAAGGCAATGGTGGAATAAAATTTTCAGTCCTAATGTCTTGCCTTGCATTGTCCCTTTTACCTTGATCACCTGAAGCATCAATTTTCTCAGTTGCCTTCTGTTGAGGCTTGATAACTTCTTCATTCTCTTCTGCACTAATCATCCCTTGCCTCTTATCATGCGACTTAACAACATTAGGAAGCTCCTTACCACTCCTTAATGTAATGGCCTTGCAATGCTCCATGTCATCTCTTCTTGGATTATTTTCTGTATTCCTTGGGAGGCTGCCTTGTTCCCTTTTGTTCAAAGCACTTGCCAATTGGCCCATTTGAATTTCCAAATTTTTAATGGCTGCACCCTGGGTTTGGCTTATAACCTCTGTTCTCTCCATAAACTTCATGAACATTTCTTCCATGGATGACTTCTTTTCCACCTGAGGTGGTGGGGCTCTGTTCTGGTTATTGAAGCCGGGTAGTTGAGAAGGCCTACTAGATGATGACGAAGCCATGGGATTGAGACAATTATCATTACTCCATGAGAGGTTCGGATGATTTCTATTTCCCGGATTATAAGAATTTGAGTAGAAGGTATTCTGGTTTCTCTGGTGACTGCCCATATAATTTAACTGTTCCATGGTAGAATTCTCCTCACAGCAACCATTAATGTGAGCACCCCCACAGAAATCACAGCTTGGTACCGGATTAGTCACCGCATTTACTCTCACCGGCTCTTGTTGCCTAGCACACAACATTTCAACCTTTTTAGTTAGGGCTTCATTCTGGGCCAAAATAGCATGAAGAGTGTCCAACTCCAACATCCCTTTCTTTGAGTTGTTCTTGGCTCTGATGGAAGCGTTCTGACTAGCCCCCATGGTCTCAATAATGTCCTTGGCTTGCTCAATTGACTTGCCCAACAATGCACCGCCAGCTGCGGTATCCAGTTTATCCCTGGTTTCATAATTTAATCCACTGAAGAAGATTGAGATTTGTTGCCACTCTTGAATGCCATGATTAGGGCATTTCCTCAACATCTCCTTGAATCGTTCCCAAGCATTGTATAATGTCTCTCCCTCTTGTTGAAGGAATGCTGTAATCTCATTTCTCAATTTTACTGATTTTGAGGGAGGGAAGAATTTATCCAAGAATTTCCTTCGCAGTTCATCCCAAGTAGTTATACTCCCCGGTGGTAGATTCGTCAACCAATTTTTTGCACCATCCCTTAAAGAGAAAGGGAATAATCGAAGGCGGATGGCATCATCTGTAACTCCATTCAGCTTGACCATATCACAAATATCAAGGAAGTTCACAATATGGTTGTTCGGATCCTCCATAGAATTTCCCCCAAACTGGTTCTGTTGTACCAGATTTAACATCATAGCTTTCATCTCGAAATTGTTGGCTCCAATCGCGGGCTTCACTATGCTTGAAGTATTCCCATCATTAACAGGTGATGCATAATCCCATATTGCTCTGAATCCCATTTGAGGCTCATCAACAACTCCATTTCCAGCATTGATCTCATCACCCTGGTGATTCAAGTTGCCTTCAGCCATTTCTTTTTGTATAGCTTGGCTTACTTGAGCTTCTCTGGCTTTAGCCTCCTTCCTAACTCTTCTTACTAGTCTTTCAATCTCAGGTTCGTAAAGAAGGTCAGAAGGATTGAGAGTACCTCGCATGCACAAAAAGAAGATACTAATTATCAATGACAGTAAATTCAGCAGCAAAATCAACACAGCAAAAACTAAAAATGACTCTATAATAAGAAATTGAACAAAAGCAAAAGAGAACAAAACAAAACAAGGAAAACGTCTAAGCTAACCCTTTAAATTTCTTTGAATATTAGCACAAATCTTAGTCCCCGGCAACGGCGCCAAAAACTTGTTAGTCGATCTGGCAAGCGCACCAATCGCACAAGTAATATAGTGATTTGAGAGTAAGAGTATCGTTCCCACGAGGACTAAGCGACTAAGTACCCAAGAAATTTAATTGAATTAGTTGGACGAAGCAATTGGATTGAGGACAACTCTAATGAAGAACTAACAATAAAAGTGAACTATGACAGTAAATTTTTATAGATTTTCTTTTAATGACAGTAAACAATGCAAAAACTGATGAAATAGTCTAATTAAAGCCTAGGGTCACTAATCCCTCTCCTCTATCTTAGAAATTACAAAACCCCTCTCATGCACTCGCAACTTATTCAACTATATAAGTTAATCCTAGGTTATTCTAATAACTTAAAAGAATCCTCCCGAATCTCAATTAAGTTGCTCAACTCCTACGCAATTCCTTGTGTGGGTTAAGCCTAACACAACCAACCTAGCTTTGATTAAACGAGATTAACTAACATTCCTATTAGCTAACAAGCGAAAACACTTAGTAAGGTTCACGCACTCGTCCTTCCTATTCAGTGTTCTACTCTCACCTCCCTCTCCCGAGTTCGAAGACAGCAACAAGCATACATATAGATTGATCAAGTCCATATAACGCAACAATAAAATGGATAGAAAGACTTATATTAATTGAAATAAGGTTGCAAATACATGAGAGAATGTAAAATCTATTCAGGAGTCAAGTTCATAGTAACCCTAGATAGAAAATCTAGCTACTCATAGAAAATAAACAGCAGAAAGCAGAAAAAGAGATGAAGTTGGCCATGAATCTGAGGTGGAATGATGGATTGAGCTCCCCAAGCCTTGAGAATCAGGTTCCCCTTGCTCCTCTCAGCCAAAACGGCGCCCCCCTTCAGTCTCCAACTCTAGAATACCCTAAAAATTTCATCTGAAGCCTTTTATATCAGTGCAGGATCGCGAACTACCGCTATAGCGGTAAGTTCCCACCGCTATAGCGGTAGGAGGCAGAGAAGAAGGCTTAAAATTGAGTTTTTTAAGGTTTTACCGCTATAGCGGTGAAGATCCACCGCTATAGCGGTGGATGGCAGAGAAGAAGGCTGCAACATCTTTTTTCCAGCACTCTACCGCTATAGCTGTAAATTTTACCGCTATAGCTGTGGGAGACAGCAATTAATTCAGCATTTTCAGAATTTCAGCTCTAGCATTCCATCTTCTAATATGAACTTTTTACCAACTCAACCTACACCAAAAATAGCAAATAAACCCATTAAATTACATAAAAGAATCATGAAATCACTCCATTTATTAAAAGATCAAAGAAAACTCTAAACTACTCAAAATATGAGCTAAGAATTACAAGACAACAAGAAAGAGATCAAAAGAGAGGGTATTTAACATCAAAATGGCACTAAATTGAGAACTCAACAGTAAGCCTCTTTGTGTTTAATTCTTTGAGTAATTTTACTCACTCCTCTATGTGTGTGTCCCTTGCAGATCCTGCGGTTGCCAGCGAGTCTCTGCGAGAGGAGTAGCAGGGACTCACATAACCACAAATTGTTCATCATCGGTGATTATTTCTTTTGGTCTTTTGGCTTGGGAATGTCGCTCTATAATCATTAGGACCCTTAGGTCTTGCATGAATGTCTTTTGTGTAATTATCTATTATTTTGTACGCAATGAATATGACTAGACTATGTTTTGATCATTTCCCCACCTTGTTCTGTGATCGGGAGGAAAGATTGGAAACATAGGTTATTGTGACAAGTATACCATTGAGATGATTTTATTTAATAAAAAGTATTTATGTGTGATTGCACCCATCTATCTGCTATTATGTGTAGTTGAGATTTAGGCTTACAATCAAGGAATGGTCCTTTGATCATGCTGTTCACTTGCCTATTTCAGGTTATAACAAAGTTGGTATCAGAGCCTAGTTTAGGTCTCTTAATGACTACAGAACAAGGTTACCTTGGTGGCCCTTCCCTTATTGTCGTGAACCACTGCGCAACCATAGAGTGAGGTTCCACTAAAGGCCCCTAGGGTAGTTTGGGGTGGTCTTTCCTTTTCGTGTCACTCCTCATTAGTGTTGTTATATAAATTTAATGGTGTTGATATTTTGTATAAAGATCTTTCTCATAAAGTAAAATGACCCTGCCAACGCAAATAATAGAGAGGGTGGCAAGAATGCCCCTAATCCACCTAACGATGTAAATTTAGTAATTAGACACCGAAGTGGAGATGATCAGGCTGATAGTGCCCATGATCAAGAGGACCAATATCCGGTGGAAGAGGTTCCCAAGCCAATGTGGCACTACTGGGGCATTCTAAATGATGATTTGTGGCTAACCATAAATGTCCTTCAAGGTGCCGTCGCAAATATCACTGCTGCTATTATAGGACGACAAGTGACCGCTCCCAATTTATCGGGGGTACCTGCTCTTGTAAATGTGCCACAGCCACCCCATGACCAAATTCCTCCACCCCTTTCGAGAAGAGAAGTAGGGGTAGGCGAATCTACAAGCTTTTCTTAAATTGAAGCAGCTTGTATTCTCTAGGGAGGATCCTAGCGAAGACCCTCAATTGTTCCTTGACGGGTGTGAGAAAGCATGAGTGGCTTTGAGGTTATCAAGCAAAGCTTCTGTGGAGATATCCACTTATAATCTACAGGGAAAAGCCCACGAATAGTGGAAGATGTGGAAATTTGACCATCCCCTTGATGCTTCCTTGAGGTCTTGGGAGGAATTCTCAAGGACTTTTATGGAGAGGTTCGTCTGGATAAGTCTAAAGGTGTCAAGGGCCCAATAATTTGAGCATCTAACTTAAGGGTTTGTGTCAGTTGACTAGTATAAAATCAAGTTTAACCGATTGTTGAAGTATGCACTGTACATGGTGTGGAATAAGAGGGAAAAGATTCCACAGTTTATCTTGGGATTGCGGTATCCTCTATGCCAACTAGTGGGAACCTAGATAGAAACATTTCCAAATTTCTCAGCTATGGTCAACAATGCTCGAATGATGCAATTAGGCGAACAAAAGAAGGAGAATCTCCAGAAAAAGCGCAAGAGGGGATTTGAGGAAAAACCTCCTAGTCATGGTGAAACTTTCGGATCGTTCAGATCTCAACCTCGAGTACAAGGATCATCTGTGACCCCTTGCCTATTAGTACAGTCTTTGCCTATACTCCTCGACGACAACTTGCATCCCAAGAGGGACAGCCTTTAGTAACTCAAGAGCCATTTCTGCAATGGCACATCAAACCTCCTTATCCAAGTTATAGGACACCCTATACTGGTATTTGTTACAGAAAGGAGGGGAACTGTTTCTCTTGTGGCTAAGGAAAGCACAGATGGAGAGAGTGCCCACACCTAGCAATGAGTCCAGGGCAAGTTTCAACCTATCCTTCACATCCTTAGACTAATTTCACTACAGCCAGCAAAGCCCTTGCTTTTTCCTTTGGGGGCCGGAGCGAGACAGGGTGTGGAAGTGGTGGCAGAGGTTAGGGCAGTAGAGGTCAGTTTTAGACAGGGCGTGGTCTGGCTCGAGTGTACTCTCTCACCAGACAAAATGCGTAGGCATCCAACGTTGTGGTTACATGTACTCTTTCAGTTTGTTCGTTTGATGTACACGTACTTTTTGATCCGAGCTCAACCCACTCCTACGTTTCTCTTGTTTTTGCTTGTCATTTTTCTAAGGAGTCGACTATTTTAGGAAAGCCCTTTTGTGTAGCCACCCCGATGGGGGAAACCTTATTGGTACAGTCTGGTTACCATCAGTGCTATGTGTCTATGTATGGAAGGGACACCATGGTAGATCTGATGTTGTTAGAGATGTTAGATTTCGATGTAATCCTAAGAAATGGATTGGCTAGCCTCATGCCATGCCATGGTGGATTGTCATGAAAAATCTGTGAAATTCAACGTGCTGGGGGGCAAGTCTTTTATTTTTCAAGGTGACCGAAGTGAAATCCCTAACAACATTATTTCCTTGCTTGGTGCCTGTTGACTGTTGAGAAAAGGATGCCAAGGGTATTTGGCCTTTGTGAAAGATGTGGAAAAAGAAAAAGGTGAACATTAATAGTGCATTTGTAGTGAATGAATTTCAAGACGTGTTTCCTGAGGAATTACGCGGTTTACCTCCAGATAGAGAAATTGAACTTGCTATCGATGTACTGCCAGGGACTAAGCCTATTTCTATACCAACTTACCAAATGGCACTGATAGAATTAAAGGAACTCAAGAAGCAACTCCAGGATTTACTAGATAAAGGATTTGTTCGGCCAAGCACCTTACCTTGGGGCGCGCCAGTACTTTTTGTGAAAAAGAAGAATGGAACACTAAGACTATGCATCGACTATTGTCAGTTGAATAAGGTTACAGTGAAAATTAAATATCCCTTACTGCAAATTGATGATCTATTCGACTAACTGCAAGGTGTTCAGTGTTTTTCAAAAATTAACTTGAGGTCGAGGTATCACCAATTGAAGATTAAAGCTGAGGATGTACCTCAGACGGCTTTTAGGACTTGTTATGGTCATTATGAGTTCCTAGTGATGTCCTTTGGTTTGAAAAATGCCTCGGCCACTTTTATGAACCTCATGAACAGGGTTTTCAAACCCTTTCTAGATAAGTTTGTAATTGTGTTCATTGATGACATTTTGGTATACTCACAGAGTCTAGAAAAGCATAACAACACCTTCGAATTATGTTATAGACCCTTAGAGAAAACCAACTATTTGCGAAATTCTCGAAATGTGAGTTTTGGTTGACACAAGTGGCATTCTTAGGTCACGTCATCTCTAATGATAGAATCCAAGTGGACACAAGTAAGGTGAAAGTAGTGAGACAGTGGCCTTGGCCGACAACAGTGAGAGAGATACGAAGCATTTTAGGGCTAGCTGGATACTATCGGCGATTCATGAAGGATTTCTCTCAAATCACGGCTTTACTCACTAAATTGACGCGAAAGGGGGTAAAGTATGAGTGGATCGAATCTTGTGAAGATAGCTTCACAAAATTAAAGGAATGTTTTACAATGGCTCCGATGCTTACCCTTCCTGCGAGTTCGAGGGGTTTTGCAGTCTACTGTGATACGTCTCAGATTGGGCTAGGGTATGTTCTTATGTAATATGGGAAAGTGGTGGCATATGCACTTCGAAAATTGAAGAGACATGAGCAGAACTACTCGATTCATGACTTAAAAATGGCTGCAGTAGTCTTTGCTTTAAAAATATGACGACATTACCTTTATGGAGAAACTTGCGAGATATACACCGACCACAAAAGCTTAAAGTATATTCGAATAGAAAGATCTCAACCTGAGACAACATAGATGGATGACATTGATGAAAGATCACGATTTTTCTCCATTTTATACCACCCTGATAAGGCCAATGTGGTGGCTGATGCCCTAAGTCGCAAGTCAATAGGGAGCCTTGCTCATATAGCCAAGGTAAAGAGGCCTTTGGTGCATAAACTCTATGAATTAGAGGCTAGCGGTGTGTGGCATGAACTACCGAGGGTAAAACCACTTCCCTAGTAAGTCTTCATTAATCAAGGAAGTGAAAAGGTAAACAAGGCGAAGATCCAAATCTTGGCAAGATTTGTGATGAGTGAAGGACGGAAATGGAAATGGGTTTTCTTTAAAGGAGGGCGAAGTGCTAAAATTCGAAGAAAGGCTAGGTGTGCCTAATGTGGGGACCTTCAAGGAAGATATTTTGAGAGAAGCACATAGTTCAGCTTACTACGTACATCCCGGTACCACAAAGATGTATCAGGATTTAAAATCCCTATATTGGTGGAAAGGTATGAAGCGAGACGTGGCAGAATTCATAGCAAGATGCCTAACTTTCCAATAAGTTAAGGCAGAACACCAAAAATTGGGCGGAGAACTTCAGCAAATTGAAATTCCTGACTAAAAGTGGAAGCACATTACCATGGATTTTGTGGTAGGCTTACCATGTACCCTGGCGGGAAATGATTCAATTTAGGTAATCATTGACCGCTTGACCAAGACAACCCACTTCATTCCATTGAAAACCACCTTTAATGTGGCTAAGTATGCTCAGCTCTACGTTGATGAAATTTTTAGGCTACATAGGATTTCAGTCTCTATCATATCAGATCGAAGACCATAATTTACTTTACATTTTTGGAGGGCCTTCCAAAAGGCCTTGGGAACCCGAGTGGAATTAAGCACTACCTTCACCCTCAAACTGATGGACAGTAAGATAGGACCATTTAGATACTTGAAGATATGCTGCAGTCTTATGTTATGGACTTTGGAGGAAGTTAGGAAAAACATTTGAAATTGGTAGAATTCGCAGATAGTAATAGTTACCAAGCGAGTATCCAAATGGCTCCATTTGAAGTGCTTTATGGAAGGAAATGCAGATCACTGATAAGATGGTTCGGTATAGGGGAGACCAAGGTCATTGGGGCTGAGTTGGTCCAAGAAGCGGTGGTTAAAGTTAAGACCATTCGAGATAGATTGATAATGGCCTAGAGTAGGCAGAAGTCTTATGCAGATAAGCGACGATGAGATCTAGAGTTCATGGTGGGAGATTTGGTATTTCTTAAGGTTTCGCCTATGAAGTGACTTATGCACTTTGAGGTGCGAGGCAAGCTTAATTCGAGATATATTGGCCTCTACGAAATCTTGGAAAGGGTGGGTAACATGGCTTATCGCCTAACCCTACCGACAGAATTAGATAGGGTTCATCATGTGTTCCACATGTCTATGTTAAGATAGTACCTTCATGACCCGTCTCACGTCATTCATTCCTTAAAAATCATGTTAAATGAGAACTTAGTTTATGAGGAGGAACTCGTGGCAATATTGGACAGGCAAGTGAAGAAATTGCGGTCTAAGGAAATCCCTTTGGTAAAAGTTTTATGGCAAAACCACTCTCACAAAGAAGTCACGTGAGAAATAAAGGCAGACATACGGTCTAGATATCCGTCCTTATTCGCTTAATCTTATTTCGTGAAAATTCGAGGACTGAATTTCTTTGAGGGGGTGATATTGTAATACTCATAAATTTCTCTCTTTTTTTCCTTTTATTTCTTTTATCTGTCAAGACTATTTGTGTGTAAATTGCTAATATTGCATACTATGGTTATTGGTGATTATGTGAATTTCAAATTTATTTTACATTATGTGTAGTAAAAATCTGATTTAGAATGAACATGGGGTGAGTGACTTATGGGAGACTCTTATAGGTATTGACCATGTGATAAAAGAGGTGGGGCCTACATCCTTACAACCTCTCCTCCTTATTTCTTTTTCTTCCCCTGCGATAGGTGTGTGTGTGTGTGTGTGTGTGCATATTTTATTGGCTTGTTCTCTCCCATGTCTCCTTGTATGGTTGGTTGGGTTGTGATCGAGAGGAAGAAGAGGGGGCTATTGCTGATCTGGTTCTAAGGGGAGCTAGGTAAGTATTCTAACTTCCTCTTCGCCTTCTACTCCTCTTTCTAGTAAACCTTAACTTGCACTCTTTCTCTATTGAGGCTTGGATGCTAAATTTCTTCATGTTCCATTGATGCCCATGGTGTTTGATGTAATAAATGGTTTAACTGAATATTTAGATGGTTAGTTGGCATTAATGGTTTAAGAGAAAGGTCATAAAAACCCTATTAAATGCTTGAAGAGATAAAATGGGGGGGTTTTGTGAATTACAACCACATCTTTGGATTAACTTGGTTTAAGGCCTATTTTCTTAAGGCTAATCACCTAAATGTATTAAATTTTCAACCATGGGGACCCTGGAACACAAAGGGAGAGAGATTGGCTCATTTTGGGAGGCTTTGTCGCTAGTCCTAATGATGTGATGTCGGGGTGCTTGGGCGCCATGTCCGACACCTCAGGTGCTTAGAAGTTTCTTGAGACAGAGAGTCGGGGCCTGGCACTTAGAGGTACCCAGTGATCTTTCGAGACAAAGAGTTAGAGGCTTAGCGCCTGGTGGTGCCACCTAGAGGCACCCTCACTTGAGGGCTTAACGAAGTCTAGCTAAGTTAGTGGCATTCCAAGCCACCCCTTGAACCTTTTCTTACCTCTTGGACCTCAAAATTTCTTGTCTTTTATTTTAGGTGTTCCTATTGTCGCTCGTTAATCCTTCGTGCTCGCGGTTTTCTCTCTTTCATTCAACTTCAGGTGAGGGAGCTAACTTTAATCAAATGATGTAGGCAGTAGTTAAGTACACCACTACATTTAGGGACATGTGTATTGTAAATTTACCTTTTAAAGAACTGAACTCAAGAATTATTCGGAGTACCTTTGTTATGATCTTTTGAAACAATCTTGTATGATATTGATGTTTACGATAAAGATATTGGGACACTTTGTTCAAAAGATATGAATCTTGTTGGGTGATTTGAGATAAATTCTTGACATATAAATACACTTTAATCATTTTTATTATTGTTCTGGAACGGCGAGCATTCTTTAATCATTTCTATTATTGCCCAGGAACGGCATGTGTTTTTTAATCATTTATATTATTGCCTTGGAATGGCGGACATTCTTTAATCATTCCAATTATTGCCCTTGAATGACGGGCACACCCCCCTTAATTATTTTTGTTATTGCCCTGGAACGATGGGCATCTCCAAATCATTATTTTTGTGTCATGAAAATTTTCATGGAGGTGATTAAAGTTCATGAGCTTCTTACTGAGATTATTGCTATGTATGTTGATATGTGTGTGCCCAATTCCTTATTCACGAATGATTAGGATTGACAATAAATATCTGCAATTGTTTAGTGGTTCTCCCTTAATGGGGAATATGTGGTAAGTCTCTTTGTGTTTAATTTATTGAGTAATTTTACTCACTCCCCTGTGTGTGTCCCCCTTGCAGATCTTGCGGTTGCCGGTGAGTCTCTGCGAGAAGAGTAGTGGGGTCTCACATAACCACGACTTATTCATCGTCGGTTATTGTTTCTTTTTGGTGTTTTGGCTTGGGAATGTCGCTCTGTAATGATTAGGACTCCTAGGTCTGAATGTCTTTTGTATAATTATCTATTCTTTTGTAGTTAGTGAATATGACTAGCTATATTTTGATCTTTTCCCTACCTTGTTCTGTGATCGGGAGGAAAGTTTGGAAACATAAATTGTTGTGACAAGTATACTATTGAGATGATTTTATTTAATGAAGAGTATTTATGTGTGATTGCACCCATCTATCTGCTGTTCTGTGTAGTTGAGATTTAGACTTACCGTTAAGGAATGATCCTTTGATTGTACCGGTCACTTGCCCATTTCGAGTTGTGACAATATATGTGAGGTAGAAAACTAAACATAAGAGATAAAAAATTTTTTTTTCTCAAATTAAAATAATATACACATAAATTAAGAGAATCTGTTTTATTTCTTTGATCTGCAATATATCAGGGCGTCACTTTATTTATGCGATGAAATTAATTGACAGCATTATTTCTTCACTTTTATTAAATGTATTATTGGATTGTTAGCTGGAGAATCCTAATAATTGTGCCCCTAAAATTTTGTGACACGTGAATTTATATATATATATATATATATATATAAGTACATAAATGTAAAATATGGGAAATACAGTTAAAAACCGGGTACTTCTGTTGATAAAGAACCATTTTGGCAGATCACAAGGGGGACTTTTATTGATAAAGTTGGAGTTGGGCTAAAGTACCCGAAAGGCCCAAATTCTGTTGATACTCGATTGGGAAGTATTTGGCCATTTGGACTCTTAACATACCTTTCTATAAATGGGCCAGGTGGAGCCGAATACTATACAGAGCTGTTTCCCTACAAATTCCTAACTAAAAGCCCAATACTATACACAGCTATTTTTTATTTTCATTTTCTTTCTTTTTTTTTTCTTATTGTGTATCAAACATACCCATGATAAATATCTAAGGCTGCCGGCAAGTTTTGTTTATTAATATGAAAATGACAAATTAAATATTAAATCTAAATTTGTGTATATGAACAATTGAATTTACGTGGTTTCCAATAGTCTGATAAGCTGTGTATGTATTATCAAATATCATTGTGAAGAAATACTGAGCACAAAAATCCAAGAAAATGACAAAATTAAACCCTAAGAGCAAAATGCTCTTTCATGATAGATCCTAATTATGAATAATAATAATAATAATAATCAAATCAAATACGTCAACAGGGATAAGGATATAGAGAAAGTTGCAAAAATACTCTTTAAGAAAATAAGAAGGATCGAGCTCGTTAAATTTTTAATTATGAAGAGCAAACGAGACAATACACCAATCACCTTTCCATTAAGCGCACTCTTACACCAACTGAGAAGATAAAATTTTTCATTATCCCGAATTAAACACGCTGATATTAGAGATAATTAAAAATTACTACACTAATTGTTGAGGCATATGAAAGGTAAGTGAGGTAATCACATTAAAAATTAAAAATAGGAAAATATACACTTTTCCCAATCAATTTTTTTCAATGTGTAAAAAAAATTTCATAAATTTTAAAACTTAACAAATAATTTTTATAAATTTTTTTTGTACAATTTATCCATTTTATTAAAAAATAATAAATTAATTAAAAGTCAATACTATATCAGTTTAAATTTGTTACGATGATACGCTGACCCAAACCCATATCCCACAAACCACAAACCATGACTCACATCCCACCCCACATGCGCTGCACAGTGATTTCGGCCCTTTCATTCCCGCCCTCCACTGCTGCGTCCTCTGGTCTCACTTCTCCATCAATTCTCACCCACTCACATACAGTCACACGAGAGGCCCATAAGCGAGAGAAGAAGAGAGATATCCGATAGATAGAGAGAACCGACAGGTCACATGAAAAAATGGAGCATCATTCCTTCAACTCTCTCTCTCTCTCGATCGATCAACTTCTCTAACACACACCCCAACACAGCATATCATCCTTTGAGCCCTCTGAAGCAACCCCAAACCCGAGTATAAAATAGAATTCACGAAGTGTGGGAGGTTTTTGGAACAACAGAGTATGCTATGAAGAAATTATAAAGTTTTTATTTAAATATATTTTTATGAGAAATTTTAACTTAATTGTTTTTTCCATTACTATAATATAAATATCAAAGATATCTAACGGTAGAGACTTGGCCATTGTATAGATTGAAATCTGCATAAAATTTTTGTAAGCAAAAGCGTGGAAAGAGAGAGAATTTAATTTTGCAGACCATAACCTCGAAGCCATTGCAGAGACCCAAGTAGAAGCAGAGTGGTCTGCCACATTTCGCAGCTCCAGGGAAAGCTTATGGGTTTTTGCGGTTCCAGGGAAGTTGCAATCGAAGTCGAACTGAGATTTTAGAACAGAATCTGGGTTATCTAGATCCAACATATATAGGGAATGGTGTGTGAGTGACGATGGTTTTGAAGCAACTCCAATATCATAGTTTCTATATCTTTCATAGAATTCAATACCCAATCCATCTTGTTGATACTTCGTTGGGAAATTGCTACAAAAGCCTCCAAAAATTCTTCTTCTTCCATGGTAAAGATGAAAATAAAAGCACCAATGTTAGAAGCAGAACACTCAAAAAGTAGGAATCTCTCATTGGACAAGAGAGTAAACTCTACTAATTCCCAGGGAATTCCATTGAGAATGCAGACCACAACCTCGAAGGCCTCGACACCATTGCAGAGATTCAAGCAGAAGCAGAGTGGTCTGCAAAATTTCGCAGTTCCAGGGAAAGCTTATGGGCCTCTCGTGTGACTGTATGTGAGTGGGATGTGGGTCATATGAGATGTGAGTTATGGGTTGGCATTATTTTTGCCATGTCAACATTATTTTTAGATTGACAAAAGTATTATAATCAGAAACAAAGATCAAACTGTACAAATGTAATTTTATTGGTGATTTTTAGAGTATAAAAGCAAAATAATATATCTTTTTTTCTTGAAAATTCGAAAAATTAATTAGAAATAACTCGAAGTTGAAGTTTTTTTTTCTTTTACTGATTTAAGCGATAACAGAATATTACAGATCAAGTAACACGATCAATACAAGCTTCGAAGACATAAATGCATAAACTGTAGATAGATATTAATTAAACTGGTGATATTATGACCAATTAAGAGCTAGCAATTATGGCCACGAGGCTCATGAGCACTTGGATATATTGATGTTATACAATATTGCTTTTGAGTAGAGTGAATAAGCCAGTCCAAATATTGAAGTAAAGATCCCAAGCGAGTGGCATTAACGTAATCTTGAAGGAGATGGTTTCGTAACCTTGGAAATGCCAAACCACCAATCCTGCAAACTCTTAGAAGCCATCCTTCTTTGTAATCTGATCCATATAATAAATCAATAATGAAGCTCCTCATAATCTCCCACGCTGCGTTCATCGTCATCGAGATCATCGCCCACTGCGAGAAGTAGTTCTTATTCGGCTCCTCTTCAACCATCTGTCCACAAATCAGAATTAAAACAAAAATTAATCAACTAATTAGTGTTTAATTTCATTTCATACATGTACATATTTAAATTAAAAAGCTACGTTACATACATTGCAGTCATATTTGCTACTAAATTGCAGGCACAGTCCAAAGTGCATGATAAGTCTTTTATTTTGGTTATTTTTCTATAGTTTTATTGTGCTTTTTCTTTCCTTTGTTCTTATTTTGCTTTCCTTTTTGCACCCTTTATCTTAATTTTTGTATTGTTATTTATATTTTATAGCTCTACTTGTTCTTTCCCTTTTTATCCCCTTTTTCCTTACATTGGAGTAATCTTTGTTGTATTTTCTTGTAGGTGTATATTTTGGTAAGATATAAGTTGGGCAGCTGAAGAAGTTTGATACAAGTACTGATCTGCAACAAGTCTGAAGGCTGGCGCCTCAGGTGCCATGCCCTGAACTCTCTGCCTGACATTTTATGGCTAGCGCCTGAGGGCACCACACCCAAACTCTCTGTCTCGAAGTCTAAAGGTGGCACCTCAGGCGCCACATAGGGCTCCTAGGCGCCAATCCATATTATTTCCACCTATTTTCTGCATGGTGCCTAGGCGCCACACAGAGCGCCTAGGTGCTCGGATCCTGACTTATGCGTAACTGAGCCTATAAATTCGATTTCTGAAGAATTTTGGGGATCTTTTGGCTAGAGAAGGAAGAGCTCTGTTAGGGCATAATTGGAGGAGAAGGGAGACCTCTTCTTCATTAAGTTTGATGCTAATTTCTTTCTCTCCTTCATCATGTATAATGTTTATTTATATATTTGTGATGTTTTTCTTTTCTCCCACTATGTGTAACTAATTCTCTAAGGTTAGGGGATTGATGTAATTGACTTCTATAAAGTTTTGTTATTGAATACTTTAATATAATTGCAATTTCGATTATTGGAGTAGACTTTACTGTTATTTATTACTCTTGGATGCTTAGCTATTATTTTCAATGAACCTAGGGTTTATATTAATGCTAGACATAACTTGATATTGACTTGTCTTTGTAATTTCTACCATAATTCGGGTTAGTCTAGACATAGATAACCTTAATTGCGTGATTTTTATGAGTTCTTAACTTTAAACTCCGAATCAATTAATTTGACTAAAACATTAGCTAATTAATTGAGTGAGGAAGATTTGTTTTACTAAGACATTAGGTTCAAATATCTTTGTGAACTTAATCAACACTAAGAGGAATTTGCAAATATATCGAATTATTCTCTAATGACTCAAAGATTAGTTTGTTTATGAATTAATCGGATTAGAAGTTAAGTGAAATCAATCCCTTATACCCACTTTGTGATCATATAATCTTTTGTTGTGCTAGTTTATTCCTTGGCTTAATTTAATTTACTTTAGTTAAATTTAGACTCAATCCACTCAATCTTTCAATTGTCCAAATAAAATTTATGCTAGTGAAATTGGTAATTATTAGACGTTAATCCCTGAGGATGATAACTCTCTCTCTCTCTTTATTACTTGTGTGACCTGATACACTTGTCGGGAAAGATTGCATCAATGCATGAACATCAAATTCTTTTAATCATAGGGCAACCTAGAAACAACGTCATTGCTATAAACAAACCTATAGTACTTGATACGATGATGTCTGAGTTTGTCTTCCATGTATTCAGCAAAATCATGGTCTCCAACTCTGGGCTGCCCAAAAGTGTACACTCCTTCAAGTCTGTCCAACATGGTTTTATAATGCAACAACAAATTGCAGGTAGTATTGGAGAAAAATACCGTGGCTCGTGGATTAGACCGAAACTGTCAATATGTCATGACCCAAATTTCAGGCACGTGACCGGCACGCTGACACAAATCCCATGTCACCGTAAGCCTAACTAACATATCAATTTCTACCTTTTTTTTGTTTATTTATAAATATTTATAACAAAATAAATATAAATAATTCTTATAATTAACAAGTTTAAATAGAACATATTATTCAAATAAAATAATCAATTCACCCTATACCTCCTAGATGTCCTAGTTGATCACAGAGCTTCCTAATACTTAATAAAATAAATACCAATATCTCAAGATCCACCCAACAATGAAATAGTCCAACGGTAAACCTAGCTTCTTGCGGATACTCTTCTTTCGCTACTTGATCTGGAAAAAAGTTAAATCAACGAGTGTGTGTTGAGTTCTCAATTTACTGTCATTTTGATGCTAAATACCCTCTCTTTTGATCTCTTTCTTGTAGTCTTGTAATTCTTAGCTCATATTTTGAGTAGTTTAGATTAGTTTTAGTTTTCTTTGATCTTTTAATAAATGGAGTGATTTCATGATTCTTTTATGCAATTTAATGAGTTTATTTGTTATTTTTGGTGTAGGTTGAGTTGGTAAAAAGTTCGTGTTAGAAGATGGAATGCTAGAGCTGAAATTCTGAAAATGCTGATGTGAATGCTGTCTCCCACAGCTATAGCGGTAGAATTTACAGCTATAGCGGTGGAGTGTTGAAAAAAGGATTTTGGGGCCTTCTTCTCTGCCAGCCACCGCTATAGCGGTGGATCTTCACCGTTATAGCGGTAAAACCTGAAAAAACTCAATTTTAAGCTTTCTTCTCTGCCTCCTACCGCTATAGCGGTAAAACCTGAAAAAACTCAATTTTAAGCTTTCTTCTCTGCCTCTTACCGCTATAGTGGTGGGAATTCACCGCTATAGCGGTAGTTCGCGATCCTGCACTGATATAAATGCGTCAGAACATACTTTTTAGGTTAATTGTGAGTTGGAGACAGAGGGAAGGCGCCGATTTCTGCTAGAGAAGAAGGAGGAATCCATTCCCGAAGCTGATCAAGCCCGAATTCCGTCAACCCAACCTCAGATTCATGGAGTTTGCTTATTCTTTTACTGCTTTCTGTAGTGTTAGAGCCATGAGTGGCTAATTTTCTGTTCTAGGGTTACTATGAACCCAAATTCAGATTAGGATTTGTTTTTCTCTTGAAACTTGTGATTATTGTCAATTTAATACATACCTATCATTCATATTTCCTGAATTGTTATAAAATTGGTCATTTTATGATCTGTATGTTGCTTTCGTCGAACTCGGGAGAAGGAGATGTTAGTAGAACATTGAATGATTAGGGCAAGTGTTAGAACTTAGGGGTTTTACTTGTTAATTAATAGGAATATTAATTAACCTCGTTTAATCGAATTAGGTTAACATTAATTCTACTTAAACTCACATAAGGGATTATGTTAGAGTTGAGTAGCTTAATTTAGGTTCGGGAGAATCACTCTAAGCCATTAGAAAACCTAAGATTATTGTGTATAATTGAACTGAATCACAAGTGTTAGGGAGAATTAGTAATTCCTAAAATGAAAGAGGGGGATTAGTAACTCTAGGCCTTTTATTTGAATTATTTCCATTCAATTTTATTGCAATTTGCTTTTACCTTCAACTAGAGCTTCTTAAATCAAAAATTGGTTTGCCTAAATAATGTATTTGAATTTCTAGAGTACTTAGCACATTAGTCCCTGTGGAGACGATACTTATATTTCATCACTTTATTACTTGTGCGACTGGTGCACTTGCCAGAACGGTTTTTAGCTAATATTCTAAGAAATTTGAAGGTGCTAGCTTAGGCATTTTTCTGTTTTGTTTTATTTTGTTTTAGTTTTTTTATTTGTTTTTGTGTAGTTAGTCATTTTTACTTTTAGCATTATTTTTGTAATTTCCTTTTTGTTAATTATGACTAGAGTTTTTTATTGTGTATGCGAGGCACCACTCATACGTCTGATCTTCTTTTTGAGCCTGAGATTGAAAGACTAGCAAGGAGAACTAGAAGGGAAGTAAGAGTTAGAAGAACTCAAGTGAGCCAAGCTACACAAGAAGAAATGGCTGAGGATAACTAGAACCATCGGGGTTTTGGAGTTAATGCTGGTTATGGGGCTGGCAATGAGCCTCAAGAGGATGACAATAGAGCTGTGTGGGATTATGCATCACCCACTGAGGCTGGACATGCCTCCAGCATAGTAAAACCTCCGCTTGGTGCAAACAACTTTGAAATAAAGGTGGTCTTGATGAATTTAGTCCAGCAGAACCAGTTTGGGGGGAGCCCGATAGAAGACCCAAACAATCACATCACCAACTTCTTAGATATCTGTGACATGGTTAAGATGAATGGGGTGAGTGATGATGCTCTTCGTCTCAGGTTATTCACTTTTTCATTGAGGGACGTTGCTAAGAGTTGGTTGACTTCTCAACCAAAAGGGAGCATCACTACATGGGATCAACTCCAAAGGAAATTCTTGGACAAGTTCTTCCCCCTTCGAGGTCAGTTAAGTTGAGGAATGAAATTACTGCATTTTATCAACATGAAGGAGAGAGCTTGTTTGAAGCTTGGGAGCGATTTAGAGAATTATTGAACAAGTGTCCCAATCATGGAATCCAAGAGTGGCAACAGCTCACTATCTTTCACAGTGGGCTAACTTATGAGACACGGGATAAATTGGACACTGCAGCTAGTGGTGCTCTGATGGCTAAACCAACCAGACAAGCCCAAAAAATTATAGAGACTATGGGGGCGAGCCAAAATGCATCTAGCCGATCCAAGAATGCGTCAAGAAGGGAAGTCATAGAATTATACACCCTAAATGCTTTGTTAGCTCAAAATGAAGCATTAACCAGGAAAGTGGACTTGCTATGCTCAAGACAGAATGAATCGGCAAAGGTGAATGTGATAATTATGGCGGGTGCAAAATGTGATTTCTGTGGAGGGGCTCATGTCAATGGGTGTTGTGAGGAATTTCTTTCAATGGAACAGTTAAACTACATGGGTAATTTGCAGAAGGACCAGAACAACCAGTACTCTAACACATATCATCCGAGTTCGAGGAATCATCTTAATTTTTCATGGAGCAATAATCACTTTTTGAACCCTTCAGCTGCATCGCCATCTCACCCTCATGGCTTTAATAATCAGAGTAATTATCCTCCTCAAAACAGAGCTCCACTACCTCAAGTGGAAAAGAAACCTTCAATGGAGGATATGTTCATGAAGTTCATGGAAAGGAGCGAGTCAATGTTCCAATCTCATAATTTGGCAATCAAAAATTTAGAGACACAAATGGGACAGATGGCACTTGCTTTGAAAAATAGGCCACAAGGTAATCTCCCTAGTGACACTGAAAATAACCCAAGAAGGGAGGGGAAAGAGCATTGCAATGCTATTACTTTAAGGAGTGGCAATGAGCTTCCAGATACTATTACATCACATGATCCACCTAAAGATGTGATTGTTGAAGAGAAAAAAAATGAGGTTGCTGAACCTCTAACTGAGGAAGCTGATGTTTCAGAGAAAAAAGGTAAGTATGGAAAGGTGGTAAAAGATAAAAGGGCTGAAAGTTTTGTTCCACCACTACCGTATCCTCAGGCTCAGAGGCCCAAAAAGCATAATGAGAAGCAGTTCAGCAGATTCTTGGAGGTATTGAGTAAATTGCAAATAAGTATACCTTTTACTGAAGCTTTGGAACAAATGCCTATGTATGCAAAATTCATGAAGGAAATGTTGCTGAAAAAGAAGAATATGGGAAATAATGAAAAAGTCACATTGAATGAAGAGTGCAGCGCAATCATACATAAGAAGTTACCTCCGAAACTCAAGGATCCAGGGAGTTTCTCCATCCCCTGTACTATTGGGGATGTCACATTCAAGAAGACTTTATGTGATCTTGGGGCTAGCATCAATCTTATGCCACTATCAATTTTTAAGAAACTCAGGATTGGTCAAGTGAAACCAACTATGATGACTCTTCAGCTCGCCGACCGATCCTTGAGACATCCATATGGGGTAGTAGAAGATGTACTAGTCAAAGTGGAAAAATTCTTTTTTCCTTTGGATTTTGTAGTATTAGACATGACGGAAGATGAGGAAATCCCTCTCATTCTAGGTAGGCCATTCTTGGCTACTTCAGGAGCGGTAATTAATGTGGCTCATGGGACATTAACTCTAACAGTTCAGAAGGAGATAGAGACTTTCAATGTGTTTGATATTGCAAAATCATCGATGGAAAAGGAAGCCGGCAATAATAAGGAAGAAACAATGTTGATTCAGCTTCAAGACTCTTTCATGGGTTATTGTGATCCAGGATAAAACCGGTAAAGTCTGGCTGAAGACTATAAACTTAGCGCTCTTGGGAGGCAATCCAAGTTTATTGCTTTCGTCATTTTTTTTTCTTCTATTTTTTTTGTTGTGGTTTGATGTGCTGCTATTGGTAATATTTTAACTGCTATTTATTATTTATTTTGGAGTCGAATTGATAAATGCTGAATATGGTCATGTTTATTATCTTGGTGAATGGCAGTTAGGATGTTCGAATAGCATTTTGTTTTGTTTTGTTTTGTTTGTTATGTTGTGTCTTCTTTTCCTCTATTGTGCTGATCTGGGACAGTGAGGACACTGTCAAATTTAAGTTTGGGGGAGAGGTTTTGTTGATGGGTTTCTTCTTTGAGAAAATTTTGGTTAATTTTGTGTTGTCCATACACATGTGTAGTAGGAGGAAATTTTTGAAAATTTTGAAATCTGAAAGTATGAAGTTTTTCTCAAGTCAAATCATGTCAAATGTAATTCTTTTTAAGAGTTACCTCTTGAGTTTGCTAATCTTAAGTTTTCATATTTTGTAAGTGTTAGCTCTATCACTTCAAAATAACAGGAGTCTTGTTTTGTCTCTTTGAATGGTTTTAGATCATTTTCATATTTATATATTAAAAAAAAGTTCAATAAGAGGCTAGTGTAAAAAGGATTCAATAAGGGGATAGCTGAAAGTTTCAATAAGGGATAGGCTCCTGTGATTAAAATAAAATGAGAAAATTGGCAAAAAAAAAATTTCCAAAGGAAAGTTAGGAAGCTATATCCTTGAGAACAAAACAGTGAAGCCCTTGAGAATCGAAATAAAATGATGCCTTTGAGAACAAAGAAGTAATTTAGTTTTGAAATTTTTGTGAATTTGGTTTTATAAACTGTTCCAAGAGGTGAAGCTTTGATTTCAAATTTTCTTGTGGTTTGGTTAACACTTCTTTTTGAATCCTTAAGATTGCAAACTCTTGAGTTAAATCTTTTGAGTAATGGTTTGATGAGGCTTGGTTTGTTTTAATTCACATTTACAGATCTTTACTACTCCTAGTTGCACATATTTTTTTCAAAATTTTTCTCATTGAAAGTTTTTGCTTGAGGACAAGCAAAGGTTCAAGTTTGGGGGAGTGTTGAGTTCACAATTTACTGTCATTTTGATGCTAAATACCCTCTTTTGATCTCTTTCTTGTAGTCTTGTAATTCTTAGCTCATATTTTGAGTAGTTTAGATTAGTTTTAGTTTTCTTTGATCTTTTAATAAATGGAGTGATTTCATGATTCTTTTATGCAATTTAATGGGTTTATTTGTTATTTTTGGTGTAGGTTGAGTTGGTAAAAAGTTCGTGTTAGAAGATGGAATGCTAGAGCTGAAATTCTGAAAATGTTGATGTGAATGCTGTCTCCCACAGCTATAACGGTAGAATTTACAGCTATAGAGGTGGAGTGCTGAAAAAAGGATTTTGGAGCCTTCTTCTCTGCCAGCCACCGCTATAGCGGTGGATCTTCACCGCTATAGCGGTAAAACCTGAAAAAACTCAATTTTAAGCTTTCTTTTCTGCCTCCTACCGCTATAGTGGTGGGAATTCACCGCTATAGCGGTAGTTCGCGATCCTGCACTGATATAAATGCGTCAGAACATACTTTTTAGGTTAATTGTGAGTTGGAGACAGAGGGGAGGCGCCGATTTCTGTTAGAGGAGAAGGAGGAATCCATTCCCGAAGCTGATCAAGCCCGAATTCCGTCAACCCAACCTCGGATTCATGAAGTTTGCTTATTCTTTTACTGCTTTCTGTAGTGTTAGAGCCATGAGTGGCTAATTTTCTATTCTAGCGTTACTATGAACCCAAATTCAGATTAGGATTTGTTTTTCTCTTGAAACTTGTGATTCTTGTCAATTTAATACATACCTATCATTCATATTTCCTGAACTTGTTATAAAATTGGCCATTTTATGATCTGTATGTTGCTTTCGTCGAACTCGGGAGAGGGAGATGTTGGTAGAACACTGAATGATTAGGGCGAGTGTTAGAACTTAGGGGTTTTACTTGTTAATTAATAGGAATATTAATTAACCTCATTTAATCGAATTAGGTTAACATTAATTCGACTTAAACTCACATAAGAGATTATGTTAGAGTTGAGTAGCTTAATTTAGGTTCGGGAGAATCACTCTAAGCCATTAGAAAACCTAAGATTATTGTGTATAATTGAACTGAATCACAAGTGTTAGGGAGAATTAGCAATTCCTAAAATGAAAGAGGGAGATTAGTAACTCTAGGCCTTTTATTTGAATTATTTCCATTCGATTTTATTGCAATTTGCTTTTACCTTCAACTAGAGCTTCTTAAATCAAAAATTGGTTTGCCTAAATAATGCGTTTGAATTTCTGGAGTACTTAGCACGTTAGTCCCTGTGGAGACGATACTCATATTTCATCACTTTATTACTTGTGCGACTGGTACACTTGCCAGAACGCCCCAACAGTGTGAGATAAATATCTTAGTGAGCGAGCCAATCCCCGCCCTAATAAAATCTGCCATGAAAAAGCAATAAAATAAAAGCATAGGCAAAAATCACAAATCACAGAAAAGATACACATCAAAGAGTTTGCAGGTCAATCAAACAATTCAGACCAACGGAACTAGTACTCGTCAATGGCAAAATATCTTGGAACGCCCGTAGGCTCGCTCAACCAATCTCATTGTACTCGGGAGCACCCGTAGGCTTGCTCAACCAATTTCATCAATCTTATCAAAAACCCGCCATGACACATAACTTCATCCTCAACGGTTAGGGTTCCCTACGGATTAAACCGGACTTGAGGTCCTACGAGGGAATCGTTGTCTCCTCTTAACACAATCAAAGTTCAAATAATTCAAAATAATCATCAATATATTCAACAATAAATTCATCAATATAATCATAAATATAATCGTCATTATAATTTCCACCGAATATCCATAAGTAACCTAAATCACAAATAATTGTATTTGCCTCATGGACCATGTCTCTTTCCTAACATATTTCATTAACAATATCATCAATATTTGAATTATACAAAATTCTTAAAACTCGAATCCCTTAATTAACCAGATTCTCCTTTTTCCCATCATGATTGTCACCTATCTTATTATTCGATCACTTTAACACTTAAGATAATATTAAAGAAGGGTTAGTTCACTCACTTAGGTTCCTTGCTAAACTATAGCATGACATTCCAAGATTCTTCGGTAATGTGCCGGATTTTCCTATCGCATGTTTGAAAGACAAACTTTGAAATTAAAACAGAAAATTATTTTATTTCAGTTTTCTGACCTCCGTGTACTGTTTCAGCCATATCTCTCAAACGGTAGGGAGTTTTCAAACTATTTTAGATTTTATGAAAAATAGACGGAAAGAGCTTTTCGTGAATAGGTAATTTGAAAATTTTGGAGTTTTCTAGAGAGAGATATTATTTTTTAATTTTTAAAAAAATTACTCCAGAATTTCTGAAAATAAATGTTCTTACCTTGTTTTAATTCTTGCTATAGATGAAACCCTTTGAGTTCTTGTTTGGGTATGGAATGTGCAGATCCTAGGACTATGTGTAGGCTGTAAAACATGATGTGGGGTTAAGGTTGTTCTTATGTTTATTTCAAAAGAAACGACATCGCTAAAAAGGAAGAGAAGATTATGACTTACCTTAATTTCTTCTTACTTATTATTTATTAACTCCTCTTGAGCTTCCCAATATTGAAAATTGAGTGTTGATGTTTAGAAAAAAGATTAGCCGAGAGAGTGTGCTTGTGGGAGGGATTAGTTTGGTTGAGTATGTATTTGTTCTAGGGTTTCTAACTTAGTTTAAGATTGATCAATTTAATTGTTTAAATTTAAATAGATTTTGTTATTCAAATTTTAGATTATTCTAATTAAAAATAATATGTTTAATTCAGATTTCAAAAAAACTTTTTTTTTCAGATTTCATATTGGGATAATTTATCCTTCAATTTAATGTCTAATTAGATTGGTTAGTTTGGATAATTATCTAATTTTCTTATTTAATCTTTTCCATTATCGTTTAACTAATGCTACTACTATTTATATTATATGTATATTATTTTGTTTAGTTAATTTTGATTTGTTTTAATTACTATTACTAATATCTATTTAATTATTCCTTATAGTCTTTCGAAATCCCCTGTTGCTCATAGGATTAGTATCCTAGTTGGTTAATTTATCAACTTGTATTTTTATTAATTCCTTTTTGTTCAAATTTCAGAATTCAACCTTAAACGCCCAATCCTATATTGTGTAAATCTAAGATCTTACTTCAAATGTTGGAAGGTATATTTCAGATTTTTCTTTTTCATTTGTTTTCGTAATTCATTAAATTTTTCCTTTTAGACTTTTTTTGTATAAGACTATTTCTTAATTACAACTATATATTCCAAAAATAATATCTAGTGTTTTAGAAATTAATTTCCATTTTCTATTTCACATCAAGGTTCCCTATAATTTTCTTCATCTATACCTATACTTTGTGCACATTTTTGCTACACCCCACAAGATTCCAAAATCTTTCATTTTAGTCCCTGCGAGTTTCACTTTAGTCCCTGTACGGCCTAACATTACACATTGCTAGCTACAGCCTGAAATCACATATCTAAGCATCATCACACTATATTGTGATATCACACACGCATTTTACACAATATTTTCAAATCAACAATTTGTGAAATAAAATTCATCAAATTAAATGAAAAAATAAAAATGATGGGTATTACACCGTAAATGAGTGGTCTTGAACTGAGCATTTGAGAGTTGTTTCTAGCTCGTTTAGGCCCGATGGCTTACTCCTTTAAAAAAATTTTTTAGAAAAACACATTATATAGTATAAAATAATTTCATTTCTATATTTTATAACTTTATATTCAACAAATATAATAAATTTAGATATAAAAACTTTTGTATTTTTTAAAAAAAAATATAAATTTTTTAAATTTAAATATAATATAGTTAATTTACAAAAGAAAAATGAAAAATTAAAGCTATTAGTTATTTAAAAATAATAAAGAAGTAATATTTTACATGTATAAATACTATTTCAATAAAAAATTATTAAATTTTTAACTAAAAAAATTTAAAATTATATTATTTAATAGTTAAAAAAAGTGTGGCCTGCGAACCTATGCGGGCAGTCCTGGACATGTCTAAAAGACGACGGGCTTAAACGAGCTAGCCCGTTTAAATTCTACCCGCGACGGGTAGGTCCGGTCCGAACCGACTTATTTAACAGTGCTAATTGCAAGGAACAGAATAGCGAGCGCTCCACCCAAACTATGGCCCGTCACTATGAACCTGGCTTTATCATTTACCTCCAAACGCTGCTTTAGGAAGCCCCAAATCGCATAGTAGGCTTCTGGGGGGTGGCTCTCATCTCTTTGGATATGCTTAGGCCAACCCACCATGCTCTTCTGAAGCCCTAGCACTACAAGAATAATGCTCCATAGCGATTGAAGAAATAGTAGCAAATATAGGAATTTCAGTAAAAAAAAATGTGAATAGTGATTGATTTCCTTATGAAATATTGCAGTCGGTATAAGCATAGTTATTAATTAGAAAACGACTGAATTTCGACTGAAAAAATAATTCCTACTCCCCCTTTCTTACTACATTTTCAGTGCAAAAAATTGAGAGCCACGTGTATATATTTATTTTTATAATGTTCCGTAGTATCAGAAACGGTCCAAATTAAATTTCATAGGGTCCCATATACACAAATAACACGCTGCAGATAATGCGTATGGCGCAAGGGGAACCCCCCTACGCCACAAGGGTCTTTCCCCTGCACCACAGTATATGTGTGGTGGGGGGGACCTCCCTGCGTCATACACTATGAGCTTTTTTATTTTTTTAATTATTTTTAATTTAATTATTATTTTTATCTAATAAAAGTTTATTATAATTTTTAGTAATTAATTTTATATTGCAACTATAGTTAACTAGTAGCTTGAGCTTCTAAGTTATTTTTCTGTTTTATTATTTTCAATTTAATTATTATTTTTATTTAATAATATAAATTTATTATATTTTTAGTAATTAATTTTATATTTAGGTTATAGTTAACTAATGACTTAATTTAGAGTTTGTTTAAAATTGAATTTATATATTATAAATTTATATAAGATAATTTACAGTGGTTATAAATTTGTAGAGTAAAAACTTAGATAAGATAATTTATCTAAAAAAACATATTTGTACAATTTTTTATTTAAATAATAAATTTGTTTGATTTTACAAAACAGAGAGTTAAATAATTTCAATAACTCTACAACATTCCTCCTGTCCCTCCTTGATTACCAATTTTATTATTAAACACCTCCCTCAAGCATATTCCTCTTGTCACTCAAACATATTTCTCTCTTTATTATAACTTTAAAAGTTGATCTTCAAAATGAGTCGATCCAAAATCCAGAACATAAGAAATGTTGTATAGTCCCTCCTGAAGACATAACAATGAATTGATTAAGAATAAATAAAGCTATAAAAAGCTACAGAGAATGATGGCATGTAAGTTTGGATATTAGCTAGAAATAAATAAAATGCATTGTAAAATAATATACTGACATGAAGGAAAAAAAAAAAGAATCAGGAGCAGAGAAGACAAAGAAGAAGAATAGAAAAAGCTAGTAAGGTGAGTTAGAGGGAAAAAATTGCAAAGACACAAGAAAAAAGAGAATAGAAAAGCTTATAAAGAAAAGAATACCAGTGAAGAAGCCGAAGCACAGAGAAGGAGAAGAGAGAAAAAAAAATAAGACAAGTGCGTCAAAAAAAAGTATTATATAAACATATTTTCGTGGGAATTTAAAATTTTTTAAATTGCGCCAAAAAATTTTAGACAAACGCAAGCAAGACGAAATATAACATATGTATAGGCAATGCGTTTTCGAAATATAACATATATATAGGCAATGCGTTTTTAGTTTGGCAAACAAATTTGTTGAAGTTTTGAATAATAGTTAAAAAATGTCTGAAAAAAAAAGAAAAAAAATGTATAAATAAAAAATATTTTGCAAAAATTTTAAAATCGGACTGATTACATATAAAAAATATTATACACACACATATGATGTGTGTGCGCAGGGGAAGAGACCCTGTGCACACAAAGTGTGCATATATATATATATATATATTAATATAAACTTATTAAATACATATATAAATATTTATTTTTACAATTAAAATAGATTTATATAATATTATTATGTTTATATAATTATTATTTATTATTAAGTTAAAAAATATAAATATTACAATAAAAATATATACATGTGAAAATATAAAAATATATATGATTTATAAAAAAATACTAAAAAAAATATAACTACTGGCTCGAGAGTCATTGTCTCGAGAGTGCTCTAGGAAATCAATGTCTTGAAGTACAATACTCTCAAGATACTGACTCTCGAGAGAACTCAGTATTCGAAACACTTATTATTTATTATTATTTTTAATTTTTAAAAATTTTATTCACCTATATATAAAAGTCTCATGCATGCTATATATATATATATATATATATATATATATATATATATTCCTATTGAATAACAGTAGAAAAAATAGGCAAAACAATCATAAATATATTTAGTAAAAATAAGTAAGAATTTTTTAGTCGTAAACTATATATATTCTCGTAGTGTTAATTTGTGTGTGGATGCAATTATGCTATTTTTCCCCATTTGTCCTTTCAATACATGTGGGTTGGTTATTTTATTTTGTTATATTGTAAACTAGTGTTATAACTCGTGCGATGCACAAATAATTTATAAATTTAAAACATTTTGTAACTTATAAAATAATAATAATTGAAAAACCTAGATTATTGACAAAATGTTGATTCAGCTCATTTGCAAATTGTCTCCATAATATAAAAAGAACACACAGACACACGCACACACACACACACACGCACGCGGGCGCGCACACACACACACACACACACATACATGTTAAAACTAAGAAAAAAAAAAGAGAGAGAACACTAATAGAAAGATATAATAAATATATAACAAAATAAAATAATAAATACAGAAAAATAGAATAATCAAAATACAAAAAGAAAAGCAAAAAAAAAGGATAGTAACAATACTCTGTATCTTCAATCTCAATTTCTATACGCCTGCTTTTAATACCGTTCTTTGAGCTCTCTATGATAGAACCAAATTTATTGACCATCCGAATAATATCTGAAACGAAATAATATTATTCGTATAAAGTTGGAATCAATAACAAATACAACATAATTTACAAAATATAAGATAAAAATTAACTTACTAAATAGTTTTTGTATGCAACATGATTCAAAATATCATTGAATGAACAAAATATGAAAACAAATTTTGGAATACTCAAAACATCTTGAACTAGTCAGATATCATTTGAAAATCGAAACTTAAGCATAAATAAATGCTTTGTTGTTCGATATTCATTGTTAGACTTAACTACACCAAACATGAATATTACATAAATATTTCTCTTGGTTATTTGATACTTGAACTTATTCACATATGATCTCTTCACATGACTGTGTATGCGATCACCTTTAAAAGCTAAAAAATAAACACAAGGCTAAAAAATAAAATTAAATTTACCTAAAAATCTTGCAAAATCGTCTCCAAACTAAAAATTTTCTTAGGTATATTAAACGATGGAATTGTCCACAACCTCACTACCCGAACTTTAATCTTCCAATCATCCCTTGATGCATTAACATCAACAATGTCGCTAAATTTAGCCATATGTGAAGTACTATAGAAATGATAACTAATTCTGCAAGAAACATATTCAATACAAATATGGGAGGAACACAAAACAGTTAAAATGACCATTTATTTATATAACGTGAATTTTGAAATAGTAAATTGAACATATTAAATACTAATGATGTAATTAGTAATTATTAAATATTAATAAAATTTAAGATAAAATTTACAACAATTCACAATTTTAAATGGGATGTTTTGAATTCATTTGCATTCAAATTTTTTAAATTCATTTGAATGCAATCTATATAATTAATCACACCAATTTGTATTTAATATTTGTAATTATTAAATTATATTAAATTATTAATAAAATTTATGATGATTCACAGTTTTAAAAGGGATGGTTTGAATTCATTTGAATGTAAATTTTTAAATTCATTTGAATGCAATTATAGAATCAATCACACCAATTTGCATTTAATATTTTGTAATTATTAAATTATTACATTATTAATTAAATTTACAACAATTCATAGTTTTTAAATGGATGATTTGAATTCATTTGAATGCAAATTTTTCAAATTCATTTCAATGCATTATATATTCAATCACACCAATTTACATTTAATATATTGTAATCTTCATAGAATTTAAAGGAGAGCCCTACAATATATCTCAAAATGATTACTTAGAATGAATTTAATGTAGTGTCATTAATAGGAATAAATTTATTCATTTACATAATTTATTCATTTAATTTTCATTTTAATTTGTTAATTTTATTATATGTTATTAAATGATATCCATTTAATTAATGCTTTAGAGTATAATTATTTTAGTCTATTATATAGGTACTAAATAGTGTTAGTGTGTTGACTTGTTAGATCTAACATATTTAGGCTCCTCTCAATTGTATATATACACTTTACACTTTATTCATTGAATACAAGCAGACTTAATTTATTCCTTCGTTATTATAAAGTTTAGAGAACAATATATAACACAACAATCACATTTTTTATACAAGGGGAAATTAAAAGATGGTGCACGCTAGGTAATTGTGGATCAAGCTGTAGAGGAAGTGATCTCATTCGTGTGGCATTAATATAATGTTGGAGACAATGAGCATTGTTGAGTTTGACTTGAATTTTGTGGGTGACCCGGTTTGTAACCCGACACATGACCCATGACCCATGACCCATGACCAATAACCCATTATTTCCTCTATATATATGTGTGTGTAATGGAATTCATTTTGTAAGAGGTTGATGTAATTTCTCTCTGTATAGCCTCTATCAGAAATAATACAGATATTCTCTCTGTACGTGGACGTAGGTCGCATTGACCGAACCACGTAATTTCTTTGTGTGTTCTTCTCAATCTTTCTCCATGATTTATTGCCTTACAATAACCTAACAAGTGGTATCAAAGCCTTGGTTCATTTTTGGTTCGTCGGTTACTGTAGCACGTCCGAAAATTTTCAGATCTGGCTCCAAAATTTCAGATCTTGCCCCGATTTGGTTGATTTGGAGCATAGGAGACCGTTTTCTGCATCTTTTGGTGCGTTGAAGAACGTCAGAGACCAATTTTTGGTGGTAAGAAAATTTTCAGATCTAGTTTCAAATCTCAGATCTAGCTTGATTCGCTTGTTTTTTGGGAAAAAGAGACCGTTTATTGCATTTTTAGTGCATTGGAGATCGTTTTTCAGTTGTTTTGGTGAGTTTTTACGGTTGCGAGTACTGTTCATCGCCAGAATCTTCATCAGAAGCACTGTTCATCGGCTTCTACGGTGAGGTACTGTAGCAGTCAACGGTCAACGTACTGTAGCGACTCGACACTGTAGTACGGTCAACGGTCAATGGTACTATTTGGTCAAAGTTACTGTTTGGTCAAAGTTGCTGTTTGGTCAAAGCTATTGTTTGGTCAAAGTTGCTGTTTGGTCATAGTTATTGTTTGGACCAAGTTTTCTGTTGCGATCGTTATTGTTTCGTCGACACGGTTCCGGTGAGTTTATGTTTAATTCAGAAAATAATTCTAAATTTCTATGTGAATTTACTGGATTGTGTTAGATTATGCTGGATTGGATTTCTAGTTTACTGCTGTGAATTTTGTTGAACTGCTGTGTTGAATTTCTGTTAGTGAAGTTCTAGTCAGTTTGCAAGGTTCTGAACAGTTTTGTGAAATTCAATTTCTGATTGCGAAATTTGCTAGTAATTTATCTGCTGTTATTTGAGAAGATGTCGACTCATAAATTCGATATTGAGAAGTTCAATGGATCGAATGATTTCACTTTGTGGAAGGTAAAAATGAGGGCACTTCTGGTTCAGCAGGGATGTGCAGTGGCATTAGAAGGAGAAAGTAGTCTACCTAACACGTTGAAAGAAGAGGAGAAGAAGGAAATTTTGGCAAAGGCTCATAGTGCATTACTATTGAGTCTGACTGATGAGTTGAGAGAAGTAGTTGATGAATCAACTGTTGCAGGTTTGTGGAAGAAATTGGATGATAAATACCAGAAAAAGTCTCTCACAAATCGGTTATATCAGAAGCAGCGTTTGTATACCCTGCGGATGACAGAAAATATACAGGTTAAAGATCATCTTGATAATTTTAATCGGATTATCCTGGATTTACAGGGTGTTGGGGTTAAGATAGATGATGAAGATCAAGCTATCATTCTTTTGTGTTCTCTACCAAATTCATATGAGAACTTTGTTGACACTATGTTGTATGGTAGAGATGGTATCTTTGTTAATGATGTCAAAGATGTTTTGCAGTCTAAAGAGCTGAAGAGAAGAGTCTCTAGTTCTAATGAGGATGGTGCAGAAGCAGGTTTGTATGTTGACAGAGGCAGAGACACTAAAAGGGATGATGGAAAAAGAAGCAAGTCACGGTCTAAGTCGAGGAACAAAGGAGAACCTCGATGTTATCACTGTAAACAAAAGGGGCACATCAGGAAGAATTGTCCACAGAGGAAGAAGGGAAATGAAGAGAAGGAACCGAATACCAGTGGTAGTGCTGCGGTGGTGCAAGATAGTTCTGACGAAGAAGAAGACATTGATGTTCTCACAGTCAGCACCTCTGGTTCTGCAAATACTTGGGCCTTGGACACAGGTGCATCTTATCATATGACTTTCTCACTGAACTGTTTACTTCTTTCAAGGAGTGGAATGGTGTTGTGAGGTTGGGTGATGATGAGCAGCTTAGTGTTAAGGGCATTGGTTCTGTGCAGATTCAGATGTATGATGGAATAGTCAGGACGCTTGATGCTTGGCATGTTCCTGGTCTACGGAAGAACTTGATTTCTCTTGGTACTCTAGACAAACAAGGGTATAAGTACTCTAGAGAGAATGGACAGTTAAGAATTTTCAAAGGTGCTCTGATTATAATGAAGGGTAAATTGCAGCATGGCATTTACTTTCTGATTGGTAGTTCAGTGATGGGGACAGTGACTGTATCTAAATCTTTAGGGAAGAATGATAATTGTACAGAGTTGTGGCATTGCCGATTGGGACACATGAGTGAGAAAGGACTGTCAATTCTAAGTAAACAAGGATTGTTAGAAGGAGCAGAAACTGGGAAACTGAAATTCTGTGAAGTTTGTGTTATGGGTAAACAACGCAGAGTTAAGTTTAGTTCTGGAAAGCATAATTCTACGGATGTTCTGCAATATGTTCACTCAGACTTGTGGGGTCCTTCTCCAGTTGAATCTCAGGGCAAATGCAAGTACTTTGTTACTTTCATTGATGACTACTCTAGAAGGGTTTGGGTGTATTTTCTGAAATCTAAAGATGAAGTGTTTGGAAAGTTCAAAGAGTGGAAGACCATGGTTGAGAAACGGACTGGAAAATAGGTCAAAACACTCAGAACTGATAATGGCACTACAAAAAAAAAGACTTTTGGTGGCGACTAAAGTCGCCACCAAAAGTCTAAAAGTCGCCACTAAAAGTCTTTGGTGGCGACTTTTAGTGGTGACTAAAGTTGTTGGCGTAAGTCCGTGGCTGATTCTTTTGGTGGCGACTTTCAAAGTCGCCACCAAAAGTTACCTTTAGTGGCGACTTTAGTCGCCACCAAAAGTCATTTTTATTGCAAAAAAAAAAAAATTCGTGAAAAAAATGATTTTTGGTGTCAGCAAAAACTACCTTTGGTGGCGACTTTAGTCGCCACCAAAAGTCACTAGTCATCTTTTTAGATCCGGATTGGCCTGGAAGGTCGACCCGAGATCCATTCGACTCGTGCGGGTCTTGGCCGATCCAATAACTCGCTATCCCGAGCTGACTCGATTTTTTTGTGTGCAATATTCAAGTTTATTTGAAATTAAACCAAACATGTGCATACCTGAGATTCGAACCTGGGTCCCTTGCTTGCAGCCATGTGTGTCTTGCCATTCTGCCACTGCTTCATTTGTGTTATGTAAGTGCAAAATATTATATATATCTATATATATAATCTGTTAAAAATATTTTAGGTCAAAAATATTATAAAACAAAAATAAAATAATATTAAACTTAACAAAAAGCAAATATATTATTACTATTGGAGTCACCACAAAATTCCAACTTCAACTAATTTCATAAAAAAAAAACAATTTCACTTAAAAAAATAGACTTTAGTCGTCACTGATAATCTAATTTTTTAAAAAAATTAAAAAATTTTAAAAATTTTAAAAATTAAATTTCTTTTAAATATAATTAAGAAAAATAAAAAAAATTGAATTTTTTAAGTAAAAAAATGACTTTTTTAATTTTTTTTAAAAATTAGACTTTTGGTGGCGACTATAGTCGCCACCAAAAGTCTAATTTTTTATTTTATTTTAAAAAATCTGACGTTTTTTTATTTTTTTTTAAAAAAGACTTTTGGTGGCGATTATAGTCGCCACCAAAAGTCTAATTTTTTATTTTATTTTAAAAAATCTGACTTTTTTTTATTTTATTTTAAAAAAGATAGTCGCCACCAAAAGTCTAATTTTTTATTTTATTTTAAAAAATTTGACTGTTTTTTTATTTTTTTAAAAAATACTTTTGGTGGCGACTATAGTCGCCACCAAAAGTCTATTTTTTTATTTTATTTTAAAAAATCTGACTTTTTTTTATTTTTTTTTAAAAAAAGACTTTTGGTGGCGACTATAGTCGCCACCAAAAGCCTAATTGTTTATTTTATTTTAAAAAATTTGACTTTTTTTTATTTTTTTTTAAAAATACTTTTGGTGGCGACTATAATCGCCACCAAAAGTCGACTTTTAGTGGCGACTATAAGAGTCGCCACCAAAAGTCAACTTTTAGTGGCGACTTATTTAGTCGCCACCAAAAGTCGACTTTTGGTGGCGACTTTTAAAGTCGCCACCAAAAAGTCGCCAGTGAAAGTCAATTTTCTTGTAGTGTGGGTTGGAGTTTTATAACGGTCTATTTGATGAGTTTTGCAAGAAAGAAGGTATAGTGAGGCATTACACTGTACGTCATACACCACAGCAAAATGGAGTTGCAGAACGTATGAATCAAACACTGTTACAGCGTGCGAGATGCATGCGATTAAACGCTGTCTTGCCAAAACAATTCTGGGCTAAAGCAGTTAGCACTGCTTGTTATCTGGTGAATAGATCGTCATCTACTGCAATTGATTTTAAGACTCCTTAAGAGGTATGGTCCGGTAAACCTTCTGATTATTCTGACCTGCGTATATTTGGTTGTCCTGCTTATGCTCATGTGAATGATGGTAAACTAGAGCCTAGGGTAATGAAATGCATATTTCTAGGGTATGCACCTGGAGTTAAAGGGTACAGACTGTGGTGTACCGAAAAGGATAGAATTCTAAAATTTATTATTAGCAGAGATGTAACTTTTAATGAGTCTGCTATGTTTGGTCAGAAGGAGGAGCTTGGTAGTCATGTAGGTAATAATGATCAAGGTGCCAACCAGAAGGTGGAAATTGAAGTTCAAACTTCAAAAAGGGTTATAACAGACCCTGTACAGCAGCCCAAGGAAGAAGAAGAATCACAACCTATAGCAATAAGGAGGGAAAGAAGGGAAATCAGAAAACCTATAAGGTATGCAGATTGTGTTGATATAGTTGATATTAATTCAGTTGCTTATGCCTTGGCAGTAGGTGAAAGCATTGATTCTGATGACCCGAGATCATATAAAGAAGCAGTTGAGAGTAGAGAAGCATCAGAATGGCTGGTTGCAATGAATGAAGAGATGCAATCTCTTGAGAAGAACGAAACATGGGATCTTGTACCGTTATCAAAGGGAGTGAAACCGGTAGGATGCAAATGGGTCTTCAAGAAGAAAGAAGGTATTCCTGGAGTTGAACCAGCAAGGTTTAAAGCATGACTCGTGGCAAAGGGTTTTTCACAAAAGGAGGGAATTGATTATCATGAAGTTTTCTCCCCGGTTGTGAAGCATAAAACCATTCGTGTCCTTTTCTCCATGGTAAGTGTTTTTGACTTGGAGTTGGAACAATTGGATGTGAAAACTGCTTTCTTACATGGAAATTTAGAGGAGCAGATCTATATGTCACAGCCAGAAGGATTTCTTGATTCTGGGAAGAAAGATCATGTATGTTTGCTGAAAAAGTCCTTGTATGGTTTGAAGCAGTCTCCTAGACAGTGGTACAAGAAATTTGATGCATTCATGACTTCCCATGGTTTTCTGCGTAATCAGTTTGATAACTGTGTCTACTCTAAGAAACTTGCAGATGATTCTTATATTTATTTGTTACTATATGTTGATGATATGTTGATTGCTGTAAAGAACAAGGTTGAAATTGATAGTTTGAAAGCCTTCTTGAGCAGTGAGTTTGAGATGAAGGATTTGGGTGCAGCCAAAAAGATATTGGGCATGGAGATTTGGAGAGATAGAAGTGCAAGTTTACTGTATGTATCTCAGCAGAAATACATAGAAAAATTGTTGCATTCTTTCCACATGAATAATTCTAAGCCAGTTAGTACTCCGTTGGCGGCACATTTTAAACTTGATGCTAGTACAATACCTACTACAGCTGAGGAAAAAGGGTACATGAGTTCAGTGCCCTACTGTAATGCTGTTGGAAGCTTGATGTATGCAATGGTGTGTACTAGGTCTAATCTGGCTCATGCAGTCAGTGTGGTAAGCAGGTTTATGAGTAATCCTGGGAGAGCTCACTGGAGTGCAGTTAAATGGATTATGCGGTATCTGAAAGGTACGAGTAATATTTGCTTAGTTTATAGTGCTAATAAATCTGATAGTGGCTTGGTTGGTTATACAGATTCAGATTATGCTGGAGATTTTTTGAGGAGCAGATCCTTAACATGCTATGTCTTGACTCTGAATGGATGTGCTGTCAGTTGGAAGGCAACACTTCAATCTACAGTTGCCTTGTCTACCACTGAAGCAGAATACATGTCATTGGCAGAAGGAGTTAAGGAAGGTATGTGGTTACATGGTTTGATTGATAGTCTGGGGTTAAATATTCAGAGACCTATCATTTATTGTGATAGTCAGAGTGCGTTAAGTTTGGCCAAGAATCCAGTCTACCATGAGAGGTCGAAGTATATTGATATCAAATTGAATTTTATTCGAGATGTGATAGAAGACAAGAAATTATCCATCGAGAAGATAGCCATAGCAGATAATCCAGCAGATATGTTGACAAAGGCTCTACCTTCAGAGAAGTTCAAGCATAGCTTGAACTTGGTGAATGTTCGCATTCCATGAAGCCCTACAGGGCTTGAATGACAGAGATGAATTTGTACTTAGTTCTGGTGATTTGAGAGAATTCAAATCAAGGAGGGAAATTGTTGGGTTTGACTTGAATTTTGTGGGTGACCTGGTTTGTAACCCGACCCACGACCAATGACCCATAACCCATTATTTCCTCTATATATATGTGTGTAATGAAATTCATTTTGTAAGAGGTTGATGTAATTTCTTTCTGTATAGCCTCTATCAGAAATAATACAGATATTCTCTCTGTCCATGGACGTAGGTCGCATTAACCGAACCACGTAATTTCTTTATTTGTGTGTTCTTCTAAATCTTTCTCCTTGATTTATTGCCTTACAATAACCTAACAAACATGTATCCTCGGAATCGCTAAACCAATAATCAAAGCCTCCGTTAAATGTTGTTGATAATTGACTAAAATCGTAGTTAAATGCCTCCTGATACTTGAAGCAGTGACAGTGAGGATTTTTGAATCGTTACCATAAGCTTTTAGTAGCAGTTTTAACTCTCACAAACCAGGAAATGCTTATTTAAGCCGATCAAGTTGTGGAGGAGGTGATCCCAGGCGAGTGGCATTAACATAGTCTTGGGGACAATGAGCAGCTACCCCTGGCAGCGCCAACCCTAAAATCCTATTACCTATCATAAGCAACCCTTCTCTGTACTCCCATCCATGTTTGTACACAATCGTGAAGCTCCTCATCAATTCCAAGAACGCATTCACCATCATCGAGAGTAGTTCTTATTCGGCTCTCCTGTCACCATCTGCATATACATATATATATATATATATATATTCCATTAATTAAATAATCTCATTATATATATATATATATTTATATATATATTTATAACAAAAATCAATTAATCACCACAAATAACTCAAGTTCATACGTACTTCATAGTTCCTGTCATAGTGATAACATGTCCCGAAATGCTTGAACATGAAGTTCTCGTCATTGCTGGGCAACCTCGGGACGATGTCGTTGTAATAAACAAACCTGTGATACCCGATCCTATGATGTTCCAACTTTTTTTCCATGAACTTGGCAAAATCTTCATCTCCAACTCTGGGCTGCCCAAACGTGTAAACCCCTTGAAGCCTTTCCAACAACAAAGTCTCGCCGTGCAACAACAGTATCGCAGGAAAAAGAATTGCTAGTGCTCCACCCAAACTGTGACCCGTCACTATGAACTTTGCTTTTTTATTTTCATTCAAACTACCCCTTAGAAAGTCCCTTATTTCATAGTAGGCTGGGCCGTAGCGGGGATGGTCTCTTTTTTCTATTTTTTGGGGCCAATGTACGTCCTTCTGATCATTTGGGTTCTGTGACCCCACTTTCTTCTGAAGCCCTAAGGCTTTCATGAAGCCACTATGCACTCTTCCTATGCCTTTAATCTCGTGCCATGAGATGTCGAAATCAGAGCACCACGCATATGCATCAAAGGGTTCGGTCCCTCTGAAAGCCACCACATACGTCTCCTCCTCCTCGCTTTTGTCTAACACAATCATAGCCTGTGTTGTGGGTCTGCCTGGTTTGTAATCTTGAAATTCTGCCAAGTGTCAAAAGATATTTTAGGATTATAGTTAACTGATTAATGTATTCAACATTGTTATAGGACGTTGTGATCGATGGATCTATGGTTCTTACCATTCCAGAAGTCAAAATACTTGTTGGGCTCGATGAGTTTCATCTATGTAATAACAAATTTCAAAATAAGATTATATCAGTCACACCAATATTGGGGATGGATAAAAAAAGAAAAAGAAAACAGAAAACAGAAAAAAGATGTTGCTTGTAAATTTAGTTGTGATTTATAGGTATACCTTCCAGTGATCTTCGACGATAGTTTTAACGCGATATTGATTCTCATAGGATACTTTTGAAGCCATCATAGAAATTGCAGCATAATACCTGCTGTCTTTATGCTTGATGCTACCGTCCAACTCCACTCGCCAATCCAATTTTCCGATGATTGAAAATTTCTCTGATTTGTCAGGCGCACTTTTGCCTTCATGTACGTCAATCGTCATTACGACACCAGTTAATCTTTTAGTCAAATGGATAATCCTAGGTTGACTATAATTTTTGACGACTCAGCATTCATCGGTTATATATCTTTTTAATTCAATGTAATAATCTTTTTTACGAAGACACACTAGCTGGCTTTATTTAGTTCTATTAAAGAAGAAAGAAGATATGAGTAATTGTAATGGTGTGGTTCACATTTCAAGACCAAAAGACTTGGCATATGGCTTTCGTAATCTACAAAGCGGCAAGAAAAAAAAAATAAAGAGAAGGGGCTGAGGAAAAGTATCTTCGCAATTTCAAATGCTTGTAGAGAGACCCATATGATAAAATATAAATTACTGACGATGTTATTAATTAAGGAATTATGTAAAAAAATGTGTGAGAAAGGAATATGAAAATAACAAAACTGACCCTATGTTAAAGAATCGTGTATAAAAGATATGTGCGAGAAAGTAATATGAAAATAAATGTAGAAGATGAAATTAAAGAAAAACTGCAGGAAAGGCATGAAGGAAGGAGCTTCCCGACGACGGGTGGCCTACATTTTATTATGGTGGGGCTTCTTTCCTATGTACATTTTATTATGGTAGGACTTCTTTCTTATGTATAGGAGCTTTATATACATAAAAGTAAAGTTGGGAATTATTAAATTACTTTGGTCTAATGATTTTTATTTATTTAATATTTTTTTTTAAAATAAATTTTTTGCAAATATCAATTGATTTAATAATAATTGTAAACACAATAATAAATATAAAATGATAATTATAAAATTTTTTAATTTATTTTTAAAAAAAATTAAAAAAACATTGAATAAATAAAAGTCGTTGGATCTCTCTTATTTCCTATGTATAGGAGGCTTAGGAGGAAAGCCTCACCCTTATTATTAATGTGTCCAGGTAGAATAATAATAATAAGATTTAAGAAGAAAATTTAAATATAATTTTATATCTTCACTATCAATTTTTTTTAACAAAACGCAACAAATATATTATCTTTAGAAGTAGTTTTATATTTTTTACAATACAAACATCATATGATTAGTTATTTAAAGGATTGTTTATACATATTTTAAGCACGATACTTGATAATAAGAATATAAAATATTGCATAAAAAATTCAATCATAATATTAACCAGAGGTTATAAATGGGAAAAATTAATAATTAATTAGTTTTTTGAAACGTACACTTTATTGAATTGCCCAAACATAAATATTAAGAATATTTTGAAGATGATAGCAAAGCAGTGTTTGCTTGTTGAAAACACTTGACATGGTACTTGTTAATTAAAGGCACCCTAAGGGTATGCCTTATACTATTTACTAGAACACACTGAATATTGCATTCCAATATGGATAAGGCAAGAGTAATAATTAACACTCTCGTTTATTCCCTATAGTTTTAATTTATCATTATCGTCACCATCAGATATACATATATATATATATATATATATATATATATATATATATATATATATACACACACATATATGTATGTATGTGTGTATATAACACTGAAAGATTCTTGTAAATATATGGTATGTCAAAATGATGGAGAGAGACAATGCATGCATGCCTCAATTTGAAGGATAAGATCAGTTGCACATATTTGGAAGTTCAAACTCTTTATTAGTCATAATTTTATTTATTTAACCGTGACTAAATATAAATTTTAGTCATAATTTGTTTAGCTATGATTAAAACTATGACTAACAATAAGTTAGAATTTTTAAGTATCTGTAACTGATCTGTTTCCCAATTTGAGACGTGGGATCATTAACTTTCTATGTTAAGAAAATAAATAAATAAATGTCCCAAAGTTCGAAACATGAAGATGGGTTTCGTATTGGATGTTATTAATTTCAGACCTGATGAGAGTAGTAAATAAAAAAGTTGAGTGGATATATATATATATATATATATATATGTGGCTGAACTGTGAAGCGGTTGAGTAAGTGCTTGAAGTTATTAGGTTATTGTAAGGCAATAAATCAAGGAGAAAGATTGAGAAGAACACACAAAGAAATTACGTGGTTCGGTCAATGCGACCTACGTCCACGGACAGAGAGAATATCTGTATTATTTTTGATATAGGCTATACAGAGAGAAATTATATCAACCACTTCTAATGAATTCCCTTACACACATATATATAGAAGAAATAATGGGTTATGGATCGTGGGTCGGGTTACAAACCGAGTCACCCACAAAATTCAAGTCAAACCCAACAATTTTCCTCCTTGACTTGAATTCTCTCAAATCACCATAACTAAGTACAAATTCATCTCTGTCATTCAAGCCCTGTAGGGCTTCATGGAATGCGAAGATTCACCAAGTCCAAGCTATGCTTGAACTTCTCTGAAGGTAGAGCCTTTGTCAACATATCTGCTGGATTATCTGCTGTGGCTATCTTCTCGATGGATAATTTCTTGTCTTCTATCACATCTCGAATAAAATTCAATCTGATATCAATATGCTTTGACTTCTCATGGTAGACTGGATTCTTGGCCAAACTTAATGCACTCTGACTATCATAATAAATGATAGGTCTCTGAATATTTAACCCCAGACTATCAATCAAACCATGTAACCACATACCTTCCTTAACTCCTTCTGCCAATGACATGTATTCTGCTTCAGTGGTAGACAAGGCAACTGTAGATTGAATTGTTGCCTTCCAACTGACAGCACATCCATTCAGAGTTAAAACATAGCATGTTAAGGATCTCCTCCTCAAAAGATCTCCAGCATAATCTGAATCTGTATAGCCAACCAAGCCACTATCAGATTTATCAGCACCATAAACCAAGCAAATATTACTCGTACCTTTTAGATACCGCATAATCCATTTAACTGTACTCCAGTGAGCTCTCCCAGGATTACTCATAAACCTGCTTACCACACTGACTGCATAAGCTAGATCAGGCCTAGTACACACCATTGCATACATCAAGCTTCCAACAGCATTACAGTAGGGCACTGAACTCATCTACCATTTTTCCTCAGCTGTAGTAGGTATTGTACTAGCATCAAGTTTAAAATGTGCCGCCAGGGGAGTACTAACCGGCTTAGAATTATTCATTTAGAAAGACTGTAACAATTTTTCTATGTATTTCTGTTGAGATACATACAGTAAACCTGCACTTCTATCTCTCCAAATCTCCATGCCCAATATCTTCTTGGCTGCACCCAAATCCTTCATCTCAAACTCACTGCTCAAGAAGGCTTTCAAACTATCAATTTCAACCTTGTTCTTTGCAGCAATTAACATATCATCAACATATAGCAACAAATAAATATAAAAATCATCTGCAAGTTTCTTAGAGTAGACACAGTTATCAAACTGATTACGCAGAAAACCATGGGAAGTCATGAATGCATCAAATTTCTTGTACCACTGTCTAGGAGACTGCTTCAAACCATACAAGGACTTTTTCAGCAAACATACATGATCTTTCTTCCCATAATCAAGAAATCCTTCTGGCTGTGACATATAGATCTGCTCCTCTAAATTTCCATGTAAGAAAGCAGTTTTCACATCCAATTGTTCCAACTCCAAGTCAAAAACACTTACCATGGACAAAAGGACACGAATGGTTTTATGCTTCACAACAGGGGAGAAAACTTCATGATAATCAATTCCCTCCTTTTGTGAAAAACCCTTGGCCACGAGTCGCGCTTTGAACCTTGCTGGTTCAACTCCAGGAATACCTTCTTTCTTCTTGAAGACCCATTTGCATCCTACCTGTTTCACTCCCTTTGGTAACGGTACAAGATCCCATGTTTCATTCTTCTCAAGAGATTGTATCTCTTCATTCATTGCAACCAGCCATTCTGATGCTTCTCTACTCTCAACTGCTTCTTTATATGATCTCGGGTCATCAGAATCAATGCTTTCACCTACTGCCAAGGCATAAGCAACTGAATTAATATCAACTATATCAACACAATCTGCATACCTTATAGGTTTTCTGATTTCCCTCCTTTCCCTCCTTGTTGCTATAGGTTGTGATTCTTCTTCTTCCCTGGGCTGCTGTACAGGGTCTGTTATAACCCTTTTTGAAGTTTGAATTTCAATTTCCACCTTCTGGTTGGCACCTTGATCATTATTACCTGCATGACTACCAAGCTCCTCCTTCTGACCAAACATAGCAGACTCATCAAAAGTTACATCTCTGCTAATAATAAATTTTAGAATTCTATCATTTTCGGTACACCACAGTCTGTACCCTTTAACTCCAGGTGCATACCCTAGAAATATGCATTTCATTGCCCTAAGCTCTAGTTTACCATCATTCACATGAGCATAAGTAGGACAACCAAATATACGTAGGCCAGAATAATCAGAAGGTTTACCGGACCATACCTCTTAAGGAGTCTTAAAATTAATTGCAGTAGATGGCAATCTATTCACCAGATAACAAGCAGTGTTAACTGCTTCAGCCCAGAATTGTTTTGCCAAGCCAGCGTTTAATCGTATGCATCTCGCACTCTGCAACAGTGTTTGATTCATACGTTCTGCAACTCCATTTTGCTGTGGTGTATGACGTACAGTGTGATGCCTCACTATACCTTCTTTCTTACAAAATTCATCAAATGGAGCTTTACAGAACTCCAACCCATTATCAGTTCTGAGTGTTTTGACCTGTTTTCCAGTCCGTTTCTCAACCATGGTCTTTCACTCCTTGAACTTCCCAAACACTTCATCTTTGGATTTCAGACAATATACCCAAACCCTTCTAGAGTAGTCATCAATGAAAGTAACAAAGTACTTGCATTTTTTCTGAGATTCAACTGGAGAAGGACCCCACAAGTCTGAGTGAACATATTGCAGAACATCTGTAGAAGTATGCTTCCCATAACTGAACTTAACTTTGCGTTGTTTACCCATAACACAAACTTCACAGAATTTCAGTTTCCTAGTTTCTGCCCCTTCTAACAATCCTTGTTTACTTAGAATTGACAGCCCTTTCTCACTCATGTGTCCCAATCGGCAGTGCCACAACTCTGTACAATCATCATTCTTCCCTAAAGATTTAGATACAGCCACTATCCTCATCACAGAACTACTAATCAGAAAGTAAATGCCATGCTGCAATTTACCCTTCATTATAACCAGAGCACCTTTGGAAATTCTCAACTGTCCATTCTCTCCAGAGTACTTGTACCCTTGTTTGTCTAGAGTACCAAGAGAAATCAAGTTCTTCCGTAGACTAGGAACATACCAAGCATCAAGCGTCCTGACTATTCCATCATACATCTGAATCTGCACAGAACCACTTCCCTTAACACTAAGCTGCTCATCATCACCCAATCTCACAACACCATTCCATTCCTTGAAAGAAGTAAACAGCTCACGTGAGAAAGTCATATGATAAGATGCACCTATGTCCAAGACCCAAGTATTTGCAGAACCAGAGGTGCTGACTGTGAGAACATCAATGTCTTCTTCTTCGTCAGAACTATCTTGCACCACCACAGCATTACCACTGGTATTCGGTTCCTTCTCATCATTTCCCTTCTTCCTCTGTGGACAATTCTTCCTGATGTGCCCCTTTTGTTTACAGTGATAACATCGAGATCCTCCTTTGTTCCTCGACTTAGACCGTGACTTGCTTCTTTTTTTTTTTATCATCCCTTTTTGTGTCTCTGCCTCTGCCAACATACAAACTTGCTTCTGCACCATCCTCATTAGAACTAGAGACTCTTCTCTTCAGCTCTTTAGACTGCAAAGCATCTTTGACATCATTAACAGAGATACTATCTCTACCATACAACATAGTGTCAACAAAGTTCTCATATGAATTTGGTAGAGAACACAAAAGAATGATAGCCTGATCTTCATCATCTATCTTAACCCCAACACCCTGTAAATCCAGGATAATTCGGTTAAAATTATCAAGATGATCTTTTACCTGCATATTTTCTGTCATCCGCAGGGTATACAAACGCTGCTTCTGATATAACCGATTTGTGAGAGACTTTTTCTGATATTTATCATCCAATTTCTTCCACAAACCTGCAGCAGTTGACTCATCAACTACTTCTCTCAACACCTCATCAGTCAGACTCAATAGTAATGCACTATGAGCGTTTGCCAAAATTTCCTTCTTCCCCTCTTCCTTCAACGTGTTAGGTAGATTACTTTCTCCTTCTAATGCCACTGCACATCCTTTCTGAACCAGAAGTGCCCTCATTTTTACTTTCCACAAAGTGAAATCATTCGATCCATTGAACTTCTCTAATAATAGCAGATAAATTACTAGCAAATTTCGCAATCAGAAATTGAATTTCACAAAACTGTTCAGAACCTTGCAAACTGACCAGAACTTCACTAACAGAAATTCAACACAGCAGTCCAACAAAATTCACAGCAGTAAACCAGAAATCCAATCCAACACAATCTAACACAATCCAGTAAATTCACACAGAAATTCAGAATTTTTTTTTCTGAATTAAACATAAACTCACCAGAACCGTGTCGACGAAACAATAACGATCGCAATAGAAAACTTGGTCTAAACAACAACTATGACCAAACAGCAGCTTTGACCAAACAGCAGTTTTTGACCAAACAGCAACTTTAACCAAACAGCAGCTTTGACCAAACAACAGCTTTGACCAAACAGCAACTTTGACCAAACAGTAACTTTGACCAAATAGTACCGTTGACCGTTGACCGTGCTACAGTGCCAAGTCGCTACAGTTCTGAGTCGCTACAGTATCGTTGACCGTTGACTGATACAATGCCTCGTCGTAGAAGACTATGAACAGTGCTTCCGATGAAGATTCTAGCGATGAATAGTACTCACAACCGTAAAAACTCACCAAAACAACTGAAAAACGATCTCCAATGCACTAGAAATGCAATAAACGGTCTCTTTTTGCCCAAAAACAAGCGAATCAAGCTAGATCTGAAATTTGAAACTAGATCTGAAAATTTTCTTACCACTAAAAATTGGTCTCCAACATTCTTCAACGCACCAAAGATGCAGAGAATGGTCTCCTATGCTCCAGAACAACTAAATCGAGGCAATATCTGAAATTTTGGAGCCGGATCTGAAAATTTTCAGACGTGCTACAGTACTGACGAATCAAAAATGAACCAAAGCTTTGATACCACTTGTTAGGTTACTGAAAGGCAATAAATCAAGGAGAAAGATTAAGAAGAACACACAAAGAAATTACGTGGTTCTGTCAATGCGACCTACGTCCACGGACAGAGAGAATATCTGTATTATTTTCTAACGGAGGCTATACAGAGAGAAATTACATCAACCACCTCTAATGAATTCTATTACACACATATATATAGGGAAAAAATGAGTCATGGGTCGTGGGTTGGGTTACAAACCGAGTCACCCACAAAATTCAAGTCAAACCCAACAGAAGTAATATTTGGGGTTCAAGATGCGTTTAGTGAAGGAGTCAACATTTTTAAGGGGTGTGGTCAGAGAGAGGACAAATTTCTGGGCCAAGATAGAGATAAAGACTATCCATCTGTGGTTAGTCTCCACAATGTCCTCATGAGAACTGTGCATAATCTCCCTTTTCACGTAATTGATTTGGGGAAGAAACTGGTCGGTGCTATAGCTCTTCCTCACCTCATGGCCATCGCTCTCCATGCCTAAGGATTAATTAAGTTTTTGAAGGGCTCTTGGTGTTTCTTTGTCACGACCATTGTTGCTTTTAATTTATATAGAGTCCTACTTTAGACACACGGGAATTTTTGCACAACAAGTTGCACACTAAAGTCCTAATCTCACGCGCTTCCTTTCTTCTTCCCAAGAAATAAGTATATATAATATTGGTAATGATCAGAAGACCATAGTCTAACTTTGGGTAAGTTTTTGAAGAATTTCAACCTCGAATTCAATCAAATATTAAGTAGAACTATACTCAAGATTAACTAACATTAATTGATTGCCTAATAATTGTTGAAATCTTTTAAGTTTTTGAAGAATTTCAACCTCGAATTCAATCAAATATTAAGTACAACTATACTCAAGATTAACTAACATTAATTGATTGCCTAATAATTGTTGAAATCTTTAAGAACGATAGCTGTTCGATTTTTGAAACGTCCATTTAGAGAATGTTCTAATTTTATTTTTTATCTAATCAAATAGGATGATACCTTAATAATTTTTTTAAATAAGATTTTCTCCATAATCAGATTGGTTCTATATAAGATTACATTTAACTTTTGAAATATAGTTACCCGATTGATTAGTCTATTGAAATAAATGGATTAGGATTCTAATCACATCAATCAATAATTAAATATATACTAGTACCGTTTGCTGTAATGCAACAGTGGATCGATGTCAATCCTTAAAATGTTAAACTGTATGCATCTCAGAGTTAGATAATATAATCAAATAATGAATATTCGTTACTTTAATATATAAAATCATATAATCAAATAATGAATATTCGTTACTTTAATATATAAAATCTCAAAACTTTAATTACGTTTCAGTGTAATGAAACATAGGGTCTGTTGATTCTGTTCTTTATTAAATCTGGAAGATTCGGTCAGATCTAAAGGAGGCGGTGAAAAAAAAAAGTAAAAAAAAGAAAGAGTGCTCTGAAAAATAAATTCCCAAGTCATATGTGAGAAGCGGTTTTTTTATTTGTAAAAATTTATTAAGCTTTGATTAATTTATTTTAAATTAGTTTGAACTATAAATATGTAAAAAAATTAATTTTAAAATTTTCCATTTATAAAATTTAAATTTAAAATTTTATTTAAGAAAAACAAGCAGTCAAATTACTTAAACTAATCAGGAATAGCATATATACATATCAAGTGTTTGATAATTAAAAGTTGGTCATCGAGCTGCAAGAGAACTGAATTAATTAATATCATAGGTTGCTTTATGAACTAGGGTTTAACCATGATTCTGCCAACATAAAAGTCTTTGATTTTGTTTTTACTTGTTTACTGTTGGAAAATTTAGTAGTGATTCTTTACTTAAACATCCCCCCATAACAGTACCTTTTATTCAGGGAAAGAATGTACGAAAGATGCTAAACGAGTTCCACGACCATGTGATACTTTACGAGAGAGGGATGATCGAATCGCAAAATATTAAATGTTTCGACTTCGAATCTGTCAGTGGTTAAATGTTGATTATTAAGAATATCTTTTATATACATTTTAAAACATATTCAGCTATTAAGAGCTTAAATTCAAAATATTTAAACTCGCAATGTAGTTCTGATATATCGAAATTCCAAGAAACAAAAACTCTGCTATTATTATGTCTTGAGTTTTTCTGTGCCTCAACATTATCTGGTATGACGAAGAGGGTTTCAAATTAAAATTAACGCTATCTAAATTATAGAAAGGAAACGTTAACCAACTGCCATTGATATGTATACAAACTCTGGATTTTTCATCCCTTTTATGTGTACAAATTGAATGTCAATGAATTAACTATAATAACTAGGCTAACGGGTAAATTATATAAGAGACAGAATTAAAATTTGATATCCTAAAAAAATCTTTGCTATCAAGGATTATATATACATATGTATATGTAACAAAATTGATATTTTTGTAAACGAATCCGACAAAGTTGACCAAAAGAACAAATATATATGTGAGGCAGAAAACTAAACATAAGAGATTAAAAAAAAAATTTCTCAAATTAAAATAATATACACATAAATTAAGTTTTGGTTTCTCATTGAAAAATGGAGATGAAATAAAACAGATTCACTGCAAATCAAAGCAATAGTTGTGATAATTTGTCCCCCATCTGCAATACATCAGGGCGTCACTTTATTTATGCTATGAAATTAATTGACAGTATTGTTTCTTCACTATTATTAAATGTATTATTGGATTGTTAGCTGGAGATCCAAATAATTGTGCCTCTAAAATTTTGTGACATGTGAATTTATATATATATATATATATAAATACATAAATGTAAAAGTTAAGAAATAGGATTATAAACCGGGTACATTCGTTGAAAAAAAAAAAGATTCAAATTCTCTATCATACAAAGTAGTGCCAGCGGATCCTCTACTCAGAATAAAAAAAGCAGGTGTCTGTTTTGAGTTTTAGCAACAGTTTTAACTATTGCTAAAACTTTCAACAAGCAGAAGATCCGGACCCCAAAGTAGTATGGCACCTCTACTTTATATTAGAGGATCTAGATCGATAAAACACCATCTTGGCAGATCACAAGAGCGACTTTTGTGGCGTTGGGCTATAGTACCCAAAGGCCCAAATTCTGTTGAAACTCGATCGGGAAATATTGGGCCATTTGGACTCTTAACATACCTGTCTATAAATGGGCCACATGGAGCCCAATACTATACACGGCTGTTTCCCCACAAAGTAAAGGCCTGCTACGGTTCCTAACTAAAAGCCCAATATTATACACAGCTATTTTTTTTTTCATTTTCATTTTTTTTTGGGTGTGTCAAACATACCCATGATAAATATCTAAGGCTGCTGGCGAGTTTCGTTTATTAATATGAAAATGACAAATTAAATATTAAATATTAAATATAAATGTGTGTATATGAACAATTGATTTTACGTGGTTTCCAATAGTCTGATAAGGTGTGTATATATTATCAAATATCATTGTGAAGAAATATTGAGCTCTAAAATCCAAGAAAATGACAAAATTAAACCCTAAGAGCAAAATGATCTTTCATGATAGATCCTAAATATGAAGTAAAATAATAATAATAATAATAATAATAATAATAATAATAATAATAATAATCAAATCAAATACGCCATCAGCAAAAGGATCTTTGCTCATTTAATAGTTTATTTGCCAACTCTGCTCTCATGTATTTTAAAATTCTGGATACAGATAAGAGACCAAAGATTTATAATTTGAACTCTACTCTAGAGAATTTGGACACATTAGTACTGCAATGCAATGAATATGTTCAGATATCAGACTTATCTGTACCAATATGGACCTTACCGGTGCTCAATTTGAAGAGTCATTTTCATCGCCCTATCTAATTCCATATCCCTACACACATTTTAAAACAAAGAGAAAATCCTTTTGAATCAAAGCTTCTTTCCGATTCTCTTCACCCACACCTCAGGAAATTTTACAGATAAATGGGTATTTACAGAAGCAAGTTGTGGGCAAAGAGTCCCACAAGAAGTGCAGAGAGGAACAAATAAATAATACCATCATACATCATTTCAACGAACACTTCTTATCATAAGCTATTCTATCATCAATGTGAAATTGCTCCTCGAAACAGTGGAAAATCGAAAATGCCGCCTTCTAAAATCTACTGAAAAATAAAGCACTCCAAGGAAACATACGAGTTATCGAATGACTCGTCAGCATCCATTAGGGGTGAGCACTAACTCGTCTAACTGCACGTTGGGTTGAGTTTGGTTAAATTCTTCTAACCTGCTAAGAAACGGGTCGGGGTGGCGGGTTGGAAATTTTCCAATCCAACCCGACCTACCAACCCGCACAATATATGTTTTTTTTAGCGACTTAGCTACTTGAGATTTTTTGTTATATTCATTATTTATAAATAAATATTTATGTGTTATGTGAAAGGAATTAAAGTGATTAATTTCTAATCCTAGATCGGTGTAGATACAAACTACAGCATATTAAATAACAGAATATAAAAGAGATGAACAGAAGGTGTACCTGGCATCATCGTGGTATCCATCTCGAACAATAGAATAGAGGAAATTTTTGAGTTATATGAGAGTGGTACTACTCTCTGTCTGATAAGTATTCTGTCTAGGGTTAGACTGATTAATGGGAAGCCAATCTATTTATTATCAGATGAGAGCAGGGACTTCTCAACAGGCTATGTGATTGGCCCAACCCATCACGGGCCACTCACAATATAAAAGCCCAATTATAATATTCATATATTAAAGGCTATATATTAGAATAATATAGTTAATATGTTAATGATATTTAATAATTGATTAATGCATATCCAAAATAGGATATATATATTATATTAAAATTCAACAATTCTCCCACTTGGATAGCAATAGTCAATTATTAAAATGCAACAATCATTAAGGCTACAATACCAACTATATTTATAGCACATGTCAAGAAAGATAAGTTTTAACGATGTAGAAATAGTATCCGATAGGGAAGTAGATCATACATAGTAAAAGCCCATATTTCATATAAAGAATAATGAATATGGGTAAGCATAATTAATTAAGAGAAATATGCAATCCAAGAATAGTCCAAGCATCTGAAAATGCTACAAGAGATATGATAACAAAAGTGACGTCATCTCATACATATCTCATAAGAATAACAATCAAGTAAATGTAAAATTTCATACTCCCACTAACCCTAAAACATCAAAAGACTTAACTAATCTCATATGGGTTACATGATTCTGAAAAGCTTTAACAGTTAAGCCTTTAGTTAGTGGATCTGCTAACATGTTCTCTGTAGCAAGATGTTCAATACGAGTTTGAAACTCCAGAATTTTCTCTCTAACAAACAAATATTTGATATCAAAGTGCTTTGATCGAGAAGAGCTTCTGTTGTTTTGAGAGAAATGAACAGCATCAGTGTTGTCGCAGTATATCACAAGTGGCCTAGAAATGCTTTCAACAATGTGAAAACTAGAGATTAAGTTTTTCAGCCACATGGCTTGAGAAGTAGCCTCATAGCAAGCGACATACTCTGCCTCCATGGTAGAAGTAGCTGTAAGAGTCTGTTTAACACTCTTCCAACAGATAGCTCCTTCTGCCATCATAAAAATAGAGCCGGAAGTAGACTTACGGTCGTCAGGGCAACCTGCAAAATCAGAATCAGAATAACCAATGACCTGAAGTTGATCAGACTTCTTGTAGGTCAACATGTAATCCTTGGTTCCCTGCAAATATCTCATGACCTTTTTCACGGCTTTCCAATGACCCAAACCTGGGTTGCTCAAGTATCTCCCTAAAGCATTAACAACAAAAGCGATATCGGGACGAGTACAAACTTGAGCATACATTAAACTGCCAACAGCAGAAGCATATGGGACCTTTCTCATTTCAGATATCTCTGAATCATTTTAAGGATATAGAGATTTAGATAATTTGTCACCTTTCTGAACAGGTGCAGCACATAGGGAGCAAGAATGCATATTAAACTGCTTGAGGATCTTTTCAATATATCCTCTCTAAGACAATCCAAGAATGCCACGTGACCTATCACGGTAAATCTGGATGCCTAGAACAACTGAAGCATCACCAAGGTCCTTCATATCAAAGTGGCTATTTAACATCAATTTTGTCTCAGTCAAAAGGTTAACACAACTGCTTGCAAGCAGAATATCATCGACATATAAAACAAGAATTATAAAATTGCTCCCACTAGTCTTTAAATAAATGCACTGATCTGAAACATTCTCCTTGAAGCCAAAAGAAGTGACAACATGATCAAATTTCAAGTACCATTGCCTGGATGCCTGCTTTAGTCCATAAATGGACTTTTTAAGTTTGCAAACCAAATGCTCTTTACCTGGTTCAATGAAACCATCAGCCTGAACCATGTAGACATCCTCGGCTAGATCTCCATTCAGAAAGGCTGTCTTTACGTCCATCTGGTGAAGTTCTAAATCAAAGTGAGCTACTAAAGCCATAACAACCCGAAATGCATCTTTCGTAGAAACTGGTGAGAATGTCTCCTTATAATCGATGCCTTCCTTTTGACTATAGCCTTTCACTACTAGCCTAGCTTTATACCTCTCAACTTTTCCATTTGGACTACGCTTGGTCTTAAAGACCCAATTGCACACAATCGGTTTGCAACCATCTGGTAATTCTACAAGATCCCAAACACCATTATAAGACATAGAAGCTAATTCATCATGCATGGCATTCAGCCAATCAGAAGTATGAGAGCTAGAGATTGTAATACCTGTTAATTTCAGAATATAATTCGCTTAAGAGTATTTTAGAATTCTACAACGTTACTTTAGTTATTTATTTTGGTCATTTTTAATTTTCATATTTAATTGTTCTCTTTGAATATTATTTATGAAAATTGAGTTAAATGACTGGACTAAATATTTGCACAATGAGGGATATATTCTAAGAATGGTGAAATTCATGGAAAAGTGGTTGCAGAATGGTCAATTAATCCATTTATTGTAAATTGACTGGATGGGTTTGGATGTTGGGTTATGGATACCCATGGGTTATTGAATAACCCATTAGAAATATTTAATATAAAGTTTCAATAGTAACCTCATTTTTTTCACTCAGCCGAAGGAAGCAGAAAAGATTTCTTTCTCAGTTCTTCATTTTCTTCTCAAATCCTTTCCTTGATCTTCAGAAGTTCGATTATTTGTTCGGTTCAAAAGCTTTGTAAGGATCAAAGGTAAGCTTTAATCCGATTATTTTCCTTAAATTTCAGTTTATGTAGAAGATCAGAGGAGGTTTTGTTCTTGAAGATTTTGATGATAATTCATGAATCTCAGTTGTTTTAGAAGTTATATTTGAGTTATAATCAGTTAAAGGAGTTGAAATTCTGGTTTTGAAACAAGAAAGGGAAAGGATGAAATTGTTAGAATTTCTGCAAAAACCGAGTTACTGTAGCGACCAGGGATTTCGAAACAAAATCTGGAAAATTTTCTTATGGTTACTGTAGCAGTACTGTAGTATCGGCAGTCAACGGTACTGTAGCAGTCAACGTTACTGTAGCGAACCGGTACTGTAGTGAACCGTTACTGTAGCGAACCGACACTGTAGCAAACCGTACTGTAGCAAACCGTACTGTAGCAACCCGTTACTGTAGCAGTCAGAAAATTTTACGTATTTTCGTGATTTTGTTTCCTTTCTTATGATTCCTTGTAATATATTTTACTAGGAAATTTTCCTACACAAATTCTAGTGTGGAACAAGGTAAACTTGGACAAACATCAAGGTGAGTGAATAATTTTGCTCAGCTAATTTGATATTACTAGTCAAAGTACAATATAAGTCTCATTTACAATATTATTTAGATAATAAGCAATTAATTTTTCATATGGGAGTATATGATGATCAGTAGAAATAAGAGTATGAAGAAACTATTTATTTCATGACAATTGTACTATGTGATGAATTCTCACTATTTTATTAATGAGTAAAGATCTACGGGATCTAATACACGAGTGTGAAAGGGTTAAAGTCCCATACTACTCGGTGTATATCTAAGAAATCTTATACACGAGTGTGAAAGGGTTAAAGTCCCATACTACTCGGTGTATACCTATGAAATCTTATTCATGAGTTTGAAAGGGTTAGAGTCCCATACTACTCGATGTATAAGACAATTAATTATATGAGTAAATGTGGTATTTGTACTTTTGATATTTTATATAGTACAGTTATTTACTTACTGAGTTTTTAAATAAACTCACACTCCCTATGATTTTTTTTTCAGATACAGAAAACAGAGAAGAAGAGAATCTGTTTGAAGATTAGAAGCCCCTTGGGATTATTCTCTATTTCTGTCTGGTGGGACACCAGTACTTATTAATGTGGATATTAGAAACGCTCTGTACTTTTTATAGGTCTCCTAGGCTTGCGATGAGATAGAAATATCAGACTATGTATGTCTATATTTGCTTATCAGATGAATATAATTCTGTAGTGTGGAATGAATGATTAAGGTTGAATGTAAAACCTTACAGAATATATGTATATAACGTATGTTTGAGAATTATATCAAATGAGTAGTATCTTTTCACATACTCAATTTTTGGGATGTGACAAATTTGGTATCAGAGGAAAGGTTTTATAGGTCCCCTATAGAGTACAGAGCAAAGTGATCTTTGTGGGCCCTTCCCTATTGTCATGAGCCGCGGCATGACCATAGGATTAGGTTTCATAAAAGACCTTGTAGAGTATAACGTCATTTTATAGATAACTTCTCAGTGGGGCTAGTAAGTGATATTTTGTTTATGTCTGAAAATTGTTTGTTATGTGTGTAGATCTGTGACAGATCAATGTCAGAAGGATCTTCTAATAATAATGAGCATATGGGTCCAAGGAGGGCCATAAATCCACCAGTACATGTGCAAGATGATCCTAACCGTGGTGATAGTTTACATGCTCAAAGTACTGAGGGCGCAACTAGTGAGCAAGCAAGAAGAGTCGAACCTGATGCTCATGTCGGTAATGCAACTATTGCACATGTGATTCATTTGATGAATGAACGATTTGACCGATTTGAGGCTGAAATGAGAGGTCGAGCTGCACAAGCTAACCTGCCAGTGGATCCTCCTATTGTTGAAGCTGAAAATGTACCACCAGCTCCGTTAGCGGGAGGAGTTAATGTAAGAGAGGTAAGAATGTCTGAATTCCAGAAAATGAGGCCTCCTACTTTTTCAGGGGAAGATCCCAAAGAGGACCCACAATGTTTCCTTGAAGATTGTGAAGCAATCTGTGATGCTATAGGGTGTTCTCCTACTCAAAAGGTAGAATTCACTTCCTTTCAGTTAAAAGGTAGGGCTGGTAAATGGTGGAGGAACTGGAAGAAAGCTAGAATTCAAGGCGCACCGCCAGTTATGTGGACAGAATTTTACAGATTGGTTATGGATGAATTCCTTCCGGCAAGTGAACGATCATCCAGGGCCAGAGATTTTCTGTATCTACGGCAGGGAACCATGACTGTTGACGAGTATTCAGCTTAGTTTGTTAAATTATCTGAATATGCCCCTGAAATCATTCCTTCTGAAAGGAAGAAAATAGAAAAGTTTGTGGAAGGGCTTCGTGATGCCTTATATGATCAAGTGGGTTCTAATATGAATGATTACTCTTCGTACTCAGAAGCTGTTGATGTGGCCCGAAGAATGGAAAGGAGGTCAAAGAATAAAGAAGAATATCGTCAAAAGAAGAAGGCCAGATATAGGAGATCTTTTAATCAAGGGGAAGACTCAGGGACTTTTACTGCACCACAACATGCTCCAGCCACTCCTACTAAGTCATCTTATTCTATAGCCAGTGTGGCTAAGCCTCGTTTAGAGAGCAGGGGTGGTTTTAGCTCTTCTAGTAGAGGAGGTACTCAAGGTAGAAGGGAAAAACTTCAATGTCCTGAATGTGAAAAGTTTCACTTCGGAGAATGCAGGTTAAACACTGTTGGTACAGACTGTTTTCACTGTGGACAAAAAGGACATTTTATAAGGGAGTGCCCTCAGCTCATGACAAGACCAGGTCAAGGGTCTACTTTGCCACCTCGACCACAATCTATTACTCAAACACCAACCCCTTCAACAGGGGGTAGTATGGGAAGAGGTTCTGGAAGAGGCCAAGGTGACCGTGGAAAACAAGCTGCTGGCAGAGGAAATGCAAGAATATATGCTCTAACCCGACAGGATGCTCAAACATCCAATGCTGTAGTTACAGGTATATTATCTGTTAATACTTTTGCTGCACGTATTTTGTTTGACCCCGGTTCTACTCACTCATATGTGTCACCCCTATTTGCCAAGAGATTTGCAATTGATTCGATTATTCTTAAAGAACCATTCTTGGTTTCCACACCGATGAGAGAGACTTTGATGGTTAAAACATGTTATCGTTCTTGTAAAATAATCGTTGGAGGCATGGAAACTGAGATAGATCTTATGGTTCTCAATATGTTAGATTTTGATGTGATTCTAGGGATGGACTGGCTATCTTCTTGTCATGCTACTATAAATTGTCGTGACAAAGTTATTTCCTTTAATATACCGGGGAGGAGTAATTTTGTGTTTTAAGGAGATCGAAGTGATGTACCTTGCAACATGATATCTATGTTAAGTGCCCAGCGTATGTTGCGAAAGGGATGTCAGGGATTTCTAGCTTTTATCAAAGATTTAGAAAAGAAAGAACAGAAGTTAGAAGACATTCATGTAGTTAATGAATTCCCAGATGTGTTCCCAGAAGATTTACCTGGATTACCGCCAGAAAGAGATATTGAGTTCAGTATTGATTTGGTCCCAGACACAAGACCAATTTCTATTCCACCTTATCGTATGGCTCCTGTTGAGCTAAAAGAACTTAAAGAACAATTGGAAGATTTGTTAAACAAAGGGTTCATTCGCCCAAGTTTTTCACCTTGGGGTGCTCCTGTTCTTTTTGTGAAAAAGAAAGATGGTTCTATGAGATTATGTATAGATTATCGTCAACTGAATAAAGTCACAGTGAAGAATAAGTATCCTTTACCAAGGATAGATGATTTGTTTGATCAGCTTCAAGGAGCAAAATACTTCTCAAAGATTGATCTAAGGTCTGGATATCATCAGTTACGAATTAAGAGTGATGATATACCTAAGACTGCTTTTCGTACACGGTATGGACATTATGAGTTTCTTGTGATGTCTTTTGGGTTGACAAATGCACCAGCAGCATTTATGGATTTAATGAACAGAGTGTTCAAATCATTCCTTGATAAGTTTGTAATTGTATTTATTGATGATATTTTGGTGTATTCAAAGAGTCATGAAGAACATACTGAACATTTGAGAATAGTGCTTCAGACTTTGAGAGAGCATCAGTTGTACGCAAAGCTCTCAAAATGTGAATTCTGGATGAGTCATGTAACATTTTTGGGACATGTTATTTCCCAAGAAGGTATTCATGTAGATCCAAGTAAAATTGAAGCAGTAAAACAATGGCCTCGACCAACAACTGTGTCTGAAGTACGTAGTTTTCTTGGCTTAGCAGGGTATTACCGTCGCTTTGTCAAAGATTTCTCTAAGACGGCTCTTCCATTAAATAAGTTAACCCGAAAGAATGTTAAATACATTTGGGATGATTCATGTGAACAAAGTTTCACCCAATTGAAAGAGTGTTTAACTTCTGCACCAGTCTTAATTCTACCATCAGGACCAGGGGGTTACTCTGTATTCTGTGATGCCTCAAAGATAGGCTTAGGGTGTGTGTTGATGCAACATGGTAAAGTCATAGCTTATGGCTCACGTCAGCTTAAAAAGCATGAATTGAATTACCCCACTCATGATTTGAAAATGGCAGCTGTAGTGTTTGCCCTAAAGATATGGAGACATTACTTGTATGGAGAAACTTGTAAAATTTTTACAGATCACAAAAGCCTTAAGTACATTTTTGAGCAGAGAGATCTCAATCTAAGGCAACGAAGGTGGATGGAACTTCTGAAAGATTATGATTGTACCATCCTTTACCATCCAGGTAAAGCAAATGTAGTGGCTGATGCTCTAAGTCGAAAGTCTATGGGAAGTTTAGCTCACATTGCCACTATAAGGAGGTCTCTAATACATGAACTACAAGAATTGGAAGCTGATGGAGTATTCTTCGAGATCACTGAGTCAGGTACATTTCTGGCTCATTTAACAGTTAGATCATCCCTTGTTGAAAAAGTAAAAGCAACTTTAGAAGGTGACATTGATATGGTCAAAATAAGAGATAAGGCAAGGCAAGGTCTAGCACCAAGTTTCTTGGTAGATGAAGAAGGAGTCTTATGGTTTAATGGTAGACTCTGTGTCCCCAACATTGAATCTTTGAAACATGAAATCTTAATGGAAGCTCATGGTTCACCCTATGTTGTACATCCTGGTGCTGTGAAAATGTATCAGGACTTGAAACAAGTTTATTGGTGGGAGGGCATGAAGCGAGACGTGACTGACTTTGTAGCTCGATGTTTGACTTGTCAGCAAGTTAAAGCTGAACATCGACGACCACCTGGATTGATGCAAAAACTAGATATTCCCGAATGGAAGTGGGAAAGGATCACCATGGATTTTGTAGTAGGTTTACCTCGGTCAACAAAAGGAAATGATTCAATATGGGTCATAGTGGATCGACTTACTAAGTCAGCACATTTTCTTCTTGTTCATACCACTTTCAGTGTAGCAAAACTTGCTCGACTTTATGTTAAAGAAATAGTGAAACTTCATGGTGTACCAATATCCATTATATCAGACCGAGGACCTCAGTTTACTTCTCGGTTCTGGAAAGTCTTTCAAGAGGCTTTGGGTACCAAAGTGAATCTTAGCACAGCATTCCATCCTCAGACTGATGGACAGTCCGAAAGGACAATTCAGACTTTAGAGGATATGCTAAGAGCTTGTGTGATGGATTTCAGTGGAAGTTGGGAAGATCATTTGTCTCTTATTGAATTTGCTTATAACAACAGTTACCAAGCCAGTATTCAGATGGCACCTTTTGAGGCTTTATATGGGAGACGGTGTCGATCTCCTATAGGTTGGTTTGAACTTGGTGAAACCAAAATATTTGGACCTGAGATGATTCAGGAAGATATAAATAAAGTTAAACTGATCAGAGAAAAGTTGTTAACTGCTCAGAGTAGACAGAAGTCTTATGCGGACAACCGACGACGTGACCTAGAATTTGCAATAGGTGATATGGTTTTCTTACAAATCTCACCTATGAAGGGAGTAATGAGATTCGGGAAGAAAGGCAAGCTTAGTCCGAGGTATGTTGGCCCATATGAGGTTGTAGACAGAGTGGGTAATGTGGCATATCGCCTAGACCTACCTTCCAACCTAGAGGGAGTTCATCCAATATTTCATGTGTCCATGCTACGGAAGTATCTTCCTGATCCTTCTCATGTCATTCAACCCCAAGAAGTTCATTTTGATGAAACTCTCACCTACGAAGAGGTACCAGTAGCTATCCTTGATAGAAAAGTCAAGAAATTGCGTACCAAAGAAATTCCTACTGTCAAGGTTCTTTGGAGAAATCATTCTCGCGAGGAAGCTACGTGGGAGGCAGAAGATGAGATGTGGAAAAACTATCCACATTTATTTGAAACTTGAGGTAAGATTTTAATTCGGAGGACCGAATTCTTTTAAGGGGGGTAGAATGTAATACCCGTTAATTTCAGAATATAATTCGCTTAAGAGTATTTTAGAATTCTACAACGTTACTTTAGTTATTTATTTTGGTCATTTTTAATTTTCATATTTAATTGTTCTCTTTGAATATTATTTATGAAAATTGAGTTAAATGACTGGACTAAATATTTGCACAATGAGGGATATATTCTAAGAATGGTGAAATTCATGGAAAAGTGGTTGCAGAATGGTCAATTAATCCATTTATTGTAAATTGACTGGATGGGTTTGGATGTTGGGTTATGGATACCCATGGGTTATTGAATAACCCATTAGAAATATTTAATATAAAGTTTCAATAGTAACCTCATTTTTTTCACTCAGCCGAAGGAAGCAGAAAAGATTTCTTTCTCAGTTCTTCATTTTCTTCTCAAATCCTTTCCTTGATCTTCTCAACGTTACTGTAGCGAACCGGTACTGTAGTGAACCGTTACTGTAGCGAACCGACACTGTAGCAAACCGTACTGTAGCAACCTGTTACTGTAGCAGTCAGAAAATTTTACGTATTTTCGTGATTTTGTTTCCTTTCTTATGATTCCTTGTAATATATTTTACTAGGAAATTTTCCTACACAAATTCTAGTGTGGAACAAGGTAAACTTGGACAAACATCAAGGTGAGTGAATAACCTTGCTCAGCTAATTTGATATTACTAGTCAAAGTACAATATAAGTCTCATTTACAATATTATTTGGATAATAAGCAATTAATTTTTCATATGGGAGTATATGATGATCAGTAGAAATAAGAGTATGAAGAAACTATTTATTTCATGACAATTGTACTATGTGATGAATTCTCACTATTTTATTAATGAGTAAAGATCTACGGGATCTAATACACGAGTGTGAAAGGGTTAAAGTCCCATACTACTCGGTGTATATCTAAGAAATCTTATACACGAGTGTGAAAGGGTTAAAGTCCCATACTACTCGGTGTATACCTATGAAATCTTATTCATGAGTTTGAAAGGGTTAGAGTCCCATACTACTCGATGTATAAGACAATTAATTATATGAGTAAATGTGGTATTTGTACTTTTGATATTTTATATAGTACAGTTATTTACTTACTGAGTTTTTAAATAAACTCATACTCCCTATGATTTTTTTTTCAGATACAGAAAACAGAGAAGAAGAGAATCTGTTTGAAGATTAGAAGCCCCTTGGGATTATTCTCTATTTCTGTCTGGTGGGACACCAGTACTTATTAATGTGGATATTAGAAACGCTCTGTACTTTTTATAGGTCTCCTAGGCTTGCGATGAGATAGAAATATCAGACTATGTATGTCTATATTTGCTTATCAGATGAATATAATTCTGTAGTGTGGAATGAATGATTAAGGTTGAATGTAAAACCTTACAGAATATATGTATATAACGTATGTTTGAGAATTATATCAAATGAGTAGTATCTTTTCACATACTCAATTTTTGGGATGTGACAGAGATAGCCTCCTGGAAAGTAATAGGATCGTCATCATTATGGAGATCAAACTCATGCTCCTGAAGATACACCACATAATCAACTGGTATAGAAGGCTTGCGTACTCTTTGAGATCTTCTCAATAAAGGTGCTTCAGCAATGTCATTTAGCGGTGCCACTACATCTTGTGGTGCCATTACACTTGTTTCAGCAGTATCATCAGTTTCCTGTTCAATAACAGATGGTGCCACTACATCATGTCCTCCTTGAAGTGTCTGATCATCATCATGAGCGACTGCAACGACAATATTCATGGGAAGTAAAACAGGCGACGCAAGAGCTGTGGTCCGATCTTCCTTGAGAGTGATTGGTCGTAGTGTATGACTCCCACTATCCAAATCATCCTTAAAGAATATTGCTCTGTCAGACTCAATGACTCGCGTAGAATGAGAAGGGCAATAGAATCTGCAACCTCTAAAGCCCACACAGTAGCCGATGAAGAAACCACTAACAGTTTTAAGATCAAGTTTCTTCAATTGAGGATTATAGGGTCTAATATCTGCTTTACAACCCCACACATGAAAGTGTTTCAAACTCGGCTTCCTTCCACTCATCAGTTCGTAGGGAGTTTTTGGCACAGATTTGCTAGGTACCTGATTAAGGATGTACACGGCTGTCTTTAAGGCATCTCCCCAAAGAAAAACTGGTAACGATGTATGACTCATCATACATCTTACCATATCCATGAGTGTCCGATTACGTCTCTCTGCAACTCCATTCTGCTCAGGAGTACCAGGCATAGTGTATTGAGCTTCAATCCCACATTCATCGAGAAATTTGGCGAATGGTCTTGGATTTCTCCCAATCTCACTGTATCTGCCATAATACTCACCTCCTCTGTCGGACCTCACACTTTTAATCTTCTTTCCAGTCTTTAATTCAATAGCAGCCTTGAAGGATCTGAAGGCATCCAAAGAACTGGATTTTTCTTGGAGGAGATCTATCCAACCAAATCTCGAGAAGTCATCTATGAAGGTAATGAAATACCTATATCCACCCATAGCAGTGGGTGTAATAGGTCCACATATGTCCGTGTGAATCAACTGCAACACATCATCACATCCATTTGCTCCTTTCTTCCTAGTTTTGGCAGTGAGCTTGCCTTTAATGCATTCGACGCAAGTGTCGAAATCAGAGAAATTGAGATCATAAAGAATACCTTCCTTAATCAGTCTTTCAATCCGAGGCCTAGAAATATGCCCCAAGCGTCTATGCCACAGCATAGAAGAACTTTCATCAGTCCTATTACACTTATTTCCAACAACAGAGTTAACAGACATATCATTCAAATTCAACATGTAAAGCTCATCACATAATACTCCTGAACCGACAGTAACAGAATTAAAACGAATAACAACTTTTCCATTACTGAATTCAAAAGTATAGCCATATTTATCCAAAGCTAAAATTGAAATCAAATTCCTTCTCATAGAAGGTACATAAACAGCGTCTTTTAACAATAAAGTATGTCCAGAAGGTAAAAGCAATGTAACTGCTCCTATTTCTTCCACCGATACTCTAGCTCCATCTCCCACAATGATATTGGATTCAGTATCACTTGGCTTCCTCAGGCTTGTGAACCCCTTCCTTCTCAAGTTTCCTCTTGAGAGTATAACAGTCATCCACCTTGTGGCCATACTTTTTGCAATACTTGCAGTTTCCTTTGAAAAAATTCTTCTTCGGCTCTAAGTGTTGAGAAACTTTTCCCCCTTTCTTCTTATAACGTTGAAACTTTCCTTTGTGACCTTTCCTTTTCTCAGACTTAGCACCAGAAGAAGAAGCAGCAGCAAACTGAACACTGTGTGCTTTCCCTTTCTTTATGAAATCCTCTTCTTGAGAGACAATGGCAATCATTTTATCAATTGTCTATTCAATTTTCTAAGTATTATAGGAGGTCTTCAGAACGTCAAACTGAGAAGGGAGTGACTCCAGTACTTGCCAGATTAGATAGCTCTCACTAAGATCAACCTTGAGAGACTTCAATTTATTAAAATAGTGGACTAACTTCATGATGTGCTCACGAACTCCACTAATACCATCATATTTAGTCTTCTCAATCAGAAAGAGATACTGGCCCTTCTGAGCTTTATCAAAAGTGGTGAATTTCTCACCAACGGACTTCAAAAAATCCTTAACATTCTTGCTCTCTGGAATACTCTGTCTAATAGACTTCTCCATGGTGTATTTCATCACCATGAGACACTCCCTGTTGGAGTGCTCCCATTTTTCATGAGAAGCCCTTTCAGCAACAATGGACTCAGCAGTAAGAGCTGGGGGCTCTTCCTCTCTCAAGGCCAAGTCCATATTAGTGATGGCCAAATACAAATCTAGAGATTCTTTCCAGTCCTCAAAATTGGTCACATTTAGTGTTTTGACAGAAGTTAATTGCATAGGCAGTGAGGCTGGCATTAAGACAACAAAAGAAAACATTTAATATGCATAATGTCATTATGCTAGAAGAGAATTAAATGTTTCTATATGCACAGCTAATCAAGCCTGTTAAAGAGAATTTCTTATCTACCTGGTCCTGCCTAAGGGTCCCGAACCAAAATAAACAAGAAATATAATAATACAATGTTTTAAACCTCATATCATCGAACAAATTTTGAATGCTGATAAGGTATTCAAAAATAATTGATAGAGGTATTGATTAACATGACATTGTATAAAAAATTACATTAATAATAATATATCGATAGGATATAATTATTATTAATGTAATAAATTAGACTAATAATAATGATTAAAAAATAAAATAAATAAAATTTTAATCATTTAAATCGAAGATTTTACATAACTGTGCCCACGATAGGTGAGTTCACAATCATACAAAACAAAAGAAAATTATATTCGACAGAATAAATAATTATTAATGAGGGAAAAGAGGTAAATAAATAAATAACAGAAAAATCAAAAAAAATAAAAGGGAATAATTTACATATGGACTGAAATTAATTCCATCACTAGTATATCTTACTGGGGAGAGTACAACATACCTGGATGTTGTTAATAGAGTGAGGAACTACCACAAAAACTTTCAGTCCAAAAATCCGAGAGTACGATAGTTAAAACAGCAAAATAGTCTCGGATTAAATGAAATAAAATACTTAGGGGTCCCAAAAATTTTTTAAAAAATTACCAAAAATACTATTATTTAATTATTTAATTTTTCAAAAAAATTAAAAAAAATTTGGGGCCTGGAACGTGGCTCACGCGCCCACACGCGCCTGGCCCGCGCGTGGGCTTCGCCTGGGGAGGTCATCCCCTTCGCCCGACTCCCCTGTAACCTGGTCGCACGACCCGGATCGTGACCCGGTTCAATCTCCCTCAAATGGCCATGAAAAACAATGTTTCTTTAGGGCTTTTGTTCGAAATCCCATATAGATTGGAAGCCCTCAATCAATTTTGTAAAATAATGGGTGGTTTTGGAGAAGCCATTTTCGAAAATAGGGATGAAAAACTGTTTTAAAAAAAAACTTTAGATCTCACAAAACAATCAACGAAACAACCTGATTTTTGGATATGATTTTCGAATAACTGGGTAAAACAGAAACCCTAAATCAATTTTGAAAGATATTGGTTGTTTTGAGAGAAATCGAAATCAAAAAAGCTTAGGGAAAATGAAAATCGAAAATTGTTTGATCTCCCTCAACCATTGTTCAAACCCTCTGATTTCACTTATATGATTCGTATAAAAGTTTTGAATCAAAGCCCTAAAACAATTTTAAGATTAACCTAACAAATTAGGGCAAACGAATTTTGTTTTAAAATTTGGCTTTAGGGAATTGCGAAAATCAGATTTAAATAACTAATTAATAGTCATAGTATGTACTACAACCAGGCTCTGATACCATTGAAAGGAATTAAAGGGATTAATTTCTAATCATAGATCGGTGTAGATACAAACTACAACATATTAAATAACAGAATATAAAAGAGATGAACAGAAGGTGTACCTGGCATCATCGCGGTATCCATCTCGAACAATAGAATAGAGGAAATTTTTGAGTTATATGAGAGTGGTACTACTCTCTGTCTGATAAGTATTCTATCTAGGGTTAGACTGATTAATCGGAAGCCAGTCTATTTATTATCAGATGAGAGCAGGGACTTCTCAACAGGCTATGTGATTGGCCCAACTCATCACGGGTTACTCACAATATAAAAGCCCAATTATAATATTCATATATTAAAGGCTATATATTAGAATAATATAGTTAATATGTTAATGATATTTAATAATTGATTAATGCATATCCAAAATAGGATATATATATATTATATTAAAATTCAACATTATGTACTTATTAAAATTCGGATTGTATAATATTAAATTTTGGATTGAATTAATTTGCTTATAGCACTACAACCTACTGTTGACTCTTATATCTTGTTAAATGGTATAAAGGATAATATGTGCCTTTATTAATTTATTTGTCTTCAATGTATTGTGTATCTTGTTTTGAAAAAAAATAAAGAAAGAAAGAAAGAAAGAAGAAGAAGAAAGTAAAGCAAAAATAAATAAATAAATAAATAAATAAAAATTTAAAAATTTAAAAAAGACCACCCACCCACCCGACCCGACCTAACTCGCCAAAGTGTAGGTTGGGTTGGTTTGGGTTCATCATAAAAAAAATTAATAACCTGACCCGACCCGATCAAATTTGATTGAGTTGGGTTGAAATTTTTTCTTAACCTATCCCAACCCGACCCTTTCCTTAACCTATCCCAACCCGACCCTTGCTTATCCCTAGCATCAATTGCAAAGTCATCGTTTTCCACTCCCTTTCCCAGCAGCTTGAGTTGGCTCTGACCACGGGTGGTACTAACCGATTTGGTTGAAGTCGACCTTGATCGCCGTTGGGAGGCCTCTCTGGGATCACCGCGGATTCCTGCAGGACCTACTTTAAGCTTCCCAGCCCCCACCTGACCAGATTCCCTCCCACAAACTGACCTCGCACTACCCTGAATCTTCTTCTCCAGCGATGGCCCTAGTCTTCTTGCCAGAGATTTGGGCCTTCTGTCTCTCCTACCGACGCTATTGACAGTGTAAGGATGCTTTCTGGGTGGATTACTGGATGGTGGTCAATTCAACTTCTTACTTGTTGCTTCATCTTCTCTCCTTTCTGTAATCATAGTAGTGGTTAAAAAACTGTCGCCGACGCTGCATATTTCTAAAACTTGAGGCTCCTCAGACTTGGACTCCGCAGCTTTGAGTTGATTTTCTTTTGTTTTGTGGTGTGACACGTGGCAAGATTTGGACGCTTAGATGGATGCATATCGAACAGATCACGCGCGAACTACATAGTGTAGTTCGCGCATGAACTTCAGAGGAAGCAGACTCATTTTTCTCACACCATATGAGTATATGATCTTTGTTTTATATAAAATTTTAGTATGTTGTTCTTGATGATGAAAGCTTTCATTTTATGTATTTTATATACAATTTTTCCATCACTTTTGGTAGATCTGAAGTATTCACTCTCTGAAGTTGTTTATGTGATAGTGTAGTTTTTACCTTATTGGTGATGATTATGTGCTGTTGGTGATCCCTACTGTAACTAGGAGGACTGTTGATATACCCATTAATTATTATTAGTGGATGTTTTTTAGACTAAGTCCCGTGGTTTTTACCTTCACATTAAAGGGTTTTCCATGTTAAAAATCGGTGTGTTTCCTGCTTTATTTTTCTTTGTTGTTGTGCTGGATAATTTTTGTGCTAGGAGTATATTAACTGTCTGAAACAATTAATTCTATAGTTCCATTTTATTGAACAAGAGGAAAAAAGATTAATATGGGATATTTTCTATAATTGTTATTTTTGGGTTCTTTTCGCAACACACTTCTCCATCCATTCTTACCCACTCACATACAGTCACACGAGAGGCCCATAAGTGAGAGAAGAAGAGAGATATCCGATAGATAGAGAGGAATGGGGATCTGTTGCTGCTAAAGGTTTCAGCAACAATTTTTTTATTTTTGCTAAAACCTTTAACAACGGTAACACCCATTGCTAAAGGTGGGGAACATGCTGGAAATCCCGACTCGATAGAGAGAACCGAGTATCTTTCCTTCAACTCTCTCTCTCTCTCTCTCTCTCTCTCTCTCTCTCTCTCTCTCTCTCTCTCTCTCTCTCTCAAACGATCAACTTTAACACTCACCCCTTCCTTTCTCATCTCCAACACACAGCATATCATCCTTTGAGCCCTCTGAAGCAACCCCAAACCCGAGTATAAGATAGAATTCAAGAAGTGTGGGAGGTTTTTCAAACAACAGAGTGTGCTATGAAGAAATTAAAGTTTTTTATTTAAATATATTTTTATGAGAAATTTTAACTTAATTGTTTTTTCCATTACTATAATATAAATATCAAAGATATCTAGCAGTAGAGACTTGACCATCGTCTAGATTGAAATCTGCATAAAATTTTTTTAAGCAAAAACATAGAAAGAGAGAGAACTTAATTTTGTAGGCCACAACCACGACGCTATTGCAGAGACCCAAGCAGAAGCAGAGTGGTCTGCCAAATTTCGCAATTCCAGGGAAAGCTTATAGGTCTTTGCAGTTCCAGGAAAGTAGCAATCGAAATCGAACTCTGAGATTTTAGAACATAATATGGGTTATTTGGATCTAGCATATGTAGGGAATGGTGTGCGAGTGATAATGGTTTTGAAGCAACTTCAATATCATAGTTTCTATTTCTTTCATAGAATTCAATACCCAATCTATCTTGTTGATACTTCGTTGGGAAATTGCTACAAAAGCCTCCAAAAATTCTTCTTCTTCCATGGTAAAGATGAAAATAAAAGCACCAATGTTAGAAGCAGAACACTCAAAAAGTAGGAATCTCTCTTTGGACAAGAGAGTAACTCTACTAATTCCCGGGGAATTCCATTGAGCATGCAGACCACAACCTCGAAGGCCTCGACACCATTGCGGAGATCCAAGCAAAAGCAGAGTGGTCTGTAAAATTTCGCTGATCCAAGGAAAGCTCATGGGCCTCTCGTGTGACTATATGTGAGTGGGATGTGGGTCATATGAGATGTGAGTTATGAGTTGTGGATTATGGGTTGGCATTATTTTCGCTATGTCAACATTATTTTTGGATTGAAAAAAATATTATAATTAGAAGCAAAGATCAAACTGTACAAATGTAATTTTATTGGTGATTTTTAGAGTATAAAAGCAAAATAATATATTTTTTTCTTGAAAATTCGAAAAATTAATTAGATATAACTCTAAGTTGAAGTTTTTTTTTATTGATTTAAGCGATAATAAAATATTACAGATCAAGTAACACAATCAATACAAGCTTCGAAGACATAAATGTATAAACTGTAGATAGTAATTAATTAAACTGGTGATATTATGACTTATTAAGAGCTAGCAATTATGGCCACGCGACTTATGAGTACTTGGATATAGTGATGATATACGATATATTGCTTTTGAGTAGAGTGAATGAGCTAGTCCAAATATTGAAGAAGAGATCCCAAGCGAGTGGCATTAACGTAATCTTGAAGAAGATGGTTTGGTATCCCTGGAAATGCCAAACCACCAATCCTGCAAATTCTTAGAAGCCATCCTTCTTTGTAATCTGGTCCATATAATAAATCAATAATGAAGCTCCTCATAATCTCCCACACTGCGTTCATCGTCATCGGGATCATCGCCCACGGCGAGAAGTAGTTCTTATTCGGCTCCTCTTCAACCATCTGTCAACGAATCAGAATTAAAACAAAAATTAATCAACTAATTAGTGTTTAATTTAATTTCATACATGTACAGATTTAAATTAAAAAGCCACGTTACATACAATGCAGTCATATCTGCTATCAAATTGCAGGCACAGTCCAAAGTGCTTGAACATCAAATTCTTGTAATCGTAGGGCAACCTAGGAACAACGTCGTTGTTGTAAACAAACCTATAATACTTGATACGATGATGTCTGAGTTTGTCTTCCATGTATTCAGCAAAATCATGGCCTCCAACTCTGGGCTGCCCAAAAGTGTACACTCCTTCAAGTCTATCCAACAATATGGTTTCATCGTGCAACGACAATATTGCAGGGAACAAAATAGCGAGCGCTCCACCCAAACTATGGCCGGTCACTATAAACCTGGCTTTATCATTTGCCTCCAAACGCTGCTTCAGGAAGTCCCTAATGGCGTAGTAGGCTTCTGGGGGGTGGCTCTCGTCTCTTTGGATCTGCTTAGGCCAACCCACCACGCTCTTCTGAAGCCCTAGGGCTTTCATGAAGCCTGCATGGATCTTTCCGACGCCAGGAAGATGACACCATGATAGGTCAATGTCGGTGTTCCATGCATCCGCATCGAAGGGTTCGGTCCCTCTGAAGGCCACCACATATGTCTCCTCCACCTCGCTTTTGTCTAACATAACGAAAGCTTGTGTTGTGGCTTTCTCTTGATAATCTGTTCATTATAACAACAAAGTTAATATCAGTGAAAGATTAATTTTGACAAGAGTATCTTTTTTCTCCATTTGATTAAATTAAGTTTCATTTTTATCTTGATAATTTTTATGTTAATTTTATCTCTCATGTTTTAAATTGGTACCAATTTCATTTTTATTACTATTTTCTATTAAGATGCTTGATAGAAAATATTGATATACAATTTTTTTCAAAAAACACGTCATTGTTAACGCTTCAGAAACGTCAGATGCACTACAAAATGATAATTTATCTCTAAAATCTTCATTTTTTTTATTCGATGTGTCTAACATGTTGGCAATTGACATATTCAATGGAAGAGCCCACATTAGACTTTTTTTTATCCACTATATTGATAAAGAAATTGGTAAAATTGACACCAATTTAAAACATGTAAAATAAAATTGGAAAAAATAAAAATTAGGAACAAAATTAAAATTTGAATACAAAAAAGAGATATACTTTTACATTTAATTTTTGATTCATGGGATGCATGCAAAGAGCTGTAGTTCTTACCATTCCAAAAGTCACCACTAACTACGAGTTCCATCTAAGAAAAAAAACATAAATTCCAAAGCCAGATTCATCAGTATATCAAATCTAGTGAAATTAAATGAGGAAAATGAGGTAAAATAAGAGGGTAATTGTTTAGCTAATTAAGTACCTTCCAGTGATTTTCGACGATAGTTCGAAGGTAAGCAACGTTCTCGTAGGAAGCTTTAGAGGCCATGGCAGACAGTGCAGCATTGTATTTGGCGTCGTCACGTTTGATGGTTTCATCCAATTTCACTCGCGTGTCCACATGCCCCGTCACTGATAAATATGCAGCTGAGTTTGGATCCGGTATCACATCTTTGCCTGCATTCATAATTTCATATATATATATATATATGGATTAATTGGATCATTTATCCTTTTCCAATTAATGGATCGTCATAGTATACATGTAATTAATGATATTGTATTAGTTAGTCTCTTGTTCATTATTATTAATAATAATTATTTGATTGATTAATCTAGCCAATCGTAGTTGATGCCTAACGCCGCCCGCACTCTTTTACCTTGTAACTATTAACGTGTAGAAACAAAAACAAATGATAATGACTACTTGATATGACATCTACAAAGCCCGAAACCACGTGTCATAATTATAAAAAAGACTGACAACTTGATATGACACATTTCTGCTCCTTGTCTCATTACTAATTAGAATCATTTTTATTCTTTCCAAAAGAAAAAAAACGTTTTCATTTTGTTACATAATGTTAATTGAGCGCTGAATTTCTGTGACAAAACTTTCATCCATTAGCTAGGTCTAATATCATGATTAATAATTGAATTTAGATCTGGATATTTTTTCTATAGTCAATTTCTACAGCGTTATACTCGACCTTTTCAATTATAAACTTGTAACCCGTAAAAAAATAATAAATACGAATTTTGGTTTATTTTGGTGCAAAAATTAAATTACATAAATTTTTGTGTGCTTAGTTGTCAAAATCGTGATTTATACTCATTTGATTTTATGATCCTGAGTATCTAAATTGAGTAAACTTAATTCTAAACTCAAAACTCAATCAAATTAATCAATTAAAATCGGTTAAAATCAACGAGTTTAACTGAGTTGGCTAAGTACAGCCCAACTAGTTAAACACTCATAACTTTCTCAATTGCAAGTTAACTTTCGAACGCTACCAGACGACTTGCAGTTTTCAATCTTACTTTAAACAATCATAAATTTCTCATTTGAAATCTATTTTGAGCAAATGATGTATTGTTGTAAAGCTCTATGAGTCTAGTTTCAATTAAGATAAGTTTTATTAAAAAAAAATTACCGTTTAAGAGATATGACAAAAATAATGACCAAAGATCAGAAGTAAAAGACTTCCGAATGTTATCAGTCGACTTGCAATTTTCAGATTTACTTTAAATATTCATATAACTTTGTCATTTAAACTTTACCTTAAGCAAATTTAACTTTACATGTATAGGCTGAAATATTAATCGATCACTAATGACTCATAATGTTTAGTTCTATAAGCTTTCTTGTCTGTGTATATACTGACTCACTAACTGTTCTTAATTATTTCATTTTTAAGAAGAACAAACATGTTAATACCTAATAGACATAATTCTTAAAATATTTTTAGGAACTAGAAACTTAGCATACTCTTTTTTTTTTTTTTAGTTATGTTCAATTGCCTATTGAAGGGAAAAAAGTATATATAAATTCTTACAAGTTTACTAATCGAGTTTACTTTTTGAGTTTAAGTAAACTCTCGAATTTGACAACCTTACTTATGTGTGTATATACATTTGAAGTTTTTAAGAATAGAACTTTTACTGCTCCTAGAGTTTTGGCCTTTATATATTAAAATATAAACATTAGCAGAGATATGTAGTGAAAAGGAAGAAAATCTTACCATGGAGATAGTTAATGAGAAGGGTGTAGACACTTTGATTGGTAGAAAACAGGTTTAGCCATAGCTCAAGGAAAGAGCCAACAGATTTGAGAGGTTGTGCCAAAAATATGAGTAACTTCTGAGCCAAGAGAGAGATAAGAATTAAGAATCTGCGATTGAAGTCGACAAAGGTGGCCTCAGCTGGGTTTTGCACAATAAATGAGTGAGGGAAAAATAAGAATCGGAGGTGCTCAGAGAGGCCCATTTGATCAGGTCTCAGCATCATGTAACTTCTAGCAAAGCATTTTTCGTGATCATGGCTACTATCAGTCGACATGGCTAATAACAAGCAGGCAATGGCAGGAAGTCAGGAACAACAATAAGAGACAAGTGAAATTAGCTGAATTTAATTGTAGTTAGGGCTTAAACCTCACAAAACTTGGTTTTTTCTTGGGGGGGTTATAGATAGAAACCCTGCGTCTTCACACTCCAAATCCTTGGGTTTATATAGTTGAATTCAGACACTATAATAATGCTGTGATAGCAAGTTGGTATTTGAATAACTAATATTGGCACGTGGGAAACGCCCTTACAGAATTAATTAATATAATATTATCCGGTTGCCATAAGTAGTACTAATTATAAGATTCGACTTAGTTTGCTAATTCCTTCCCCAGTAATTAGTAATTACTACTGACTTTAACACTCAGTCATAGTTGCACAACTTCACGTGTCTTTTTTTAATTGACTGATTCTTTTCGGTTAATTTCACAGCATAATAAAACAACGATTTGTATGATCAGCTTTGCCCTTATAATTTTCTATCAAACAATGTGAAACGTACAAGTTAGCATAACCAAATGAAATATATGGAATTTGATAAATATATTGCAGTTGCATTTTTATGATAATAACGTATTTTTATAAAAAGTTAAAAACACATATTTCATTAGTATACTATTTTTTATGAAAATTTAAAGACAAAATAGAATAAATTTTTTTTAATGATATATTGTTTTGTGTGTGTATGTGATATTCAGTGGATTGATTTTTTTTTTATTTAATTCTTTTATTAAAATTGGTAACAATCACTACAAAAAAACAGGAATTTAGCGACAGTTTTAAAGACACTTTAGTGGCAGTTGTAACTGCCACTATAAATTTTAGTGACAGTTCCACAAAACTGCCACTAAATCAAGTGCCACAAAAATATAGTAGCGATTTATTTCAACTGCTGGCATAAATGCCACTAAAATAATAGTGGTGGTTATGGTGACAGTTAAATCGCCACTATATTTAGTGGCAGTTATTAAAACAACCGCCAATAAATGTGTGGTGGTTTTCAACACACTACTATTATATCTAGTAGCAGTTAAAAAACAACCATCATTAAACTTGTGATGATTGTGACAATAACTACCACTAAACTCGTGGCAGTTGTGATGGTAAAGGATATTTTTGACCCACGCTAAATGTCAGTTTTTTGTAGTGAATATTTGTATTTTTTTACTTATGATTATAATAATTTAAATAAGTATATTAATTAAATTTAGAAATGATACAAATAAAAATAAGAAACTATTGCTAAATCTTACATTCATTAAATAAGTATATAAATTAAAAATAGACCATTAGACTACATCTTACATTCATTAAATAAGTATATAAATTAAAAATAGACCATTAGTGGTGGTTAAAATATCAATATATTTAGCGACGGTTAAGAAATCCGCAATAAATGACAGTTATAACCTGCATATTTTTTTTAAAAAAATATTTTTTAAAAATTCACCACAAAATACAACCAAAACTGGTGAGGCATGTGGCATGGCGGTTCTCTTGGCATTGGATGATACCGGCGGTGGAAAAATATCGTTGGCAAATGCACTCTAGCTAGCAATTTTTTAACCATCATGTGGTGCAATTTCTGACGGTAAAAACTATCGGGAATTGTCTTTTTTCTTTGTAGTGAAAAAAAAAGAAAGAACTACCCAAAAATTAGCCAATATTGTGAATACATATCTTGAATATTTTGAAACTTAGACGTCCAATAACAGAGCTGGTAGTCATCTTCTTCTCCAAAATTTCCAATATCAGAAAGTTACATATTGATTAAAGTCGACTTATAATATCTCCAATAATAACAAAATATTTTATACTTTACTCCCCAATATTTCTGGCCACTTGAAATATTATTCTTTACAATAATAGTAGCAGAAGTTGGAGTAATATTGGTAAGATAATAATATTAGATACTTAGAGATTATTACATTTCTTTAACATTATAATATTAAAATATAGTAAATAATTATATTAATCAAAATATAAATAATAATTTATTACGTACTTTTTCTTCTTAAAATATAATTTTAATTTTAATAGCTATAATAAAAAATTAAACAAATATTAATTCATAATATGAACAACAATAAAAAAAATAATAGTAACACTCAAATGGACAATCTTCTAATAAAAAATCAACAGTAATAAAAAAAATTTAGTAGTAATTAATAATTAGCATTTATTAATAAAATTAAACAACTGAAAATAATAATTAGCAACATAATGTAGTAACTGATTAAAAAAATGAAAAATGTCATAAAATAACTATTTAAAATCATTAAAAAACAACTTCTGTAAATATAACATATTAAACTTGACTAATAATCATATGCAATAATAGCCAAAACTATCTATAACAATATATTCGAAAAAAATCAAGTCCTATATATTGAGAGTGCATGTGATATCGCAGGGAGACGACGTCAAACACAAATAAGAATATTAAAACATTTAGTGGCAGTCAAAATAAACCTCCACTATATAGTGGCGTTTCTTTTTGAACCGCCAGTATATAATGGCATTTATTGAGATTCACCGCTATATAGTGACATTTATGGAGAACCGCCACTATATAGTTGCTTTGCTTTTTGAACTGCCACTATGTAGTGATATTTATTAAGAATTGTCACTATATAGTGGTGTTTGTTTTTGAAACGCCACTATATATTAGCGTTTATTACGAACCGCTACTGTATAATGGCATTTTTTTCGAACAACCACTATATAATAGTGTTTATTAAGAACTACCACTATATAATAGAGTTTGTTTTCATAACACTACTATATAGTGGCGTTTATTACTAACAGCCACAATATAGTGGCATTTGTTTTTGAAACGCCACTATATAGTGATATTTATTACGAATCGCCAGTAGCGTTTGGTTTCAAAAGTCACTATATAGCCACTATATAGTGGCGTTTCTTTTCGAACTGCTACTATATAGTGACGGTTTACAAATAATCGTCACTATGGTCTTTTTTAGTGGCGGTTCTAAAAATCGCCACTAAAAAAAATGCCACTAAATTCTTATTTTTGTAGTGAATATATATAAGAGCGCTGAATTTGAAGGTCCTATAAATAATATATTTCTAAGGCAACTCGCAAGAGTATCATTAATAAGAAAAAAGAAAGTTAATTATGTATGTATATCCTACACATAAAATTAGAATATTGTACGTTTATGTATATTATAAAGTATTTCGAGGATAAAATTTAGGGGAAAATGCACTTATAATTAGTACAACTTATGGCAACTGGATATTATATTATATTATACTATATTAAATCATTTTAAATTATATTACAATTTAATTATTATTAAAAAATTATAATATCAAATCTCATATTAAAAAATAATTTTAATATGTATAGTATATTTTTATAATTATTTTTAATATAAATTTAATTTTTATTAAGTATAAATAATAATTAAATTTATATTATAAGATTTGTTATTAAAATTTTTAAATTTTTAAATAGTTTAAAATGAATTATAAAAAATAATAACATATTCTTTTATTATAAGATTTGTTATTGTTTTGTAAAATATAATATTTGGTGTATATTGTTTGAATTTTAAATCCAATAACAAAAGTTCCTATATATATATATATATATTAAATTTCTCATATATATTTTAAATGTGCATTAATGGTTGCATGGTGGAAAGCTTTATCCTCTTTTATGTAAGCTCAACCTGTTATACATCCGCTTTTTTTGATTTTTCTTCAAAGTTAACGTTCTGTTTGGTTCAGTATCCAGAGAGGAATGGAAAGCGGAATACTAATATACAGTAGATATTCCGCTGTTTGGTTTGGCAACTTCAGAGGATGGAATCCATTCTAATGCTACTGTTTTCCTTTCCAACACGTATGGCATTTTCATCTCCTCTAGCTAGCGAAAGTGGCTTTCTAACGATGGAAAAAATTGAAAATGATGAGGCTGCCCTTGACCGAATTGAAGTGAATCCACCTTCACTGTCTCCCATGTTCCTTCAATATATACCTTCTTCCTCACATAGCTCAGACCTCCTTTTACATTCTTGCAAACTGCATCGTTATCAGCATCGTCGCCTCTTCCAAGCTCCAGAACCATAAGCTTAGTGACAGTTACCATTCTCACATGCCCGATCCGCTCATCATCCTCCCAACGAATCCGACTATTCTACCCGATCCACTCAAGATCTCGTTGGACTACACTCTCTACAATGGAACCTTCACGGTGGTCCACAACCCCACACGATGGCCGGTCAAGATCTCTGACAAAAATTTTTTAAGCGAATACATTGGCGATGTGAAAGTACAGTAAATGGTTCCTGAAGTTCTGCAAGTGAGGAGCTCGAATTTAGAGAGAGAGAGAGAGAGAGAGAGAGAGAGAGAAGCACAGAGGAGCGATGAGGGGCACAGTTCTAATGAGAATGGGAGTCACTATTGGGCCTCTACTTTTTCTTTTTTTTTAATAAAAAATACAAATAGGGGTAATTTAGTAAAATTACCCCATTAAAAATACATATCAAAATATTAATTTTTTCTTTTCTATTCATTTTTTCATTGTGAACCAAATAATTTTTTTTTTATTTTTTCTTTTTCTCTTTTCCATTCTTCCTTTCCTTTCTATTATTGTCCTGTATTGCGAACCAAACAGAGCTAAGTATATGCCACATGTCGTAATTATATTGGATACATTGATTGAGGGAAAGATGACGGATATGACATATGAATCATATGTTGAGGTAGTGCTTTAATATTCATATCAACAATATTGACTAACATCAACTAGACAACATAGAGTTTTTGGCATAATAGGGGTCTTTCATTTAGTTTTAAATTTTTTGAGGGTTTTTCGCACTTGAAAAAATTTTCATGAGATAAAGTAAAACTTTCCTTAAAATTGAAAAAAATTACTAATGTGTTTTATGAATTATTTGCTGACATAACACTTTAGTGTTTATATCATCATTAACCATCAGTTGACTAACGATCAACTAAACAGTAATAAATTTTTGACACAATATAAAAATTCATAAGAATCTTTTACTTAATTTTAAACTTTATTAAAATTTTTTACACATAAAAAAATCTTCATGAAATAAATGTATTTTTCCTTAAAATTTTGTACCTATGTACATGCTTCAATGTTATTTTCATTTTAATATGTTGTGTCAGTAGTCAGTGCATGTCTCTCTCTCTCTCTTCCCCCCCTCTCCGTGGTAGGTAGTAATTAATTTTCAACGTTATTTTCATTTGAAATATGTTCTGTCAATAGTCAGTGCATCTCTCTCTCTCTCTCTCTCTCTCCGGTAGGTAGTATTTAATTTTCAATGTTATTTTTCATTTAAAATATGTTGTGTCAGTAGTCAGTGCATGTCCAAATTCTAATACTCCGCACGGCCTGCAAGTGGTTGTTGAGATAATTTACTTTTTAATTTATTTTAAAAAATACATAGCTTACATATTACGTCTCTAAATTTCAAAAATAAATTATACGTTTTTTGGAAGATATATCCCTCAATAATTGATTCACATATAACTTAAAAATACATAATTTTTCATAAAAAATAATTTAATTCTTAAAAAAATTTTATTCACCACTCATTAGTCAAAAAAAGTAGGACAAATAAAACTAATATACATACAGGTATTACGAGAGTAAGGTTTTATTTATTTATTTATTTTTTTAAAAGAGAAATCGTGTGTTTTTGAGATTTTAGGGTCAAATAATTAAGACATGTATATTTTAAAGATTACATCATATAAATTTTAAATACACAAATCAAATAATTAAGACATATAATTAGGAATTACATTTCTTCTTTTAATTTATGTTATTGAACCAACAAAAATTTGCTGAATATTAATGATAATGATGATGGTGGTGGTGAATTTATAGCACATAATAGTTATAATACCACTTGTACAAGAAAAAAAATTGTTAAAATTCAGCGACTTTATGAAAACCAAAAGAAATACGTGATAGATATTTTACCATTTTCCTTTCTGACGAGTTTCTTTCCAGCATAAAATTTCATATTTTTCTTAATTCTTACGGTTAGCTCTAAGGTTTTAATAGAGAATTTATGTTATGTTCTAAAATCATAACAAAATAATGCATTAAATGTGACATAAATCAATTATCATAATATGTATAAGTTATTGAGTTTGAAATTCATATCAACCAACGTATACACATGCTCAATTATTATATTAACTGTTGTAATGTTGTTTTTACTCATGTTTCTCTAGGTTATTAACTCCAGTGGACATGTGAATATTGAGACATGATAGTTAACAAGTAAAATTTGAATTAGTATACGTAATCAATTTGACTGAGTCGAAATTTTGATCAATTATTGACATGAGGTCCATTGAATTTAGTTTCTTGTTCTGATGCATTGCACACATATAATCTTCAATGTTTTCATAATAATCGCTATATTTTAAAGTAATAAGTATTCGTGAACTACGATAAATTTATTTTAGAGAAAATAATTCTCCTATATGTTTAATTTTGTATGCTTATTTGTGCATATTATTGAAAATATAGATTTTTATTTATATATTGCATAAATTGTTAGACATAATAGATGTTATGATATGAAATTTATCCCATGGTAAAATATGGTTTGGATATAAGAGGAATGTAGAAAGAAACTAAGAGAAAAATAACGTTTTATATGAGAAAATCCCCTTAGGGACTAAAATGAAAAAGACTAAAGTAAAAAAAACTTAAAAGTTTAAGAGAAATGATAACTTTTCCTTTAAGTTCTTAATAGTAACCAACAATTTGCCGCCTCGTGAAAAGTATATGCGTTGAATTATTAAAGCGTATAGTAAACTGAATTATTAAAACGTATAGTAAATTAAATATTTTATTAGCGTTTAATACCTTGACTTCTCATTTACTTCTAGACTCACACCTTCTGTTTCTCTTCCTTTTTCTCCTCAAAATTTCTCTTACTCCGACATTAAGGCTTTGAAATTCTAAGCTTTTCCTCCTTAGCTTAGATTCAATGTGAGGATACTATACTCTTTTAAATTCATGTAATTATTTAGAGGTTAAATTCTTAGTATGCTTCATGGTTGCGACTTTAACTAATCCTTCACATTAGAAAATAATTATCATCGATTGCTTGAGAATTATTTTTTGATTATTGCAATAAAGTATAAAATTGTGAAGAATACATGTCTAAAAAATGTTTAGCTAAGGAAATGCTTGGTATTTGAGAGTATCCATTATAACCCACCTCCCTTTCCTGGAACTTTCCTGGTGTATTATTTTACAACTTATGTTCGTTATTCCCAATATAAATAGTATCTATATATATGAATAGTATCTGTACATATGAATAATATCTGTACAAATAGTATATGTATGTATAAATAGTATCTGTATACATGAATAATATCCATAGACAAATAGTATTCGTATGTATAAATAGTAATCATATGTATAAATAGTATTTTATACAAAAAGCAGCCCTAACTTTCTCTATTTGACCTTCGTGAAAATCTCTGTAGCGGAATCTGAAATCTAACTATGTGCTCTTCACTGTAACAACTCGAAAAAGTGACTCGGATATAAAATCTATGTGAGTGGATGACCTTGCTGACCGAATTTATTTATTTATTTTTATTCCAAGTACAATATAAATCCTACCTCATATCGCAATTAGAAATTTTAATTAAATTTTCTATTTAGTGATGATAACTAGATAATAGAATTTATTGTGTGATTTAAGATTACGTTGATCAAAGTTATGATTGAGATTTTAATTATACACATGGAATGGATAAGGGCTTGACCCAAGATACTCAATGCAGGTAATTATACATATGAAATGATTGAGGACTTGATTCCCTAAGATACCAATGCATATAATAGTTGTAGACATAAATACAATGAGAATTGAATCCCTGAACATAAATCAAATACAAAGAGTATAGAAACCCTGGACATGAATATAATTATTCTTATTGTGATAATGATCATGGTATTTGTACTTGTGATATATTTATTATTACACAGTCATTTACTCACTGAGTTTTGATGAACTCACACTCTATATGATTATCTTTTTCAAATACAATGGGTGAGAAAGAAGAAAATCCGCAGGAGGATTAGTAATCCTTGAAGATATTTTTCTATGTTCGTCTAGAGGGCTTATGAATTTAAAAGCTTAAGAAATGCTCTATAATCTTTATAGGTCACCTAGGCTTTGAAACTTCTATCAAAATGATATTCGGCTAGTATTTACTGTTTTACTATGTTGAACTTTTCATATGTATATATGTAAAATTTCTTTTTTAGAAAACTTATGTTTTGTATTAGTACTAATTAGAGATTTTATGGGATACCATGGAGGTACGCCCTCGAATTTATAGAATTGTTCACATGCTCAAAATTGGTATGTGACAATTTTGGTATTAGAAGACAGTTTTTAGGTTTCCTATAGATTATAGAGTAAAGTATTTTTTATAGTCTTTTCTCTATTGTCGTGAGCTACGGCATGACCATGAGGTTAGGTTCCACAAAAGACCTTATAGAGTTTAGTGTCTTTTGATTTTAACTTATTCCTAGGTGGGTTAGTATAAGGTAATCTTGTTTGATTTGAGAAGTATTTGTTCTCCCTGTAGACTTTTGACTATTTGATGTCAAAAGAATTCTCGAATCATAACGAGCATATGAGCTCAAATAGGGCCTTAATTCCACCAATTAATACGCATGACAACCTTTCTGACCATGCAGATAATTCACATGCAGATAATTCACATGCTTTGAATGTTGAAGGCTCAACTGGTGGTCTGGCAGAGTGAGTTGGAGTCACCCTACAGATATATGTTGCTGTTATCATGTAAATGCTTAACTTGATGAATGACCGGTTAAATCGTATAGAAGAAAGACTGGGAGAACAAGCAGCGCCTGTTGATTCATTGAAGGTTCCTCCTGTTGTTGAGACCAAATATGAACCACCATACCTCTTCAGGCTAGAGAAGAAGCACGTGAAAATGTCTCAATTCTAAAAGATGATGCCACCCATTTTCACTAGGGAAGATCCTAATGAGGACCCACAAAGTTTTCTAGATAATTGCGAGGTAATTTATGATGCATTGGGGTGCTCTAATGCACAGAGAGTATAGATGGTCTTGTTTCAGCTAAAAGGAAGAGCCAATAAATGGTGGAAGGCCAAGAAGAGTGGGAGAACCCAAGGTGCACCATTAGTTACATGTACAAAATTCTAAAAAATGGTTATCAATGAATTTCTTCCAAAGAGTATTTGATCATCTAGAGTAATAGATTTTTTATAATTGATATATGTACCCATGCTGGTAGATAAGTATAATGTTCAGTTTATTAAGTTGTCAGAATATTCTCTACATGTGGTGCCTACTAAAGAGGCTAAAGTGGAGAAGTTTGTGGAGGGCCTTCGCGATTCTCTTTATTTGCAGGTGGGTCCGAATATGGTTAATTACAACTCTTATTCCATTGCTGTCGATATTGCACGTACAATGGAAAAAAGGTGAAATAAGAAGGAAGAGTTTAAAAATAAAAAAAGTCTAGAGATGAGAGGTATTTTGACCAAGAAGAGTACTCAGGAGCCTCGAAGCCTCCTACCACTTCACAGTATGCTCTGGCTGCATCTTTGAAATCGACATTTTCCACGACTAGTATGGCTATGCCCTGCCTGGAATATAGAGGTGGTTGCAGTTCTTCGAGTAGGGGTGGTTCTCAGGTTAAAAGAGGGAAGCCTCAATGTCTTGAATGTGGAAAATTCCATTTTGGAAAGTACCTAAGGAAGATGGAAACATCAAGTTATTTTCATGGCAGATAAGAAGGGCACTTCAAGAGGGAATGTCCTCAACTTATTTTCGGATCTAGTCAGGATCTGTTCTCTCATCTCACAGCCCGAAGTTACTCTATTGCTCGTGCACCGACCACTTCTACTAAAGGTAGCTTTGGGAGAGGTTCTGGCAGAGGCCAATGAGGTCCTGGGCAGTAGGATGCCGATAAAAGAACTGCTAGAGCGTATATCTTGACCCAACAGGATGCCCAGGCATCTAATGCCATTGTTACAAGTACTTTATTAGTTGGTACTTTAACTGTACATGTATTGTTTGATCCTGGTTCTACATATTTGTATGTGTCACTTCTGTTTGCTAAGAGGTTTGAGTCTGAGCCAGTTATACTGGACAAACCATTTTTGGTAGCTACACTGACGGGGAAGCCCTAGTAGTTAGATCAAGATATTGTTCTTATAAGATAACTATTAGAGACATGGAGACAGAGATAGATCTCATGCTTCTTAGTATGATAGACTTTGATGTGATCTTAGGCATGGACTGTTATCCTCATGCCATGCTACCTTGAATTATCATGACAAGGCCATTTCTTTTAGTATGTCGATAGGACATAATTTCATATTTCAGGGAGACTGGAGTGAGGTGTCCTGCAACATGATATCTATGTTAATAGCTCAACATGTGTTACGAAAAGGTTGTCATGGATTTTTGGCCTTTATCAGAGACACAGACAAAGAGGAATGAAGTCTCAAACAAATACCAGTGGTTAGCTGTCACATCCCAAAACTTACATGTGATATAAACATAAAATACCTAGGGTGTACCTCCGTGGTACCCCATAATCTCTGTGAACATTCTTAATATCTATAATTATGTAAATCATAAATATTCCAAGAAAGATATTTTGTATACATATTCAGAAAATGTTCAACCTTCAAACACTATACAACCTCCCAAGCCTAGGTGACCTACTAGATTACAGAGCGTTTCCTAATCCTTACCAATTGTTTACCAGACAAAAGTAGAGTATATCCTTAAAGGCTATAAATTCTTCTCCTCAACCACTGTATCTGAAAAGATAATCATAGAGAGTGTGAGTTTATCATAACTCAGTGAGTAAACAACTATACATGGAAATATCATAAGCACAAACACCACATTTACTAATACAATCAATCTATCATTTATTGTAAATAATTATAGTAATACACTTGTCTAAATTTTGCGTATGATTTCTTGGGTGATCAATCCCTCAATCACTTTGCATTATATGTCATAGATACTTGCACTGAGTGACTTGGGAATTTAACCCTCAAACTCTTGGTGCATAAGTTTTCACAGTTATACACTGAGTGGTATGGGACTCTAACCCTTTCAAACTCGTGCATAGGTCTTCACATTTATACACTGAGTAGTATGGGACTCTAACCCTTTCAAACTCGTGCATAGGTTTTCACAGTTATACACCGAGTAGTATGAGACTCTAACCCTTTCAAACTCGTGTATTAGATCTCGTAGATCTTTTGCTCGTCAATAAAATAGTGACAATTTATCACAATATAATTACTATGAAATAAATGAATTTACACATACTTTTATTCCCTTGAATGTCTATCATCAACCATAACAATCATCATATATTATCAACAGCGAGATTGATTATTTCTCACTTCAATAATGTTATAAACAAGACTTGTATTGTACTTTATCTAATAAGATCACATTAGTTTAGTAAAGTTATTTACTTACAAAATGTTCTAATTTATTCAAGGAACAATCACATCTAGTTCTTTAGTCAACTAGAGAAATCAATTCTCAAAGGTAATAAAATATCTTCCAATGATATTGTACTTTTTCTCAACCTGAACACACACTGATAATCTTCTCAATTTCACAAATAACGCAAATGAGATTTATATTGTTCTTTGACTAATTTATTAAATTAATTTTGCAAGGTTGCCTACTCACCTGGATTCCACGCTCTCAACGCTCCCACCTTGCGCCCCCAAAAATCCCTATTGTAACCAAGTAAAAACCATTAGGGTTACAAAATAGAGAAATTTCCTATCACTACTCTCGACCTTTACTCACATCTTAAGTCATAACTCCTAACCGGTAATGAATTTCTAAATGAAATTTATACCATTGGAAACTAGACTCAAAGAGCTTTCCAACGATATAAAGTTTGCCCAAAACGGAGTTCGGATGAAGAAGTTATGACTGATTGAAAAATAAGCTAAGGCTTTTCAGCATACCTGGCGCCTGGGCGCCACACATGGCGCCTGGGTGCCAACACAAGCCTGGCGCCTGGGCGCCAAGTCCCTTTTCTTCCCAAAATTTTCTGAACCTTGGCGCCTGGGCGCCAGAGCTGGCGCCTGGGCGCCAGGATCGCGACCTTTCGCGATTCCTCTCGGTTTTGGCTCAGATCCGGCCAAATCTTCACCGTTTTCCATGATTTCTTCCATAGGATCTCACCCTTAATGTCTAAGGAGCATTTAGACACCAAAAACACCAATTTTAATCGAGAAACGAAGCCGGAATCTCGATTTTTACCCCAAACTTTCTGAAAACTATAAAATAGGAAAAAGCTTGAGAAATAGAAATTTCTACCTCAATTCCTTTCTTTCCCTACGATGCTTGGCTCCTAGAGGCTCGCCCCGTAGCCCGAGATCCACCCTCCAAGCTCGGTTGTGGAGTTGGAGTGTAGAGAGAAAGAGAGGAGAGAAAGTGAAGAGAGAGAGAGGAAATGAGAAAATGAAGAAAATTTAGGTGAGGCCGCCTATTTACTCGCCCGGGGTGAAATTATCACTTGCTCTTCAGTTGACCCTCAGTCAAGATTAGTAAAAACAAATTCATAAAATCTCACCTCGGGTGATTCTAAATCCTAATTGCCCCACAATTTTCTTCTTTCACTTTAGTCCCTCTCAAAGTCTCAAACTCCACTTTAACCTCGAATCCGTCATCCTTTTGGTACCGGACTCATAATTCATTCCCATAAGCTCTATTCTTCTTCTCAGGTTCCTACTTGGTCATTTCTCAAAAGTACTCCATACTTTCTTTTCTTTTCATTTTAGTCCTTGAGAATTTGTAAAATGTCCTAAATTAAAATTTTTGAAATTTCTATTTCCAAATTTCCTTCACTAATTCAAAAAGAACATTTCTCATGTAATTAAATTTTTCAATAAACTTCAAATAGACTTTAAATATTCATGAAAATTCTTGGGATATTACATTAGCGAATTCCTCAATGTATTTCCAGAAAATTTACCTGGTTTACCACTAGAGAGATATTGAGTTCAATATTGAATTGGTTCTGGGCACTCGGCCAATTTCAATTCCTCCTTACTGTATAGCGCCTAAAGAGTAGAAAGAGCTTAAAGAGCAATTACAAGATCTACTAGATAAGGAGTTTATTCACCCGAGATTTTCACCATAGAGCGCCAAGGTACTCTTTTTGAGGAAGAAAGATTGCTCTCTAAGATTGCGCATAGATTACCGGTAGTTAAACAAAGTCATAATGAAGAACAAATATCCTTTACCAAGAATTAATGACTTGTTTGACCAGTTTCAAGGGGCTCAATGACTCTCAAAGATTGATTTAAGATTCGGTTATTATCAATTGAAGATTAAGGAGGAAGACATACCCAAGATAATATTTTGGACACAATACGGGCATTATGAATTTCTCGTAATGTCATTTGGATTAACTAATATGCTAGCAACATTTATGGATCTTATGAACCAAGTGTTCAAACATTTTCTTGATAGATTTGTAATCGTCTTCATTGATGACATTTTGGTTTACTCCAAGAGTCTGGAGAATCATGCAAAACATTTGAGAACGGTGCTGTAAACTTTGAGGGAACATCGGTTATATGCTAAGTTCTCAAAATGTGAATTCTAGATGAGTCAAATAACATTTTTAGGGCATATAATTTCCCAGGAAGGTGTTTATGTGGATCCAAGTAAGATTGAGGCAGTGAAGCAGTGGCCTAGACCAATAATTGTATTTGAGATTCATAGTTTCCTTAGCTTAGCAGGGTAATATCATCGCTTTGTCAAGAATTTCTCAAAGTTGGTTCTTCTATTGACTAATTTGATTTAAATATGTTTGGAATGATGCTTATGAGCAAAGCTTCTCTGAGTTGACAAAGTGTCTAACTTCGGTACTGGTTCTCGTTCTACCATCAGGACTAAGGGGTTACACTGTATATTGTGACGCTTCGAAGGTGGGATTGGGGTGCATGTTAATGCAACATGGTAGGGTCATTATTTATGGCTCTCGGCAGCTTAAAAAGCATGAACTCAATTACTCCACTCATGATCTAGATATGGCAGCTGTAGTGTTTGCTCTGAAGATTTGGAGGCATCACTTATATGGGAAGACATGTGAGATTTTCATAGATCACAGAAGCCTTAAATATATCTTGGAATAGAAGGATCTCAATTTAAGGCAACAGAGATAGATGGAACTCTTAAAGGACTATGACTGTACCATCCTTTATCATCTAGGGAAGGTGAACATGGTAGCGGATGCGCTGAGTCAGAAGTCTATGGGGAGTCTAGCTCATATTACTACAATAAAGAGGTCCTTGATTCAGGAATTCCAGAGGTTGGAGGCTAATGAGGTATTCTTTAAAATTACTAAGTCAGGTGTTTTCTTGTCTCACTTGATGGTTAAGTCTTCCCTTGTAGAAAGGGTAAAGGTAGCATTAGAGAATGATGCTGGAATGGTTAATATTAGAGACAAGGCAATAGGAGATTTAGTACAGGGTTTCTCAGTGGACGAGGAATGTGTGTTATTGTTTAACGGGAGGTTATGTGTTCCGAACATTGAACTCTTAAAGCGGGAGATTTTAGAAAAGGCTCATGGTGCATCATATATTGTTCATCCTGGTGCTACCAAGATGTACCAGGACTTCAAACAAGTTTATTGGTGGGAGGGCATGAAGCGAGATGTGACTGACTTTGTCATTTGATGCTTGACATGCAAGCAGGTCAAAGCTAAACATCAGAATCCATTTGGATTAATGTAGAGGCTTGAAATTCTTGAGTGAAAATAGGAACAGATTACTATGCACTTCGTGGTAGGATTGCCCCAATCTTTGAAGGGGTATGACTTTATATGGGTCATTGTGGATCGGCTCACCAAGTCAGCACATTTCCTTCATGTTCATATCACCTATAATGTAGCGAAACTTAGTTGACTGTATGTGAAGGAGATAGTAATGGCGTACCAGTGTCCATGATATCAGATCAGGGACCCCAATTCACTTCCCAATTTTGAAGAACTTTTAATAAAATTTTAGGCATTGGAGTAAACTTGAACACAACTTTTTACCCTCAGACTAATAGTCAGCCTGAGAGGACTATTCAGACCTAGAGGATATACTGAGAGCATATATGATGGATTTCAGTGAAAGTTGAGAAGACTACTTGTCACTTATTAAATTTGCTTATAAAAATAGCTATCAAGCTAGCATTAAAATGGATCATTTCAGTGCTTTATATAAGAGGCGATATCAATCTCCTATTGGTTAGTTTGAACTAAGTGAATCCAAAATAGTAGGACCTGAGATAATACAAGAGGTCGTGGATAAAATTAAGTTGATCAAGAAGAGGTTATTAGTCGCTCAGAGTAGGTAAAAGTCCTATGCAGACAACTAACAACGTGACCTAGAGTTTTCTGTAGGTAACATGGTTTTCTTACAAATCTCACCGATAAAAGGAGTAATGAGATTCAGAAGGAAAAGGAAGCTTAGTTCAACATATATTAGTCCTTTTGAAATTGTGGAGAGAGTGGATAACGTAGCATATCGCCTAGTCTTACCTTTGGACCTAGAAGAAATACACTTGGTATTTCACGTATAGTTGCTACGTAAGAATCTTCCTGACCCCTCTCACGTCATCAAGCCACAAGAAGTGCAGTTTGATTAGACTCTTGTCTATAAAGAGGTGCCAATAACTATTCTCGATAGGCAGGTCAAGAAACTTCGCACCAAGAAAATTTCCACTGTCAAAGTTCTGTGGAGGAATCATTTTCACAAAGAGGCCACGTGAGAAACAGAGGATGAGATATGAACAAAATATCCACACCTGTTCGAATCATGAGATAAGTTTTCGAATTTGAGGGATCAAATTCTTTTAAGGGGGTAGAATATAATATCTGCTATATTTTAAAGTTATGAGTGTTCACAAACTATGATAAATTTATTTTGGAGAAAATAATTTCCCTATCTGTTTAATTTTGTATGCTTGTTTGTGCATATTATTGAAAATATGGATTTTTACTTATAGATTGCATAAATTGTGGGGTATAATGGATATTATAATATGGAATTTATCCCATGAGTAAAATATGACTTAGGTATAAGAGGAATCTAGAAAGAAATTCAGAGAAAAATAACATTTTATGTGAGAAAATCCCCTTAAAGACTACAATGAAAATGACTAAAGTGAAAAGAAATTTAAAAGTTTAAGATAAAGAATAATTTTTTCTTTAAGTTTTCAATAATAATCAATAATTTGTCGCCTTTGTGAAAAATATATGTGCACAGTGAATTGAATTTTTAAAGCGCATAGTAAATTGAATATTTTATTAGCTCATAGTACCCTGACTTCTCCTATAAATAGGTCCTTCTATTTCACTTCTAAACTCACATATTTAGTTTCTCTTCTTTTCTCTCCTCAAAATTTCTCTTGCTCCGATATTAAGGCTTTAAAATTTTAGGCCTTTCTTCCTTAGCCTAGATCTAAGGTGAAGATACTATACTCCTTTAAATTCTTGTAATTATTTAGAGGTTAAATTCTTAGTACGCTCCATGGTTGCGACTCTAACTGATCCTCCACATCAGAAAAGAATTATCTTCGATTGCTTGAAAATTATTTTTTGATTATCGAAATAAAGTATAAAATTATGAAGAATATATGTCTAGAAAAGATCTAACTAAGAAAAGGCTTGGTACTTGAGAATGTCCATTATGACCCATTTTCCTTTCCAAGGAACTTTACTGGTGTACTCTTTTACAGCTTATGTTCACTATTCTTGGTATGAATAGTATCTATATGTATGATTAGTATATATGTATGAATAATATCTATACGTATGAATAATATTTGTACAAATAATATCTATACGTATGAATAGTATCCGTACACATGAATAATATCCATAGATATAAATAGTATTCATATGTATGAACAATGATCATACGTATGAATAATATTTTGTATAAAAGTAACACTGACTTTTTTGATATGACCTTCGTGAAAATCTTTGTAGCAAAACCTAAAATCTAGCTACGTGCTCTTTTCTATAACAACTTGGAAAGGTGACTCGGATACGAAATCTATGTGAGTGGATGACCTTGCTAACTGAATTTATTTATTTATTTTTATTTCAAGTATAATAAAAATCCCACCTCATATCGTAATTAAAAATTTTAATTAAATTCCCTATTTAGTGATGATAACTATATAATAGAATTTATTATGTGATTTAAGATTACATTTATCAGAATTATGATTGAGAATGTAATTATAGACATGAAATAATTGAGGGTTTGACCCAAGATACTCAATGCATATAAACACATATGGAATGGTTACACATAGAATGATTGAGGGCTTGACCTAAGTTACGCAATACATGAAATTATACACATGAAATTGTTGAGGTTTTGATCCCTCAATATACCAATACATGTAATGGTTGTGGATATGAATACAATGAGAATTGAATCCCTGAACATAAATCTAATACAGAGGGTATAGAAACCCTGGACATAAATATAATTGTTCTTATTGTGATAATGATTATGGTATTTGTACTTGTGATATATTTATTATTGCACAGTCATTTACTCACTGAGTTTTGATGAATTCACTCTATATGATTATCTTTTTCAAATACAATAGTTGAGAAAGAAGAAAATCCGCAGGAAGATTAGTAATCCTTGAAGATACTTTCCATGTTTGTATGGAGGGCTTATGAATTCAAAAACTTAGGAAATACTTTGTAATCTTTATAAGTCACCTAGGCTTGGAAAGTTATATCATACCTTATGATATTCGGCTTGTATTTACTGTTATACTATGTTGAACTTTTCATATGTATATATGCAAAACCTCTTTCTTGGAAAACTTATGTTTTGCATTAGTACTGATTAGAGATTTTATAGGATATCATAGAGGTACACACTTGAGTTTATAAAGTTACTTACATACCCGAAATTGAGGTGTGACAGTTTTTGTTGGCCAAAATATAATAACACTTTCAATTTAATTGTCCAAAGAAAATATGAAAAATTAAAGTTATTGATTGTTTAAAAATATTAAAGAAGTAATGTTTTACATATATAAATTGTATTTTAATAAAAAATTATTAAAAATTTTTATTAAAAATTTAAAATTATATTATTTTTTTTAAAAAAATAGTGGCCTACAGGCATGGAAGACAGTTTTGGTCTCAATAAAGAGGTCAGCGGGCTTAAATGAGTAAGCCCGTTTAATCTCTAGCCCATAACAGGCCGAACAAGTTTGACAGTGCAAGCCTTTTAGCCTTCTTAATAATATAAATAATGTCCATTGGGCCTGTGGCTTTTGGGTCAATTTATTTATGGGCAAATTTGAGTTCATTGATTTAGGCCTATTTAAAAAATATGTCTAAACGACTTAGCATATTTAACCAGTGGACCGAGCTGGCTTTTTTTTTTTTTTTCAATTTCGATTTGTGATATATATAAGTATATGTGTTTATATATCTATTTATTTGTAATTAAATTTACTTATTATATATATTTTGCTAATGAAATTAAATAAATAATATACAAAAAATATATAATTTTCAATAAACTAAGTAAAACATATATCCCCAACTAAATAAATTATAATTTATTAAAAATAATATTTATTTGTATTTAAAAAAATTAAAAAAAGAAAAAAAACTATACGTGACATATGAGTTGGCCCGTTAGCCCATAGGCCAAGTATGGATGACCTTAGGCTATTCCTAAACCCGTTTATAAATAGGTTGACCTATTTTATGCATGCATAACTTCTATACTTGTCTTTGTATAACTTACACAAAGGGTGTGAATTTAAACTTAAACGCTTGTCAAGGTTCCTTCCATTTAATTATAAAATCATGCATGCCTTCACTTTCTAGTCAAAAGATGTGTAAGAAAGGTCTCATGATTAATTTGTAAGCATTAGTTAGTGATCAAAGTTTAAAAATTATAAATTTCTAGTGCATGTGATAGTATCTTCAATTAAAGAATAAAAGACAAAGCCAGTGGCTAGAGATGTGGATGAAGACTCACGTGGTAGGAACGTCAAGCTCCATTTTTTAAAGACAAAATGAAAATATTTTTTATCAAATAGCACTAAGTCAGGGTTATATCAGATTTTTCACGACATAAAAATCAACTATAACATTTCAAACATGGACTTATGAGATAAAAATATACATGATTTAGGATAACACACCCTAAAAGCATTACCATGCAAAACCTACACAACAACAATAGAAGACTAAATAGAAGCAGCACACTGCTAAACCCTATGTCAGTACTAATCTTTTAGCAACTTCGTGTGCCTATGATTGCATTCTAAAGAGTTACTGTGTGTTGTAGCCATTGTCTAGTGAGCCACCACATTGTCCTCTTGTATGTAACATGATTGAAGGACAACCTCCCACTGTTTGTTCGACATCTCCCTGAGCTTCACGATCAATTTTCTCAGAGGGTGGTTCTTGGAACAACTAGATAAAGTCAGATTAATAGCTTTCGTGGAGTTAGGTTCCAGAACTTCAAAAATCCTTTTCTAAGGAAATGGAGAAAACTTCTACAAAAAAGAAGGGGAAAACAATCTTACAAAGGAGAAGGGAAAAAGGCGAGAAGAAGAAGAAGAAGGTGAGGGAGAAGATGGGTAAGGGTTGCTTGTAATACCCATAAAAAAAATTCATGAACTACGATAATTGTTCAAATATATGTACTATTTATCCATATGATACTATTCACATATGTAGTTATTGTTTACATATACAGTCACCATGACAAGTGATGAGTTTGATTTCCAAAAAATGATTCGCGTGTCTATTTAATTTTTTCATGTGCTTATGTAAATCTTGTTACCTTGTTTGTATATGTTGATGAAAATATAGAATTCCACATTATTGTATAAATTATGGGGTATAATGGATGATATGTTATGACATTTATCCTTTGGGTAAAATGTGGATTGGGCATAAAAGGAAACTAGAAAGAAACTGGGAGAAAAATAATGTTTTATGTGAAAAAATCCCTTTAGTGACTAAAACGAAAGGACTTATTTGAAAGGAAACTTAAAATTTTAAGGAAAATTATAATTTTTCCTTTAAGTTACCAAATAGTAAAATTAGATGTCATTTACTATGCAATCTGTGAGTGAGCAGTAAAAATTGCATATTAAAATATTATTATTTTATTAGCACATAGTGTCAAATAGTATACTTGACTTTTCTTATAAATAGGTCATTTCATTTCACTTCTAAACTCACTTTTAGTTTCTCTTCCTTCTTGTCCTTAAAATTCTCTTGTTCCAGAGTTAGGTTTCTAAAATTTTAGGCTTTTCCCCCTCAGCTTAAATCCAAAGTGAGGATATTATGCTCTTTTAATTTCTTACAAATATTTAGAGGTTAAATTCTTAGTATGCTTTATGATTGTGGCCTTAGCTAATCTTTTACATCAGAAAAAAACTATCCTTAGTTGCTTGAAAATTATTTTGATTTATGGTTGTCAGAATAGAGTGTAAACTATGAAGAATACATGTCTAAAAAATGTTCTAGCTAAAGAAAGACTTGATATTTAAGAGTGTCTATTGTGACTGACCTCTCTTTATTGGATACTTACTTGGTATACTCTTTTACAACTTATATTATTCCTAGTATAAATAGTAACTGTATGTATAAATAATATTCATAAATAGTATTCGTACATATGAATAGTGCTTATACGGTATTCTTGAATAGTCTCATATGTATAAAACAACCATAATATTATCTTTCTAACCTTTCATGAAATTCTCCATAGTGGAAATGTAACGTCTGCTAGATTTATATTAAACTTATACAATTTAAGAAAATTGTAATATATATTTAGTGAAAATCTTGGTTTAAATCACGGGTTTTTTTTTGAAAATTCTGATAAAATATATAATTGTATAAAAATAGGGAAAATTTGAAAGAACTTTCAAAATAAAATTTCATACTAGGCAGAGGACGATCGGTCGATTGATCTGGGATTATCAGTCGACTAATTGTCTTCAAAATTGCATATATCTAAAATTGTAAGGTATCAGTCGACTAATGCAGGGTAATCAATCAACTGATATGTCTTGAACTTTAGATTTCAGAAAATATGAACTCGAAACATAGTAAAATCATTTAACTTCAATATATATAAAATCTACAACACTTCTTCAACTTTTATTGCAAATTCTCTTCTAAAGTGAAGCTATAATACAAGAGATTTACATAAAAATTATATATTTCTATGAACATGACAAAATGTGCATAAATCTCTAAAGGTTTACATAAAAAGTTGACATAACATCCTCTTTGCTAAATAACTACTTAATAACTCTACTAGCTTGTCCTTTTGCTTTCTCTCTCCTTTCTTACTTCAATTCCTGAAATGGTTAGTCAAATATAAAATATGAGATATATAATTTCAATAGCTAGTTTAATTTAAGAAATCATTTCAAGAACTATTTCAGTCATAAAATCAATTATCAATAATAATTCACACATCCATGAACATAAAAGAACTATCACAAAAGCAGTCTCTATAGCAAACTTATTCTATAAAATATAAACTAATATACGAATACATAAATTGTGTCATGAACTTCTTTCTCAATATAGTGCACTATACTTTAGCTACTTTCTTAAGAAAAGTACTCAATATCCCATGAAGAATTTCTGTCATCCCATGAGGAATTTCTGAGGTTATGTCATCCCATAAGGATTTTTACATCCTATAAGGAATAATTTCTAGGGTTCTGTCATCCTATAAGGACATAAACTTTACTTTTCAAGAGCAAGTTGGTTCTACATACTCATGGAAAGCTTTAAAATGTACATACTTGCTAAATCATACAAAGAGCATAATAAATAACTGAAATAACTTGCTTTCTAGTTATTTCATGAAGAGAACTTTTCATCTCTACATCCCATGAGGAATCAAGTTTTACTTTCATGAGAAAACATGTTCTCAAACATTCATGGAAGACTTTATCATAAAACTATGTTATATCATATACAAGCATGATAGTACATATAAATAACTTGCTTTTATGAAAAACTAGTTACCTTAATTCTCCTAGAGCTGAAATTTGTGTAATATCTTCTAGCTCTTCTCTAATATTCTTTATTTCTTTAACCTCTAGACCAACTCCTTCCTCTTTCTTCCTTCCTTAGTCTGAAAATCCCTATTCTATCATTTTTCAAGCTCTAGAATCTATCTAAACTAGAAAAATCAAGTGAGAAACTTACCTTTTATGATCTTTTTGCTAAATTCTCCACTAGAACTTCCTTTTCTCTCTTCTCGTTGCTCTTCACGTTTTCTTTCTCTCACTCTCTTCTCTAAATTTTAGAATTTGCTCTTTTTCCCTCTTTTCTTACTTCTAAAAGAGTCTAAAGATCCTTTTATTGTGGAAATTCCCATTTTAACCCTATCCTCTTATTTCTAAGCTTTATGGGTAGGTTAGAAGTATTTAAGTAAATTTCCCTACTAATTTTTCTGTTTAAACCGGTTTACTTTCGCATCCAGTAGACGATTAGTTGTCTAATTGCTTCTTAATAGTCGACTGATTCACAATTAGTAGACTGATCTCTCTTAATTGCTTTAGAACTTAAAATTTCAACCTGACAAAGAATAATCAGTTGACTGATCTCTCCTCATCAGTCTACTGATTGCAGATATTAGCAACCTAGTCTGATCTCTGATGCTATCAGTTGACTGATTAACACAGTCAGTCAACTGTTTTACTCAGAACTTCATTTTTCTTCTACTCTTAGTTTATTTATCTTAATTTATGATGCTTTTCCTTGATTGCTTGCTTCTAGGCATCTAAAAACATATTTTACTAGTTTCTAACATCATTTCTAACTTAAGTAAAGAAAACATAACTTAAACAAAAGAAAATATGGGATGTTACAGAACTTGAAATCCAACAATGTACTTTTCTTTGTAACAACTCGAAAACGTGACTCTATTACTAAATCTATGTTAGTGGATGAATCCTTGAATAATAGGATTATAATGTAGTTTATTATGATGTTTGAACCAAGTCGATACCCCGAAGCTCATCATTAAAGAAAAATATCGATTTAGCCTAAATAAATCCTGTGTGTAAAATTTCAAAAAAAAAATTCTGAATATACGGAATGAATAATGGATCTAGAATAATTATATGATATTGATGATTATATTAAGATTGTAAATGTGCATGCTATGTTGAATCATTGTGATTGAGAAAGTTGTATGGCATACCAAATAGTACCTTCTTTTGTAGAATGAGTTATACCGGTTATGAAACTCAATGGATAAGGGAGACGCTATCTCATGATAGGAGGATATACCTCGAGTAATTGAAAAAATTGTGTGGTGCCCTATCGATGATGATGTTAAGTGTGAGTGTCATTAAGTGTCTTAAGAGGGTCCAATAGAGTCACCCAAGTGACGAGTACTAACTCAAATGTCATGTGGTTAATGATTGATTGTGAAAATTCAGCTTTATTTTAATATGTTTTGTTGACTATGTTCTGAATGGTATTACAATCTAAGTGTTCACTTTATAATTTGCTATATATTTTATTCTTATTATTAAGTGTTCATACGCTCATTGAGTTACTCCACAACTCACCCTTATGTTTTCTTCCTTTCAAATCCAGTTGCAGAACAGGAACTCCCTTTAGAGGAGTAGCAAGGTGTTCCATACAATAAGAAATCTTCCCGTTGTTAGATGGGTTCAGTGATCGTGTATTAGAATTAGGGGCTTTGTAATTATGAGGACTTCTATGATGTTATTGTTGAAATTTATGGGAATTTCAATAAAAATGGAATTAATAATCTATATGAGGACAATGTTATTATGGTTGTAAATGTATGTAATTAAGTTATGTACAATATATTTTTCCATGTGTATAAATTTATGCATTTTACTTTTCCTCATAATTACTTTTCCTCATAAATTTATGTATGCATTTTACTGCCTCACTAGTTGCACCATTAATGGAAGAAGAAAGACCAGAAGCTCTGCAAGGTTATGTGACGCCGGACTGCATTAAAAAAAGAAACATAATGAGGGACTTTATTTGGACAATGAACTTAAGTTTGATATACAAGTTAAGCCCATTAGAAAACAAAATAGTAACAAGAGGCTACCTAGAGCTTTGAGTAAATCCCAACATGTTAACAAGAATGTTCTTATGGTACCTTTGATTCATTTTAATCAAAGTAATTACACTCCTTCACCTTAGGCCAGTGAACTGGTGAGATCATGGTGTTTCTTCTAAAAGAATCATAATGGTAGTGGTTAGATGTCGTAGATGTGTTATGGGACAACTTGATGCGTGTACGTACTATCATATGTGGAAATCCATGTATGAACATACTTATATATATATATATATATATACTTAATTGTTTGTATGTATAGAGTAGGGTCATTTTGGGTGAGTCAGTGGATTAGACTCACCTCCTCTCAGTTGCAGGAACGGAGGGACGATTAGTTCTATAGATTGCAGATCGAGGATACCTCCTCATTATTCGGGGCAAGGTAATTTTTATTTGTTTTAAAATAACTTTCTCTAGTACGCTTTGTAATCAGATAGGTCACTTAAGATGTAGGTTATGTTAGTTGGGTTAAGTTGTAAAATCCTAGATTGCAATGATGTGGATGTCACATCATCCGCATTTATCACAGCTCCCAGTTTCGGGTCATGACATTTGTGGGACTAGTAGTCATTTCTTTTATAATCTTACATTAATTGTATATTATATTGTTTTGTTTATTTACATATTAAATATATATTATCTTAAGAAAAATTATCTTAGAAAATTAATTTCCTTATCTTATGAAATTCCCTATCTTAAAATAATTTTCACGATTATATAATATTATACAGTAATATATGCGAAGTCCATACAAACACACTAGATACCAAATAAATATTCAAAATTTTATTTTCAATAGTATTTTTTTAACATCAAAAGAAAATCTTAAATATACATTTCACTTACCTAATTTTGAATTTCATATATTTTTAAATATGAAACATAATAGAAATTATATTTCATGAATTTAAATTTTTATACTATTTGTTAAAATCATTTTAATCTTAGAAAACAAAATTTAAAATTTTTTATACTAATTATATCTATTCCATAAATTATATAATAATTTTTGTACTATTAAAATTTATGTACTATTTGTTAAAAATTTTTGTACTAATTATTCAAAAATTTTAGAAAACTGGAGTAAAAAATTTTAGTACTAATTAAAATTATATTCCCCAAATTTAAATTCAAATTTAATATAACTTCAACTTATTTTATACTAAAAAACATAATTTTTAAATTAATATTTATTTCAAAAATTATTCTTCTATATAAAATATTTTTTTCAAATTCAATTTTCTACACTATTTTTTACATAATAATTATATACTTTTTCTCTAAAAAATAAATAGGTTTATATAAATAATATTATTTGTTATTTTTAATTTCAGCCATTTTGTTTTAAAATTTTTTTAATTACAAAGAATTTATTATTTTATATTAAAATTTATTAAAAAATTTTAAAAAAATGGTGATACACATTGTACAAGATGCCTTGTCTCACTTTTTATATAAAAATAAAATAAAATACAAAGACTCGACCTTTAATAGGCGAAGTCTCAATAATTTTTAAAAAAAAATACTAAGACTCAGCTTGTAGAGTATCAATTATTTTTTTAAAAAAAATTAAGTCAATTAAAATAACAGCTATTAAAAAAAAAGTAAAAACTTTGATGTGACAGAAAGTATAATATATGACAATATTTTTGAGTGTGTAGCATTTGACGAAATTAGTAATCACCTAACATTTGTTCCTAAAACCCAATTGGGTTTGAATGACGTGACTGAATGTGAAATTATGAAGGGAGATAAAAGAATTGATCTTGACTCTTAATTGTTTTGCCTTTTTTTTTGGTTAATTTTGTCTCCCTTTTTTCTTAACGATGAATTTTAACAACTTTTTAGCTTTTTTTTGGGGAATGTTCGTGCGACGAATAAAAATGCTAAGCAGCACATCAAGGAGTTGTGAAGACCTACAAACTCACTATCATTTGGCTGCTATTAGCGAGGTTATTGGACATTCAAGGGGAATTTGGATTTTATCTACCAATGAAAAATTTAATATTAATTTTTTGTTATTCATAGACACGTTATTACTATTTCTATTACTATTAATGATATTATTTGGTACAAGACTGCAGAGTATGCTTGATGTGATTTTTTCGGACAAGTGTATCGAATTGTAACTAGTAGTAAAGTGAGAAAAAAGTATCGTCCGTAGAGATCGACTTTTAACAACTACTAATTTCACTAATTTAAGTTATATTTGGACAAGATAAATAGGTTGAGTGAATTGTGGTTGAATTTAACTAAAAGCAAATTAAATTAAGAGTAAGAAATTAACTAGAGCAATGAAGAATTACACAATAACAAAGCAGGTATAGGGGATTGATTTCACGTGACTCCTAATTCGATTAATTCATAGAAAAACTAATCTAAGTTGTTAGAGAGTGCTTTGATACAATTGTAAATTCTTTTTAATGGTAATTAAGTTCTCGCAATTATTTGAACACAATGCCTTGGAGAGACAAATCTTTCTCACTCAAATAAATAGCTAATGCATTAGTCAAATTATTCGACTCAGAGATTAAGCTTAGGAACTTATAAAAATCATGCAAATAAGATTATCTATGTCTAGATTAACCCGATTTACGGTAGAAGTTACAAAGGCAAGTATATATCAAGCTATTCCTAGTATTGACATAAACCATAGTTTCATTGAATGGTAGCTAAGCATCCAAGAACATTTAATAACAGTAAAGTATACTCCAAGAAGAGAAATTGAATTTATATCAAAGTATTCAACAACAAAACTTCATAGGAAGTCAATTTATATCAATCCCCTAAACCTTAGAGGTTTACTTACACACAGAGAAAGGGAAGAAAGACATTACAAATCTACTATAAAATATGATACAAGAGGAAGGAGAATGAGAAAGAGGCTTCAAACTAAGTAGAGAAGAGGTTCCCCTTCTTCTCCAAAGTACCCTAGCAGAGCTCAGCCAAAAGATCCATTTTCTCTCTCTATTTCCTCCTTAAATAGCCTCTGTCTCATGCAAGTCAGAAGCTGGGAGCCTAGGCGCCATGGCTGGCACTTGGGGCGCCACATTGTGGACTTTGCAGAAACTTCAGGGGCTATCACCCTGGGCACTAGACGTGGCACTTGAGGCTCCACCTTGACAACTTTAGACAGAGAGTGTAATACCCGTTAATTTCAGAATATAATTCGCTTAAGAGTATTTTAGAATTTTACAACGTTACTTTAGTTATTTATTTTGATCATATTTAATTTTCATATTTAATTGTTCTCTTTGAATATTATTTATGAAAATTGAGTTAAATGACTGGACTAAATATTTGCACAATGTGGGATATATTCTAATAATGGTGAAATTCATGGAAAAGTGGTTTCAGAATGGTCAATTAGTCCATTTATTGTAAATTGACTGGATGGGTTTGGATGTTGGGTTATGGATACCCATGAGTTATTGAATAACTCATTAGAAATATTTAATATAAAGTTTCAATAGTACCCCCCTTATTTTCTTCTCACGATCGAAGCAGCTGAAGTGAATAGTGAATTCACTTTCTCTCGTTTCTTCACCCTCTTCTCAAATCCTTTCCTTGATCTTCAGAATTTCGATTATCTGTTCAGTTCAAAAGCTTTGTAAGGATTAAAGGTAAGCTTTAATCTCATTATTTTCCTTAAATTTCAGTTTATGTACAAGATCAGAGGAGGTTTTGTTCTTGAAGATTTTGATGATAATTCATTAATCTTAGTAGTTTTAGAAGTTATATTTGAGTTATAATCGGTTAAAAGAGTTGAAATTCTGGTTTTGAAACAAGAAAGGAAAGGATGAATTTTTGAAAGATTTTTTTGCAAAAATTCGAGTTACTGTAGCGACCAGAGATTTCAGAAAAATTCTGGAAAATTTTCTTCGAGTTACTGTAGCAGTACTGTAGTGTCGGCAGTCAATGGTACTGTAGCAGTCAACGGTACTGTAGCGAACCGACACTGTAGCGAACCATTACTGTAGCAACCGTTACTGTAGCAAACCGTACTGTAGCAAACCGTCACTGTAGCAATCAGAAAATTTTGCGTAATTTCGTGATTTTGTTTCCTTTCTTATGTTTCCTTGTAATATATTTTACTAGGAAATTTTCCTACACAAATTCTAGTGTGCAACAAGGTAAACTTGGACAAAAATCAAGGTGAGTGAATAACCTTACTAAGCTAATTTGATATTACTAGTCAAAGTACAATATAAGTCCCATTTACAATATTATTGGGATAATAAGCAATCGATTTTTCATATGGGAGTATAAGATGATCGGTAGAAATAAGAGTATGTAGAAATTATTTTATTTCATGGAAATTGTAGTATGTGATAAATTCTCTCTATCTTATTAATGAGTAAAGATCTACGGGATCTAATATATGAGTTTGAAAGGGTTAAAGTCCCATACTACTCAGTGTATATCTATGAAACCTATACCCGAGTTGAAGGGGTTAGAGTCCCATACTACTCGGCGTATATCTAAGAAATCTTATTCACGAGTTTGAAAGGGTTAGAGTCCCATACTACTCGGTGTATATCTATGAAATCTTATTCATGAGTTTGAAAGGGTTAGAGTCTCATACTACTCGATGTATAAGACAATTAATTATATGAGTAAATGTGGTATTTGTACTTTTGATATTTTATATAGTACAATTATTTACTTACTGAGTTTTTAAATAAACTCACACTCCCTATGATTATTTTTTTCAGATACAGAAAACAAAGAAGAAGAGAATCCGTTTGAAGATTAGAAGTCCCTTGGGATTATTCTCTATTTCTGTCTGGTGGGATACCAGTACTTATTAATGTGGATACTAGAAACGCTCTGTACTTTCTATAGGTCTCCTAGGCTTGCGATGAGATAGAAATATCAGACTATGTATGTCTATATTTGCTTATCAGATGAATATAATTCTGTAGTGTGGAATGAATGATTAAGGTTGAATGTAAAACCTTACAGAATATATGTAAATGACGTATGTGTGAGAATTTTATTTAATGAGTAGTATCTTTTCACATGTTCAATTTTTGAGATATGACAGAGAGTTTGGCTTCTAGTGCCTTAGGGAGCTAGCAGTGAGAGTGAGGCCGAGAGTTCATTAGTTGGTGCCTTGGGGCGCCAGATGTGGTGCCAGTATCTGTATAGCAGGGAATCGTTAATTCCCTCTACTTGTAATAGTCCAAAATTAACACTTATAAGAAAAATACACAAATTACTCAAAAAGGCAAGGGAAAAGGGGATTAAAACAAGATAAAAAGAAAATTAAAACTCTATAAAGAAACTAAGCAAAAACAAAGGTAAAGAGTGCAAAAAGGATAGCAAAATAAGATCAAGGGAAGAAAAAGCCTGAAAAAAACCACATGAAATAACCAAAATATAGGACTTATCAATGCCAACCCTTGTCCTGTAAGTAAGGAACCTTTATGGAACTGCCTTATAGATTTGAGAAGAAAGATCGCCTACCCTTCCTCTTTATTAGGGATTTTAATGATGTTTTTCTTCCCTCAGAAGTCATGGCTGGTAATTTCTACCATGGGCATATAGAGAAGTTTGCAAATGTGATTGACAAGTGTGACCTCATTGATCTTAGCTTCAAAGTACACTCCTTTATATGGAGACAAAGCTCTAGAAGCCACATTAAAGTGGCTAAGAGACTTGATAGAACTCTAGAAACCACATTAAAGTGGCTACTTGGACTCGTCACCCCTTTTCTGAAGACGAGTATCCTTAATGGTAATTAAACTCAAAAAAATTATTTGGCAATATTTTTCATCGTAAAAGGATACTTAATGCCTAGAAAGCACTAGATCAAAACCATTCTCCTTATCTTGTTCAACTTGATAAACAACTAAGGGAGGAGCTTGAGGAGATGCTTAACCAAGAGGAGCTTCTTTGGTATCAAAAGTCAAAGGCGTAGTGGGTTCACCATGGCAATTGTAACACAAAATTCTTCCATGCCTAAACAATTGTGTCAAGAGGAAACATAATCATATGGAATGACTTTCCTTGCAAAACTAGTCATGGTGTTCTGACAATGTGATTTTATAAAATGAAGCCACTAATTTATTTTCTTGTTTATTTTAGGAAAAGGTGGCGCTAGGCCAAGGTTGCATTTAAAGGGGCTTCCTACATTAAACAATGAGGAAACTATTAGCATGCAGGGAGCGATCACAAAAGAAAAGGTTTCAGTAGCTATCTATTTTAGACTCGACAAGTATACCAATCAAACAAGTAATAAAGTAATGAATATGAGTATCATTTCTACAGGGATTGAGTTACCAAATACTTAAGAAACTACAATATACTATTTAGACTAATTGTTTGGATTGCATAAAGCTCTAATTATAAACTAAAATTCAAATAACAATTAAAGTAGACAAATGCAACAACAAAATATTCAAAAAATTTATCGAGTAAAAAGACCTAGGGTTGCTAATCTCATTCGTTCTTCCTAGACCTTGTTATCTCTCTCACCCTTGTGATTATACCATTCATACATGTTAGTCTAAGGCTCTAAATTACCTAAAACGATTTTCCCAAATCTCAATTAATTTAACCTAATTATTCATAATTCCTTATGAGCAATAAGTTCAATTAATGATCAATCTTTAATTTTGACTAAACGAGGTTAACGATTATATCCCTATACCGTTAACTAATTATTCCCCCTTATTCCTAAGGTTCAAGAACTTGCCTTATTCAATCAATGGCCTAAGTTTTACTTCTCTTGCCAAAGTTCAACCAAACAACCAAACAACTAAACAATCCAAAAAGTGATCAAGTTCAAGGATGATATAAGAAAAATGAATGAATAAACATATATTGAATTAATCTGAGATCACAAGGAACAAGAGAAAATATAATCTAATCCAAACTCTAATTCATAAGAGCCCTAGAATAGAAATCTACATATTCCTAACAGCAAAATAGCAAAAATCAAAAAAAGAAGAAGAAAGATCCACGAATCCGAGATGGGGATGGTGAAAATCGACTCTAAAAGTGCTTCAAAGTCAGTTTCCCCATCTTCCTTGGTCCAAGATGGCACCTCCTCTATCCCTAGCTCTGAATCACTTTACAAGTTTCCATAAAAACCTATTTATACTTTAGATTTTCGTGATTGCACTGTTCTGCATGGCTTAAGTAGAGAAATTTACCATTGCAGCGGGAATGTGTAATTGTTGTCCAGTGTCCCGCTTAAGCAATGCAACAGAAAAAGAAGTGTTCAGCAGGTCTCTTTTCGCTTCAGTGGTGACCTCTGTAAAATGTGTTGTGTAATAGCTATGAATTTTATTTTCCACATTTAAATATTTTATATAATTATTTTTCACTCGATATGTGTAGAATTTTAAATAATGATGGAATTTATATGGATTTTTAAATGATGTCCTTATGTGGGACTTATGAGAAGGAATTAGAAATTTAATTAGTAAATTAAGGATAAATTTATGTGTTGGCAAAATTGTATTGGTGTGTGACCAAATAAAATTTCACTAAGGTAAAAGACATCTTGAAGCAAAAAATAAAAAATTAAAAATTGATTAAGTATGAGAAGTCGAAGTGAGAAAGGACATAGAAGGAATAATGGAAAAAAAGAAATTACTAAGAGGAGCATAAAAACTTAGTGGACCCTATCTTCCTCTCACTTTCTCTCTTCTTGGTTGTGTGGAATGTGCAAGAAACCTTCCTCCATTTTTTCTCTCTTCCTTTTAACCCTCATACTCTTCAATTGGTGCTGGCCAAAAGTGTAGGATTGGGAAGAGACTCTCCTTGTTGGTTTTAGTAGGAAGAACTTCAAGTAATTGTGTAATACTCGAGGTCTTCGGGTATTAGTGAATTTGGATTCTTTGGTCAAGTAGTTGGATATGGTGGAAAATTTTCTTTTTTTTTTTTTCAATAAGGAAATCCAGAGTTGGAGTGTGGTATTTGTATATGATATGGTAAATAGCTGAGGTATGTAGGTATGTGTATCACAGAAAAGATCGGATGAGTAGTGAGATAGTGGAGGGACTAGGGTGAAATGAAAAATACTTAAATGATGCTTTTGTATGAAAAAGGAACATAAGGCAAGATTAGGGTAGCAATGTACTGAGGGTGAAGAATTTAGGAATGAAAGTGTATGGAGGCTAGTAAGTATGGAAAATATTTGAATTAGGGAAAATTACAATATTTATCATCGCTTAGAATTTTATCGAAACTTAATAGAGGGGAAAAATACTAATTTTCCCCTAAGAGAGTGTATATATATATATATATATATACATGCCCTCACACCTTTGAACACTTCTTTCTCTCCTCTTACACACTTCCTTCCCTTCCAAATCATAGCTTTTTCTTCTTTCCATCTTCTCCACCCAAGAGCATAACCCAAGCTTCTGGTGATCGATCTCCGACAAGGGTCTGAGTCTCTGGTAGTCAACCATCACTAGAAGAAAGAGAAATTAAGGTAAGATACCCAATCTTCCCTATTGTTGTCATATTTTCATATATGAGGGATTTGGGAGTGAGAATAAGTGTTCTTGAGAGTTTTAAGCTAGATTAAAGATCTAGAACCCTTCTTGGATGTTTGTTGGATGAATTGGAACAAGAAATTTGTAGAAACTATGATTAATAACAAGGAAATTGTGGATTAGATGTATGTGACAGAAAAGTTTTGGAAGTTAGAGTCGTTAGATAGGATTATCATAGATTCAAGCTTTAATTATTGAATATAATCCAAGACTTAAGTATAGAAATGATTCCTAGACCTTATTAAAGAAAACACTTGGAGAAAAATCATGAAAATTGATCAAAGTTTGGTTCGATAGAGAGTGGGAAGATTTTGAAGTTTAATGGACAAGTAATTGACTTTCGAATAGCAAGTGGTTGATCAGCTGCCCCTGGTTCTCTCTGCCTAGTTTTGACAAAAGTGTACCAGTCGACTGGTAAGGTCTTGTCGGTCAACCAGTAGTCTTGGGAGAGATTTGCTTTTGGACTAAGACGGATCGATCAACTGATACGGTGATATCGATCGACCAATTACTATTAGACATCTTTTCTTCTCTTATGACATTAACATGTTTTTGCATGGTTTTCTCATAGGAATGGATCCTTTGAGGCAACTTCCACATCCTTTGAGGAGGATTGGCTAGCTTGGAGTTGAGCTGATAGATCTAGCCTTACCTTCCCTACTTTTATTTCCTAGGATTGTCTCTTCCTATTGTTTAGTTGTGTGTAAATACATAATGATATGATTATAAGTTAGACACCTTGAGCTGTACTTTGTTTGCATGGGAGTTAATTATGCATAGTCGTATGAGAATACTGATGGTTGGGATCATTGTGTTGTATGCCCAGTAGTAACCATGAGTGAATCTTGGTGAGATTTGTAGTTAATGTGAATTGAACTGGCATGTGTATGTATATATATATATATATATAAGTAAACACATATTTAATGACATAAATGATTTCACAAGTATATGAAATGAGTATTTCTAAGATTGATCTTGTGAATATATGATGAACACATAAAAAGGGAGCTTAGCTTGAGCATATGAAGTGATGTGCATCTTGTTCGTATATATGTTTATGCCTTGTGTACGGGGCTTTCGGGCAAATAGTATCAAGTACCCACATATCCTCCTTATGATTGCCCTCATAATTAAAGGCATACACTAGATACGTATGTAATGCACAAGAAAAGAAAAAACGTGTACTAGGTCTTTAGGGGTTATGTTTATGATTATTGGTAGGAAACCATAATTAAAGTTTTGGAGAAAAAACCCTAAATCTTAGTACATGTAGAGAATACAATTAAAAAGAAGCTTCAGTCATCACTCGTGGCAATCATGAGAGGAATGTTGGGATAGATATGTGCCACAAAGACATGTATTCACGGACACATCGTCAAGGTAGGCATGAGATGGAAATGAAGAGATCTAGTATAAGAGATAATGTCCTATATGGTAATGTGTATCGTGTACATGCTGGTTGTCGATGATATATGTACAATTACACACACACACACACACACACACACACACACACACACACACACACACACACACACACACACACACACACACACACACACACACACACACACACACACACAAACATATATATATATATATATATATATATATATATTTGGGTGTATGCTTGTACGACTCTCGATGGGTTAAGGTAAGATTGGTACTATATAAGCTTAGATTTAGATGACTATGGATATTTACATGTTCATGCATCCATTATACATATTCTTCCTTTAGCATGTATAGTCGAGTGTATCTATTATGATAGGGTTAGTTTTGGTAAGTCAAGTGAACTGAACTTGCCCTCTCACAATTTCAGGTATAGAAGACTCGATAGACCAATGACGTACGTGCCAAAAACACCTCTCATTGATCATGGCAAGGTAGAGTACTTAGAGTTACGTCAGGTTAGGTAATCTTAGTAAAGTTCTGTAATCAGATATTTTATGCTATGATGTGTATTTATTTAAAGGATATAATAGGAACTAGTACAAAGGATTATAGTTTACAAATGAGATCATGTAAAGTTAAGTACAAATGTATATTTAAAGGTTTATGAATGCTAGTTTCATATGAAAAGGAATTTTCACTATTTTCAGTTGCAATTCAATTTGCTTTTAAGAAAAAGGTAGTTTAGTTAATGAAAAGTATAAGGATTCTAAGTAAAAGTTAAGCTTGCGGAGTTGCAAGCTAGGCACCATCCACGCGGGTCATGTACTCGGTTTTGGGTTGCAGCAAAGTGCTTATTTCTTCTTCCCCTTTTCTCCTTTTTTCATATAATTAAAACCCTAGAGTGCAAAGGTTATATTTTTTGAAGTTGTGAGTTAGATTATGTTCCCAAATGACTTCCATGGTATTTCTAAGTGTTTAAATGCTTTAAACTTGCTGTTGGGTGGTGGGATTAAATTTATGGAAGGGAATGGGTTGTTGCTGTCATAACTCACAATATGTGTTATTTTGTGTAGAAATTGGGATTTTAATGGCATAATCTTATTCCTTGTTTAAAATGGGAATTATGATCAATTTTATGAGACCTCAAACACCCAAATATGTTTTCTAAACAACCATGGAAGCCTTTGGACACAAGGGACGAGGTTTAGGGTAAGATGGTGCTGAAATTCGAAGCTTTCTAGTTTGGATCAAAGGTGGGAGCCCAAGCGCCTACTAGACAGAAGGTGGGTTAGTGCTAGGTTTGGCACCTTAGGTGCCCACTAGGCTGAGATAAAAAGGGTTAGCACCTAGTCAATCGCTACCTAAGAGCCCCAGCTTGAGGCGTCTGCCCAAGGTTAGAGCTTTGGGAAGGCTTTGGAGAGTAGATATGGCACCTAGGTGCCATGGGCTGGGACCTCCTACATAGTTGTTGAACAAATCTTATTGTTTGACCCTAAGTACATTCATTGATTGCTTGTACATTGTGATGAGCTTCTTGTTTTTTCGTTTGTCATACTCCAAATCTCAGGTGAGCGACTACCACTATTCAAATTTAATTTAGATGTTGGTTTTCTTTAATGATGAGAGTGTGTTCTCTTTACCTTTCTTAATTTCCTTATATTAAGTGTGAATTGGCTTAGGAGGATGCCATACTCAAATAAACCTTATGAGTATCATTACACAATTCGTGTAGTAGTAAACTTTATGTTTATTGTTATTGATCTATCTTGGAGAGAATACTTGATATATTATTAAATGAATGCTTGCCTTGTGAACATCATGTCTATATTGACTATATCTATATATATATTTGGGATACCTAATTCCTTAACCCTCGAGGATGTTATCTGAGTGATGGATAGACGATGATAAATTTTAACATAATCATACTTGGATTATCTATTTATTCATGTCTTAAACATATTGATTGAGATGGATGTGATTTCTACCTTGTACTTTTCTATTTACAATTGCTTTATTGTGTGATCCTTGTTGTGATGATTAAGCTGGAGGATGGGAACGAATGCAAGTTCCCATCCCTTGTAGGAGGTACACAGTAGGTTATATCCTTGTGGTATTATATCTCATTGAGTTTATTATTCACTCTTTTTTTGTGTACCTCTTGCAGACTTTGTTGTAGCCGGCAAGCTTCCGTACAAGGAGTAGCGGAGTCTCTTGTCACCACGCCTTTTACTACTGGTAGGTGACTCTTTTGGTATTTTAGGAGAGGAGTCAGCTCTGTAGTTATTAGGACTCCTAGGATCGGTGTTGTGTATTCTTTTGTGAAGAGATACATTTCTTACCATCGTGAATGGTTTGACTATGTTTTAAATCTTTCCTTAACTTTAATTTGTGATGGGGAAGGAAAGCCAGGGAACATAGACCTTCTTTTGTAAATTGAATCATTTTTGGTATAATATTTTTAATTATCATTTTGGCCTTCACATGTTATTCTCACGGTTGTTATTTATATTGTTGCATTGCATGAAATTCATGTGTCGATTTAGGCTTACGAATATGGAGTGGATCCCATACCATGCTAGTCACCTAACCCAATTTTTTTTTGGGGGAGGGGGAGGGTTGTGGCATGCTGGCTCTGATTCATCCTTTCTCTCCACTCCATATAATCCATCCACTACTCCTTCTTATATAAACAACTCAAAACACCAATTACCATGAAAAAGTAGCGCAAAAACACTAGAATTAAGAGAGCTTGTAAGATCAGTGATTTAACTAAAAAACATGATAGATTATACTGAAAAATATCACTCAAACAAGTCAGAAGCCAAAAATTACATACTAAAATACATCTTAATTTAGTTAAATTAGAGATTTATCAATGTCAAGTCCATAAAGCCTTTCAAGGCTCCTAGATTGGACAGTTTTCAACCTTTTTAAAAAATATTAGAATATTGTTGGTAATAGTGTTGTGAATGTCGTTAATAAGGCTTTTAAAGATAGGTTTTTTGTCCCCCAACTTTGTGAAACTCTCATTGTTTTGATCCCCAAGAATGATAACCCCACCAGATTAACTTGTTTTAGGCCAATTAGTCTTTGTAACGTGATTTACTAAATCATTTCTAAAGTGTTAGAGAGTTACACTTGCTAAAGCGATTCTTACCTCCATCCCAAATTATTGTAGGCAATCATTGTGGACTTGTGGTTATTTGAACAAGTGTGCAACAACATTGACTGGAGGGTTAGAAGCTTCATTAGGGAAAGTGATGAGAATGAGAGAGGTCTCCATCTTGTTAGTTGGGACAAAGTGTTAGCCTTTAAAAATCTTGGTGGCCTTGGTATTTGCTCGGTGAGACTTTCGTTGCCTTATTGGGCAAGACTGTGTAGAGCATCTCTCATACCTGCTTCAAGAAGCGAGAGGAACATTTAATCACATACAAGAGTGGAGCTTCAAGGTCACAGATTGACTTCTTTCTGGTAAGGAATCCAGATAGAAAAATCTGTCTAAATTGTAAAGTTATTCCTGGAGAACCCGTGGCAACTCAACATAGGGTTTTGGTCCTTGACGTGGTTATTAAGGGTCGAAAACAAAAGCATCGTCAGGCGATGAACCCTAGGATCAAGTGGTGGCAGCTAAAGGGGGAGAATCAACTGACTTTCAAGAGAAGATTGTTGGAGGAAGGATCTTGGGAGTTACGAGAAGATGCTAACACCATGTGGGAGGAGATGGCCAAGAAGGTTAGAAAAGTAGCTAAAGCATTTTTAGGAGAATCAAAAGGTTTTAGACAAAGAGATAAGGAATCTTGGTGGTGGAATGAGGCTGTTCAAGAAAAGATCAAATTTAAAAAAGACTGCTTTAAAGCTATCCATCTGTGCAATAACTCGGAAAATTGGGAAAGGTATCGGAAGGCTAATAAGGAGACAAAAAAAGCAGTAAGTGAAGCACGATCTAAAGCGTTTGAAGAGTTTTACAAGGATTTAGGAACGAAAAAAAGGGAACAAAAGATTTACAAGATTGCGAAGGCTAGAGAAAGGAAATCTAGAGATTTGGATCAAGTAAGATGTATTAAGGATGAAGAAGGAAAAGTTTTGGGTACAGACAAAGATATTAAAAATAGATGGCAGGGTTATTTTCATAAGCTCTTTAATGACGGAACGGAGTCGACTTGCGATATGGAAGATCTAACAACCTTGGAGAGAGAACAAAATTTGGCATATTATCGCAGGATCAAGGTTGATGAGGTCAAGGAAGCTCTTAGAAAAATGGATAATGGTAAAGCTGTTGGTCCCGATGGTATTCCTATAGAAGTTTGGAAGTGATTGGGAGAGGAGGGTACTATCTGGCTAACTAAGCTCTTTAATGAAATTTTAAGGTCTAAGAAAATGCCTGAGGAATGGAGAAGAAGCACTTTAGTGCCTATTTACAAAAACAAAGGAGACATTCAGAATTGCGCAAACTATCATGGGATTAAGCTTATGAGTCACACTCTAAAATTATGGGAAAGAGTGATTGAACGTAGGTTAAGAATCGAGACGAGTATTTCTGAAAATCAATTTGGATTCATGCCAGGACGGTCTACAATGGAAGCTATATATCTTCTAAGGGGGTTGATGGAAAGGTATCGGAGTAAACAAAGAGACCTTCATATAGCATTTATTGACTTGGAAAAAGCCTATGATCGAGTACCAAGAGAGGTGCTGTGGAAAGCCTTGGAACAGAAAGGTGTACGGGTTGCGTATATTAGAGCCATAAAAGATATGTACGAGGGGGCTACGACTAGTGTGAGAACGTCTGGAGGGGAGACTAGAGACTTTCCTATTAAAATTGGCCTACATCAGGGATCATCCTTAAGCCCTTATTTGTTTGACTTGGTTTTAGATGTTCTGACGAAACACATCCAAGAAGATATTCCTAAGTGCATGCTTTTTGCATATGACGTTGTTCTCATAGCAGAGACAAGGGAAGAGATTAATTCTAAACTTGAGTTATGGAGAGCTACTTTAGAATCGAAGGGTTTTCGTCTGAGCAGGAGTAAGACCGAATATATGCATTGTAAGTTTAACAAGCGACAAGCTAGGAACGAGCTGGAGGTTAAACTTGGTGATCAGGTCGTATCACAAGTGTCAACGTTTAGGTATTTGGGATCAATTATACAAGATGACGGCGAAGTTATTAGAGATGTGGAACATAGGATACAAGCTGGGTGGTTGAAGTGGAGAATGGCATCAGGGGTTGTTTGTGATCGGAAAGTACCTGATAAACTCAAAGGAAAGTTTTATCGTACTGCTATAAGACCAGCGATTTTATATGGGAGTGAATGTTGGGCAATGAAAGGACAACAAGAACATAAAATTGGAGTGGCGGAGATGAGGATGTTGCGTTGGATGTGTGGTCATACACGAAGAGATAAGATCCGTAATGATCATATACGAGGTAGAGTTGGGGTGGCACCTATTGAGGAAAAAATGGTTGAAAATTGTTTAAGATGGTTTGGGCATGTGCAAAGGAGACCGTTGGAAGCGCCAGTTAGGAGAGTTGAGCAGATAGTTTGGAGCCCTATGAAAAAAGGTCGAGGAAGACCAAAAAGGACACTTAGAGAAATTATTGAACGGGATCTTTTAGTAAATGAGATATCTAAAGAGTTGGTCATTGATAGAGCTTAATGGCGTCGTGCGATCCATGTAGCCGACCCCACTTAGTGGGATAAGGCTATGTTGTTGTTGTTTGTTGTATTGTAATATCCCAAAAATTAGTATTTTATTAAGAAGAATGTATTAAGAAAATTAGGATTTAGAAAATGATAAATATAATATTCCAATTAATTATCTATTAGGTAATTTAGGAGGATTATTATTAAGAATAATTTTAAGAAAATAAAATACTATTTTATTTCATTTAAGTGTCTAATTTACTACTATTATAAAAAGGAGAATTTTTTAATAAATAAGATTTTTATTAATAAAAGAAATAGTAAACATTACTAAGAAAATACCAATACTAAGAAATAAAGTGAAAATATAAAACAGATGTTGGGGAAAAAATGGGATTTTGCCTAAAGCGTAGGGACCTCAATGAATAAAGAAAATATTTTAAGTGCCATTTTGTAATTTTAGTCAGAAGAGGAGAAGTGGCCAAATTTAAAATATCCACCATAGTATCCACGTAGCAAGAAACAGGTCACCACGCCATCTCATCTCTCTTTCTTCATCGTGAAGCCATGGAGAATTCATGAAGAATTCTCAAGCATCAGTCCGTGAATCATCCTAGCATCATCCTAAGCTCAGCCTCCGTTTATAAATAGGAGCTTTGGCCCTTCAGAAATTCACCTTCTCCTTCCCCATTTATCTGTCAGACAGCCGAGAGAGAGACTGAGAAAGAGAGTTACTCTGTTTTCTGAATTGAAATCAGAGAACTCTTTCCGTGCGGAAGAGTGCAAAACCAGTAAAGAGGAAACCTGCAGAAGGTGTCCGAATCACTCGAAAAATGAGTAGCAACATCATACGAGTAGAATTTAGACCAGAAAAACATGAAATTCTCGTCGAAATTCGGACTGGAAGCATGGGGACACAGAAACAGAGTAGAGGTCGATATGAGGTACAAATCCGAATTCTGATTCTATTCTTCCAATTAAAAAGAGTCCCTTTCGTATTATTGGGTAGAACTGATTAGAATAATATAATATAAGTTAATTTAAGATTTTGAGGATGAATTAAAGAGCTAAACCGAAAAGAAACTCACACTAAGGAAAAACAGAGTAAGCCAGGTAAGCTCAAATTTTCTGGAAATTGAGTCTTTAATTCATCCAACTTGTCTTGTTTTCAGGTAAAAACTAATTATAATACAGTATAAACTAGTTTAAGTGAAATTGGGGGAAAAGCAGAAGGCCAAACCAAGCAGAAGACACGGGGTACAGTAAAAGAGGCTGATTTCAAACATAGCAGTCGACTGTAATGATTGGAAACTGTATAAAAATTCTAAAATTTATTATATTATAATTAGGAAATTAATTATAGTTCAAGAATTAAGATTCATTTAAAATTAAAAGATTAAGAGAATTAGAAATAAATTAATAAAATTAGGAATTTAGATAATTTAGGAAGGGGTAAACCTAGAGTCTCTTTATTTCTTTGAATTTTAAATAAATTATATTTTGTTTGTTTATGTCCAAATCTGAGACTAAGCTAGGAGAAGATGACAAGTCCTGTTAGCTAGTTCATAAAAGCAATTTCTTCTAAAAACTCCATCTCTTCCATGCACTTCTTGAATCATTTACTTGAAATTTATCTTCATGCAATTTTACACTGTTTTTTTGGTTACAAGTACTATTCTTTATAATTTTGCTTATTTTTATGATTCTCTTTTCTTTATTTAATTATTTTGCCAAGAATAGCTTCATGGGAATTATTTTCATGATGGATTCATTTTTAGCTTATTGAAAACTAACTCAAGATGGAAGGTTTAGCGTCATGAGGATTGCTTTATTGATGGATTTATTGCCTGCTTCATGAAAGCAAACTCGTGATGGAAAGATTTCGAGTTTTAGCTTCATGAAACTAGTCTTCGAACAGATGCAGAAGATGGATATCCCACTCGGGTAGACTACACTGAACAAAACATGCGTAAAACCCAATCTACTGAACCAAAGGAAGAAAACACACACGAACTGATACAACATGATACTACTGAAAATAAAAAGGCCTTGGACTCTGTTGGTTTCGGGCCTGAATAATAGCCCAATTAACCTAAAACAAAAAACATAAATAACAACCCAAATAACTGACAGTAACAGCCCAAAGACATAATACAGACATATTTTAACATAATTTAACACCCCCTCAAGTTGAAGTCTAGTAATAATCCAATAGACTCAACTTGAAAATAAGCTTCTGAAATAAAGGGCATCAAGACTTTTCGTAAGGTAATCTGCCAAATGGTCCAAGGAGGAGACATGACGAAGAGAAATGAAGCCACTTTTGTACTGATCTCGAACTATGTGATAGTCTTGTTTGGTTCACTCATGAAACACCGAATTTGTTGTGATATGCATTGTTGCCTTACTGTTGTTTATCGCAATGAAGAGAAATGGGACCCGAAATACCAATCTTCAAGTGTCACGATCCAAAATCGCGGCACGTGACCGGCACAAAATCTAGAGAGAACCTTCCCAAGATCCATAAGCCTAAACTTTACCAAGTTAAATTTCTTCTTAAATCATATTCACCTGTAGAATAAAAAAAATTTAATGATTTATTTTTGAAAATAGAGTCTTTGCATATATCCAATTAAAAATTGATTTAATCATCATAAAACTAGTAAACTTTCAACAACACAATATAACTAAACCCAAGACCTAGGTGTCCTATGCTACTTCAAAGCATTTTAAACTTGACACAACTATGTACCAAATGTATCGACCCAAAACTACAAGGGTCACTTGGGAAGTCCGCTACCCCTGTAACTGACACTCTTCTTCGTCCTTTTTGATATATGAAAATATTAACCACAGAAAGCGTGAGTTTGGAAAACTCAGTAAGTAGTTAATGCTACACAAGCACACGCAAAACACATGAAGCATCAAGCATCAGTACCGCACGCAAACATGAATAAGTAAAGTATATAGGGAAGCTTAAAGGTCATGGTTTCATACATTCCTATCCTAAACCAAGCACAACTCATATACACACACCACAATTTATACAACCAATAACAAGCTCCTTCCAAATTTAATAAATCAAGCACTCATCATACATATTTCATGTTACCCCATGTAGGTCACTCGAGAGCCTCATTAATGGGGGTCTCCATTTCCTCGGATCTTTTGCTTAAGAGTTCCATTGCATGGATCTACATCCCCCACGATTCAGTTTCTCAAAGCTTCATTGACGTGGGTCTAAACCCCCCATAGATTCATCACCGAAAATTCGTCATATGGGTCTGCATTTCCTTGGACTAGTTCTTTCATAATCACATCTATAACATAATTAAACAATAACATAACAAAGAAAGTGTCATTAAATCCTAACACAACACATAAATGCTAACCCTATTCTCATGTTTAAGATGAACTTGAGTAGGAAGTTTGCAGGCCTTCCCCTCTTATTTTAAGTTGAGTTTGGATTGAAGGACTACAGAAACTCTTTTCATGAAGTTGTGTGATCACCAACTTATTGGTAAGTTGAGTTTGGGAGCTAGTCCCACATTAAGATGAGCTTGCCTTAACTTACATAGTCTTCATAGAAAACTACTTTTAGAAAATAATGTTTTTTCATAAAGATTATGTTTTGATTTGAAAATGATCTTTCTGAATCACTATTATTTTCCTTGATTTATAAGGAGGAAGTTATTTTTAGAAAAAAAATTATATTTCTTTTGCATGAAAGAGGAAATCTTTCAGTACTTTCTCTCTATGCTTTTATGACTAGAAATAGTGTGAAAACCTTTTCGAAAATATTACTAGCTACTAAGATAAGTATCTCACCATTTCCCACGACTATTTTCAAGATAACCCCTAAGGAGGGACTAGGACGGGTAGATTCACTAATTGAGCATCACCTTTTGAAGATCATAGAAGGGTTGGAGCAGGCATATAGTCTTACATAGTTAGAAATGTATTTTGATTAATGTAATAATGATTTGGATTTCTTTTAAATCTTATATCACTTTTTGGAGAAATCAAGTAACCTATTCATTAGTTTATACATAATTAGCTTTTAATTATTATTAAGATTCAAAATAAGGTCTCAAAACCAATATAATTAATATACTAGAAAAGACGTTATAAATATGTTTAAGAATTGTTACTTGAAAGACTGTTACATTTTTGTAGGTTTCTCAAGCAGGAAGTAATCCTATGTGTGGAGAGGCATTTTAAAAGCTTCTAAAGAGATTAAGTATGTTTATTGTTTCAGAGTGGGATGCCTGGACAAGATTGAAGTTTGTTTTAGTGTAGATGGAGAGGCATGTTTAACTTTCCACCCCTTGTTGCAACAAATTCTATTAATTTAAACTTGTAGATGAAAGACAGCATTACCATTACATAGGGGAGGAGACCTCAGGGAAGTATTCCATCAAATCTGGCTATTGCTTCGGGATGACAAAGGAGGAGTTAGCTTAAAGCTGGGTTTGGAAGTTGTTGGGCATAAAATCTATTTGTTTTTTCATTTGGCTTGTTTTGGCCAGCTCCAATATAATCTACCTTTGGTTTCAAATGCTATATAATTTTTATTGATGATCATAGCAGATTTACATGGATTTATCCATTAAAAGACAAGGAAGAGACCTTGGGAGCATTTAAATAGTTTAAAGTTATGGTAGAAAACTTGTTTGAAACGAAGATTAAGGTGTTGTAAAATGATTGGGGAGGTGAATATAGAAGTTTTGTGCAAGTTATGCAAGAATCTGAGATTGTTTTCAGACAATCATATCCATATACTTCCACACAAAATAGAAGAGCTAAAAGAAAATATATACATATTGTTGAGCTAGGATTGACATTATTGGCTCAAGCTAGTTGTCCCTTACATTATTGATGGAAGTCTATCTCAACTGCTTCCTATACTATAAATAGGATGCCAACTTATATTCTTGATAATAAGTCACCATATGTAATCTTGTTTAGAAAAAATTTAGCATATGATAGTTTCAAAGTGTTTGGATGTGAGTGCTTTCCTTGCCTCAAGCCATATAATCAACATAAACTTCAATTTCACACCACCAAGTGAGTTTTCTTGGGATACAGTGGCAGTCATAAAGGTCATAAATGTCTTAGCTCAATGGGAAGAATCTACACTTCAAGGCATGTTGTTTTCAACGAAGGTGAATTCCCTTTTAAGGAAGGGTTTCTCAACACAAGGTAGAAAAGTGAAGAGTTCGTCAAATCTGCTTCATACTTACCTCATTATAATTCATCTCAATCTAGTTGGTGTTGACTTGTAGGAAACAACAATAGAACATAACTCTATGACAATAGCAGGATATGCAAATTCAGGATCAAGGTTCCTATTCCAGAATAGTAGTTGAAATCCTAAGATCAAATTTGTAGTAGGATTAATAGCCAACAATGCTAGTTCTCTCCAAAAATCAGAAGCAAGAACATAAGATGTTGTAACACTGTGATTCCAAAACATAGCATGCTGATATTAGCAATGAACCACCTCCCTGAGGAATGCTAGTTTATCCAATGATAATTAAAAGAAAACTAGAGTTTTCATACCAGAGCAACCATTTGTGGGATCTGTGACCAACAAGAAGGATGAATAAAGACAATACATCAAGCACTCTAAGACCCCCAAATGGAAAAAGGCAATGCAAGAGGAGTTTACTGCACTTGTGGCATAGCAGAGTAGTATTAAGTAGTTGTGGTTTTTGCCTTTGATCCTAAGACTTCAAAGGCTATTCACTTCTGAGGTCATGAAGGTGGCACCACGAGAATCACCGAAAAGTCTGGGTGCTAGCCCACTCGTCGTATAAATTGGCATGGAAAATATTTGACCAAGAACTCCTATAATTCACATCAAATCCCCGAAATGTAAAGTTTGGTCTATGCGCAGATGGGTTCACGTCATTTAGACAGTCTAAAAAAGTTTATTTATATTGGCCTGTTGTTATTACTCCTTATAACCGGCCTCCTAAAAGTTGCATGTAACATGAGGTTATGTTTTTTACATTAATCATTTCAGGGCCTAGCAATCTGAAAGCAAAAATAGATGTCTACTTGCAGCATTTGATTGATGAATTGAAATTGTTGTAGGAGATAGGTATTATGACATATGATTCATCATTGAAGAAGAAATTTAATATGCGGGTAACGCTTATGTAGATTGTGAATGATTTTCCCGTTTATGGAATGTTGTCTGGTTGCATGACTGCTAGGAAGCTATCTTGCCCCATCTATATAGAAGAGTCATAGGCGTTTACACTGAAACATGGCAGGAAAACTTTTTTTTTTGATAATCACTAAAGATTTTTTCCACTAGACCATTCATATAAGAGAAATAGGAACGCCTTCCTTAAAAATAGAGAGGAAAGTTCATCACCTTCACCGCGTTTAGATGGAATAAAGATTTGGAGTAGAGTATGTAACATTCCTATGGTCTCTGAATGTGGTCAAGCTGTGACTGTTCCTGGGTATGGGATCACACACAAGTGGACAAAATGTAGTATCATTTGGGAATTGCCATACTAGAAGAAAAAACTGGTACGACATGTAACATCCTATATTTTCTTGTATTTAAGTTATATTTTCTTTGTTTAAGTTGGAAATAATGTTAGAAATTGGAAAAATTGTGCTTTTGGATACTGAGGATAAAGTAACAAAGAAAAGGCATGAGAAATTAAGATATTTAAGTTAAGAGGAAAGGAAAAAGAAAGTTTTGAGGGTATTAATCGACTAATTACAATGAATAGTTGATTGATCGTATCAGAAATTAGACTGAGTTACTGATATCTACAATCGGTCGACCGATGAGGAGTGACCAGTCGACTGATTAGTCTTTGTCAAGCTAATATTTTAGGTTCTGAAGCAATCAGTCGACTAATTATAATGAATCAGTCAACTAATAGAATCAGTCGACTATTGGGAAGCAATCAGTCAACTAATCACATGCTGAAGTGAGGAAATAAGTCGGTTTAACTGATAATTAGTAGCAGAAAATTTACTTAATTACCCCTAGTATGCTATTGAGTCTTATAAATGAGATATTAGGGTTAAAAAGGGAATTTCCACCCCAATAGAGCCTTAAGACTCTTTTAAAAGAGAGAAGAGAGATAAAAAGGACCAATTCTGAAAATTCAGAAAAGAGAGAAAGAGAAAAATGTGAAGAGCAAGAAGAGGAGGAGAAGGAAGTTTAGTGGAGTTTTTGGCAAAGGAATCATCAAAGGTAAGCTTCTAGCTTGTTTCTTCTAGTTTAAATAAATTCTAGAGCTTGAAAAATGATAGAAAGAGGATTTTCAGGATAAGGAAAAGAAAAAGAAGAAAGAGCTGGTTTAAAAGTTGAGGAAACAAGAAACATTAGAAAGAAGCTAAAAGATAACACCTCAATTTCAGTTTTAAGGGATTCAAGGTAGCTAGTTTTTCATAAAAGCTATGTATCTTCAGTTATTTATTGTGTTTTGTGAGATTTTAGCACATGTTTACCATTTTAAAGTCTTTATGAATGCATAGAATACATCTGTCTCATGAAAAGTAAAGCACATATCTTCATGGGATGTCAGAATCAGAATTCCTCATGAGATAAAAAACTAAAAATTCCTCATAGGATGTAAGAGTCCTTATGGGATGACAGAAACAAGAAATTCTTATGGGATGACCAGAAAGTTCCTCATAGGATGTGAAAGTCCTTATGGGATGATAGAACCAGAAGTTTTCCATGAGATAACAGAAATTCCTCATGAGATATGGGTTGCTTTTTATGAGAAAAAAGCCAAGCATAGTGCATTATATTAAGAATGATTGTATTTTACATGTGTATTCATATGATTACATTTTATTTCTTGGAAATGGTTAACATTATTAGAATAGCTATTATAACTAAAATGGTGGAAATGTTTTATAATATGCTAGCTACTGGGATTTTGTATCTCACCTTGTTTATGATGATTTACCATTTTAGGAGCTGAAGTAGAAAGAAAGGGAAAAGAAATAAGTTTATGTTGTGTAATTAACTATGTTACTTCCTTAGAATAGGAGTATGCGAAAAGGTTATGTAATGTACAAAGGATAGCATGTTTTGTGAGTTTGATGTAATACCATGTATGTTGTATCTAAATTCTTGATGTTATAGTAGATATTATAGCAGAACTTATAAATAAAAGCTAAGATAACATTGTGGACTATATGTATAGTACATTACATGACCTTATCATGTCTGAAGTTACTATCTTGTTAAAATTTGTAGTTTAAGGCATACCAGTCGATCGATTAGCCTACGTTAGTAGACTGATATCTCTCAACCTCAAATTAGATTAAATTCATAATTAATCAATTGACTGACGGTCATGGTTCAGTCGACTAATTGCCTACTGTTAAGATTAAATTTATTTATTTTCAGTTACATCAAAAACTACTTATTTTGAGTATTTGGGCATTTTGTTAGCATTTTATATTAAAAACTATAATACTGACTACATTCCCTTTTAGTCTATATTAAAAGTTTTAGTACATTATCCAAAATGCTCATCAATAGTGTAGACGTTATACGACACAATTTAGACATTATGCACATTGAAAAAAATCACTTTGACAATGTCTTCAACACCGTGACGAATGTGAAGGACAAAACAAAGGACAATGAAAAGGCCAGGATGGACATCAACGAATATTATCATCGTAAAGATTTAGAGTTAGTTGAAAATGGTGGAAAACTTTACCAAAACCCAAGGCTCGATATTCATTCACTCTAGAGCAGAAATATGATGTTTGTCAGTGGGTTTATAACCTCAAGCTTCCTTAAGGGTATGTCTCTAATATGGTATAATGTGTGGACTTAAGGCAAGGAAGGCTTCATGGCTTGAAAAGTCACAATTGCCACATTTTTTTAGAGTGGTTTCTTCCCATTGCATTTATAGATCTTTTAGATACTGTGTGGAGACATCTAACGAAACTTGGTAATTTCTTTAGGAAGATTTGCTCCACCATGTTGACAATGGTTAAGTTAACGCAGTTAAAGGTAAACTTACCGATGAAATTATGCAAATTGGAGAAGATATTCCCCCTGGCTTCTTTGACTCCATGGAGCATCTTTTGGTACACCTCGCATATGAAGCGAATGTTGGTAGGCCAATGCAATATTGCTGGATGTACCCATTCGAAAGATAAAATATTACATTTATCTTTTGTTTTTGCATTTAGCTACTTTTCAATATAATTGAAATTTATACACTTCAATTTCAAATTTAATCTAGGTTCCTCCACACCTTAAAGCGAAAGTTAAAAATCAAGCTAGGGTGGAAGGATCCATATATGAGACCTACATCAGTGAATAACTAGGTTTCCCAGGAATGATGACGAGAGTGAACTCTTTAACCAATGCTCAATCTTCAATTATCCCAAGCATCTTGGCAGTCAATACGAGCATGAAGGTTGTCATAAAGTATATGTTAATAAACTGTGATGAAGTGCAACCTTATCTTGAGTAAGTTCATAAGCAGTTGTTATTTCTACATTACCTTATCTTGCTGCTATCTTATTATTCATCTTTACGTCTGTAGTTTGTTTGTTGAGAACTCCAAACTTCTATGCCTAACATTATCAGTGATAAGGTCCACAAGTATATAGACTCAAAATTTCCATCCTAGTTCTGGTCATGTATATGTTTATCTTATAAAATTTCATTCTTTCAATATACCCGTGTCACATTTTAATGTTTCTATGTTGTTGAACTGCTAGGTTGTAGACCCAACCTACTCAGTTGAAGATTTGATGATCAAAAGCATTATATGGGGCCAGATGAGGAAAATGAAAGCATGGCCCATATACTTAATAAATGGGAACAAATTTTGCACTGAGGAGTGAGGCTGTTATAAATCCACATACAACAGTAGAGTATGCATTAAGAGGTTGGACTACAAGGATGTAGAAAATGACTATTACGGTACACTCCATAAAGGGAAATATGTGGCATATTTATTCGAAAAATTTGGAATGTTGAATGTTGCCTCCTCATCATCACCTATGGTTACTAGGAACAATAAGCTGTCAGAAGCTGGTGAATTGTTAGATGATCCAAAGATGTATGGACAAGCTATAAGGAGTCTTTAGTACTTAACCATACAAGGCCTAACATTTCATTTAGTGTTAACAGGCTAAGTCATTATATATCAGCTCCAACAATGCATCACTAGCAGACTGTGAAGAGGTTGCTTAGATACTTAAAGGGTACCATGTATTTTAGACTTCACATAAAACATTCTAATTTGCTAACATTAACATGATTTTGAGATGTTGATTAGGCTGCAAGTGTGGAGGATAGGAAATCTACAACAAGTTTTGTGTGTTCTTATGAGATAATCTAGTTTCTTGGTCATCAAAGAAGCAAAAAATGGTGTCAAGATCCAGCATAGAGCTCTTACAGATTTAATAGTTGCGGTTTTGTGGATTAAGTCCTTGCTCAAAGAAATTGGCCTACCATTACATCATCTTCCTAAATTTTGGTGTGATAACCAAAGTGTAGGGGCTTTAGGGTTTAGAGTTTAGGCTTTAGCAGCAAATCCAGTCTATCATGTAAGGACAAAGCACATAAAAATTGATGTACTTTTCATCATAAATCAAGTGCTTGCAAAACAAATCACTGGGGCTTATGTTCCTTCTCTAGAGTAGACAGCAAGTCATTCTCAATTCATTGTTTTCAGAAGCAAACTTGTAGTGTTGGAGAAACTCCTACGTTTGAGAGGGGGAGTTAAACTATGTTGAGGGGCTCTCTAGTCTGTTGTAACTATATTTATTTACAGTTTGTATATTTTATTTCTTTTTATTCTTTTAATTGTTATTTTAATGGACATTTGTATGGCTGAGGCTTGCAGATATATAACTGATTTGTGTATTTTAACTTTGCACTATAATTAATACATAATCCATCTCGATTATACACTTACTTTTCTGTCATCAACTTTATTGTTATTTCCTCTTTTACACCATTTGAAGAAAAACACAACAATGACTTATTTTTTCAATATAAGGGGGAATTCCCATTCTAGCTAAATAATTAATTAATAATTAATCGTGGTTTTGATGTGGATGAAGTTGTGGAGCAAGTGATCCCAAACGAGTGGCATTCACATAATCCTGGGGACAATGAACAGGTACCCCTGGAATCACTAAACCAATAATCCTAAAAAGTCTCAAAAGCCACCCTTCTTGGTATTCCCATCCATGTTTGTACACAATCGTGAAGCTCATCACCAGTTCCATCATCGCATTCACCATCATCGGCATCGCTGCCATTGGTGAGAAGTAGTTCTTATTCGGCTTTTCTTCCACAATCTGCATATATATATATATATATATATATATATATATATTCCATATATAATTCCATTAATTAATTAATGTCATTATATATATAATAGTAATAATTAATCAACACAAATGACTAAAGTTGATATATAATATTAGCAACGAACGCTAACAACTAGGTCAAAAACTTTTCACCTAATGATAAATGTTTGATATTGTTGAGTAGGAAGTGCTTGATCTAGTAGTTGGTATCAAATCTAAAGTCAAAGGTTCAATTCTCAAAAGACAATTATTGAGAAAGATATCGTTGGTCTAATTGCAACAACAATTATCCCATAGCACCTAATCATAGTTGAATCGTGACCCTTGAATGTCTGCTAGGTCTATTGTAAATTATTGAAATATAATTGTGTCTTTAACTAATAACTTTTAACCTAACACATCCCTTGAGTCTTAATTAAATTCTTAAAAAATAATGTGTCTCAATATATTTTTTTAATTAATTGCTAAATTAGAAAATTTACTATTAGTAAATCTTAAATTTTTTTATATTAAAAGTTACTTTGACAAATATGAGAGTTAAATTGAAATAAATATAATATTTTAAAAATTAAATTAATTAAATTAAAATAATTATATATATGACCTCTTAAGGACCAAATCAATAATTTACTCTTATTATTACAAATTGTTGCGATAGATTGGTCTATGGTTCTTACCTGCGTTTCAAATTGCGGCCGCATCTCATTGATGCGGCTGCAATATTGCGGTTGCGGTAGTGGCCGCATCCGCATCTCCCCACAAGTGCGGGGTGATTAAAAATCACACTGATGCGCCGCAACGGAACTGAGTTGCGGCCGCAACGGAACGGAGTTGCGGTCGTAACGGCGTTCCGTTGCATTTTCTGTATAAAAGCTAAAAAAAATTTGAACAGATCACACCATTTCAGCCGAATGAAGCCCTAGATCTAGTTTTGAGAAGAGAGAAAGTGAAAAACCACTTACCTAACCCATCGAAGTCGCTATTGTTCGTCTGTCGCCGCCATCGCTCACTGGTCCTCTGTTTTCCTCCATCTGGTGCCGTGACCGGTGACCCCTTCTTCATCTTCGATCTCATGCTACCTAGTGTGGCAGTGCCCACCAATTCATTTTCGATCTCCACTCCACTCTATCCGTTGATTCCATTCATCGTTCTCACTCCTCAGCGTTGGTCTTCGTCTTTCTCTCATCCCTCTGATCTGTGGTGGTTGTTGCTGGCTTTGTGCTTGGCGTGAGGGTCTGTATCTGAAATTTTCTCTCATCCCTCTAAAGTCTGATCTGGTGGTTGCTGCCTCCGTGCGTGGCCGTGGCGTAACCGCGTAAGTCTCTGTGTCTTCTCCGTGCGTGTCCCTTTGGTCAGTCGGTGTGTGTGTGTGAGCCGAGGTGAGAGATTCAAAGAAAAGAAGAATCGTGATTCTTGATTGTGAAAGCCTTCAACGTTTTTCAAGATCTGACTTTAAGTGAGGTGAGTGTGTGATTATGTGGCAAATTTTGTGTGGTCTATGACTTTGTGGAATGTGTATAGATATGATGAAATTTTGATCAGATTTATTTGCTGTGTGATGTGTGAAAGTTAAAATTGTGATTGTGTGGTGATTTGTGTATATGAATGATGAATCTGATTGGTAATTGAAGTTGTGCGAAACTAACTAATTTAGGGACTAGTTAGGAATTCTAATATAGTGTGATTCTAAATATATTAAATATATATAGTGTGCTGATGATAACCAACGAAAAAGTTCATATTATAACATAATATTATAAAAATTCATATTAAATATATTCTTTTGAATAAATTTGGCTCTCTTGACATTATCTTTTATTGTATTTAGAATAGGGTAATTATTGATGTAATTTCTAAAAATTTTATAATTATCTCAAATTAATTTTTTTAAAAAAATAAAACATTTCAATTTGCTTCTTAATTATATTGGTTTTAATTTTATTTATTTGACAAAATTAGTGTGACAATAAAAATGTATAAGATTTACTAACATAAAATTTGATTATCTAACAACAACAACAACAACAAATCAATGAGATAAATACATTTTTTTATAATTAAGTTGTGATATTTGATTTTTCAAAAACTAAATTAAAACAATTATAAAATTTTAGAGACCAGATAATTAATTGTGTGCAATTTCTAAACCTTAATATGTATAACTCAAAGACTTGAACCACAGTTAGGAGCTAGGATTGGTTATTTAATTTGGAAAATGGAGATAAGAAAGAAAATAATTAGACAACAATTGAATTAATTAGGAAGGTATCACTTTTGACATTTGGTTAACTTGAGATGGAAAACAGAAAATAGATCTCTCTCTCTCTCTCTCTCTCTCTCTCTTGTTATGATATACATTTATATATTATCACATTCTTAAGTTTGTTATGTTTTATCAATAGGTACCATAAAATATAAATAATGCCGCCAAGGGAGGAATTTCCATCAGGAAGATCTGAAGGTGCTCCTAGTACAGATCTTGGATGGCATTTTGGAACTCCTGTACCTGGAAATCGGAACAACATAGAGTGTAAACTTTGCGGAAAAATAGTAAAAGGAGGAATTTCCCGAATCAAGGAACATATTGCACATTTTCAAGGTAATGTAGCTCCTTGCCCCAGAGTTACTAAAACTGTCAGAGAAGGAATGATGAAACTTCTAAAAGATACTAAATCAAAAAAAATTGACTCAAGAAAAAGAAAAGAAGAATTTGAAGCAAGATTGCGAGGCGAAGATGATGATGAAATGGAAGGATTTATTGATGATGAGATGCAAATGAGACATGCAACTCAAGAGAGTGTTAGATCTCATCATGAATGGGAAGAAAGACAAAGCTTTAGGCACCAAACAGGTGGGGCACGAAATGTGTATGATGAGGGTGGAAGCTCTCGTGGTCATGTGGCGGGTGTTAGTGGTGCAGCTACTAGTAGACAACGTCTGTCTAGTTTAGAAGAGACTTCATTTAGTTTGAGGTCCACAGATGTTAATCTTGTTAGAAGTCAAAGTGTGAAGCAACCAAAAATTACAACTGGTATCATGAAGTCGTTGAGAAAAAAGTTAGGGGAAGCGGTCTCAAAATTTATAATATATGAGCGTCTTCCTATGAACTTATCTAACTCTCCATGGTTACATAGTTTGATCACTATCGCCGCTAGTATCGGTAGCTCAGTTGTTAAATTTCCAACACCTTATGAGATTTCTGATGTCTACTTAGAAGAAGAGTACAAAGAAATGAAACAATGGATCGAAGGGCTCAAAGGTGCATGGAAGGAAAGAGGTGTGACAATAATGTGCGATGGTTGGACGAATAGTATGAATCATATGCATATCATGAATTTTCTTGTCTATTGTAGTAGAGGTACTGTTTTTTTAAAATCTATTGATGCCTCCGGTGTTGCCAGTAGAAATACTGATTACTACTTCCAATTACTTGATAAAATTGTGGAAGAAGTAGGAGAAGAATATGTAGTCCAAGTGGTTACAGATAATGAAGGGGCCTTGAAGGCAGCTGGAAAAAAATTGATGGAAAAAAGGCCACATATCTATTGGTCACCTTGTGCAGCCCATTATTTAGATTTGTGCTTATAAGACATTGGAAAAAAGTCTAATGTAAAAGAGGTGTTAGAAGATGAAAAGCTGATCACATCTTTTATATACAACCACACTTGGACTGTTAATCTTATGAAAAGATATACTGAAGGCAAAGAGATTATTCGTCCAGGCATAACCAGATTTGCTACACAATTTGTACAACTACAATCTCTTGTGAAGCAAAAACAAGCACTAAAAAATATGTTCACTTCAGACGAATTCAAAAAGTCCAAATTTGGGAAGGCAAAATCTGGACCAGCGTATGATGCAAGAAAAACAGTTTTGAATGAACGTTATTGGATCAAAACTAATGAAATATTGAAAGTATTTGAGCCTCTAGTTAAAGTGTTAAGGCTTGTTGATGGTGATGAAAAGCCAACTATGGGTTTCATTTACGAGGCTATTGATAGAGCTAAACTATCTATAGAGAAAAATTGTCGCTATCACTCGCATTATAATGCTATAATAGATAAGCGATGGAAATTTCTACATACTAATTTACATTCTGCATGTAAATTTTATATATAAGATTTATTTTATTGCAAGTTATTAGAACAATTTACATTTTTGATATTAATTGAAATTTCTTTTACTTTTTGTTTCAGGTTATTTTCTTAATCCTCAATTTCAATATGGAAAACATGGAGGATCTGTTTATAGAGAAACATTTGAGGGAACAAAGAATGTAATTTCTAAATTAGAAAGAAGATTAGATAGTCAAATCAAAGCAATGCAACAGGTTAGTGTATATAACTTTAAAAGATTTGTTATAATAAATATTTAAAATATAATATTATGTATTTAGTATTTACATTATATATTATTTATTGTTGTGTAGTTATTTATTTTTCGGGATAAACAAGAGATGTTTGGTACAGAAATAGCTCAACGAGCATGGTCTCGACTGAATCCAGGTATGATAAGAATTTTTTAGTTTCTTCTAATATGCCCATTTCTATTTTTACACAATAAAAGACTATAATTCTACTTTTGACATAATAATAAAAATAATTAAATTGATATTAATATATACATTCTAACATGAAACTAAGACTAAGATTCAATATTATATTAAAAAAACCTAGAAAGATGTGAGGGAAGAGGGCTCATTAATCTAAGACGTTGCTTTAATATTATAGTATATAAAAAAATAAAGAAAGTAGTACACAACATTAGATTTAGCATTATATTAAAAAAAACTAGAAAGATGTGAGGGAAGAGGGAGAAAGACTTGAGGACCGGAGAGGCGGAGAGTATAGTAGGGTAAAAAACATTTTCTTATTTATCAAATATAAAGAATAAAATATTCTTTTAAATTTACATTTTTAAAAGATCAAATAATTTTTGTTCTTGAGTTACAGTTAATTTTTTTAATTTTGATAAAATTAAAGTTGATATCATTTTTGTATTAAACATTGCAATTATAAATTTTTTTGTCCTTGAAACTAATTTTGTATGCAACATATATATATTTATAATGAAATATATACAGTAAATTATTATTTTTTTTTACCAAATTACACTTGATATTTCTATTATTTTAAAATATCATTAAAATTCTCTAATATTTTATGTATTTGGCAGGGAAGAATTGGAGGGAAGGAATGAAGGATTGGAGGGAAATGGGATTGGGAACAAAAAGAGAAAGAGATGGATGGAGACACAAAGTGATAGGGAGGTACCGCATAAATTACTATCCTAGTTGAGTCTTCCATAATAATTATTTTGCCTCTTAAGTGTTTTAGTTTAATTTATAAAAAAGTATATTTATTCTAATTTAATTATTTTTATTACTAAATCAGTAATTTACTCTTAATTTTATGATGTCAATTACAAATTGATGTACATTTTGAGTCAAGGTTTTTACTTCTACTTTTACTTTTATTTTTTGAAAAAAAAAATTACCCTTCCACATCTGAATGTGGACTTAAAAAAAATTGAAATTTAAATAGTTTTCAATATTTACATAATGCTTAAACTCAAAGTTGCTGTTCCAACTTCCAACTATCTTATATTGAGGTGTCACTAAAGTTTTTTTTTAAAAGGAAAAACAGTTAAAAGAAATTGAGTATTAAAAAAAAACGGTTGATGCCATTGTACATAGATCTGAAAAAATGATATTTTGTTTATCCATGTCTCCCGGGCTTGGGCCTAAAAGTTTGTTCTATAAAATTAATAGGCTAATAATTCAATTGCTCTCACGTTGATTAATTAATATTATATATCATTTAATTAATATTGACAAATAAAATTTAGGTAGAATTTGTTTAATCCAACGGTCTTATTTATTCTAGCAAGAGGTAGAAGCAATATAATAGCACAATGTATTATTTTTATAGCTATTTGACATTTTTTTGTTCAATTTAATTCCAAATGTTTTATTTATTTTTCAATTTTCTTTTTATTAATCTTTTTTGATGTATTCTAAATAATTTATTTATTTATTTATTTTGTCTAAATAGCTGAATGGTAGTTGCTCTATGGTTCATGTACTCCGAAGCTTCAAAATATTGCAATTAAAGTCCTCAGTCAAACAACTTCAGCATCAAACTGTGAAAGGAATTGGAGTACATTTAGTTACATTCATACAAAGACAAGAAATAGACTCAAGTATAGAAAATTACAAAAACTTGTTTTTACCTTTTACAATATGAAGCTGAAGATGAGACATATGAAGAGAAGAAGTCCAGAAGAAATAGAAAATAGTTTCAACCCAATTAATCTTGACTACATATTCCATGAAGATGATCCTTTGTCTCCATGGATTGAAGAGAGGGAAGAGCCATTACTGGATGGACTTCAAAATGCAGAATGGCTTCCTAGAATGGATTCTGAAGATGAGGACATAGAAGCAGAAGAAGAAGATGATGATGATGATGGTAGTGGTGGTTATAGTCATGATACTTATGGTGGTTTGAGTCCACCAAGCAATAATAGTGGTGGTGGTAGTGGTGGTGGTGGTACTGCAGAAAATGGTCATGGGACAGATGAATATAGAGAACAAGACCCATATCAAGACACTCCATATCCTATGCGTGAGCGAGGTTTTTGTATTGATATGACGTCTTTTCATGATTATCACCCTATTAAAAGGGGTGGAAGACAACATCTTGAAGATTCAATCTCTTCCAGTTTTTCACAAAGTTTTAGTGACTTTGGCATTGGTGAATCTTCTCAAAGTAGCCAAAGTCACTATCCGCCATCCTATCAGCAACCTTCTTATCAAGCTCCACCATATTATCAACCTTCAATGAATCATCAGGAGCCTAATTATTATCAACCTTCTTATCAAGCTTTTCATCAACAATTGGAGCATGGTGGAGGAATTTTTGATTATATTTTTGGACAAGGAGTAAGCCATGGTGATGCAGATGCTGGAAGTGAAACTACAGGCTATGATCCTCCACGCCATTCAACCATGTGGTGATGACTAATGATTAATATCTTGTAATATTATTTGATAATTATGTGAATACATTTATATATGCCTTTTCACTCATCAGCACATTAATTATCTATTTTTCTTTTTAAATTTTGTATTAAAATTAACATGTTTGCATAAAATAAGAGTATATATTTATGGAATTAATATAAATATTAGATATAATATGTTATATATATTTAAAATTAAAGGTTATAACAATTATATACATATTTTGTATTTTTTGTGCAACTAAAAAAAAAATCACGACCGCAACCGCATCGTAGTGCCCGCAACACCCGCAATCGCAGCGACCCGCAACCGCAACCGTAACCGCAACCGCAATTTAAAACCTTGGTTCTTACCATTCCAGTAGTCATAAAACCCCACGAATTCCATCTACAACAACAGATTTCAAAATAAGATTATGTCAGTTACTTGAATAATAGGGATATGGATCAATAAAAAAACGAAAAAAGATATTGCTTGTAAATTAAGTTGAGATTTATAGTAATGTACCTTCCAGTGTTCTTCGACGGTAGCTTGAAGGTAAGCTACATTCTCATAGGAAGCTTTAGAAGCCATCACAGAAATTGCAGCGTTGTACTTGCTGTCTTCATGCCTCATGGTTGCATCCAACTCCACTCGCCTATCCAAATTTCCAATAAATGACAAAAATTTCTCTGATGCTTTATCAGGCACCACCATTTTGCGCCTGTTCATGTATATCAATCGTCACTACGAAACCAATTAATGATTTTAGTCAAATTATGGGTAGTCATAGGTTGGCGATAATGTTGGACGACTCAGCACTCATCAATATGGACGGATTTACATGCATGTATATGGGGGTAATTGCCCCCACAAGAATTTTTTTTTATTTAGTATATGTAGTAATTTTTTTTATCTTACAAAAATTTAGATGTTGTCCTCACATTAAAATTGAAGTATGTTATATCTTATATATTTTATATCTTTTTTAATCACTTATATATATTTATAATATTTTTTTAATAAAAATATTCATAGACTATTTCTTGTTTTCATTGACCAAAATTTCTTGATCGGTCCTTGCTCATTAGTGATGTAGTACTAATACTCAAAATCTTTTTGACGAACATACAGCCTCATTTAGTTCCAAAAAGAAAAGGAAAGAAAATAAGAGTAAATTATAATGTTGTGACGCGTTGTTCACATTTTATGAGCAAAACAACAACAACAACAACAACATTTTATGAGCAAAAGACTTCGCATATTTTTCATTTGATTTTAAAAGACTTGGCATATAGCTTTCGTAATCCAAAAAGTGGTCAGAAAAAATGGGGCTGAGGAAAAGTATTTTCGTAATTTAATGCTTGTAGAAAGATCCATATGATAAATTAAAAAATATATATAATTTATACAAGAGAAAAAGAAAGGGGAAATGAAAACAAGAAAAAGATGAAAAGTACAAGGAGATATGACTCTGTAACAAATTAAACAGCGGCTCGCACATATTTTCCTATTCATGGGACAGTGTTCGTGTCACTTAAGGCATATTTGGTTTGAAGAATTGCCACGAAGGAAAAGATAAAGACTGAGAATTTATCTAAATTATTTTTTAAGAAGATACTAAAATTTTCTCTTCTTTGTATAAAAGTTAGGATATTTTAGTATTTGAAATATTTTATTTTTATTATCATTCTCTTTCTTTTTTCTCCTTTCTTTATACTAATCATATCGTTAAAAGTTAGGGATATGAGTTTTCGACAGTCCAAAATTTTGTTTCAGTAATTATTTCTTCTTTTTCTCTATTTTCAATTTTTTCTTTGTAAATAATAAAAGAACAAAACTAGTTACTGTTTCTGTTAAAGAATTATGAAAAAAGATGTGTGAGAAAAGAATATAAAAATAACAACGCCCATATTATGGTGAAAAATAAAAAAAATTATTACAAATTTGGCCTCTTAAAAAAGTCGAGTTTTTGATAACTCCTCATTATTCATACAAATTCCATAAAATTTTTGGATGAAATTTTTAGTTCTTTTTACTACACTTTTGATCTTTGTTAGTGCTAAAACATATAAATTCTTGTCATTTGTGCATACACTCTATTCATATTTTGAAAATATGCAAATTCTGGCACAATTATCTAATTTCAGTTATAAATTATAGAATTATTTAAATTCGTGTTTTTGTAGATCTAAATGATGGAAAAGTGAACTTAAGTTATGAGAACCTCAAAGCCAAAGCAAAATGAGAAGAAACCATGGTGGAGAAGATAAGATACAAAATGGAGCTAAGGATGGTAACAAGGTGGGGTGGGGCGGGGCAGGGAGTGCCTCCCCCGTCCTCGCCCCTAAAATCTGTCTTCATCCATGCCCTTGATCCCCGCCGGTGAAAAATTTTAATCCCCGCCTCCCCACAGGTCCCCGATTATAACAAAAAAACATAGGCTACTGAGGCCCAACAACACCAGCAAAGACTCCCCGGGCTTTTTCTTTGGACAACTACAGCATAAAAAACATGCTACTGAGGCCAACCACATCAGGAAAAACAGAATATATATATATATATATATATATATATCAGAGTGCTCTGCATTTGTGACTGAGGTTGGAGAACTTCCTGGCCATAGAACCAGCATCCCCCTTTGCACCATTTTTCGAGTTATTTTAGTTGTAGCTCTTCGTCGTCCAGGTGCATTTGATTTTACCCATAACTTTTGTCCATGAAAGATAGAGGAGACGATAAGAGAGCACGATGACAATGGGAGCATGATGACTGAGAAAGCAAACGACAGCGAGGGAGCAAAGACTATGACGAAGATGGCAGAATCAGAGCAAGAATCAGGTAGAAAGAAGGAAGACGACATATGCAGATCTAGATTCTAGAAGGAAAACGACACTCGGCAGATAGAACAGAGGAAGCACGACGGCGGCTCGATGAGTAAAGAGTAGATAGACAGAGTCGCAGAAAGGCATAATGAAGACTGAGGTCGGGATTAGGCCATTAGGGTATTCTGAATGGGGGGGGATTGTGGAAATTGGGAATTAGGGAAAGTGAATTTCAAATTTTGGGATTAATTTTAGATTTTTTTATTAAAGTAAGTTTTATATTTATGAAATGTCTTAAATGCCCTCATATTATATATATATATATATATATATATATATATATATATATATAATTTAAGGATATTTTGGTAATTTTTGTAGAATTACTAAAATATCCTTCAGAGACGGAAACCTTACGGGACGGGGAGTGTGATCTCCATCCCCATCCCTGAAATAGTAATGGGGGGAATTTTTCCTCCACCCCCGTCCCCATTGGGGGAAAATCCCAACTCTCATGCAAAGATCCTCGAATTCGAGTCCCTATTGCCATCCCCAAATGGAGCATTTTCTATTGTCACCCATAGGCTAAAGCAGGCAAATGCAAGCTTAAGCAAACAAACTCCAAAAAAGAGTATTGCTCACCTGTTTAAGCGTGCTACACTTGAAAAATTAGAAATTTTCTCTACCTTCTATGTGCTTAAGCAGGCAAACACACGCTTAAGTAGGAGCCTTAAAAGGTTGCCACACGCTGAAAGGTGTAAAACTTGATTGGGGCAAGTTTTTTAGGTCATTATGAGTTTGGAGAAGCTGGAAGATGTCGTATTTTGCTCAAGAACGAAGGGGAACTTGGTTTTTGAGACTATCGAAAAGCTTCTCTCTCTCCTCCCTAGCTTAGATTCATAGAGTTTTCTCTTCCCTTGGCTCATTTTTCTCTATTTTATAGATATGAGTAGCTAAATTTCTTCTTTAGGATTGCTATGAATCATAGTTTGGATTATGATTCATTTCATTTCTTGAACTCTTGTAATCATTAGCATTTTAATACATGTTTACTTGTTCTTCTTTTAATGCTTTCTTTTAACTTGATTAATTATTTGAATGTTTTATTGTTTTTGCTAAATTTGGGAGAGGGAGGTGAAGACTAAGCTAAAAAATGAGTAATATGAGTTCTTGAACCTTAGAATCTTAAGGAAATTGACAAGTTAATGTTATAAAAATATAATCATTAATCTCATATAATCAAATTACAAAACATTAGGTTTAACCTTAATTAGTTGTGATTTGGAAAAAATTCTCTAAGAATTCAAACACCTTAGATTAGCATGTATTGCCGGTGGGATCAAAAGTGAGAGAGAAAAAATGAATCCTATGAAAAACAAAAGAGATTAGCAATACAGGTTCTTAATCTTGACATTTTTATTTTGTTCAATTGTGATATATGTTTTTACATAGTTTTGTTCTCACTTGAGTTAAATTTCTAGGCATTAAGCTACTTTCAATTCAAAGACCCGTATAAATAGTATCTTACCTTGGCTTCTTGAGTACTTTCACCTCAATCCATGTGAGACGATACTCTTTCTTATCTTTTATTACTTGAATGACTAATATACTTACTGAGTTAGCTTGAAATTTCTAATTTGTTGGATCACTTTAAAATTTATGTATATGATAATAATAAAAAAAATACTTCACACACATTACAAAGTAATCCAATTATGAAAAAAAAATACTTAATCTCTTAAAAAGTCTAGTTTTCTATAAATATATTCTTGAAGAGTTATGAAAAAGGGGCCAAAAGGTAATATTGAAATAAAGGTATAAAGTAAAGAAAAACTGTGTGAAAGGCAGGAGGAAAGGAGCTTCTCCGGACGAGAAGCCTTCATATTATTGATGTCTAAGTGGAACAACATTAAGGAAAAAATTTAACTGTAGTCGTTATGTTTTTGTTATTAGGTTTTTAAATGCAAAGCAACAAATTTATTGTTTTTAAAAATAACTTTATTTTTTTTATAATTTAATATGATTTGATTGGTTTTTTTAAAGAAGTGAATTGATACATAATTTAATTTTAAAACACAAATTTTATTTAAGTCCCCCAAATATAAATATTATATTTCAGTTTCTCAAAAAAAAATATTTTGAAGATATATAATAGTGTTTCCTTGTTGAACTAGACATTGTAGCCACATGAATTGTACTAGTTACCAGGACACACAGAATATTGCAATCCAATATGGACAAGGCAAGAATAATAGTTAACTAACACTCATTTATTCCCTGTAGTTTATCATTATCATCATAATATATATATAAACACACACACACACATATAAAAGATTGTGATTTGTGACAGTTATCCTTCTATATCTAAAAGCATTTATGGTATGCCAAAATGATGGAGAGACAATACATGCACCATATTCAGTGAACAAGATTGCCCAAATGTTGTGATTGAGCTGGTACTTTCATCCTCTCCCCTAACATAATACATGAAACAAAAAGTTGATTAGAAATATATATATATATATATATATATATAGCTGACCTATAAGGAAGTTGAGAAGAAGGCCGAAGAGACTGGTTAGCGGAGATGAGGTTCAAGAAGAGCTCGACGCAGGACCCAAAATAAGCGAGAGGTTTGGCCACAAAGGGAAGAAACTTCTGGGCCAAAATAGAGATAAAGATAAGCCATCTGTGGCTGAAGCAATCCCTCAAACTGCCCTCAGAGCAGTCCACAAACTTCCTTTTGTTTAAGTTTGGGGAAAACAGCACATGAATCACATCAAACAGACCCACTTCTTCGATTTTCAGTAGCATATAACTTTTCGCAAAATCCTTGTGGCAACCGCACGCCATGCATAAGCCTAAAAGAGATCAAGTTTTTTATGGGCCTCTTCGTGTCTCTCTCTCACTAAGTCACAACCCTTCTTGGCTTTATAGAGAGTCCTTAAATGGACACAACAGTAATTATTGCAAAACAAGTTGCGCACCGTAGTCTTCGTCTCCCGCACTTAATTTCCTTCCTTCTTCCCTACGAATAAATGTATAATTAATGTGATGTTAGCATTGGACCAAAGTCTAACTAACTTTTGGTAAGTTTTTGAGAAATTTCCAACCCCAAATTCGATCAAATTTTTAGGTACAACTATACTCAAGATGTGCTCCATAATCACATATATATATATATATATATATATATACTTATAAAAACTGAAAATATAAGACTGGATTTAAACTTACCCGATTGATTAGCCTTTTGAAATAAAATTTTTTTTATGGCGCACTTCCCTATTCCTCACGCACTTTCTTTTTTCTTCCCTAGAATAATTAATTGATGTTGGTAGTTAACCACATATGTATATACATACATGCATATAATATGAATTATCATTGGGCAATATATAGTCTAAGTTGGGGTAAATTTTTGAGGAATTTCAACCTCCAATTCAATCAAATATTATATATGTACTACACCTCTATATACAAACTAAAGATTTATTTAACATTAATTAGTTGCAATAATAGTATTTTTTTAAATCATGCTAGTATTGAAAGATTCATTATAATTCAACTATAGTTTGAATTGAGTTGAATTATAAAAATGTAAAATTATTCAGCACTGAATTTTTTTCATTTACAATATTTGAATTTAAAACATTACTTTCAAAAAACAAATGTTAAATTAATTACTTGAATCCATCAGTATTGGTAATGGCAATGTCTGTTTAAATCTTAAGAAAGATGAATGTTTAATTTCTAGAGATAGCAATTTAAAGATGACTCAACTTTTGGAAGTTACATTCAATAAATAAAAAATAATAATAATCTTTCAAGAATGCTTTAATAATTTTAAAAATATATATATACTCGAGATTTGCTCCATAACGAGATTCATTCTATATAATAAGATTGCATTTAATTTTTAAAACCCAATTCATTAGTGTTTTGAAATAATTTTTTTAGGACTGTGATCACAGTCACACCATTCAATATCTATATATAGACAATTACGATTTGCAATCATTCAATGGTGGATCGATGGCAATCCTTAAAATATTAAACTGTATACTTCAGAGTTAGATAATACAATCAAATCCAGGATACTCGTTAGTTTAATGTATAAAATCTCTAACTCTAATTATGGTGCTGCAAAAATCTGAAAACAAAAACCCACTCTCTTTTTTTACGAGAATAAAACGACAACAATGAAAATTTATGTATGACCAGCTATTGGCAATATATATACATCTATATATAGTGGTTGTTGCATACTATTAACAATTTATAGTGGTTGTTAGAGATTAAACTTCTGTTTTAGGATTATTTTACATAACCACAAACTAAACAGATAGATTCATAGAACAACTCAAATGCTTAAAATTTCTTAAATTTGTAATATACTGTTTATAGATCGTGATAAGTAACAAGAACATAATAGAAAATGTTAGAGCGTATACCTTGATCCATTATGAACCCAAAAGAGAATCGAAGGAGAGTTGGCTCTTCTATGAAGATATGGGGTTTTCTTTCAACTCACTTTTCTGATGGAAAAACAAAATGAACCTCTCAAAGTTCAAAATGAATCAACCTCATATAACCCACGGAACCATAACCCATAACCATCTACCCATTGATGGACTCATAAATTGACCCATTTTATAATAACACCCCATCACTATTATTATTTAGGGTCGGGTGTCTACACATATAATATTATCACTAACACCCCAGACCAAATAAAATATATATCAAATAGGTCCCTAAACACAAATTAATGAAGATTTTATAATAGACCTAATTAAGATAGCATTAATATATATGCCCTAAAAATATGTTGACATATACAATAATTAATATGTCAGTCCACACAAATATCTATTAGCGTTAATAGTTATTTATAAAATAAATAATAAATATATATAATATATTTATAAAAATAACGCTAACAAATCTTCTACTTAGACGACATATGATTCTAAAATTGTATATTCACATATCATACATATATATATATATATATATATAAACTCAAAGTGTGCACATTCTGCTATCTAACAGATATATCACATACAATCTCGTTTACTAACTTTATCAGCACAGAACCAAAGAGGCTTTCGTAACTAGTTGAATTGAAACTAAACCCAACAATGATCACAATACTAATATAGCTAACGGCATAGATCAAGCCTGGATGTGTAGTATGGAAATTACATGTCTAGGATCTTCATACATGCCTATTTCCAACTGGTTCCTACACTTTTTCTACTTTATGCTAAACAGCAATTGTTAAACCGCATTGAGAAAGCATAACACATATGTCCAAAATTCACACACATACAAACACAAAATTATATATGAATAAATACAAAATTATATATATATATATATATATCTCTCTCAAATATCACAAAATAAATACACTGATCAAATACAAATAAAATGTACAACACACACTCAGATATCTAAAGGTCTATCCACACCCATATGAGCCACATGCTCAAGAAAAACTCTAGGTGGTAAACCTTTAGTCAACGGATCTACAATTATATGATCAATACTAATATGATCTACAGACACAATATGACTCTGAACTCTCTCTCTAACAACCAGAAACTTAATGTCTATGTGCTTCGACCTAGATGAACTCCGGTTGTTCTTAATGAATAGCTCGACGGCTCTCCTATCACAGTACAATCTCAAAGGCCTCTCAATGCCCTCGACTATCTGTAAAGCTATGATGAAGTTCCTCAGCCAAACCGCTTGGTTAGATGCCTAATTGCAAGCTATGAACTTAGCCTCCATGGTTGAAAAAGCTACAAGTGTCTGTTTCCTCCATGGTTGAAGAAGCTACAAGTGTCTGTTTAACACTTTTCCAAGAAATAGCTCCTTCAGCTAACATGAAGACATAGCCTGATGTAAATCTCATCGAATCCACGCATCCAACAAAGTCAACATTGGAATATCCCACGACCTTAAGTCGATCCGACCTCCAATAAGTGAGCATGTAGTCCTTGGTCCTCTGAAGGTATCTACCTAACATTCCCACAATGTACGCTAAATCCAAACGCGCACACACTTGTGCATACATGAAACTACCCACAGCCGAGGCATATGGGATTTTCTCCATTTCCTTCCTCTCTATGTCCAATTTAGGACATTGAAGCAAGCTAAATCTATCACCTCTGACTACGGGTGTGTCACCCTATGCACAATCCTACATCCCAAAACAGCTCAAGACTTTCTCAATATATGTCTTTTGTGATAAACCCAAAGTCTGTCTGGTACGATCCCTATGGATCTAAATTCCCAGAACAACAGACACCTCACCAAGATCCTTCATCTCAAATTTGCTAGAAAGAAAGGATTTGGTTTCACGCAAAAAGGACATATCATTACTAGCTAACAGTATGTCATCGACATACAGATCTAGTATCACAAACTTGCTCCCACTCATCTTGAGGTATATGCACTGATCAACTGGATTCTCTTGAAACCTGAAAGATGAAATCATCTCATCAAATTTTTGGTACCACTGTCGAGATGGCTGTTTAAGACTGTAAATTAACCTTTTTTAGCTTACACACAAGGTGCTTTGAATCTTTCAATTCAAAGTTCTCCGGCTACACCATGTATATAGTTTCTTCAATATCTCCATTGAGAAATGTTGTTTTCACGTCCATTTGATATAGCTCTAAATCATAATGAGCTACAAGTGTCATAATGACTTTAAAGGAATCCTTTGTAGAAACTGGAGAGAATGAATCCTTAAAGTCAATGCCTTCTTTCTGAGTGAAACCTTTGGCTACAAGACAAGCTTTATATCTTTCGATATTACCACTTGAGTCCTTTTTGGTTTTAAATATCCATTTATAACCAATTGGTCTCGCACCATGTGGTAATTCTACTAAATCCCACATCTCGTTGTCAGCCATGGATTTCATCTCATCCCTCATGGCCTCTATCCAATTTTGAGAGTTATTACATGACATAGCCTCCCTACAAGTGACTGGGTCATCTTGCATGCCTATGTCAAATTTGTGTTCTTGCAAGAAAATAACATAGTCGTTTGATATAGCATTCTTCTTCTCTCTAATGGATCTTCTGAAAGGCACTTCCATTTGAGGTTGTTGTTGCTCTAATTCAAGTTCAGGAGAATAAATCTCTTGATCCTGAATAGGAGTGATATCTATTATGTTTTCTATAGGTTCCTCATTCATAGGTATAACCATCTCTGGTAATGTTACCTGATCAGGTATCCTTGTGACCATAGTAGGAATACTAGTGTATTCATCTTCAAACACAATTTCTCTAAGTTGATCACTTCCACTAAGATCAACATCCTTAATAAATTTGACATTCTCAGTCTCAAAGAAAGACCTGGTCAAAGGGTCATAAAACTTGAAACCCTTTGACCTCTCAGGATACACCACAAAGAAGCAGGTCACAGTGCGTGAGTCCAGCTTTCTCTCATTAGTCTTGTACGGCCTAGCTTCAGCTGGACAACCCTAGACATGAAAGTGCCTAATACTAAGCTTCCTACCTATCCACAACTCATATGGGGTATTCTTTACTACTTTACTTTGTACCCTGTTAAGGATATACACCACAGTCTTAAGAGCCTCACCCCAAAGTGACTCTGGTACAGAAGAATGACCTATCATACTTCTCACCATGTCCTTAAGTGTACGATTGTGTCGTTCAGTTACACTATTTTGACTTGGAGTCCTTAGCATGGTGTATTGTGGCACAATCCCACAATCAGCCAAAAATTTGGCAAAAGGCCCTGGACGTTGTTCCCTTGATCCGTTATATCTACCATAGAACTCACCTCCATGGTCAGATCTGACAGCTTTAATTTTCTTGCCTAGTTGATTTTTAAGTTTAGCTTTGAAAACTTTAAACATGTCCAATGACTGAGATTTCTCATGTAACAGGTACATATACCCATATCTAAAGTAGTCATCTATGAAGTTGATAAAATACTATTGTCCATTCCAAAAAGCTGTAGGAAATGGACCACATATATCAGTATGAATCAACTCTAGAGTCTGACTAGCTCTAGAAGTACCTATTCCCTTAACTTTAGTCATTTTGCCCTTAATGCATTCAATGAAAATATCCATATCTTCGATATTGAATACTTGCAAAATGCTTTCTGACATAAGCCTTTACATTCTCTGTTTAGAGATATGCCCCAAACGCTTATGTCATAGACTAGCAGAATTATCATCAGTTAATCTATGTTTAGTACCAATGTTCACAGAATGCATATTTTCAAAAAGCTGTCAGATTTAACACAATTTAAGCAATATAGATTATCAATCAATGAACCATAAGTAATTAACTCAGAATTTAAGAATACACTGAAATTCCATTATCAAATAAACGAGTGTACCCAAATTTGTCCAAATAGGAAACAGAAATTAAATTACGTCTAAAAGACGGTATAACAAAAGTGTTCTATAATTCTAAATAACGTTCATTTCCTAATGATAATCTAAATACACCAACAGCTTCCACAGCAGCTCGATTGCCATTGCCCACATAGATGTATCTTTCACCATCAATTAGCCTTCGGCTGGTTATGCAATCCTGCAAAGAAATACTAATGTGAGTAGTAGCACCAAAATCTACCTACCAAGTATTATTGGGTATTAAAGCCAAATTAACTTCAGAACTGACAAAGTTAAGATGCATACCCTTTTTGTCCAACCATGCAGTAAATTTGGTGCAATCTCTCTTAAGATGTCCAGTATTCTTACAGAAGAAACAAGTCATACCCACATTTTGTTTCTTCTTACCCTTTTGCTGAGACGCCCCAGGCACTGCATTGTCCTTCTCATTTGACCTCTTCCTTTTAGTAGAAGAAGTCTTAGTACCAGAAGAAGTTGCTAAGTAAGCACTCTCGACCTTGTCATGCTTGAGTCTCCCCTCTTCTTGCACACATTGAGCAATAAGCTCATTCAGTGTCCATTTTTCCTTCTGAGTGTTATAAGAAATTTTGAACTGACTGAATTGAGGAGGAAGAGAAATCAAAACTAAGTGCATGAGTATGTCTTCATACAACTCTAACTTAAGTGCCCTTAGTTTTGTGACAAGGTGAGATATCTCCATGATGTACTCCCGAATATTTCCTTTTCCCTTATATCTTATTGAAACTAGCTTAGTCAAGATAGCACTGGTTTCGACCTTTTCGTTTGGTGCGAACCGGTCTGAGATCTCTTTAAGGAAACTCTTAGCATCTTTCTCTTCCAGAATCCCACCACGAATGGACTCCGGAATAGTGTATTGCATGATTTGTAGACTCATGCGATTTAAACGTTCCCATTTCTCAAATACAGTCTTTTGATCAGCAGTGCTACTGCTAGTTAAGGCTGCTGGGCGTTCAACCCTGAATGCATCGTCAAGATCCATACAACCAAGCACAATCATTACATGCTCCTTCCATCTTATTTAAAATTAGTCCCATTCAACATAGGGATATTTTGCATGTTGGCATAAATAGCAGATACTATATACAACAGAAAATAACCAATAACATGCTCAGGATAATGCTCATATATACATCATTCACAGTTATATAGTCTTAAACATGTGAAACACAACATAACTCTATTTAACAAATTAGAGATATAACATAAAATTCACATGATCACATAAGGTTTTAATCATTTTTAGAGATATCTAGTACATCACCACCTATCAGTCTTTGGACAAAATAAATGTATGTTAGTGGCACTCTCTACACAAATATAGTCAATCAATGTAAAACTTTTACACTTACTTAACACATGCCTTCCTTTAAGCCGACATATACTAAATAAGTTTCTCAAATAAGTCATACACTGATTAGGTAACTTAAGTCTGGCCTACCAAATTCCTTTGGGATATTTAATATGCATAAACTTTTGCATAATTTTCTTATTAAAACTAAGTCAACTTTACCTAAATTAGCTACTTTGGTAACTATATAGTTTACATTAACCTAATTTTAACAAGAAAATATAATTTAGATTGATTAGAATTCATGAAAAAACCATATGATGTAATTAAATTTTTTTAAAAAAAATTTAGGTCAACGGTCAACAGTCAACGTTCAAAGTCAATGGTCAACATTTGATCAACAATCAAAGTCAACTGATGAACAGTACCGCGACTCAAAACACGGATAAATAGTAACCGAAAGGTTTGAATTTGAAATTTAAACTGTAATGTGGCGCTACGTTTCAATTTTTTTTTTTGAAACAGTAATTGAACAAAAAAATTTCTGAAAAAACTAATGCAATTTTCTTCAAAGATTTTTCAGAAATTGTTCAATGTTCTTGACCCAAAAATTCCAAAATCATATCCCAAAAATTATTTTTATGAATTCTGACTTAAATTTATTGAAAGGATTGATTAAAACAATCAAATAATAGGTGAAAATCACCAAATCTACACAAATTTTCGTTTAATTAGAAAATCTCAATTTCTAGGGTTCATCTTAAAAAATTCCCAAATTTTTAAATTCCACCCAAATTTGATTAAGTCATTTAAAAATAGACATAGTCAGTTGCAAATTTGAAGTATAATCGGAAAAGTAACACCAAAGAACCCTAAAACTTCATAATTTTAACAAATCAAAATTTTACACATATAGGGTTCTTCACAAAAAAGTTTCAATTTATGAACCCAAATACGATTTTGAAACAAAAAATGGTTCTTATTACTTATCAAAACCAAGCTCTGATACCAATTATTAAGATTATTTTACATAATCACAAACTAAACAGATAGATTTATAGAACAACTCAAATGTGAAAAATTTTCTTAAACTTGTAATCTACTGTTTGTAGATCGTGATAAGTAACAAGAACATAATAGAAAATGTTAGAGCGCATACATTGATCCATTATGAATCCGAAAGAGAATCAAAGGAGTGTTGGCTCTTCTAGGAAGATATGGGGTTTTCTTTCAACTCACTTTTCTAATGGAAAAACAAAATGAACCTCTCAAAGTTCAAAGTGAACCAATCACATATAACCCAGAGAACCATAATCCATAACTATCTACCCATGGATCGACCCATAGATTGATCCTTTTTATAATAACACCCCATCACTATTATTATTTAGAGTCAGGCATCTATACATATAATATTTTCACTAACATCCCAGACCAAATAAAATATATATCAAATAGGTCCCTAAATACAAATTAATGAAGATTTTATAATGGACTTAATTAATATAGCATTAATATATATGCCCTAAAAATATGTTGACATATACAATAATTAATATGTCAGTCCACACAAATATCTATTAATGTTAATGGTTATTTATAAAATAAATAATATATATATATATATATAATATTTATAAAAAATAACGCCAACATTCTGTTCCTTATTAAATCTGCAGGATTCAGTCCAACCAAATAGGGGGAAGGTAAAAAAAAGGTGCTCAGGAAAATAAATTGACATGATTCTCCCAACATAAAAGTCTTGATTTTAGTAAGAAGAGTTACATCTAAATTCTAATACAAGGGTTAATTTTTCACTAGACAACAAATTTAGATTCGAAATTTTGCTAAAAAATGTTCTTACAGTATTTTGTATTCAGAAAATATAAAAGTACGAAAGTGCTTTCCACATCACATTAAGTGTTGTGTAATGCTTTACCTGATTTTGAAATTGACAACGTTAAACGAGTTCGACACTACCATTTGATATTTTACGAAAGAGGGATGATAGGAAGGCAAAATCTTTGGAATTCAAATCTTTCAGTGGTTTGATTTGAATGATGTTATTAAAAAATATATTTTATATAAATTTTAAAATATTTTCGACTATTAAGAGCCCGAATTTCAAAATATCTTAAACTAGTAATATAGATCTGACTGAAATTCCAGGATGGAAAAACTTTGCTATTATGTCTTCAATTTTTCTGTATCTCAACTTTATCTGGTTGCACAAAGAGGGTTTCAAATTAAAAATAAAAGTATTTTTTGTTGTTTGATCGTTATGGTTGAAGTAAATATTTTCTTTTTTTTACATTTATTTGTGTTAATTTCATCTTGAAACTTAACGCTATTTAACTTAAAGATAAAAAAAAAAAACTTCCAACTAACAAAAAGAAAAGCAATGAATGGAGTGGGAGAGTAGAGTGAAAAAGAAAATTTCTCACTTGTTTCTGTCATTTAAAATGGCGCATGAGATATTCATCTTACACGATTCTTAAATGATAAAAGAAAAAATGGATTCTTCTTTCTTGTATGATGTGCATACTAACTTAGACTTTTTCATCCCTTATAATAATTTAGGCTATCGAAATCTAAAAGTTTGCTATAAGATTTTTCAACATATTAATTGTGGCATTAATGGTTTTCAGAAAAAACCGCCGTCCTGCTTCATTTTTTGGGTAAACCAAGGAAATTATATTAGAAAAAAAGCCATTACATCCCTGAGAAAAACAAAAAGAGGCCTGAAGCTAAAAATGTCCATAAGAACAGGGATCAAGATCCGTTACAGGTATTTAAAAACTCAAACTCTTTGTTAGCTTTTATTTATTTAGTCACATTTAAAATCATGATTAAATATAAATTTTAATCACATTTAAAACAATCATCATCCTAAGGCGGGAGGTCAAGCAAAAGATGACCTGTAGGTAGCCTTCAGAACAGGAGCATCCCATACTAAAACAACCAGTACAGAGATAAAGAAAATAAACTAAGAAGGAAAACAATAAGAAGAGCAGATAAGACAGGATAAAGGGATTGATATAGTGAAGAACACCTTAAGGATCTGGTTTGTCATGGTGATAGAGATGAAGAATACTTGTAGGCGGTTCTTCAAGGATGATGAGGTCATGATTCTTTCTTCTTCCCTCCTTTGCTAAGGCATCAGCACCTTTCTATCAATCTGTTTTATTCTGAAATCTGGAAATTTATTAAGTAGGCGTCTGCAATTTGCAATAAGATTGTCCAAAGGGTGATGAACAGTGTTACTGGTAGATAATAAATTAAAAGCTTGTTGAGAGTCAGTTTCAATCTCCAGATTGGGTGGATTTTCCATCTAAGAAGCAATCTGAAGCCCTAGCAGCAAAGCCCACAGTTCTGATTGAAGAACACTTCCTTTACCTACATATTTTGTGAAACCTTTTATCCAAGATCCAGCCGAGTCTCTTAAACACCCTCCCGCTCCCAGATTTTGATTAACCACCGAGCCATCACTATTTAGTTTAATCCAGAAGGGTGGTGGTGGAATCCATGAGGAAGGGGAGATGCTTGTTTCGATGGTAGCGTTTGAAGATAGATGAGAAGGATTGTTGTTTGCCCAGAATTCAGCAGCTTTAGAAAGGGCAAGATTTGAAGTTTCATTTGGGAGTTAATTGTGTTTTGAAAAATGAAATTATTTCTTGCTGTCCATATAGTTCTTATGGCAAAGAGAAAAGCTTGTGCTCCAGGGAATCTTTAGAATACTAGGATGATTTTTTGTGGCATTTTGAAGAAACCAAGTTTGGCTGTCATCTGGGAAGAAGTTTGAAGGAGGATTAAGCTTTATCCAGATGGGAGCAACTTTTGAACAATCCCTTGGAGCATGAATAATTGTTTCATTGTTCATGTTGCAAAGGGGACAAATATCTGAAGGAGTACAGTTCCGATCATAAAGGTTGCTTAATACAGGCAGACCATTATGGAGACATTTCCAAAGGAAAATTTTTTCTCTTTGATTTCCCAAACATTTCCAAATCCAAAGTAAAGCAAGGTTTTCATCTTCAGGAGGAAAATTAAAAAGAGAGAGATATGCAGAAGAAAGAGAAAAAATACCATTTAGACTATGGAGTACATTTCCAAAATTTGGGGTCTTTTGAGAAGAGGTTTGGAAGAGGCAAAGCTAAGCCTTTAATTTCTTGAATGATATTATTTGGCAAGGGGAAATTGATAGTGATTAAGTTCCAATGATATTATATGCATACAAACTTACAATTTTTCATCCCTTATAATAACTTAGGCTATCCGGAGTTAAAGGTTTCTTATAGGACTTCTCAATATATTAATTGAGGCACCAATGGTCTACAAAAGAAACTTATTTGAATGAGAAAGATGACATGTAAGTAAATGTTTGAAGCTATATATATATATATCTGTTGAGATAATTAGAATCGTGGCAAGAGTAGGAAGAAATTAAACCACCCATCACCTTATACTAGTTTATACAAAGGGAAATATAGCTTTGCTTTCAATGACAATATTGGTGAAGAAAAGTGATATTAATTATCTTGGTAATTTATTTGGACAGTCTGTTCAAATGTATTAATAACTGAAGTAAGGACGTATATTAACTTACTGCAAAATTTAAAGACTAGGATGGTATTATGTATAACTCAAGTGACGAAAATGATAGTATGACAAATTATGAGAGACAAAGGATTGTGCACTTATCTATAACAGATTAATTAATACTGTTCATCTGTGGTTTAGAAAAAATTAAATTCTAGAACAATTTTTTTTTTGGAAATTGTGACAAGATTAATAAACTTATATATGGGGCAGAAATTAATGGCTGTGACAACTTGTCACCCACGAGCATCTGCAATATACGTAGATCCGGGCGTTACTTTCTTTTTGCTAGAAAATTAGTTGACAGTGTAGATTAAAGAACATGATCCGACTGATCGGACGGATTGATTGAAATTTAAAAATTGATTCGGTTTAATTAAAAAATTCAGTTTATCAAAAAACTTGATTAAGAGTAAATTTATTGAACTGATTTTTGTTAAAAATATATATATATTATTTACAAAACACAGTTATTTCTTAAATTATATGAGACTTAATATATTTTAAATTTTTTTATCTTTTTTATAAAATTATCTTTTTCTTCTTAATTATTTTTATAATAATATTTTTTTCACAAAAATAAATAACACAATAAAAGAGCAATTACACACACATCTATATAATAATATAAATTTACTAAAATTAAGTATAAAAGTATTAATTACTATATTATATTATATATTTTTAATATATAAAATTAAAAAATATTTAATTATTATTAGTTCAACTTCAATTCTATCATAGTCAAATTAATTAACTTTAAATTAACGTATTCATCAATTTAATAATTAATTTAATTTTTAAAATATCTATAAAGATATTTTTTCTATTATTTTTTAATGTAATATTGGAAATGATAGCTAGCTGGCGAATCTTACTAACGGACTAACGGTGCCTCTAGAATTTTGTCAGATGGGTATTTTTTACATTTATGTACTTTTATATGAGTTATATATATATATATATATATATGCACTTCTAAAAGATGAAATTTTTATTTTAAAATTAGCCCGAAATTGTTTTATGTGTTATCAGTTATTATAAAAATTAATATGCAATATTATTTTTAAAATAAAATGCTCTTAATAATTTTTTGGGTACAATTTTCTTAATAATTAGATTGCATGCTTATAGTTATTTAATATTTTTTTTATAAATTTTAACATGAAACATCAATATAATAGTTATGTTAGAAGTGAACTTAATTAAAAATACGTTTCTTTGTATATCCATTTTCCACTATCGAATTTTCGACCATCAACAAGTACAAAAAAATTCTTTTAAGGATTAAATCATATGATACTGAATTATGTAAATTACACACTTATTTATAAAAACTATATCATTATTATGTTCTCATTTGAGAATTGAAAATAAAAGTATAAAACTATAACAACTCAATAACTTACTATATTGGATAAGAAAAAATTACATTTTTCATGCTTAATGTCTATTTTGAATTTTAATTTTGTTCTTAATTTTTTTTGTGCTAAATTTATCCCATATATATTTTTTTGTTTTAATTTTGTCTATAAGACTAATATCGTTAACAAATTGATAAAAAATACTAATGTGGACTCAACAGAGTAACACGTGAACTCTCTAAAATAACATATAGACTCTTCTATATAATATATTAAATGTTTAAAATGTTAATTTACGAAGAATGAGAAAAGTAAAAAAGTATGATTTGAGACGAAATTAAAACTTAATAAGATATTTGGGACAAAATTAAAACTAAAATCAATTAACGTATGACACGTTAGTAGTAGACACAAAACACAAAGAAGTACTTGTCAACATTTTTTTTCAAACTGTAACAACATTGTTAACCTCAATAGGACAATCAAAACAAAAAAAAACATATGAAATAAGATTGCAAAAAAAATTAATAAAAAAAATTAAAACCCGCAATCAACGTTATGGATTAAAAAGTTGCATTTGCCTATTCAATAATTATAATTATTATATTTACAAACTTGGATATCAACCCAACAAATCTCAATTCGCCATCCATATATTACAAAATTAACATCCAATAAAAATTCAAAACATAAAGAAAGTTTAAAGATTCAGATTACATAGTTAATTATCTTATTTTGTGTACTTGAGTGTGTTATCTGTTGGTAAAAAAGAGAAAGAAAACGTTCTTCACGTTTGTATAAAGGGCTGGCGTCAGCGATACATACAGAAATAGAAAAGAAAGAAAAAATCATGTGTGCTTTAATTTGTGAGAAGATAAGAACTAGTGGGTTGTGTATGTTAAGAATGTTTATGAAAAATGAAGAGCGCATGTTTCGTCAATTGCAGTGCCGATAGTCTTGTATTTTTGTCAATTCCCAGTGGTTGTTTGTCTCTGAGGGCAAGCGGATGAAGTTAAAGCCTCCTGCTGCACACCAGGATGTTAGCTCAACTTCAACTTTTGATTTTTCAGATTAAGATTTCGATTTTAATTTTTTAAGAAATAAATACAAAAAATAAAAATAAAATAAAATCTAACATTGATTTTGAAAATCAACAACTAAGATTAAACAAGCATCTTGGTGGATACTTGACACCTAACAAAGGATTCGTTTGCAAAAATAACTGAAGTACTAAAAGCATTTAATATAGGTAAAAGTATACTTCATATTTTTAACATTTATACCAATTTTTATTTATGCTCATAAAATTTGTTTTTGGTTAAATATGTCTTACAAATTTCAATTTTTGTCAGATATGTCTTTTTTTTAATACTATCAAATTAGTTTACGAAAAATACTAATATGACTACCACGTGACAAAAATATCTACCATGTTATTTGTAATGTGTACTAATAATCTAAAATTATAAAAATATCCCTAATAATAATTTTAAAAAATCTCCGTATACTCTCTTCCTCTCTCTCTCTCACTTCCTTCTATTATCAGAAGCACTCACCTCTTTAGTTCCATCTCAAAACACACTCTCACTCACGCACATAAGAGGAACCCCACACACACTCCCCACTTTTGGCTTGAAGGGCCGAGAGCAAGAGAGATCATAGAGAGAGATTCCGACCAAGAACATGTGAGAAGAGCTAGAAAAGAGAAGAGAGAGCTTGACATGCTGAGAGAGAGTAAATCCAGAAAGAAAACCATAATACACACACCACTCCAAATATCTCTGTTTCATGATGCAAAAACAGAGCACTATACGCCACACTAGAAAATCCCCTTTGTAATTTCGTCAGAGCTGATTGTTGCAACATGGAGTGTAGCTTACAGTGCTCTGTTTTTGCATCATGAAACAGAGATTTTTGGGGCGATATGTGAATTACGATCTTCTTTCTCGATTTACTCTCTCTTAGTCTCCGTCAAGCTCCCCCTTCTCTTTTCTCGCTCTTCTCTCACGTTTTACTCTCTCTCTCTCTCTCTCTCTCTCGCTCTCTCTCTCTCTCTCTCTCTCTCTCTCTCTCTCTCTCTCTCTCTCTCTCTCTCTCTCTCTCTCTCTCTCTCTCTCTCTCTCTCTCTCTCAAGCTAAAAGTGGGGAGTGTGTAGAGCATTCCTCTTATGTGCGTGAGGCCTCTTATGTGCGTGAGTGAGAGTGTGTTTAGAGAGAGAGAGAGATATTTAATTATTATTTTGAGTATTTTTATAATTTTAGATTATAAGTACACGTGACAAATGACGTGGCAGATTTTTTGTCACTTAACAGTCCATTTAGCGTTTTTAATTAACTAATTTAACTTGTTTAAAAAAAAGACATATTTAGCAAAAACTGAAACATATATAATATATTTGACCAAAAAAAACTTCAGAACATAAATGAAAATCGATATAAATATTAATGACATGAAGTATAGTTTTGCCTTTAATATAATATTAATTTAGATAATGATAGAGAACAACAATGTAGAAGCATTATTTAATGTCATATTAGTTTAGAAACATTTAATGTAATATCAGTTGAGACAATGACAGAGAACAAGAAGAAGAAACATTTAATGTAATATTAGTTGAGATAATGATAGAAAACAAAAAGAGCTACAATACTGCAAGAATTTATAATATATAATGAGGAAGAAACGTGAAGTGATTTGATATTTATTTTTTTAATAAAATTTTGAATTTGAGTTTTATAAATAAAAAATAATATTACAAAAGATTTACACTTTTATAATTTGATGAAAGTCAAAGACTAACACTCAACGGCTATTAATTTTCAAATACTACTAACTATAACCCCAAAAAGAAAAATCAAGTTTTGTGAGGTTTAAGCCCTAACTACAATTAAATTCAGTTTTGTGAGGTTTAAACCAAGTTTTGGTCCATGTTTTAATAAACACCAAAAACAGCCACCCTTCTTTTTCTGTGTGGTCTAATCCTTTTTTTTTTGAATAATTACCTGCTCTTCGTTTAGCTGAATTTGATAAATATTAAATAAGTTTTCTTTCTTTCTTTTTTTCTTTCTTTTTTCTTTGGGTCAATAAGAAGTATTACACGAGTTCAATAACTATTTTTTTTGAACAAATAGAAATAATTTTTATTAAAAAGGAACCAAGTCAGAAATACATTAAATTTAACAAGGCTTAAAGATAAGCTATTACAGCATAGTCTAAATTTATAAGATAAAAAAATACATTATTTTGGCTAACACTCTAAAAACTGTATTTAAATCTAAACAACAATACTAGATGACTTAAAAATAGGAGCAACACACTCCATTTCAATACTCTTATTCAGAGAAAGAACACAGAGCACGTCTTCTAGCATTTTTTTTAATAATACTTAACAAAGCCTAGAAATATATGGATCAGAGCACTGGGCTTCACTCTGAACCAAAACTTGAAGCTGTCGTTCAGCATCAACGGTGGATGGAGGAGGACCATAGTTGAAAAGTCTACATCAGTGGTTGAAGGTCTTCCACTTGGATCCGGCTACGATCTCCAGCCACTCATGCACCTACCTCCACCCCCACAACCAGATCAAAAGCAAAGAGGTGACCTCACATGGCGAATGCTGCATTGACCTCTTGGCAGCAGTGTTTTCGGTCAAGTAGACTTTGGACGTCGCGGTAAAAGACAGAGAGTGAGAGATCCGGAACATAAAAATAAAAATTTAAAAAAAAAACTCTTTAAAAGAAGAGAAAAAAAAAACTTCAACAAAGAAAGAGATACTCTCTCACAAAGGAGAGAGGAGAAGAAGAAAGTAAGGCAGAGGATGAGTGAGGGCTGGCAACAACAATGGCTATGGTGACTTAAACCTTAGCGGAGAGCGTTTTGGGGGCTCTGTGAACAACCATTTTGGCAGATGACTATAGGGGCCTTTGTTGATAGAGTTGATGTTGGGCTATAGTAACCCAATCGTCTGTGGAAACTCGGGAAGATTGGGTTTTTTGGGCTCTGACATGCTTGTACATAATGGGCCACGTGGAGCCCAATACCATATACAGCTCTTAACCTTTATCTGCTTCCCCATTACACGAAAGGCCTGCTTACAGTTCCTAACTAAAAGACCTTCCTATCAGATTTGTTGATTGAACTTACCCAACGCCGAATATATATATGTATATATATATATATATATATAGATAACATGGTTGGGATCTCTTCCTGCGTTACCCTAAAATAGTGGCTATGTGGATTTTGGGCTTTGCCTTTTCTGCACCGATAAAGAAATAATTGACGAGAAAGCCTATATGTTACTTTTCTCCATTGGAATTAATAAATGAAAGGAAAAGAAGGGAACAAATTATTTAAAAAATAATAATAATAACGTGATTTTCTTGGACGGAGAAGAAAGCAGAGGTAAAGGGAAAGCGAGGTTTTAAAATATTTTGATCTTGTCAAAATGTTATATTGTCTTTCCAAATATAGTCTTCAAATAAAATAGATAGATTCTGAGAGAAAAAAAATATTTGATTTTTTTTAATGAAAGAACAAAACCTCCGAAATTAGGAGAAAAGAGAAGGCCGAGTATATATGAACCCAACTCAAATACATAAAATTTCCTTAGTAGTTATATCTAGAAAAGCTGTAAAAGTTGCATTGTTATTTGTATCGGATGTTAGGAAAATTATGGCTTTGAGGCGTGATAAATCACTTTCTTTAAAGAGTTTATGTCTGTGTATTGGGGAATCACAGGCAAATCCTTCCAAGATACAACAAAGCCCTCTTGGAACCAAGTAGTCACCGTAGAATTCTAATATGATATATATATATAGAGTTTGAACAGTTATGTCTGTTCAATTTGAATAGATTTGTCTTTCTATTTCTAACAGTCATATCTATTCTATTTTGAATAGTCATGTCTATTCAATTTTCAAAGTCATGTCTTTTTTTTAATAGATCTTTTTTTTTTGAATAGATGTGTCTATTTAATTTATGTCTTATTGAATTTTAAAATAAGTTTAAAATTCAATTTCAAATAAAAGATACATCCTTTCAAATAAAGACATATCTCTTTAATTTAAAAGAGACATCTCTTTAATTAAGAGACACTTCTTAAATAAAAAACACATCTTTTAAATAAAAGACACATCTTTTCAATTTAAAAGATACATCTTTTCAATTTAAAAGACACACCTTTTTCAATTTAAAAGACACACATTTTCAATTTAAAAGACACATCTTTTCAATTTAAAAGATGCATCTTTTCAAATAAAAAATACATATTTTCAAATAAAAGGAACAATAATTAAATTCCTTTTTTAAATATCATATTTTATCCAATACAAGACTTTTAATTCTACTCAATATTACAAACTATATAACAATCCCCCACTAGTTTGTAATATTTCTACATGATATCATACATAATAGAAAGTATCTTTACAGAGATTTGAACTTCCTAATAGTGTAACACTTTAAAGTTTTGACGAAGTTAGTGGTATCATAAGATTTGAACCATAACTCCATTTGCCAAAACCGAAAGTACAACACATATGATATCATTAACTTTGTGAACACGTTCCGGTAATCTCGCTTTAGCACTTTTATGGCCATGAGCTAATCCTGGTTTCATGAATATTTACAAGATCAACCCTTTTAAATCTTGTTTGAAGCGGCACCACTTCAATATTCATATAGGTGGTATTGTTATTATGTCCCTGTTACTCCAGACATTTAACAATACTATTAAGACCTTTGTCATCCTCTTTTTGTAACAGTATGCACAACTCTTGACATAATATTATGTAGTACATTCTTGAACAAGGTCTCAATTTAGAGTCTGTGCCTCAAACAACACTTAGTAACTTGTTATTACCCATTGAACTTTTATTGTTAGAGTGTATACTAACTCAAAGTTGGGTTCCCGTTACTAGTGCTTTATTTTAAGGGTTTTAACCCTATTCCAATACAAGTTTGTTGTACTACATCTCTGGGCAATGGTTTGGTCAATGGATCAGCCAAATTTTTATTTGACCTAATATAAACAATTGTCATTGTTCCATTTGTGACTAATTCCCTTATATAAGCATGTCTTAAGCTTATATGTCTTGATTTCCCATTGTAAATTTTGTTGTGAGCTATACACATAGTAGCTTCACTATCACAGAATACAGAAATGACTGGCATAGGTTGTGGCCACAACTTAATATCTAACAACATGTTTCTCAGTCATTCTGCCTCTTTTCCAGCAGCTGCCAATGCGATAAATTCAGATTCCATTGTGGAATGAGAAATACAAGTTTGCTTCTTAGATGCCCAACTTATGGCACCTGCACCCAAGGTGAATATCCAACCAGATGTGGATTTATTATCATTAACACTTGTGATCCAACTTGCATCAGAATAACCTTCTAATACAGTAGGAAAACCACTATAGCAAATTCCCAAGTGCTTTGTTCTTTTCAAATACCCAAACACTCTAGAAATTACTTTCCAATGTTCATTACTTGGATTACTTGTAAACCTTGAGAGTTTACAAACAACAAATGCAATATCTGGCCTAGTACTATGCATTGCATACATCATACTACCTATTGCACTTGCATATTCTAATTGTGCTATCATTCTCCCTGAATTTTCAGTCAATTTTATACTGGAATCATAAAGAGTATTAAACTCCTTTATTCCTAAATATTTGAATTTATCAAACATCTTATCTATGTAGTGTGACTGTAACAAAGTCACTCCTTTGTTATCTCTTTGAACTTTAATACCTAAAATAGTATCCACTTCATTCAAATCTTTCATTTTAAAGACTGAAGTCAAATACTTCTTAGTTTCAAAGATACTAAACATATTTGTTCCAAATATTAACATGTCATCAACATACAAACATATAATAACACCATAGTCTACAAAAACACTTTTAATGCCCCTAGGTCCTAATTTAGTTCTTTGATGATCATGAACCCTATAGTATGAAATACACCCCCACACTTTAAAATAATTTAAATTTGGTTTTTTATTATTCCAAAGTTCATAAGGTGATGTTTTCAAACTCTTTGAAGGCACTCTATTAAGTGTATAACATGCAGTTAAAAGTGCTTCACCCCATAAATTATGTGGCAAACGAGCATTCAATAACAGAACATTAACCATTTCTACCGCGGTTCTATTTTTTCTTTCTGTCAACCCATTTTGTTGTGGAGTATAAGGTGCACTACTTTGATGTATTAAACCATGCTCTTCACAGAATTTATTAAACTCAATAGAAAAATATTCTCCACCTCTATCACTATGAAGGATTTTTATTTTCCTATTCTTTTGATTTTCTACTATTGATTTATATTCTATAAATTTTTGAAAAGCTTCATCTTTGGTTCTTAGTAAATAGACAAATGTGAATCTAGAGAAATCATCGATAAATGTAATAAAATATCTTTTACCACCTCTTGTTATTTCTCCATTTAATTCACAAATATCTGAATGCACTAAGTCTAATAAATCTGTATTTCTTTCAACTTTATGAAAGGATTTTTTAATCATTTTTTCTTGTATACAAATTTCACATTTTCCATTATTTTTGAAATTGCAATTGATGTAACCATTTTTGGACATAAATTTCAAAGAACCAAAATTTAGATGTCCTAATCTAGCATGCCATAAAGTATAGTCAGAGTCAACAATATAAGCAGAATCAACTTTTAATACATTAGTACTAAGTTTGAACATGCCATCAGAATTATAACCCTTTCCTACAAATATTCCACTCTTAGACACTATAACATTGTCAGACTCAATTACAATTTTGAAACCTTTCTTAGATAGCAAACTAGCAGACACTAAATTCTTTCGAATTTCTGGTACATGAAATACATTTAACAATGTCAATTTCTGTCCAGATGTGAAGTTGATCTCTACAGATCCCTTTCCAAGCACTTCCGCAGTAACATGATTTCCCATAAGCACCTTTTCAGAATCTTTGACTTCTGTGTAGGTCTTGAAGAAATCGCTATTGTTACAAACATGGATGGTTGCACCCGAATCAAGCCACCAGTCTTGGCTTTTCATTATTGCATTAGCCATGTTCACTTCGGTAATCATACCAATGTGAAGTGTAGACACCATGGCCACCATTTCCGATATTGTGCTTTCCACCAAGTTTGCTTTCTCAGTCTTTTCATTCTTTCCATTATTGAAGTTAACTCCAGCCTTTCTATATCTACACTCACGAATAACATGGCCCTTTTTGCCACAATGGAAACAAATAATATCCTTTTTCTTTTTCTTAAAGGATTTCTTATTTGCTTTTAAATTCTTGTTTCCCTTGTGAATATTCTTTTCATTGACAAGATTAACAGTAGAACTTGAAGCCATAATTAGTCATTCTCTTGCACGAGTTTCATATTCAATTTGAATATGAGTAAAAAATTGTTCTAATGTTAATTTGTCAGTGGAGTGCAGAATTTTCTTTCTATAATTATTCCAAGAAGAAGGCACTTTAGAAAGAATTGCACCAATTTGCAAAGCATCTGGAATTTTGACTTCAACATCCCTTAGTTTTGAAACTAGGATTTGGAGTTCATGGATTTGATCCATGATTGGTTTAGTGTCAACCATTTTAAATTCAAAATATTGTAGGGCTAGAAATTTATGAGTACCTCGTTTTTCTGTCTGGTAGGCAGTTTCTAAAGCAGACCAAATTACTTTTGGTGTCTTCAAATTTGAGTACAAATCATATAAACGATCAGTCAGGGTATTCAGAATGTGTCCTCGACATATGAGTTCATCCTCTTCACGTTTCTTTCTTTCTGCTTTGAGTTGATCAGATTCTTCAGGATTAGGATCTGGCAGCACAGGCAGATGAGGGTCTAAAACATAGTGAATCTTGAGGGCAGTGAACAAGAAAATCATCTTGTCTTTCCAGAGAGTGAAATTAGTGCCATCAAAGCGATCCAGTTTGATGAATTCTTTTGGATTCTCCATAGTAGTGAATGACAGGAATATAAACTCTTTAAAATTGTTAGGAAAATTATGGCTTTGAGGCGTGATAAATCACTTTCTTTAAAGAGTTTATATCTGTGTATTGGGGAATCACAGGCAAACCCTTCCAGGATACAACAAAGCCCTCTTGGAACCAAGTAGTCACCGTAAAATTCTAATATGATATATATATAGAGTTTGAACAGTTATGTCTGTTCAATTTGAATAGATTTGTCTTTCTATTTCTAACAGTCATGTCTATTGTATTTTGAATAGTCATGTCTATTCAATTTTCAAAGTCATGTCTTTTTTTAATAGATCTTTTTTTTTTGAATAGATGTGTCTATTTAATTTATGTCTCATTGAATTTTAAAATAAGTTTAAAATTCAATTTCAAATAAAAGATACATCCTTTCAAATAAAGACATATCTCTTTAATTTAAAAGAGACATCTCTTTAATTAAGAGACACTTCTTAAATAAAAAACACATCTTTTAAATAAAAGACACATCTTTTCAATTTAAAAGATACATCTTTTCAATTTAAAAGACACACCTTTTCAATTTAAAAGACACACCTTTTTTCAATTTAAAAGACACACCTTTTCAATTTAAAAGACACATCTTTTCAATTTAAAAGATGCATCTTTTCAAATAAAAAATACATATTTTCAAATAAAAGGAACAACAATTAAATTCCTTTTTTAAATATCATATTTTATCCAATACAAGACTTTTAATTCTACTCAATATTACAAACTATATAACATCGGACTGTGTATGCAAATATATGAAAAGTCAAGCTTGCCCTAAATTAATCATCTAAAACCCCACACTATATTAAAATATGCATGCCATGAATAATGAAGAAGCATGGGCTGTGAAGACGGAATTGATTTGGTTAATAAAGAAGTTGTTACTTTGGATTTATATATATGTGGTTCAATGGAATTAGATCCCCACTCCAAACCATGTTGTTCTCGTTGATCAATGTTTTGGATTATCTAACATATATATATATATATATATATATATATATATAGCCTTGAATGATGCCCTACCACGCTACGTACCACCCTTAATTATGGTCAAGGAGGTTTAATTTTAAGCTTTTAATTTCTTAACCATAACACTACAGATGCAATATTGCTGCCTGAGACATGCATGCAGGGATAAGGCAATAAAAAAGAAAGAGAAAATGGAGAAAGCAATAGATATGGTTATGGGTAGGTATGGTAGGTGAATGCATGAAGAATCTACAAGACCCGTGGGTTAAGTTTGAAAGTTTGAAGCAATGTCGGTATAAATTCCAAACACAACCAATCAGAGGCTTATCCTAACATCAAAAAACAATATATATTGGAGGACTGTGTCAGAAAAAAAAAAGATACAAATACAATGCACTTGAATTCAGATGGGTTGAGATGAGACACTCTCTTTCCTCTTTCGCCTTTATTCTCTGTTCATTTAATAATTGTATATCTCATCTCACTGGGTGTGCTGGGACCTTGGTGGAATATCTCACATGCCCCCGCCCATTTGGCTTTATACCATAATATATATATATATATATATATATATATATATCTTTCTCTCTCTTTAATAATTTTTATTTCTTCCACAATTAATTCAAATAATAGATATATTATATAGAAGGTAGAAAGGGGTATTTCAGAGGCATGATCCATCAGACATGAACACTCAAATTATTCGACGCCCCTCGGGAGGCAACCTACTTCTTTACCCTCTAATTCCTTCTCAAAACTATTTCTTTTTTCTTAATTTGTTTTCTGCTTTCTTATTAATTCTCTACATATCCCGTGGATTGGTTAGCGGTTGTCAAAAGTATTAATGGTCAACATTATTTAAACTGATCGTGCCCATACATACATACGTCTAAATTTAATACTATTTGACTTCCCTGTTGTAAGAATGTACATAAATAATTCAGTTTTTTTTTATTATTATAAGAGGACTTGAACCCTGACTTGTGACCTCAGTACTCATCAGTCTAATACTACTTAAGCTATAAGCTTAGTGGTATAGTTCAGTCTATTTAACAATCATATATATAATGGATAAATGCGACCAATAGTTAAGAGCACTACAAGAAAACTTGAGATCAGAGACAGAAATTAGAGATGAAATTTATTCGTCTCTAACTTCGTCCCTAATATTTTGCTAATCATTCTCTGATTTGTGTCAGGTATCAGATACAAATTCTGTGACGGACTTTTTTCGTCTCTAATTTCAAAGGCAATAATTAGAGACGGATTGGTATGTCTCAAAAAATGTCCTTGAGTTTTTTGAATATTTTTTTTATTAATAGAGATAGAATTCTGCCACGAAAATTCCGTCTCTAATATTTTTAGATTTTTAGAGATGGATTTTTCCTTTGAAGAATTTCGTCTCTGATTTATTTAATCCAAATAACATAGTTTTGGATTAGACACAGGTTCTCCAACCTCTGAAGTCCGTCTTTAATCTTTGAATAACCTTATTTCCCAAATTCGAAAATTCACTTCTCATCTTCCCCATTTTGCCTATGCTCTTTGTTGCCTCCATTGTCTCTGTCACTCTTTTCCTCTGTGGTGGGTCTCCGTCGTCTCTCCCATCTCCATGCGGGTATGGTTTTTTTTATCTCTCTCTTCCTTCCTTCCCCTCCATTGCTAATTCTTACTGTCCTTGTTGCTTTAGAAGTTTTTTCGACCCCCTTCTAGTCATCCGCTGAGGCCATTGCTGGAGTACAGGTTGGTCTCACTGTACCCTATTTTTTTAATTTAATTTTTCACAGAACATGAATTTCAATTTAATTTAATTGTAGGAGTAATACTAATAATCTCAATGCCATTTCCCATTTTTTGGTTTTAGTTCATTTTTTGTTCTTGACTTGGCATTTTTTTCCCATTTATGGTTTTGGTTCTAGCCTGTGAATTAGTATTTCAATTTTTTGTGGTTGCTAAATTTTTCTCAATTATGGTTTGTGGCCTATATTGACTACTTGGAAATGTTTAGGTCTTCCTTAATCCTCAATTGAAAAAAAAACTAACGATACTGATAAGTGATAGGAAATGAGTTGTTTCCTATTCAATAGCAAATGGTAATCATTTATCACTAAGTGATTGTATAATTTACTGCTTTTATCAATTGCTAAATTAAAAGAATTAAGTCATTATTTATTTTTTATTTATTGACATTAATAATAATTTATTTATTTAATAAGGAAGGCTAAATGTCTATTCATGTGACTAATTCTCAAATGGGCATACTATTAAATTCTTTATTATTTTTATTCTGGTTAGCACTTATATGTGTGTGTTGGAATGAATATCTCAATTACGGGTATTTTTTTTAGAGAAGAGACAACAAAGTGTCCATATATATGTAAAGTGCAAATATATGAAGTTGTTACAACATGATGACGTAAGGTTACACTTCTACCAGAAGCGGTTCTAACTAGATTATTATTACTGGACATTTCATGAGGAAAAATAGCCAGAAATTGGTGAATCGTCTCCAACAGTGAATCCTCCCTTAGTTAACAACCTTATTAATCTTAGGAACAGTGAGGGACATGAAAGTCAGTTTGAGGAAATGGTGTTGGATGTAGCTAGACATAGACTGAGTGTTGACCTTCACCAAATAGTAGTTGGATGTAGCTCAAGCCTTTTATGATATATTGCAATCTGCACATGCTTCTCTTTGGAAAGGGTGTAGTAGTCATTCTGAGTTGTCTACGACTGTAAGGCTCCTAAGCATCAAATCATATTACAATATGGCCGAGGGTTGCTATAATGCCTTCACATAATTCATGGGTGAGCCTTTGCCATCTGGACACCGACTACCTGAGAACTTGTACCAGACAAAGAAATTGGTTGTAGGTTTGAGACTTAAGTACACGAAAATTTATTATTATAAGAATGGTTGCATGTTGTACTTCAAGGGCAATGTAAATAAAACAAAGTACAAGTTTTGTTGGAGTGCTAGGTATACCTCTAGAAGAAATCGTCATGGTAGTCATAACAGAGTAGCAATTAGGCAATTGTGGTTCCTGCTATTGATCCCAAGACTTCAAAGGCTATTCACTTCTGAGTTCACGACAAAAGAAATGCGATGGCACCACGAGAATCATCGAAAAGTTTTGGTGCTAGCCCACTCGTCGTATGAATTAGCGTGGAAAATATTTGACCAAGAACACCCAGAATTTGCATCAAATCCCCGAAATGTAAGGTTTGGCCTATGCACGGATGGGTTCACATCATTTAGACAGTCTGAAAAAGTTTATTCATATTGGCCTGTTATTATTACTCCTTATAACCTAACTCCCAAAATTTGCATGTGACAGGAGGTTATGTTTTTTACATTAATCATTTTAAGGCCTAGCAATCTGAAAGCAAAAATAGATGTGTACTTGCAGCCTTTGATTGATGAATTGAAATTGTTGTGAGAGGTAGGTATTATGACATACGATGCATCATTAATTGAAGAAGAAATTTAATATGTGGGCAGTGTTTATGTGGACTGTGAATGATTTTCTCGTTTATAGAATGTTGTCTGGTTGGATGACTGTTGGGAAGCTATCTTGCCCCGTCTATACAGAAGAGTCATAGGCGTTTACATTGAAACATAGCAGGAAAACTTGTTTTTTAATAGTCATTAAAGATTTTTGCCACTAGACCATTTATATCAGAGAAATAAGAATGTCTTCCTCAAAACTAGGGAGGAGAGTTCATCACCTTCACCACGGTTAGATGGAATAGAGTTTTAGAGTAGAGTATGTAACATTTCTATGGTCTCTAAATGCAGTCAAGCTGTGACCGTTCCTGGGTATGGGATCACACACAAGTGGACAAAACGTAGTATCATTTAGGAATTGCCATACTAGAAGACAAATCTAGTACGACACAATTTAGAAATTATGCATGTTTAAAAAAATTTCTTTGACAATGTCTTCAACACCATGATGAATGTGAAGGACAGAACAAAGGACAATACAAAGGCCAGGATGGACATCAATGAATATTATTATCGTAAAGATTTGGAGTTAGTTAAACGTGGTGAAAAGCTCTAACAAAACCCAAGGCTTGATATTCATTCACTCTAGAGCAGAAACATGTTGTTTGTCAATGGGTTTATGACCTCAAGCTTCCTTATGGGTATGTCTCTAATATGGTACGATGTGTGGACTTAAGGAAAAGAAGGCTTCATGGCTTAAAAAGTCACAATTGCCACATTTTTTTAGAGTGGTTTCTTCCCATGGCATTCAAAGATCTTCTAGATGCTATGTGGAGACATCTAACGAAACTTAATAATTTTTTTAGAGAGATTTGCTCCACCATGTTGACGATGGATAAGTTAACGCTGTTGGAGGTAAACTTGCCAGTGACATTATGCAAGTTGGAGAAGATATTTCCCATGGCTTCTTTGACTCCATGAAGCATCTTTTGGTATACTTCGCATATGAAGTGAATGTTGGTAAGCCAATACAATATCGCTGGATGTACCCATTCAAGAGGTGAAATGTTACATTTATGTTTTGTTTTTACATGTAGCTACTTTTCAATATAATTGAAATTTATGCACTTCAATTTCAAATTTAATCTAGGTTCCTCCACACCTTAAAGCAAAAGGTTAAAAATAAGGCTAAGGTGGACGGATCCATATATGAGGCCTACATCACCGAATAACTAGGTTTCCCATGAATGATGACAAGGGTGAACTCTCTAATTGATGCTCAATCTTCAATTATCCCAGGCCTCCTGGAAGTCAATGGGAGCATCGGTTCTTTATTGATCAAGAGCTGAAGGTTGTCATAAAGTATATTTTTATGAACTGTGATCAAGTGTAACCTTATCTTGAGTAAGTTCATAAGTAATTGTTGTTTCTACATTACCTTATCTTGCTGCTATCTTATTATTCATCTTTACGTGTAGTTTGTTAGTTGAGAACTCTAAACTTATATGTTTCTATGTCTTTGAACTACTAGGTTGTAGACCCAACCCACTCAGTTGAAGATCCGATGATCAAAAGCATTGCATGGGGCCAAATGAAGAAAGTGAAAGCATGGCCCATATACTTAATAAATGGGAACAAATTTCACACTGAGGAGTGGGGCCGTCATAAATCCACATACAACAATGGAGTATGCACTAAAAGGTCGGACTACGAGGATATAGAGAGTGACTATTATGGTACACTCCAAGAGGTTTATGAGTTACTCTTCACAGGGTCACTACCAAAACGGTTGGTGTTGTTTTAATGTGAGTGGTTTGATTTGAAACGAGCCGAAGCTGGAATTATTAAAGTTCACAAGTCAAGAAGGCTCAAGATGTACGACCCATTTGTATTTGCCCAACAAGCCATGCAGGTATACTACACTCCTTATACCGCCTATCGAAATAAGAATGACTAGTTGGCAATGATTAAGATCAAGCTGGATGATAGATAATATAAAGAGGTTGATAGGGATTTAATTGATCGACCCGTCATTGATGACAAGGAAGAGAAGGAAAAAGGGGAAGACGAGACTAATGAGGGAGAAGATGCTACAATTTTAGATAAAGAGACTAAAGAAGAGGGGAACGTCGATGAATAATACTCATTTACTTATATATATTAATTTTGATATTCTATTTTGAATTTGAAGTGGATTTTTTTCCCTGTGTGTGGTTGGCATGTTATTAATAACATAGGTGGCCAATTGCATTGATACAGATGTCGAGTTCTAGCATTGGTAGAGATGAAGGTCGTAGTAGAGGTCGTCTGAATAAGGAGTCCACTATTGGTGGCATACTACACACCAGAGGTAGCATTCCTGCCACAGAACATATATGTCGGATGTTAAGATATGCATTGTTTTTACACTTTTACGTTGTTGCTTAAGGTTAAGTAAAACATTACACTATACTATGTAGGAGCGTTAAACCAGGAAGAGACCTCGCTTGTTGGACCTCTTAATGTAGACCCACAATAATACGGACACCAGAGAGTAGGTTGACGTGTGATCGGCCGAAGTCTTTGTGAGTATAATAGACTTATTATTTCTGTTGTATATATGATTGATTAATCTTATACATGTAGTTGTATCTATTTAATAGGTTCAATATAGTATGCTTCAGTTATCTCAGGCATCCGCGATGAAGGGGGTGAAGGCAATGAAGTGGAAAATGCACAAATATGGCTACAACTAGTTTGGGGGAAGAATAAGAAGGGATACATATTTGGGACTAGCTTGGAGGCGCATCATATTACTTCATCGAGTCAACCATCTAGCACAACAACTTGAAGCTTGCATCTGAACTTTGAGGAAGAGCTATAGGGGGCATTTGGTAGCAATACGAACGCTGGAAAAGAATGGTGATTTCCACTACTGTAACTTTTAATAGGGTGTTTGGTAGCTTAACTGTATATATTGAAAAGGGAAGTGAGAAATCTGTATTCATCAAAACCCGCATTTTGGCTTCCATCATATATTAGATGGAAAACCGGTTATTGAGATGGAAGACAAGGTAAATTCTCTTATTTACCCTCGCTCTGCCAATTTAAATACCAAAAATGTCTTGATGCCCTAAAAAATATTGATAAAGGTATTCTCGCTGCCGCTGTGACCTCCCTCCTGATATTGTCAAAATCCCTAATCATTGTTAGAGCTTCCACTGCTTCACTAGCACTCGCCCTTCATTTGCGACTGCACACACTTCGTCTGAACATCCTCATCTCATATCTCACAATAAGCTTCCATTTTGTGGTGTTAGTTATTTTTTTTACGTGTTTGTTATTAATCAATTGTGAGCAAATATTTTTTTCATCTGTCATTATAACTATTATAAGCACTATCTAAAACCTCTTATAATTAATATGTACTAATGCTAACAACAACAATAGAACGACTTCCCTATTTGTACATGTCCAAGAGTCTGTCAGTAATTTGTCAGTAATGAAGTTATCATTATAGTTTTTGTGAAGAATTAACATTAGCAAAACATAAGATGTTAACATCTTTGAAGTATGAAGCATTTTGGTGAATACTTATCTTATTGTGGATACCATGTTACAGTTATGGATGAATTGAGAAAGAATATAATTGCAAAAGCAGTTGGTTTAGTTGTGTCATGGTGGGTTCATATGGTAATTGCTATTTGGAAATACTATATCTCCATTAATGGGATTGGCAGGCATCAGATCACTAGGGTGCCTTACAAAGTTGATTTTCACTCTCATAGAGCTCATTTTAGAAGCTTGATATATAGTAGTGATAAAGTCTATTTTGACTTAACAAGGATGAATAGGTCAACATTAGATAGACTTTGTGAGATGCTTGGTTCTATAAAAGGACTTAAACCCATCAAAAATATGCTTGTAGATGAACAAGTATCAATATTTACACATATTTTGTCTCATCATGTGAAGAATAGGGTTATCCAACAACAATTTAAGAGATCAGGTGAGAGTATGAGTAGGCATTTTAATAGGGTACTCAATGCAATGATGTATTTAGGAAGAGTACTTTTCAAATCACCTGATCGAGTGCCTGTTGATTCAGTAGATCGCAGGTGGAAATGGTTCAAGGTAATCTCTGTTTCATATTTTACTATATGTGATTATGTGATCAAGTTGTGTATAAATTGTAAATTAAGCCAATTTTTCTATAGAATTGTATTGGTGCCATCGATAGAACACATATAAGACTTACAGTCCCAATAGAAGACCAACCACGATATAGAAATCAAAAATGTGAGATTACAACTAATGTACTAGGCGTTTGCTCCCAAGATGGCCAATTCATCTTTGTCTTGCCTGGGTGGGAAGGATCTGCAGCTGATGGATGAGTTCTACGTGATGCAGTTTCGAGGAGAAATAGATTGAGAGTTCCATCAGGTAAGCATAAAAAATTATTTTAATATAAGTTGATAGCCATATATGAGCACTGACATATCAATTGTTGTCTTTGAAGGGTGTTATTATCTAGTGGATGCAGGATTTACCAATTGTAAGGGATTTTTAGCACCTTATAGAGGACAGAGATATCACCTTAATGAGTGGAGACGTGGTTCTCAACCAACAAATCCTCGTGAGTTTTTCAACATGAAACACTTAGCTGCCTGTAACGTCATCGAGAGGTGCTTTGGATTATTGAAAGGACGATGGGCTATACTTAGAAGTCCCTCATTTTATCCTGTCAGAATACATAATCGAATTATAATTGCATGTTGCCTGCTCCATAATCTCATAATGCGGTATAACCAATTGGATCCATTTAAAGACCTAGAAGGAATAGAATTAGCAGAACTATCTGATGATGAAGAAGATGATCTTACTGTAATTAAGCCTACCAATAAGTGGAGTCAGTGGAGAGATAGCCTAGTAGATGAAATGTATCGTGAATTTAGGCATAAGCGAAGATGAACTTCTCATGTTTTGTGTGACATTAATTGCATTGCATTGAAGTGTTATAAGCCTGCACATTAAAGCTTTTTTTATATTTTGATAGTTGCTATTGTTTTGGGTTGGTGTTACCACCTCTTTTTAGTTTTTATAGTTTGATAAATAATTATTTCTACAGTTTAGTAAGTATTTGCTGACTGATAGTATGGCACACCATTGGACACCTGAGGAGGATGAAATGCTAGTGGATGCACTTGTGGAACTAAAGGAGGCTAGAGAGCTATATCGGTGTGAAAAGACATTCCAATCAGGTTACTTACAAAAATTAGAGAAGAAACTTGATGAGAAAGCGCCCGGTCATGGGCTTCTAGGAAATCTACACATATTATCTAGGATGAAAACATTGAAGAACAGCTAGCAAGCTGTATATGACTTGCTTCATGCACCTAACACTAGTGGGTTTGGATGGGATCCTGTGTCAAAGTGTGTTGTAGCTGAGCCTGCTATATAGGATGTCTATTTACAGGTGTATTTGATCACTCTTCTCTACTTGTACTTACTTTTTGTTTGACTTTGTACTATGTATATTATATAACTTTTTGTATTTATTTTCCTCTATAGTCAAACAAGAGTAAAGCAGCTTGGAGGAACAAGTCCTTTCAGCTATACGAGCGACTATGCATAGTCTTTGGAAAGGACCGTGCAACTAGCCAAGATGCACAAACTCATGCTGACATCACAGAAGATCTAGAAAGCCAAGCTGCAGAGGTTAAGCACACCATTCCAGTTGAAGATGAACTGCTGCCTAACTCTTCCCTGCCTAATGACACTGTCGGCATGTCTGAGGCCTCTTATGGTTCAAGGAGAAAGCGAAGGAAAAGCAATGGCGATCAAATTTCTGAAACTACTGAACTTAGTGATTCTATACAAGCGGCATCCACTAGCATTACCACATCCCTTGATAGGCTAACATGTGAAATAAATTTGATGGAGAGGAGTATGTTTGAAATAAGAGAAAGACTATTTGTGTCACATCCCAAAAATTGAACATGTGAAAAGATACTACTCATTTGTTAAAATTCTCAAACATACGTTATTTACATATGTTCTGTAAGGTTTTACATTTAACCTTAATCATTCATTCCACACGACAGAATTATATGCATCTGATAAGCAAATATAAGCATACATAATCTGATGTTTTTATCTCATCGCAAGCCTAGGAGACCTATAGTAAGTACAAAGCGTTCCTAGTATCCACATCAATAAGTACTGGTATCCCACCAGACAGAAATAGAGGATAATTCCAAGGGGCTTCTATTCTTCAAACGGATACTCTTCTTCTTTGTTTTCTGTATCTAAAAAGATAATCATAGGGAGCGTGAGTTTATTTAAAAACTCAGTAAGTAAATAACTGTACTATATAAAATATCAAAAGTACAAATACCACATTTACTCATATATTTAATTGTCTTATACATTGAGTAGTATGGGACTCTAACCCTTTCAAACTCGTGAATAAGATTTCATAAATATACACCAAGTAGTATGGGACTCTAACCCTTTAAACTCGTGAATAAGTTCTCATAGATATACACCGAGTAGTATGGGACTCTAACCCTTTCAAACTCGTGAATAAGTTCTCATAGATATTCACCGAGTAGTATGGGACTCTAACCCTTTCAAACTCGTGAATAAGTTCTCATAGATATACACCGAGTAGTATGGGACTCTAACATTTTCAAACTCGTAAATAAGTTCTCATAGATATACACCGAGTAGTATGGGACTCTAACCCTTTCAAACTCGTATTTACAATTTCATCTATTTACACCGAGTAATATGGGACTCTAACCCTTTCAAACTCGTGTATAGTTTTTCATCGTTATGCACTGAGTAGTATGGGACTTTAACCCTTTCAAACTCATGTATTAGATCCCGTAGATCTTTACTCATTAATAAGATAGTGAGAACTTCTCACATAGTACAATTTCCATGAAATAAAATCATTTATACATACTCTTATTCCTTTGAATTTCTGTAAAAAAATATATCAATCATCATATACTGTCATATGAAAAATTGATCAATTAATATCCAAATAATATTGTAAATGAGACTTATATTGTACTTTGACTAGTAATATCAAATTAGCTTCGCAAGGTTATTCACTCACCTTGATGTTTGTCCAAGTTTACCTTGTTCTACACTAGAATTTGTGTAGGAAAATTTCCTAGTAAAATATATTACAAGGAAACATAAGAAAGGAAACAAAATCACGAAAATACGCAAAATTTTCTAACTGCTACAGTACGGTTTGCTACAGTAACGGTTCGCTACAGTGCCGGTTCACTACAGTAACGTTGACTGCTATAGTACCGTTGACTGCCGACACTACATTACTGCTACAGTAACTTGAAGAAAAATTTTCAGATTTTCTCGAAATTTCTGGTCGCTACAGTAACTCGGTTTTTGCAGAAGTTTTTGCAGAAATTTCTAACAATTTCATCCTTTCCTTTCTTGTTTCAAAACCAGAATTTCAACTCTTTTAACCGATTATAACTCAAATATAACTTCTAAAACAACTGAGATTCATGAATTATCATCAAAATCTTCAAGAACAAAACCTCATCTGATCTTCTACATAAACTGAAATTTGAGGAAAATAATGAGATTAAAGCTTACCTTTGATCCTTACAAAGCTTTTGAACCGAACAAATAATCAAAACTGTGAACATCAAGGAAAGGATTTGAGAAGAGGATGAAGAAAACGAGAGAAAGCGAACTTCAGTCTTCCTTCGGTTGAGTGAGAAATGAGGGGGGGTTACTATTGAAGCTTTATATTAAATATTTCTAATGGGTTATTGAATAACCCATGGGTATCCATAACCCAACATCCAAACCCATCCAGTCAATTTACAATAAATGGACTAATTGACCATTCTTAAACCACTTTTTCATGAATTTCACCATTCTTAGAATATATCCCACATGGTGCAAATATTTAGTCCAGTCATTTAACTCAATTTTCATAAATAATATTCAAAGAGAACAATTAAATATTAAAATTAAAAATGACCAAAATAAATAACTAAAGTAACGTTGTAGAATTCTAAAATACTCTTAAGCAAATTATATTCCGAAATTAACGGGTATTACATTCTACCCCCTTAAAAGAATTCGGTCCTCCGAATTAAAATCTTACCTCAAGTTTCAAACAAATGTGGATATTTTTTCCACATTTCATTTTCTGCCTCCCACGTAGCTTCCTCGCGAGAATGATTTCTCCAAAGAACCTTGACAGTAGGAATTTCTTTAGTACGCAATTTCTTGACTTTTCTATCAAGGATAGCTACTGGAACCTCTTCGTAGGTGAGAGTTTCATCAAAATGAACTTCTTGGGGTTGAATGACATGAGAAGGATCAGGAAGATATCCGTAGCATGGACACATGAAATATTGGATGAACTCCCTCTAGGTCGGAAGGTAGGTCTAGACGATATGCCACATTACCCACTCTTTCTACAACCTCATATGGGCCAACATACCTCGGACTAAGCTTGCCTTTCTTCCCGAATCTCATTACTCCCTTCATAGGTGAGATTCGTAAGAAAACCATATCACCTATTGCAAATTCAAGGTCACGTCGTCGGTTGTCCGCATAAGACTTCTGTCTACTCTGAGCAGTTAACAACTTCTCTCTGATCAGTTTAACTTTATTTATATCTTCCTGTATCATCTCAGGCCCAAGTATTTTGGTTTCACCAAATTCAAACCAACCTATAGGAGATCAACACCATCTCCCATATAAAGCCTCAAAAGGTGCCATCTGGATGCTGGCTTGGTAACTGTTATTATAAGCAAATTCAATAAGAGGCAAATGATCTTCCCAACTTCCACTGAAATCCATCACGCAAGCTCTTAGCATATCCTCTAAAGTCTGAATTGTCCTTTCGGACTGTCCATCAGTTTAAGGATGGAATGCTGTGCTAAGATTCACTTTGGTACCCAAAGCCTCTTGAAAAACTTTCCAGAACCGAGAGGTAAACTGAGGTCCTCGGTTTGATATAATGGATATTGGTACACTATGAAGTTTTACTATTTCTTTAACATAAAGTCGAGCAAGTTTTGCTACACTGAAAGTGGTATGAACAAGAAGAAAATATGCTGACTTAGTAAGTCGATCCACTATGACCCATATTGAGTCATTTCCTTTTGTTGACCGGGGTAAACCTTCTACAAAATCCATAGTGATTCTTTCCCATTTCCATTCGGGAATATCTAATTTTTACATCAAACCAAGTGGTCGTCGATGTTCAGCTTTAACTTGCTGACAAGTCAAACATCGAGCTACAAAGTCAGTCACGTCTCGCTTCATGTCCTTCCACCAGTAAACTTGTTTCAAGTCCTGATACATTTTCACAGCACCAGGGTGTACAACATATGGCGAACCATGAGCTTCCATTAAGATTTCATGTTTCAAAGATTCAATGTTAGGGACACAAAGTCTTCCATTAAACCATAAGACTCCTTCTTCATCTACCAAGAAACTTGGTGCTAGACCTTGCCTTGCCTTATCTCTGATTTTGACCATATCAATATCATTTTCTAAAGTTGTTTTTACTTTTTCAACAAGGGATGATCTAACTGTTAAATGAGCCAGAAATGTACCTGACTCAGTGATCTCAAACAATACTCCATCAGCTTCTAATTCTTGTAGTTCATGTATTAGAGATCTCCTTATAGTGGCAATGTGAGCTAAACTTCCCATAGACTTTCAACTTAGAGCATCAGCCACTACATTTGCTTTACCTGGATGGTAAAGGATGGTACAATCATAATCTTTCAGAAGTTCCATCCACCTTCGTTGCCTTAGATTGAGATCTCTCTACTCAAAAATGTACTTAAGGCTTTTGTGATCTGTAAAAATTTTACAAGTCTCCCCATACAAGTAATGTCTCCATATCTTTAGGGCAAACACTACAGCTGCCATTTCCAAATCATGAGTGGGGTAATTCAATTCATGCTTTTTAAGCTGACGTGAGCCATAAGCTATGACTTTACCATGTTGCATCAACACACACCCTAAGCCTATCTTTGAGGCATCACAGAATACAGAGTAACCCCTTGGTCTTGATGGTAGGATTAAGACTGGTGCAGAAGTTAAACACTCTTTCAATTGGGTGAAACTTTGCTCACATGAATCATCCCAAATGTATTTAACATTATTTCGAGTTAACTTATTTAATGGGAGAGCCGTCTTAGAGAAATCTTTGACAAAGCAACGGTAATACCCTGCTAAGCCAAGAAAACTACGTACTTCAGACACAGTTGTTGGTCTAGGCCATTGTTTTACTGCTTCAATTTTACTTGGATCTACATGAATACCTTCTTGGGAAATAACATGTTCCATCCATAATTCACATTTTGAGAGCTTTGCGTACAACTGATACTCTCTCAAGGTCTGAAGCACTATTCTCAAATGTTCAGTATATTCTTCATGACTCTTTGAATATACCAAAATATCATCAATAAATACAATTACAAACTTATCAAGGAATGATTTGAACATTCTGTTCATTAAATCCATAAATGCTGCTGGTGCATTTGTCAACCCAAAAGACATCACGAGGAACTCGTAATGGCCATACCGTGTACGAAAAGCAGTCTTAGGTATATCATCATTCTTAATTCGTAACTGATGATATCTAGACCTTAGGTCAATCTTTGAGAAGTATTTTGCTCCTTGAAGCTGATCAAACAAATCATCTATCCTTGGTAAAGGATACTTATTCTTCACTGTGACTTTATTCAGCTGACGATAATCTATACATAATCTCATAGAACCATCTTTCTTTTTCACAAAAAGAACAGGAGCACCCCAAGGTGAAAAACTTGGGCGAATGAACCCTTTGTTTAACAAATCTTCTAATTGTTCTTTGAGTTCTTTTAGCTCAACAGGAGCCATACGATAAGGTGGAATAGGAATTGGTCGTGTGTCTGGGACCAAATCAATACTGAACTCAATATCTCTTTCTGGCGGTAATCCAGGTAAATCTTCTGGGAACACATCTGGGAATTCATTAACCACATGTATGTCTTCTAACTTCTGTTCTTTCTTTTCTAAATCTTTGATAAAAGCTAGAAATCCCTGACATCCCTTTCGCAACATACGCCGGGCACTTAACATAGATATCATGTTGCAAGGTACATCACTTCGATCTCCTTGAAACACAAAATTACTCCTCCCCGGCATATTAAAGGAAATAACTTTATCACGACAATTTATAGTAGCATGACAAGAAGATAGCCAGTCCATCCCTAAAATCACATCAAAATCTAACATATTGAGAACCATAAGATCTATCTCAGTTTCCATGCCCCCAACAATTATTTTACAAGAACGATAACATGTTTTAACCATCAAAGTCTCTCTCATCGGGGTGGAAACCAAGAATGGTTCTTTAAGAGTAATCGAATCAAATGCAAATCTCTTGGCAAATAGGGGTGACACATATGAGTGAGTAGAACCGGGGTCAAACAAAATACGTGCAGCAAAAGTATTAACAGATAATATACCTGTAACTACAGCATTGGATGTTTGAGCATCCTGTCGGGTTAGAGCATATACTCTTGCATTTCCTCTGCCAGCAGCTTGTTTTCCACGGTCACCTTGGCCTCTTCCAGAACCTCTTCCCATACTACCCCTTATTGAAGGGGTTGGTGTTCGAGTAATAGAAGCAGAAATAGATTGTGGTCGAGGTGGTAAAGTAGACCCTTGACCTGGTCCTGTCATGAGCTGAGGGCACTCCCTTATAAAATGTCCTTTTTGTCCACAGTTAAAACAACCTGTACCAACAGTGTTTAACCTGCATTCTCCGAAGTGAAACTTTCCACATTCAGGACACTGAGGTTTCTTCCTTCTAGCTTTAGTACCTCCTCTACTATAAGAACTAAAACCACCCCTGCTCTCTGAACGAGGCTTAGCCACACTGGCTGTAGAATAAGATGACTTAGTAGGAGTGGCTGGAGCATGTTGTGATGCAGTAAAGGGTTTCAAAGTCCCTAAGTCTTCCCCTTGATCAAAAGATCTTCTATATCTAGCTTTCTTCTTTTGTCGATATTCTTCTTTATTCTTTGATTTCCTTACCATAACCAATCTGTAAAACTCCGTCCACATAACTGGCGGTGCGCCTTGAATTCTAGCTTTCTTCCAGTTCCTCCACCATTTACCAGCCCTACCCTTTAACTGAAATGAAGTGAATTCTACCTTTTGAGTAGGAGAACACCCTATAGCATCACAGATTGCTCCACAATCTTCAAGGAAACATTGTGGGTCCTCTTTGGAATTTTTCCCTGAAAAAGTAGGAGGCTTCATTTTCTGGAATTCAGACATTTTTACCTCCCTTACATTACCTCCTCCAGCTAACTGAGCTGGTGGTACAATTTCAGCTTCAACAATAGGAGGATCCACTGGCAAGTTAGCTTGTGCAGCTCGACCTCTCATTTCAGCCTCAAATCGGTCAAATCGTTCATTCATCAAATTAATCATATATGCAATAGTTGCATTACTAATGTGAGCATCAGGTTCGATTCTCCTTGCTTGCTCACTAGTTGCGCCCTCAGTACTTTGAGCATGTAAACTATCACCACGGTTAGGATCATCTTGCACATGTACTGGTGGAATTATGGCCCTCCTTGGACCCATATGCTCATTATTATTAGAAGATCCTTCTGACATTGATCTGTCATAGATCTACACACATAACAAACAATTTTCTGACATAAATAAAATATCACTTACTAGCCCCACTGAGAAGTTATCTATAAAATGACGTTATACTCTACAAGGTCTTTTATGGAACCTAATCCTATGGTCATGCCGCGGCTCATGACAATAGGGAAGGGCCCATAAAGATCACTTTGCTCTGTACTCTATAGGGGACCTATAGAACCTTCCTCTGATACCAAATTGTCACATCCCAAAAATTGAACATGTGAAAAGATACTACTCATTTGTTAAAATTCTCAAACATACGTTATTTACATATGTTCTGTAAGGTTTTACATTTAACCTTAATCATTCATTCCACACGACAGAATTATATGCATCTGATAAGCAAATATAAGCATACATAATCTGATGTTTTTATCTCATTGCAAGCCTAGGAGACCTATAGTAAGTACAAAGCGTTCCTAGTATCCACATCAATAAGTACTGGTATCCCACCAGACAGAAATAGAGGATAATTCCAATGGGCTTCTATTCTTCAAACGGATACTCTTCTTCTTTGTTTTCTGTATCTGAAAAGATAATCATAGGGAGCGTGAGTTTATTTAAAAACTCAGTAAGTAAATAACTGTACTATATAAAATATCAAAAGTACAAATACCACATTTACTCATATATTTAATTGTCTTATACATTGAGTAGTATGGGACTCAAACCCTTTCAAACTCGTGAATAAGATTTCATAAATATACACCGAGTAGTATGGGACTCTAACCCTTTCAAATTCGTGAATAAGTTCTCATAGATATACACCGAGTAGAATGGGACTCTAACCCTTTCAAACTCGTGAATAAGTTCTCATAGATATACACCGAGTAGTATAGGACTCTAACCTTTTCAAACTCGTGAATAAGTTCTCATAGATATACACCGAGTAGTATGGGACTCTAACCCTTTCAAACTTGTATTTACAATTTTATCTATTTACACCGAGTAATATGGGACTCTAACCCTTTCAAACTCGTGTATAGTTTTTCATCGTTATGCACTGAGTAGTATGGGACTTTAACCCTTTCAAACTCATGTATTAGATCCCGTAGATCTTTACTCATTAATAAGATAGTGAGAACTTCTCACATAGTACAATTTCCATGAAATAAAATCATTTATACATACTCTTATTCCTTTGAATTTCTGTAAAAAAATATATCAATCATCATATACTGTCATATGAAAAATTGATCAATTAATATCCAAATAATATTGTAAATGGGACTTATATTGTACTTTGACTAGTAATATCAAATTAGCTTCGCAAGGTTATTCACTCACCTTGATGTTTGTCCAAGTTTACCTTGTTCCACACTAGAATTTGTGTAGGAAAATTTCCTAGTAAAATATATTACAAGGAAACATAAGAAAGGAAACAAAATCACGAAAATACGCAAAATTTTCTGACTACTACAGTAACGGTTTGCTACAGTAACGGTCGCTACAGTGCCGGTTCACTACAGTAACGTTGACTGCTACAGTACCGTTGACTGCCGACACTACATTACTGCTACAGTAACTTGAAGAAAAATTTCTGGTCGCTACAGTAACTCGGTTTTTGCAGAAGTTTTTGCAGAAATTTCTAACAATTTCATCCTTTCCTTTCTTGTTTCAAAACCAGAATTTCAACTCTTTTAACCGATTATAACTCAAATATAACTTCTAAAACAACTGAGATTCATGAATTATCATCAAAATCTTCAAGAATAAAACCTCCTCTGATCTTCTACATAAACTGAAATTTGAGAAAAATAATGAGATTAAAGCTTACCTTTGATCCTTACAAAGCTTTTGAACCGAACAAATAATCAAAACTCTGAAGATCAAGGAAAGGATTTGAGAAGAGGATGAAGAAAACGAGAGAAAGCGAACTTCAGTCTTCCTTCGGTTGAGTGAGAAATGAGGGGGGGTTACTATTGAAGCTTTATATTAAATATTTCTAATGGGTTATTGAATAACCCATGGGTATCCATAACCCAACATCCAAATTCATCCAATCAATTTACAATAAATGGACTAATTGACCATTCTTAAACCACTTTTTCATGAATTTCACCATTCTTAGAATATATCCCACATGGTGCAAATATTTAGTCCAGTCATTTAACTCAATTTTCATAAATAATATTCAAAGAGAACAATTAAATATGAAAATTAAAAATGACCAAAATAAATAACTAAAGTAACGTTGTAGAATTCTAAAATACTCTTAAGTGAATTATATTCCGAAATTAACGGGTATTACAATTTGGAGACTTGATGAAGGTCAATAGTCTTACAGAAGAAGAAATACTTCGAGCTAACGTGGTGATTAGAAGGGAACAATGTCTTCTAGTTCAATTACCCTCTATAGCTGATGACTTGAAGGCCGCATGGATCAGATCTATCATCTAGTGTTTCATGAAATAGCATATTTCTCTAGGCTTGTAAAAGTTAGCGGTAAAAGTTTGAACATATTATATGCTTGTGACAGAGTTGTTGTCACTGATGAATGGATGGTATTTTTTGATCTTTTTGTATTACATGACAATGTTAACAATGTTTGTAGAACTGTTTTGTATTAGATGGCAGGACATATGTATAATGAATTAATATATATATATATATATTTTTTTTTTTCTCAGACTATTTTGTATTCAATGGCAGGAAATATGTATAATATTATTGATATTAATATATATATATATATATATATTTGCTTGGTTGTACATATGTTCAAAATTAGTATGAAAAAGCATGCTTAGTTTGGCCAAAATTTTAGTGCAATTTCATCAACCAGTCGACCTGTTTGTATTCGCATACCAGACAGTCGTCCACTTGCAACCGACCAGCGGTTTCCCCCTTAAACCAGCCAGCAGCCGGTCAACCAGCCTCCTGCAGTCGGTCGACCGGCTGCCCTTCACAAACAGTCGGTCGATCGACTGCTACTTCACAATAGAAACCAGTCAATCAGCTTCTTTTTTTTCCTATATAAACCCCATGTGCGATAGATTTAGGGTTTCAAACCACAACGGTTGACCTATTACTCCCATTTTCAACCTCTTCTCTACTCTGCCTCAACCACTCCTCTTGTTAACCAACCACTCCTCTTGTTAACCAACCACTCCTCTGTTTCACCAAGGCCATTAATCTCTCTTAGATGGCTTCATCTTCAAAGCAAGCACGGACAAAAAATGTTAAAACCTCCCTAATAGTAGATCTTTTGCTGGAAGAAGAATAGAGAGACAGGTATGCTAGAGATTATCAGTATAGAAAAGTTATTCTTAGTAAATATCTAGATTGAAATTACTTTTCCAAGAGGAATATTCCATTTATTACTTGTCTGGAAAAATTTGGACTTAAGAAATTTGTGAAGTATGTTGGTAATTGGTCTGATGACGTTGTTAGAGCATTTTACACTACTTTTGAGTTTATACCGAGTGATAAACTCTTTACTGCTATTGTTAGGGGAACAAAAATCCTTATTAATGAAGAAAAATTTGCTGAGATTATTAGTGTTCCTCCACCTGATAAAGATGCTCTGTGCTTCACTGATAATTATCATTCACTGAGTTCTACTCTTTATAGCAAAGAGGAGACTTATAAAACCATCACTGGAGAAGAGTTTTCTGGTGAAGGGATCAAAGTTGCCAACATGGATGCCAATGATAGATTGCTGCTAAGTACTGTCACACATATTTCAGTTAATAAACCAGGAAATTGGGCTGGTGGCAGTAAGTCTAAATTTTTTATTATGGCATGTATTTTAAATGGTAGGTAGTTTAACATTCTATGATGCAACGCATGACAACTTGTTCAGCTCAACAAAAGTCACCCTTGCCATATGCTGTAATAGTCTCTAAAATTGGTAAGCATTGCAAAATTAACTATCGCTTCAATATTATGAAACATGCCACCGTTATTGATTGCAATTCTCTGAGAAGAATGAATTTTGAGTTGGTTGATGATGAATGGCTGCATGCACTAGAAAACTTAACTATGAAAAGGTCCAGAGAAAGACAAGAACAACATATTGGGGTAGAACAAGAAGCTGGAGCAAGTGCAGCAGGTCCTTTTGTATTAGTTGGTAGTATGCTAAATAATATGTTGGATAATTCTAATCATATGTTAAGTTTGATGGAATCTATGAATGCTAGACTAAATTCCTTTCAAGCTAACACAGCCTCAGAGATGGAATCCATAAATACTTGTCTAACCAACTTTGAAGTAAACACAACCTCAGAGTTTGAACAAATAAAGGATATGATACATCAACTTAAGCAATAAACAAGGAGGATTGAAGACCTTAATGATACATGGATTGTATAATATTTATGAGCTTTGTGTATTTTGTGCCTTTGTTTACAAATTTCTCAAAACTTTGTATCAGCTTTTGTAATTATTTGTGTACTGTGTTAATACTAATTTAATTTCAACAATCTAACTTATTCAATGTCACTGAAGTTAGCAATTTTACTGATTCCATTAATCACATATAATAAAAGGTTTTTTACACTAACATACCAAACAAACAACATCAGCACCATGCTACAATAACATAATCTATTGCTATCAAGTTGTATCTTCTTCACTTTTTGGTCTCACATTTTATCATGGCCACATTTGTTTCTCACATTTTATAACGGCAACATCTCTCTTCTTCAACCCAACCATATTAATATCGAATGTTGTGACAAATTCATCTGGTGCACAAAGATCATCCGCAACACTTTACATATCAAACCTGTAAGGCATAATATATTTATCGGTGAAGAATGAACAGTTTATAGCATTCGCACAGCAACGCAAATTAATTAGGCACAGAACAAATTTTTAACATCAACACAAGCACAAACATCACAAATTGCATCTGATAGTCCAAAGAAAAATATTATATATACCAAATGGATGGAAAGATCATGACTCTCTACTAAAGAGGACGTCAGAGACATCGGAGGAGGACGCCGTTGTTGATAAAGTTCAGTGGCAACGTCGATAAGCTAGGGTGGTATGTCTATGTGAGATGGATTTTGCGATTAGGTTAACAAACAGTAGGGTAAAAATGTCATTTCATTTCAATTTTTCCTTTTATATTTTTTTAAAAATACATACCAAATATATAAAAAATTTCATTTCCACTCTATTTTCCATTGCATACCAAACATGTTTTTTTTTTATCTTCTTTTCCATTTTTCATTCTCTTTTCCATTCTATTTTCCTATTTCCTTTCCATTCTCACCCTTTCTGAAATACCAAATGCACCCATAGCATCGCAAAGCACTTTTCTCGAAGAAGTTGAGGTCGCTAAGGGAGACCATTAGCAATAAGTGAATTTATTAGTTAGGTTCGATCGCCTCTTGGTAGCAACACAACAACTGATGACAATGAGACACAACCGACCAACCACCCCTTGGAGTAGCAATATTACATGAGTTCATTAGTATTTTTTACATTAGATTTTAAATTTAAATGTACATTACATTAATTTAAATTTAAATCATTGTATTACATTTAAATTTACATCAGAATTTATTTTAATGACATTTACATTACTTTATTGAACTTTGCTGGAATTTTCTTGAATTTTATAGGTCAAATTGTTTTGGTTGGTTGTCTTTTTTAGCAAATTAAAAAATATATATCAACACTTTAGGGACGGAATCAAAGAAGAAATTTTTCATCTCTGATTGGAGACAGAATTAGGAATGAAATTGTCCGTCCTTGAGCTGAGACGGAGTAAGTTCCATCTCTGAAACTTTTATTTCTAATTCCGTCTCTGATGTAGAGACGAAATATTTTTCCATCTCTATTATTCTACGATGCCCAATTTAGAGACAGACAAAATTATTTCTTTGATTCGTCAGAGACAGATTTCTCTTCAATCAAAGACGGAGCTTTCCATCTTTGATTTTGATTTTTCTTGTAGTGGAGATCGGTATATATTTAATTTCATGTAGTTAATTACATTTTATTTCAAAACAACACTAATAAATATTTCGTTTGATAATCCATATATATTTGCTTCATATATGATCATGCAAATTAGAACAAGAGGATTATATAAAATATGAGACTATGAGAGTACGACTTTATCTATATTTTCATCATATGAGAAGAAATAACACTATAACTATCTTAATTAATGAAAATTTATTTATAAGAATTTTATAGCCATTATTTGCACGTTTCCTTCAATCAAAAAGGTTAAATTAGAATATAGATTTCTGATTCAGCGTTTGAGGGGGCAAATGAAAAAAGAAAGAAAAATCAAAAAGTTTTTCAGTAGGCATGCCACAATATGCCATAGAGTGGAAGTGTCCATCAGATTAGCAAAGTTGAAATTCTTGGGACACTGACAGTCCAAGCTAAAACATTATTGTCTTCATTCTTGTCTTCTTATGTTTCAAGTGTATTCCTCATTCATCATTAGTCCATGCTTTTCAATTAAGTTGATTTCCGCACAAAGCAATAAGGCATGGAAATAGAATTGATCTTCCAGAGGATTCATCCAACGATGGACACCTCAAAGGGCCAAATCTGCTGGAATCTCGGGACCTCTGTATATGTTAATCATCGAGTTGTAATCATGCAAGATGTGTTGATCATCAGACATTGTGTACAAATCGAGTCAAGATCAATTGATCGCATCACATATAGGTTAAGCAGAGAACCCAACTATATATATTATATCTTTTTTTTTCTTTTTCATCTATTATATATATTAATATTATATTACAACTACTTTTATCTTGCATTTACTTTTCACCTTGGCGTCAGAGAGATCACGTGAGGAATTATAGTGAAAACAAAAAATGACTGCCAAGATATTTAGTACACATGAGACAGGATCAACGGAAATATACTTAATTTAACGCGCCCGATATAGGAAGCTAATTAGATATTATCAAGATGACAAGAAAACATTCTCTATCGGTCAAAGGTTTGATCAATAAGGATGCTATTGGTTTAACGTATGATGCATTCAACACAAGAGCCTAGGTCATTCAAAAAAGAAAATTAAAAAGGAAAAAAAAAAACAGTTTGCATGCAAATTATCAAGTTGGCGTGCTCATCAAATGAAAGTAAAACTAAGACAGATTGACACACGGTAGATTTTAGAAATAAATTCTTTTGGTTTTTGTTATGTCGGTTCCAAATGAAAGGGAATTTATTTGGAGAGAATGACAACAATCTCGAGAACTTTACAATCCCACCGAACCGAGCAATAACACTAGGACAAGTCTACAGCTACGACTGAATCGATCATATTTATTTCATGAGAATCAAACGCCACTTTCTCAACTGAGCATTTGGATAGAACCCACCATTGGAGGAGGTAATTGGCAACCCTTGACGAAAGAAGAATAATTCACAATACTGTTATTGGCATTTAAGAATGATCCAGCATTGAAAGCAACACCAGAAGGCCCAGTAGCCCCTGCTTGTTCCAGAGTCTGCACTTGCTTCTTCAAAAACTTGACGTAATGTATAGCTTCATCTAACATAGAAGCCGTGTCCATTTTAGTCCCTCCAGGAACTAATCTCTGCAGAATCCTAATTCTCTCGCTTATCCTCTCCCTTCTGTGCCTGGCTGCCACGCTCTGAGGGTCCTTCGAGATCTTCACGTTCCTTCGCTTCGGTGGCTTTACTAACTCTGGGTCTATATGAATGGGTTGCATAACTGCTATCCTGAATATCATTTCCCTCATGGCTTCCATTGAGTTCCTCTTCTCTGATGATGATGGATAAGGATTATTTCTGTGCCTCGTTGAGGCTACCTCATGGGGTTGAGATTGAAGTAGTAGCGAAGGTGGTGAGATATTGGGTTGTTGAATTTGAGAATCAGGGTTGGGGAATATGGGCAGAGTAGTGGGCTCTGTTTCAGGGTAATTATTGGAAGTGTCAAAGAATGGATCAGAGAATTGATCAGGGAACTTCTCCATTTGCATCATCACTGCCATCATCTCCATGCTGCTTTCACCCCCTGAAGTTTTCGCTGTGCCCACATCCATCAGAGAGAGAGAGAGAGAGAGAGAGAGAGAGAGAGAGAGAGAGAGAGAAGGAGGAAGTGGGAAAGAGGTAGCTAGCTTGGAGGAGCAGAGTATGGGAGAGGTAAGAGAAACTAGGGTTTGTATGATGAGATAGAGAAGAAGGAATAAAATAGTGAGTGAGAGTGCAGAAAATTGCAGAGGATTATTATATCTAGCAGGCTCCCCCTAAGTGGAAGCCCTTCTTATAGCAACTTGAATGTCACCAATATATATTTTATATATCGATGCAAAAAACCTAAAACAGAATCTACAACATGAACCCTATTTTTTTATTGGTCGTGTGTGGGGTTGTCTTCTTTTTCACCGTTGATCTATCAACTTGTCAAAGCAGGATTATATAAATCAGTGATTGAACGCTGGTGCATGAACCATTTAATTTTCCTTTTGACTCTAACACTCTTTACCTTGCATTCAAAATCTTAGTTTCTTAGGTACGGCCCCAAGTAGGCCCACTATCACATGACATTTGTCAGAACAAAAATAAAGAACATTCATTACGTTGCTTTCAGAACGTCTCCGTTACCGGCGAAAGGTGCCGCACATATCAGATAGAGTGATAGAGTGAAGGTGGACCTGACTGCAACATAAATATAAATATAAATATAGATATATATAGACAGACACCATTAAGCGAAAGCGAGGAATAAAAAAATCCCAAAAAAGGAAAGTTGGAAAGTATAGGTCCAATTAAGGAATAGATCATAGTTCATATTTGGGGCACGCCTTTCGAGGTGAATTGGGAGGTGGCGGTGAGGATTGCAGGACCCTCATTCTGCACTTACTGTAGCGGACCCTGTATGCTCCATCCTCCTCAATTTTCACTGCTAACTAATTTTGTTGTCTTTTTTCTTAGGATAATTAAAATAAATTATATTGACTTTGTTAAACTCATATTATCACATACGTATAATAATATTATTACTAAAGCTAGAGCACCACCGGCTTTTTTATAGGATCCGTGTGCATCGTATTAAATTAATTATGTAATAAAGATCTAAGGCTAAGATGAACGGAAATCCAATGATTGAAAACAAATAATACTCCAAGATTTGAAGCCCAAGAAGGAAGATATAGTGAGTAAGACTTGCCTCCTGGGCGCATGAGATTTTGAGAGTTGTTAGGTATATAATTTAATGGCTCTTAATTATTTAATATTTTAAAAAAAATTATAATTATTATTTTATGTTTATTTGTGTGCTTGCAATTATCATTAAATTAATTGATATTTGTAAAAAAAATACTTAATAAATGAGAACTGTTGAATTTTATAAATCTAACGACTCCCAAGAAGCCTCTTGCGCGCATGGGGGAAGTTGTTTTTGACCAAACATGCCAACTTGAAATTTGTGAGAATAGATCCACTCTTGCACATAGGAGCACTGTTGGATCAAAATTGATCCAAAATTTCCTATTTATTTAGTATTTTTTAAAAAAAATTAAAACTATCATTTCATATTTATTATTGTGTTTACAATTATTATTGAATCAAATGATACTTATAAAAAATTAAAAAAATAAATAAAATAAATGAAAGCCGTTGGATCTTTGACATAGAAGTAAAAGTTCTAATAGTATAAAACTTACACGAAGAAGTCTCGTATAAATAAACAAAGAGAAAATATAGTGTACATAGGCTAAATTAAATTAGTTTAGGAATTTTGGATGCAAATTCATACTCAAGTCAAAAAGTCATTAATGTAGAGTTAGTCCAAAGACTCCCAACAAATGTGAAGTGATAAGGCATGCAGGGACTCATTTGAGAGTGGAAAACGACAAATGCTGTGTTCAGAAACGGAAGTGAATACAGACTTTGTATCAACGGTGGGAGAGAGATGAAAAGAGAGAGGAAGTTGGAGTATTGTGATGTAAAAAAAGTAAAAAACAGAGGAGATAAGAAGACAAGCAGTTAATGCATGCTGCACATAAAGTGGTCCCTTAGCTGGTAAGTCTTGCCTCTGATCATACATTATCTTCTGAATTTACTTGCCTGAACTAACAGCCAACGTGAAGAATAAGAAATGAATTTTGAATTCTGATATTGTCTTGCTTCTGTTGCTATATATTCACTGTTGGCAAAGGGACCCTTTATGTGCTGGGAAAAGCAATGCAAACGAAGGCGTGAATCCTTACTACTGAATACCACAACTTTCTACAATTGGCAGTCCGTAGTTGAAGTAAGAAAAAGTGGACGAATCTCTGAATTCAACTCTGATACGCACTTCATTCAGAAAGGTGAAAGCGTGAGAGGGATTTATGAAGCAGAGGGTCTCTCAATCTGGCTTGTGTTTTACCGTTTTTGCTTAGGTTGCGTGTGCTTTTGACTGTGATTTAAGTCAATGCGTCAAACTTATATGAAATTAGTTCTCACTGGCTTCCAATTTGTGCTCTTATGTGCCAACGCCTAGAATTAGTTCTTTCTTCTCATTGGTTAGACCCTGCATTTTCTAATAGAATTTAGGTTAGTGCTATATGACCCTAAAAAAACAAATTGAGTAATTTCTTACATATATTATTTTTATTGAAAATAATCTTGTTTGAAATATTGTTAGATACTACAAAGTGAATATCTTTTTTAACAATATTCAACGTTGATTTGATATATCGTAAGAAACTAATCATTTTTGCTAAATTTGACTTTATTAGTTTGTGATTATATTTATTATGATAAACTTTAAAACAAAAAATAAATAAAGAGTGAAAATTTCTCAGGATCACGACACACCACCCTAATCTTTACCAAACAATATTTCCTCTTGTTTTAATACAACCTAGATTTTATGGTTTTTTAGAATTTTTAAAACTTTGTTTTTTAAAAATTATAGTTTAATCTTGAACAGTTCAAATAGAAAGACTCTTCTTTCCATAAATGAAGAGAGAAGTGAAAAAGTAATTAATTGAATTTGTCTTAATATTAGATAGTAGGAGTTCAAAACCAAACAAAACTAACAAAGCCCAACTAAACTAAATCATACCAAAAGCAATTAACCAAAAAAACAAAAACAGAGATCCACATTAGTTTTTAAAACATAACACTTATCCTCTTGGCTTGTGTTTTAATATTTTAAGCTTCATTTTTTTTTTTTCTTTTACTCTCAGTCAGTGAAAGGACGTTTTTTTGGATGTCCAGTCATGTAAAATGGTTCATTTAAAAAGGCCAAAGCCCGATTTGATATCCTGGCATGCGATGGGTAGAGTGTGGAATTTACGTCGAAGCTGAATTTGACACTAAATCCAAGAAGCCATAATTGAATTCATGTGGGCCACAATATTATCTATGAACCCAACGCATTTGATATTAAATTTGTTTTTGGGTCATCTACCATCTGTCTTCGATTACATATCAGAGCAATGAAGGAATATACTCAACCAAAAAAAATCAATTATTGAGGAATTCAAAAATATTATTGTAATTGACACTCGATATTTTTTATTTAAAAAATTATACCCAATTATTCATATATTTTGATAAATTAATTTATATATTATGTAAGTTTATATTTTCATAAATTAAATTTTTTATTTAATATAATTTTATTATATAACATCAAATGTGTTGACCGCTAATCGAGATTAAATAGTTAAAGAGTTATTTTATAAGTCAAAATGAGAGTAAGATTTTGATCGTTAGATGTGTTTTAACACTGAGTCTAATTAAACAGTTTGAAATTAATCATAAAATTTTCAAAAAAATAAAAGTAAAAAACGCAGACAAACACGACAGCCATCAATAAGAGCAGAAGGCTCTTACGCAATTGCACCTCAATCTTGACCCGTCGTCATTCAGGGGAGCCACTTGTTGCTCGGAAATAATTCTCTCCAAGGACCTGCTAATGTTACTGTTTACTGCGTGTGTATGTGTGTGTGTATATATATAATTCTAAAAATGGTGGACTCAATGCTATATTGGTCAGGTCAAAGTGGCAAAATATATGATCTCCAGTTGCGCTGACTATCTCAAGATTGGTTCACATCTAATCCTAAGAGAAGCAGATGGACCTGTGAGGATTAAACCCTTTCAACTACAAAATACAATTACAAATACCATATCTTCCACTTGTGCACCCTCTCCAACCATAGATGTGCACGGTGTGAGTTATTTTCGTGTTTCATTTTGTGATTAAGGAGAGGCTAGCTTTTTGGACTCAAATCCGTAAGTTCAAATTTCTGATGGGCTTCAATATTTCGTTCCGCAACATCAGATATTTCCTAAGACCCTTTGGGCCACCACGTTAGAAATAGTGTCCAGGTTAACATTTGGACCCGACACTTCTACACCATTTTATCTGTCATAACCCAAAAAAAAAATTCATTTAACCATCAAGTTCTTTCACTAGAAAGTCTAAAATCCAATAAAACACACCGTCCAACCACATCCTAAATTTAATGTTGGACAGGCTTTATAAAAGATGGAGTCAACTGGAAAAGAGCCATAAAGGTATTGTGGGTAGTAGTAGTCCCAATTTCTAATTAGTGCTATTCGTAGCTTATAATTTATAAATTAATTTATAATTTATTTAATTAATTTATAAACTCGTTAAAAGTATTTAATAAACAAACTTATTTTATTAGGTTATAATTTATTCTGATAAATTAATTTGATTAGTTTATAATTTATAACTTATAATTTAAAATTTTTTATTCTTATTTTGTTCTTATTATTTTTTTAAAATACTCATTATATCATTTACTTTATTATATTTTATTTACTTATCTTTTATTATATTTATATTTATATATAATATATTATACATATATAATATTATATATATAATAATATATGATAAAAATATATAAATGTATTATAAATATAAATATATTATCTATTTGAAAAATATATTATTCATATATAAAATATAATAAAATATATAAATATATATTTTTAATAAATTTTATATTTCTAATAATTTAAATTAATTTAACTAAAAACAAAAATAATATATTTATTTATATTATTTTGAAATTAAAAAATATATGTCTTTTTATGTTATTTTACCTTTTTTAACTAGTTCAATAATTATTTTTATCGAATACTTCTAATTTAAATAAGTAGACTTATAAATTATAAATTACAAACTAAAAATTAATTTATAAATTATTTCTTAATTTATAAACTAATTTTAGCTAATAGAATCTATGGCATTTTCCACGTATCTCGCACCAAACTGGACCCAGGACTTTCAATCTTGCGCCGCCAGATTATTCTACTTTTTTTTCCCTAAGAAAAAAATGAGAGAGTCAAGGAATGGGATGGATTTTTTGGGTGTGACCTTATTGGCTGCGGAGGAAATCCAGAGATTAAAAGTATTCTGGATTGACGTCAAAAAGAGGCTGACTGGTAAACGATGAGGATAAAAATTAAATATATATGAAAGTGCAATTCATCCGGAGGCGGCATAGATTTGTTCTAAATATGTTACTTAAATTCATTGGCAAACGCAGGATCTAGATGAACTTGGACGCCTTTACGATTTCAACCGTGAGCTATGAATCTACCTTTACCTCTTTCAGCTTGCCACTTGAAAAGTAAAACCCTGACTATGACCGGGGCTATGACTCCTCCAACTTCCCAAAGCCCAAGTTGAACCCTTCGTCATACCAATCGTCATTAATTTGGGAGATCAGCATTTCACAAATGCATTGCATTAGGGCTTAGCTTCTGAACCCAATCACGTGGGACCCCCCTGGAGTGGCCCAGCAACCTGTGATGCACGATTGAAAAAATCAGCACAAAGAGTGTATGACGTACAGCGCTGCGGCCGAAAGCAAACAGAAAAGATATATATTGCATGCCAAAATAACCGGAGAGCTGATTCCGAAGGGTCGGAATCAAATTTTATGCCACACCAACTGGGCCCCCACCTGACCAATTGTGGCCCACTTGTAATAATAGAGAAATCGTTCACATGACGCCGACCCGATTCAACACGGGGACGTCGGGTCGGACTTCGCGAACGGTTCTTTGCATCCGAGCTCTCGCTCTCGTGAGGAAAACAGACAAAATCGCGCTACTTCTCATGTTCTGAAAGCGAACCCTGAACAGTGACCGCTTCCTCGGGCAAGTCAGACATTTTTGTGATTCATGAGAAACAACAATGTCAAGCGAGTAGACCGCTTCCCACCCGTATCGCATTCAAACAAACGTGGTTTTTATTGCGGAAAGCGAGTCGATGCTTCCTTTGCTTCCACCCTTCTTGTCATTCCATTGTTAGAAATCAATTAATTAGCCTTGTGCCACAATGATTAAATCAGCGCATCATCTTTCACTCCTCAATTAAAATTCCAATTTTTTATTTATTTTAACACTCAATTCAGCTTGAGCCAATTGAAATTAACTTCCTTAAAAAATAATTATTAAATTTAATGTATTTCAAAAATACAATTTCTTATTTATTAATTACTATGCTAATTAATTACTTGGGATTAAATTTAAATTTAATAGTAGAATCAATAAAAGCCCGATCTAATTGACTAAAGGTGAGTTTAAAAGAGTTTATTTTTAATTTATTTAGACTTATCTTATAGGTTAAACGCTTATACACGTGTTTAGAAAACCTTATAAAAATAGTTTATGCTATACTTATAAGTTGTTTTTATCTTATTTTTATAAGTTTTTTATGATAACTTATACAGAGCTTATGTGAAGTTTGTCCTTATAAACTCTTTAATTATAAAAATAATTTATATATAAACACTTATTATGTAAACCTATATAAACGTTTAATTAACGTGTTTATACAAATGCATCCTAACTCTCTCAAACCCCACAGATTATTAAGGTATACAGGTTCTGATGAATTTCTCTTTTTTTATTTATTTGTTTATAAGTGTAGTTTAATTCTTTAAAATTTTATAGTTTTAATATTTAATTTTTATTATTATTTTAAATGATTAAAAATATATTTTTTATAAAAAAAATTAGCTTATAAGTTGATCCAACCTAATAAAACACACATGCTTTGATGAGTTAAACTAGGCCAAATAAAATTTTTAGCCTATACTTTACATGGCTCAATCTAGTTTAATTAATATTCAGTATTAATTTTGTAGGACTTGAGATTGGTGGACCTAATTTATGCATTTGACAGCCGAATGTAAGGCACAAAAAAAATAGGGGACGCTAAATTGGATGGAAAGTGCGTTGCACAAGTTGAAATTTTGCAGGCAGGGAAGCGAGGGAGCGACGGTAAAAAATTGAGGAACAACCTAGAAAGAAAGTTAGGAGCACGTGAGGGAGCCTTGATACTTGGAATTTGGAGCTGCTTTTGAACTTGGTGAGAGAACAGTAATGAAAATGACGGAAAGCAGACCTAAGTGGGATTGCATTCATGGATCGTGAGATTAGGTAGTTTCGCTCTCTGCCTTCCAGTGCTGAAAGGACGGTGCCAACAGAATTTGCAGCTCACAAGTCATAACACCTCCCCTATCACCCAATCACACCTTTCAACTTACCACAACGTCACGCCATTCAAAACTGTAACTACACCTTTTTTCTTTTAATTACAACAATATGTCATCTACATAAAAATTTGTGCAACTTTTTTTGCATGTCCTACCTGTTAATTTTATTCCTTAATCCCAGCCAGGATGTTTTTCTCTATTTTATCTACGCTATAAATTCATGTCATAAAGTCACAGTTAGTTTGACCAAAATAACCTCTCAAGGGCATCAATAGATCGAGTTAATTAATTCAATCTTGTGTGATTTAAAAATCTTTTAAATCTCCATTTCTTTATGCCATTTAAACACATATTAAATCTTAAAACTAATCATATTAATTACAAAAAAAAAATAACAGATAAGTCAACACAATTCGAAATACTTCTAAAAAAAATATTCCAAAAATTTAAGTACGGAGCAATTTCACAAAATCCATTTATCTGATATGATTTTAATGTTTTAATAATAAAAGTGAAACAGAATATTTAATAGCTAGGTTGAAGAGTTAAAAGCAAATACACATAACAGACGCTTTGCTAGCCAATACCATATTGTGTGATTAGCTAGGATGCCACATCAGCATTATACTTGAACAGAAGTCCTCCTTGAGTCAACATGATACTAGGCCAAGTAGAGAATCAACACTCACTAAATAAAGGTAAGACTTGTTGCATATGAAGGGAGAAGGGTAAACAGGATAAGCGGGAATTCGATCAAGTGATCCATACAAGTTGCAAAGTAGTTAAAAAGGAGGTGAAAGGGAAGGCATTATAGTTTATGGTGCATAAATATGAGAAGGTTGCTTGAATTGCGGCGGGGCGATGAATAATGGTAACAAGTTGAGACTGGCCTTAATTGTGGTGACTCAATTTGAAGCAACTTGGATGGCTTATCGAATGCCGTACTTTGTCAGCCAATGACATTCACTTCAATCACCTAGCGCCGCAAATCTCAGCAACTTGCCCCCAGTCACCACATATCTACATATGCCTATTCCTTTTATTTAATTATTTTACCAAACTTGTGCCGTAAATTACTCTTACTATCAAATCTTATTTAATTCTCTTAAATTATTCAAATTAATACTCTGTTTAAACTCATACATGCATTTCAACTGTTCTTTATTTGCGTGCACATTTTGTACGCATGGCGGGTACTGGGTACTTGGTGTTGTACATATACTAAAATGGTGGATTCTCTTCATTTTATATATAAAACAAATGATATTTTTTTTTTAATTCTAACTATCCATTTTTAATTAGATGATCATAATTAAAGGAAATAACGGTGTTCATTTTTTAGTAGAAAAGTTTTAGCCCTTGTATCTCTCAATGCAATACTAGTAGGTTTATTATTATGATAATTAAGTATTCTTAGTTACTAGAATTTTTTTAATATATTGTACTATATTCAAATTATAACATTTTTTTAAAAAAAATCGATTATTGATCTAATTAATTAGTGATCTAATGGTTAATCGGTTGCATAGTTGATATTGCTAAGCATCTAGTTTTCAAATTATAACTGTTAAAGCAACGTGTCTGCACACTCAGACCAACCAAGAATAGCAGCAACCAACAGAAATAATAGGAAGAACACAAAACAACTAAAGAATTAAGAATTTCACAGAATTAATTTGAACAATATATGCAACCAAGAAAGTAAATCAGAAATTGTAGAAGGACAATGAAGAACACCGGATATACGTGGTTCAGCCAAGGAGGCCTACGTCCATGGGAGATAGAGCAGCTTCTATTGATTGAAGTCACCGAGATTACAGATTACAACAGAGTTCACGCTTTGGATTTTCTTTCTGCCTATATTTCTCCAGAAAATATCCAAAGCCTCACACACTCTGTTTTTCTTCTTTCTCTCGAAGTCTCTCTCAGGCCTCTAGAATCAACTTTACTCTTTTTGAATTATACACACGTATTCATCAGACAAATAAACTCCCCTATTTATAATAAGTTGTGGCCAGCAACAATATAAAGAAAGGGACAAATAAAAAACTGACACGTGTACTGATTTTTGAGTCATGCTACACACAACATTCTCCACCTTGACTCTAAATCAGAGAGCCTTTAATCAGCAACTGCTCCTTCCTCCTTTAAGATCATCTTTCACTGAAACCAATTAAGTCCAAGCAAAGCTTGAACTTAACTAGAGGTAATGACTTGGTAAATGCATATGCAGGGTTTTCTTCTGATGCAATTTTCTTCACATGGACCTCCTTGGAGTCAATGATGTCACGGATGAAATAAAGCTTCACATCAATGTGTTTTGATCTTTCATGATACACTTGATGCTTTGATAAATGAATAGCACTTTGGTTGTCACAGTATATTGTAATACTGTCTTGAGCAACTCCTAATTCTCCAATCATTCCTTTTAGCCAAAGAGCCTCTTTGATCCCTTCTGTAAGTGCTATATACTCAGCTTGAGTTGTAGACAAAGCCACCACAGATTGAAGCATAGATTTCCAACTTATAGCAGTATCAAATAATGTGAAAACATATCCTGACAAATATTTTCTTGTGTCAATGTTTCCAGCAAAATCAGAATCTACATACCCTTTCAATGCTTCTTCCTCTTGTAGCTTTTTCTTGAACTTTAAACCTGATGTTGAAGATCCATTCAAGTACCTCAGTACCCACTTCAAAGCTTCCCAATGAGCTTGTCCTGGTTCTGCCATGAACCTGCTGACAACACTCACAGCATGAGCTAAGTCTGGTCTACTGCACACCATTCCATACATGATACTGCCAACCCTACTAGCATATGGGATTATATTCATTTTTGCCTTTTCCTCATCTGTACTTGGACATTGTTGTATAGAGAGTTTACTGAGATGACCCAAAGGTGTTGATACTGGTTTAGACTCATGCATCCGAAACCTTTTCAGCACCTTTTTCATATAGTTTTGCTGTGACAGAAATAATTCTCCCTTTGATCTATCTCTGAAGATATCCATTCCCAAAATCCTTTTAGCAGCCCCTAATTCTTTCATGTCAAATTCAGAATTCAATTCAGATTTAAGCTTAATTATTTCAGCTTTATTTGCACTAGCTATTAATATATCATCTACATATAAAAGTAAATACATAATAGCTTCACGATCTTTCTTGAGAATGTAAACGCAACTGTCATAATTACTTCTCTGAAAAATCATCTTTCTCATGAATTCATCAAACCTTTTATTCCACTGCCTAGGACTTTGCTTTAGACCATATAAGGACTTCTTTAACAGACACACTTTGTTATTATCTTCAATGAATCCCTCAGGTTGCTGCATGTATATGGTTTCTTCCAAGTCTCCATGAAGCAAAGCTGTTTTAACATCTAATTGTTCAAGTTCAAGATTGAACTGTGCAACTAAGCATAACATGATCCTGATTGAGCAGTGTTTAACTACATGTGAAAAGATTTCATTGAAATCAACACCCTCAACCTGTGAGAAACCCCTTGCCACCAGCCTTGCTTTAAATCTGGCTTTCTCCACCCCTGGAATTCCTTCTTTTCTTTTGAAAAACCACTTGCAACCTACCACTTTTTGGTTTTTAGGTAGGTCAACCAAAACCCAGGTATTATTCTTTTCAAGAGATTCTATTTCTTCTGCCATAGCATTTAACCAATTTTGACTGTCTTTGCTTTCAAGAGCTTCTTTAACAGTAGTTGGATCCGATTCTGAAATTTCAATTTCTTCAGCAATGTTCAAGGCATAACAAATAAGATCAGCATGCCCAATCTTCTTGGTACCTCTAGAATTCCTTCTTTTCTTTTGAATAACCACTTGCAACCTACCACTTTTTGGTTTTTAGGTAGGTCAACCAAAACCCAGGTATTATTCTTTTCAAGAGATTCTATTTCTTCTGCTATAGCATTTAACCAATTTTGACTGTCCTTGCTTTCAAGAGCTTCTTTAACAGTAGTTGGATCCGATTCTGAAATTTCAATTTCTTCAGCAATGTTCAAGGCATAACAAATAAGATCAGCATGCCCAATCTTCTTGGTGGTACTATATTCCTCCTTGCTCTATCTCTGACTAAGTTATAGTCATTTAAGGTTGATTCAGATTGAGTTTCTTCAGTAGCTTCAGGTCTGAATAGCATTTTCATCACTGATTTGATGACTTGGCAGCTCCACCTCAATATGAGTTATTTCTAAATTCCCTTCAAAATCAGTGTTTTTTATTTCTAGGAAGTTGTTCTGCAGTATCTTCCATAGCCATTCTAGTTTCATCAAAGATAACATCTCTACTGATTATGCATTTGGGCTCTCCTGGTTCCATTCTCCATAGTTTGTATCCTTTCACGCCTGGAAGATATCCTATGAAGGCACACCGGATTGCACGAGCTCCCAACTTGTCTTGCTTAACATGAGCAAATGGCAAGGCACCAAAGATCCTCAAATGTGAATAATCCGAGGGCTTTCCATTCCACAGCTCCATAGGGGTTTTGAAATTTATAGCAGATGAAGGACATCTGTTTATTAAATAAACAGTCGTGGTTGCAGCATCACCCCAGAAGCTTTTAGGAAGACCAACACTCAGAAGCATGCATCTGACCCTTTCCAGAATAGTTCTATTCATTCTTTCTACTAAGCCATTTTGCTGAGGAGTCCCTACAACAGTTTTATGTCTTTGGATTCCCATTTTCCTGCAAAACTCATTAAATTGCTCTGAAACAAATTCCAGGCCATTGTCAGTCCTTAAGAATTTTAGTTTAGTGCCCATATGATTTTCTATCAGAGTGTGTCATTCTTTAAATTTTTCAAAAGTATCACTTTTATTTTTCAAAATATAAATCCACACTCTCCTAGAGAAATCATCAATGATGGTGAGAAAATAAAACCCTCCACCATATGTCTTAGTTCTTGCAGGACCCCATAGATCAGAGTGAGCATACTCAAAAGGTCTATTTGTGATATGCTTACCAGTGCCAAAGCTAACCTTTTGTGCTTTCCCTAATATGCATTGATCACAAAAATGCAATTTATCTATTTTGTCACCATTTAACAGGTTTTGTTTTGCTAATTCAATTAATCCTTTTTCACTGACATGTCCTAATCTCATATGCCAAAGAGTGGTTTTATCAAGATGAGTTTTACTAACCACAGCAGCTTGAGCAATAACAGTAGAACCATCCAGAATATACAAACCATTCCTTTTTATTCCTTTTGCGATAATAAAATCATTTTTACTAATTTGCATAATACCATGTTCAATTTTAGTTGAATAACCTAAACAATCAAACATGCTTATAGAGATAAGATTCCTTTTAAGTTCAGGAACATACCTGACACCATTTAGAAGGATTTCTTTGCTAGCTGTTGTACATCTTGAGACGTATTGAACCCATACCTTGTATCTTGCAAGGTTTGTTGTTGCCTAGCAGTACCATCCCTCCTTCCTTGAGATCAATAGTTTCAAAGAAGTCTTTCCTAGGACACAGATGAAAGATGCACCAAGAATCCATTACCCAGTCTTTTTCAGTCTCAGTATTTGAAACTACTAAGACCCCTGATGTCTCATAGTCATCAGCAACCATTGCTGCATCACCCATTTCTTGAGGCTTCTTGAAATCTTTTCCCTTTCTTTTAGGGCAATCCCTTTTGAAATGGCCTTTCTTGTGGCAGTGGAAACATTTAAATTTGCTCTGAGTTGGATTCTTAGACTTTGATCTATTCTTGTTTCCTTTAGAATTCCTTTTTTCAGACCTGCCTCTAATGTTTAATCCTTCTGCATTTTCGACCTTTATTTCTTGTTTCTTCTGCATCTCTTTTGCTCGAATTGAAGACTGCACTTCTTCATAGGTGATGGACTAATCTCTTCCAAACAACATGGCATCCTTGAAATGTTCATATGTATTTAGCAGAGCATTGAGTAGAATTAGAGCCTTATCTTCATCCTCTAATTTTACTTCAATATTCTCTAAATCATCAAGAACCTTGTTGAAGTCCGTAATTTGATCAGTAAGGATTTTTTCTTCAGTCATTTTGAATGAAAACAGTTGTTGCTTCATGAATAACCGATTTGCCAAAGATTTGGTCATGTATAATGATTCCAATTTAAGCCACATTACAGCAGCAGTTGGTTCCCTTGCCACTTCCCTCAGTGCTTTGTCTCTAAGACACAAGATTATGGTACTCTTGGCTTTTTCAATAACATCTTTTCTTTCTTTTTCTGTCATAGACTCAGGGAGTGCAGAATCTCCCTTTAATGCTTCTGCCAGACCTTGCTGTACCAAAATCGCATGCATCTTGATTCTCCAAAGACCAAAGTTGTTCGAACCCGAAAATTTCTCCACATCGTATTTGGTTGATCCCATCGTTTTGCTTTTGATTCGTCGAATAAAAGCCCCACGGTGGGCGCCAATTGTTAAAGCAACGTGTCTGCACACTCAGACCAACCAAGAATAGCAGCAACCAACAGAAATAATAGGAAGAACACAAAACAACTAAAGAATTAAGAACTTCACAGAATTAATTTGAACAATATATGCAACCAAGAAAGTAAATCAAAAATTGTAGAAGGACAATGAAGAACACCGGATATACGTGGTTCAGCCAAGGAGGCCTACGTCCACGGGAGATAGAGCAGCTTCTATTGATTGAAGTCACAGAGATTACAGATTACAACAGAGTTCACCCTTTGGATTTTCTTTCTGCCTATATTTCTCCAGAAAATATCCAAAGCTTCACACACTCTGTTTTTCTTCTTTCTCTCGAAGTCTCTCTCTGCCCTCTAGAATCAACTTTACTCTTTTTGAATTATACACACGTATTCATCAGACAAATAAACTCCCCTATTTATAAAAAGTTGTGGCCAGCAACAATATAAAGAAAGGGACAAATAAAAAACTGACACGTGTACTGATTTTTGAATCATATGCTACACACAACAATAACATTGTGCCTTTATTCATCCATAACAAGATAATGAGCAATCCTCATAATTGCATGTCTAATATACTCCTTCATTACTATATCTCTCCTTTATAAGATTCTAGCTTAATTAATCAGTATAAAATTTAGTTAAATTAAATTATATAATGAAACAGATATCTTTAAAGTGGGAGCACAAAATAGTGAATGCATTCACTGCAAGTCTCCATTTAATAATAGGTCATTAATCATAATAAGTGATTATATGCATTTAAAGTATGTAGTCCTCGCCAATTGCCCAGAAATCTGTTTTTTTTTTCTCTCTCATTTTTCACTCTTGCATATTATCATGTTAAATTTAGAAGTAGACACATATATTTGTCACTTGTCATCTGATCATGGATCATATATATATATAATGTAGTACATGTAGGTACCTCACGTTTTGAATGAGACACCATAGAATGATTCAGGCATTAACAGCCACATTAAAATTAAGAGGTACGTAACTGTAATAGTAGAGATATAAAAAGCGTGGAGGGATATATATTTAATTTCAACCAAAATAATAATAAAAATAATAAGAAATACACGTTCTATCTAGTGTTGTGTTGTTATTAGTTGTCAAAGATTGAGTGCCCATATTTTATTGGAAAGTTCATGTGACATGATCAAAATAAACATAAAATACCATAAGGAACACAACAATTTATTCATTTAAACGACAGTCACTTGTTCAACAGTTTATCCTAATGAGCTGTATTCTTTTTTCCTTTATTGATATAGTGTTAATAGTCTTTGTACATTATTACTTTAAACGCTTGAATTGAGCTGGTCGTTTCTCAAAAATCTTCAAAATCCCGAGTGGTAGTTTGTCGGTGAGCTCGTGAAGCTTGATTGTTGCAAATATTATATAATTGAAAATTAAAATAAAGGAAAGAGAAGGGAAGCATGCCCATCTCTTTTTCAGGACCCCAAATCCTCACATAATTTCTGGCCAATTGGAAGGCCATTTGCTTCAAAATCTGTGGGTCACTGCTAATCCTACTGGATTCACCTGACATACAATAACAACCTCCAAATTTTGTGTGTCCCATGCCAGCTTTCTTTTGCTTCTTCCTCATATGGCCGACATTCACATCCCTAATGCTTCGTTTATCACGCCCATTTTTATGTTCATACTTGTTTATTACTTCTCCAATGACTAATTGCAAAGTCAATTGTATTTAACTTTAACAGTGAAAGCAAACAGAAATTTAAACTTTAATTAATAGCACTTTCTAAGACTGGTTTGGATATTTTTATTTTTATTTTTATTAAAAATAAGAAATAAATTTTAAAATGTGTTTAGTTTAGTTTAATAAAATAGGCCCAATCCCAAAAATATTAAAAAGATATTTTTAGTATTTTAAAAAATAAAAAATTAAAAAAAATATAAAATATTTTGACAAATTGAACAACCCTTAGTTTTTACAAAATAATAAAATCTCAAATTTCTCCTTACTGTACGATTTTATGATTAGGAAAGACAGGGACAATATTTAATTTTGCGTAAATCCAAAATAAATGCACGTTTTGAAAATGTTTTCCCACCTTCCTTCAAAAAAAGTGCACGTTTTGCGAGTGAAACCCGAGAATTGTACAGGTCAAGCGACTATATTTAATCACGATGCGAAGCTTGTACCTAATTACTCGGAATATTATAATTTGATCTAAATCAGATCATTATTTATATGTGAAAGTGATTATTTAACTTTAATCACGATTCAGTTAGGAGAGTCGTGCTTCAAATTACTTTACTTATTTGTTTTTTCTTTTAAAACGCCAACTGAGCAACAGATCCAAGCGGATGATTTATTAATTATTAAATTAAGATTATGATAAGCTTATTTATCATGTGATTTTATTTAAAATACGGATTACTGAATCACTGACACACGTTAATACAAATCACTTACCAATTTTTAATATATTTTTTTTAATACAGTAGCGTGATTTAATTAGTTGTGCCACCATAAATAACAATCTTAAGAGTTTCTTATGATAATTGAGTCATAAAAGATTGCATTTTCGATTATATACAAATTCCTAATTTTTAGGACTAGAAATTGAGAAACAGACCAAATATTTAAAAACATCGGTGTTAATCTAAAAAGATAAATGCAACTAGTTTCCTAATTGAAGTCTGTGGTGCGCATCGTAAAGGAAATTAAAGCATAATTTTAAGGCTTGAATATCAATTTCGAGTAAAAGAAGCGTTAGGATGGGAAGGAGGCAGGGCGTGATTGGGGGGATTATTGAATAAGAAGTTTATACAGTATAGGCATATTAGCTAAACGACCCCCGAGAGAAAAGGCTTGGAGGGATAGAAGTGAAAAAGAGAACAGACTTCAGATAAGATTTAAAGCTAACGCAAACAGTAATATGAAAGGTCGATTTTTATGTAATATTAAATATTAGATATACTTTAATAATAGAAGACCAGAATAAAATGAAAAAAATATAATTTTGGTTTAGGACTCTAGGAGTATTCCAAAAATCATTCAACCCGTGTGTGGCGTGAGAGGGTACGCTATTTCAGCCAAATCGGGAAACTAAAATATCCTGATCCTTGCCTATCACGTGCTTCAATTATGCCTCCAACTCCACCTTCCACGAGTCCACGGTCATCGATCATCAACTAAATTTCTCCCATATATAATGACAGCCTCCTTCTGAGACTTTGAAACCCAAGCGAAGCACAGAGTTAGTTTCATTCTTCTTTCTTCTTCTCAAAGCCAAGAAGACTTACAGAACACAGCAATGAGGAATTCCATGCAGTGGGAACGAGGAGCGTCCGTCGGTACCGGAAGCTTTGCTTCCGTCCACTTAGCGATTCCGAGGAGTACTTCTCCTCAATTTCCCTTCCCCACCGCCGTCAAGTCCTCCTGCGTTTTCACCTCTTCTTCCCTCGAGAACGAAGAACGCGTGCTTAACGGCCTTGGAGTCTGCCCTCAAATCATAAGGTGTTTCGGCCATGACTATACCTTCGAAAACGGTGAGGAGTACTGTAATTTGTTCCTGGAATACGCCGCCGGTGGTAGTCTCGCCGATCAGCTCAGAATTCGCGGGGGTCGATTACCAGAATCCGATGTGCGGCGATACACGAGGTCCGTCGTCGAGGGACTGAGACATGTTCACGCCAACGGATTCGTCCACTGCGATGTAAAGCTTGCGAACATTCTTTTGTTCGACAATGGCGACGTCAAGATTGCAGACTTTGGACTCGCCAAGAAGTCAGGGGAAAAGCAGAGCAACGAAGAAGCCAAGTGCGAGTTGAGGGGAACTCCTATGTGTATAGCTCCAGAATCAGTAAACGACAGCGAGTATGAATCTCCGGCCGATATATGGGCCCTCGGATGCACTGTGCTGGAGATGGTCACCGGAAAGCCGGCCTGGAGTTTCAAGGATGGATCCAATGTTTTCTCGTTGTTGATTCGGATTGGTGTGGGAGATGAATTGCCGGAGATTCCCGATGAATTATCAGAAGACGTAAAGGATTTTGTAAGAAAGTGTGTCGTGAAAGATCCAAGCAAGAGATGGACGGCGGAGATGCTTTTGAAACATCCCTTCGTCGCCGCGGACGAAACTGTTTCATTAAAGCAATTCAATGAGCCATCGACATCGCCAAGAAGTCACTTCGATTTGCCGGATTGGGTTTCCAATTCAACAGCTTCAGTTTTGAACTCGCCGGAATCCCATGATTGGTGCGAATGGGAATTTGAATCCTCGCGTTTGACTAGTATCTGTTCGCCGGAGGATAGGCTCCGGCAGCTGGTGACGAGTGACACACCAAATTGGTCGGATTCTGGCAGTTGGATTTGTGTTAGATGAGAATTTGATAGAATTTTCATAGCGCAGAAGCAGAGTTGGAGATTTGAACCGGAAGCAGATTTTTCATAACATTCGTAAATTCTAAATTGTAAATACAACGATTGATGCTAATTTTTTCTGGCGTCGGTTGTGATCAAGTGTACAGAAAAATTTGCAACATTATTTTAGAGTTGTTATTATATTTTATATTTTCATTTATAAGTTTTCACCTTATTTTCTCTTTTCCAGCTACCCTTTTTGAGAGAGCTTTACGAGCGTGATCTATAATATATTAACCGGTGCAAATTAAGCCCTTTAAAGAAACGACGACTGATGATTGAAGTTTGAACGCATAATTACTTCGTAATTCACATAAGGAGAGTCTGAATTGAAGTTTTTTTTTTGTTTGAGGAGAGCCTGAATTGAAGGTTCTTTTTTTGTTCTTTGTTATTTTGTCAAACCTCAGAAGTTTGACATAATTTATTCACAACTGAAAAATCGAAGATTTGGTTAGGGGAGATAACTTAATCAATTGACTTTGTTAGACTTCAAATCTCAAGTGTGAAATCATAACTTTCTGGTTAGGTGTACCATGAGAAGAGTTCTTTTAAGCAATTTGGAGAGGGATCCTGAAATATCGTTCTGGAGAACCCAAGATTTGTCATCCTATGATTTTATGCTCTTAAAAAATTGAAAATAGGCAAGACCCAAAACTCCATAAACATTGTCTTTTTATCTTTTTTTCCCCTTGTTAGCAGCGATCCCACACGAGCATTTTAAGATTTTGGCACCGCAGGATTCAGCAGGATTAATGTTCTTCCTTTGGGATATTTCAACGCTAGAGTACTGACTATAGTTCAATTGGGTTATTTGCTTAAATTAAGAGAACATTCTGTATGTTTAGAACTTAGCTAAGAATGAATATACATCAGCAACAGGATTTTTCATAACCATTCATCGTTCCAATAATTTTCAGTTTGTCTCGAAGAAAATTATGATTTGAACCCTCAGCTCTCTCCCTCTGAAGAATTCTTCACAGGCCACACACACGAGCATGGCTACTTGGAAACACTTTTTTTTTTGGAAAAAAAAGGTAACGGAAGAGAACAAAGGCCCAAAAAACAAAAAACTACAGAATTCTTCTTGGGGTACAGATTACAGACCCTATGCCAATCTCTTTCTCTCTCTCTCTCTCTCTCTTTTTTTTGGGCCATAGCCTATCTCTTGTTGCTAGCTCCAATTAGCAGAACATTCAGCACTTGGTTTCAAAAAGGATAAAAGTGAAAGTTCGGCTTTGTGTAACAATATTTGGCCCAAGAATATAAAATTCAATGCTTCTACAGTCTGGCCCAAATTATGATTGCCTATTCATCTAATTATCTATGCATAAACAACGGGTTTAACATACCTACCCCCCCCCCCCCCCACACACACAACAACAACAACAACAACAACAACAACATAGCCTTATCCCACTAAGTGGGGTCGGCTACATGGATCGCACGACGCCATTGAGCTCTATCAATGACCAACTCTTTAGATATCTCATTTACTAAAAGATCTCGTTCAATAATTTCTCTAAGTGTCCTTTTTGGTTTTCCTCGACCTTTTTTCATAGGGCTCCAAACTATCTGCTCAACTCTCCTAACTGGCGCTTCCAACGGTCTCCTTTGCACATGCCCAAACCATCTTAAACGATTTTCAACCATTTTTTCCTCAATAGGTGCCACCCCAACTCTACCTCGTATATGATCATTACGGATCTTATCTCTTCGTGTATGACCACACATCCAACGCAACATCCTCATCTCCGCTACTCCAATTTTATGTTCTTGTTGTCCTTTCATTGCCCAACATTCACTCCCATATAAAATCGCTGGTCTTATAGCAGTACGATAAAACTTTCCTTTGAGTTTATCAGGTACTTTCCGATCACAAACAACCCCTGATGCCATTCTCCACTTCAACCACCCAGCTTGTATCCTATGTTCCACATCTCTAATAACTTCGCCATCATCTTGTATAATTGATCCCAAATACCTAAACGTTGACACTTGTGATACGACCTGATCACCAAGTTTAACCTCCAGCTCGTTCCTAGCTTGTCGCTTGTTAAACTTACAATGCATATATTCGGTCTTACTCCTGCTCAGACGAAAACCCTTCGATTCCAAAGTAGCTCTCCATAACTCAAGTTTAGAATTAATCTCTTCCCTTGTCTCTGCTATGAGAACAACGTCATCTGCAAAAAGCATGCACTTAGGAATATCTTCTTGGATGTGTTTCGTCAGAACATCTAAAACCAAGTCAAACAAATAAGGGCTTAAGGATGATCCCTGATGTAGGCCAATTTTAATAGGAAAGTCTCTAGTCTCCCCTCCAGACGTTCTCACACTAGTCGTAGCCCCCTCGTACATATCTTTTATGGCTCTAATATACGCAACCCGTACACCTTTCTGTTCCAAGGCTTTCCACAGCACCTCTCTTGGTACTCGATCATAGGCTTTTTCCAAGTCAATAAATGCTATATGAAGGTCTCTTTGTTTACTCCGATACCTTTCCATCAACCCCCTTACTTACTCATTATAAAAAAAAATTGATTAAATTAGTATTTTGATTAAGTTTTAAATTGATTTCTTAAATTTGAAATGCACTAAAAGATTCTTTATTTATTTATAAGTACCCTAAATTATTAAGTCTGTCAACTCAAATTGAGATAAATTTGATTGTGTTATATGCTTGCTGACTCCTAGTTACTCCACAACAATTTTTTTTTTTAAAAAGTAGTTTAGCTTTCAATCTAGAAATTTCAATTATCAAATAATGACTAGAGTTAAGAGCCACATAGAACACTATCTCGATATTTTTTTTTCAAGAATCATGGTCCGGTCTCTGATGTATACCCATGTATAACCACATAGAGATCTCATGATATTATTATTATTATCGCTGAGCATGGAATATAGTATATGTTTCTAGAAAGGCAATCCATTGGTCAATGTTACTTATGTCAATTGTTTTCTTTGTCATAACTAAATTCAGAGTTTAAGACAAGAACAATCAACCTATATAATAATAATATTATTATTACGATGGAACATCACATTATTAGGATCTGTTTGGTTTAAGTATTTTTTTTATTTTTATAAAAAATAAAAACTGAACTTGAAAATGCGTTTGGTTAAATTAATTAAAAATATTTTTTAAAATATGTCTAAATCTGAAAACATCAAAAAAATATTTTCAATGTTTTAAAAGATGTATTTGAGAAAATAAAAATTAAAAATAAAAACAAAAAATATTTTCACAAACTAAACATATCCTTATATTTTAATGGGAGAGCATGTTAATCAAGGAGGTCTTAACTGTTCTTATCTGCTTGCCATAAAGCAAACAATTTTCTAAACGAACATGTAAGTTAAGGGCTGAATTAATCAAATATTTCGCCCTCCAGTCACATCTGGATCCTTTTCTAGAAAAAAAATACAATTCCATTATACTTTTATGACCAAATAATGAAATGGTAAAACGAAGACCAACATCATTTTGAGTTCTATATATATAATTTTCTCCTTCCCTGAAGATACGCAAATCAAGGTTTGCCTATTCTCACATAAGAAGCCTCTCAAAATTCTCACCTGCAACTTTGTATATCTGAACTGACTAAACCCAAAATGAAGGCATGCTCAAGTACTATACTATTAATTTCATGGGAATTATAAGTTTCTCAGGGACTAATCAAGTTAACTCCATTTCTTGCAGAGATTATTGGGGAGCCTTGGGAATTTACAACCTCTAGTGGTTCTGATCTCACTTTGCCTCGTTTCCAGCTCCTGTAGTCTCAAGGTATGAGATGAGCATTATTCCGAATTTCAGCTTCGATTATGATCCTGTTTGATTTGAATCTGATATATTTTTGGGTTTTGGCGGTGAACAGTTGGGAGAAACATGCGGGTCGGATGACCAATGCGACGCGGGTCTGCGCTGCGAGACGTGCCAGGCGAATGGGAATACCCGACCCAGATGCACTCGGATCCAGCCTACCAACCCCACTTCCAAGGTCTGATTCTGCCATTTCCAATTCCAATTAATTCACATCTTTCCGTTTGATCTGCAGATATATAATTCTTGTTGTGTGTTGATAATTACAATTAGGTCAAAGGTTTGGCGTTCAATCGGTATTCATGGCTGACGACCCACAACTCTTACGCTCTCTCCGGCGCCACGTCAGCCACCGGATCTTTCATTATATCCCCCACCAATCAGGAAGACAACGTCACCTCTCAACTCAATGTGCACTACTCTTTTCCTTCTCTCTTCTCTATGCAACTTGCTTTCTCTTTATAATCAATCATGACTTGTATAATTACTAATTAATCATAATTCATATCCGATTTGTTGAGATTTGACTATTGAATAAAGCTTATAGTTAATTTGATCGCAGAGATATAAAATTTAGTTTTACACGTTGCCTATTGTTTTCTTCAATTACCTACTGACATATCATATGCTTGTTGGTCCTAACAATACCTCTCGTAATCTGTTTCTTTTAAAATCCTTAATTAAGCACATATTTTGCTTCACAACATGCATCCTCAATTGATGTGTGTGTGTATTTTGATGTAGGGCATTTAATGGTTTAGACTTTTTTTTGTATTTTTTTAGGTTTTTTAAAAAAAATACAACAAAAATTGATTGTGCACAAGGAGCTCTCCAATCTCGTGTGTGCGCGCGTGCTAAATGTTAAATGTAACTCCACCAGCAATGGTGTCCATGATTTGTGGGAACCCGACCTTATAGGTGGAGGTCTTGCGCGTCATGTGGCGCGTAGGTATTGTACAAAGTGAGACTCACATTGTAGTGGGACGCACTTTCATTTATTTTTTTAAAGTTTTTTATAAATAATTTTTTTTAATTTTAATATTTTAAAATTTTTATTTTTCTACAATAAATTATAATAAATTAAATTAAATATTATTGTAAACTCTAAACTCTATTAAATCCTAAATTCTAAATCTTAAATTTTAAACTCTAAACTTTAAATTTTAAACCATAAACATTAAATCCTAAATTCTAAACTTTAAATTCTAAATCCTAAACTCTAAGCTTTAAACTTTAAATCCTAAATCCTAAACCTTAAATCCTAAACTTTAAACTTTAAACCTTAAATCCTAAACTTTAAACCCTAAATTCTAAACCTTAAATCCTAAACTCTAAACTCTAAACTATAAATTGAATATTACTGTAAATTCTAAAAAATTATTTTTTAAAAAAATAATAAAAATTGAAAAAAAAGTGCAAGACCTTCTCCGCGTAGGAGGAGATCAGCGTTCTGATTTGTAGGGAAAAAATTTAATCAAAAAAGAAAACGAAAATTAATTGTAGGGAAAAATATTCAATATAATATTAAAGGAGGGATTGTCAATGCATGAAAATCGGGAAATATAAAGGGATATGAACACAATTTTTTATTCTCACAGATACTTTGGTGGATTAATTTTTTGAATGCATATGCAGAACGGGGTTCGAGGCTTTATGTTGGACATGTATGACTTCGAAAACGATATCTGGTTATGTCACTCCACCGGAGGCCAATGCTACAACTTCACTTCATTTGTAAGTTGAGTATATCTGCTAGACTAGAAATTACAGTAATAATAAAGTAATTTATATATACTGTGCTCCCAGGAACCTGCCATCAACGTTCTTAAAGAGATGGAATCATTCATGGAAGCAAATCCATCAGAAATTGTGACCATATTCATTGAAGACTACGTGACATCCTCCAATGGGCTCACCAAGGTGTTCAACGCTTCTGGCCTGTCCAAGTACTTGTTCCCACTGTCTCGAATGCCCAAGAATGGAAGTGACTGGCCCACCGTCGATGACATGGTCCAACAAAACCAACGCCTCCTTGTTTTCACCTCCAAATCCTCCAAAGAAGCTTCCGAGGGCATCGCTTACCAGTGGAACTACGTCGTCGAAAACCAATGTGAGCTTCCCACTATCTGATACATGTTTTAGTTTATATATGAAGATGTGAAAGCCCTGAGGTTCGATTTCGATTGTGTATCAGATGGGGATGATGGAATGAAGGCTGGGTCTTGCCCAAATCGTGCGGAATCCTCAGGGATGGATACAAAATCCAAGTCCCTAGTTCTGGTTAACTATTTTCCCACAGACCCTAATGCAAATGAATCCTGCGCCAACAATTCAGCTCCATTACTTAGCATGATGAACACTTGCTATATAGCATCCGGAAATCGCTGGCCCAATTTCATCGCCGTTGATTTTTACCAGGTATATATATGTGTGTGTGTGTGTGCCATGTAATTTGATCTCCAAGATCTACTCATTGCATGCAAATATTGATGAATCATGCTGTTGGTTGAAGAGGAGTGATGGGGGAGGAGCCCCAGAAGCCGTGGATGAAGCAAATGGTCATCTCGCTTGCGGCTGTGACAACATTGCATATTGCAAGGTATTTCTACTACTAACTCGTTTTCCCCTTCAACAAATGAGTGACAACTATCTAATATACGTGATGAATCATTGATTTCTACCAATTAAGAATGAAAAGTAACATATGTTTGTGCTTAAATATCTATATATATGAGCAGGCAAATGCGACATTTGGGACGTGTGATGTGCCTCCAATTTCTCCGCCTCCACCTGCTACAACTGCCACCTCTGAGGATGGTGCAGGAAACCAGCCCTCAATTTCTCAACCCATTGCACCACCCAATCTGCTACTCTCGCTGGCAATAATTTTGGCATTAATAACCTCCTTATAACTTCGTTATAAGAATGTTATCATTGTTTGATTTGTTCCCATGCCCAGTTTATCTATGTTAATTTGTCTAGTTATTTGTTAAAACCAACGTTGCATAGTCTTGGGAGCTTATATTTTTTGAAAATTTGAGGGTGGATTGTGAATCAGATATAGATAAATCAGGTCTTTTTTGACACTTATGTAGTGGTACTCATGAGTCATGACTCATTTGAGTACAATTTTTTTTTTAAATATTCTTGTAATATTGAATTCGTCTGATATGCATTTTTTAATATCCTAGATAAATAGGTCTTTCCTTAATTAAAAAAAAAATTGTATGCTTCTTATTGTCTGATCTCTGATCCTAGAACAATGTGTTACAATTATTTATTTCCTGGACCAACGTTTATGGTTAAGTCATCAAACTCGAGAAAATAATTGACTGTGATTATAACAAAGGAGAAAATAGTTAATTACCATTGGAAAACTTAAAGAAAAGGAGATGTCCTAGAAGTGGGGAGTGCCCTATCTCTGATGGAGGATGAGTCTAGAGTTTAGGGTTTAAGGTGGCACTCTAGCAGTTTTAGAGTAGTAAGATCAGACATATGGGTGATAGAAAGGTTGAAGGAAATCAGAAAGAGTTCACCTGAACCCCAGGAGCTTATTAACGCATTCTTTATTTGCTGCTGGTTCATTTGGAAAAACAGAAACATATGGGTGTTTGAAAAACTTATAAATCCTCTAAATGTTATTTTTCAAGCAAAAGAGTACATCAGTCAGATTCAAATGGAGAAAATGCAGCAAACACATAGAACAACTTCAGCACAGAAAACAAACCAATCCCAGCATCATTGGAAACCACCACAGAAAAATGTGATAAAAATAAACATGGATGCAACTTACCAAAAAGGAGATGGAACTAACTGCGCGGGAATTGTCGTTAGAGGTGAATGGAGAAGAATGCTCACAGGCAAGATCAAGTTCGGAAGCGGTAGCGATGCTTGAAGCTCATGTGGGAGTGGGAAACACCGTCTACAACTCGGATTGCAAAGACGTACTGGATTCATGAAATAATTTAAAGAAAATATGGAAATTAGAAGGTTCCATCAAAGATTTTAAGCAGGTTTTTACGGGGTTAGACTTTGTTAATTACTTACTCATGGGCAAGAAGAGAAGCAAATGAACCGGCTCATTGTCTAGCAAAGACAGCAGAGAGATATTGCCTCAAAGGAAATTGATCTATCAACTCGCGATGACAACACTAAAAGTAGCTTTGGATCAAGAGCAGCAACACTTGACGAACTGAAGTGTATTTTGGTTTTGCTCAGGTATCCCTTCACTACTTCAGTTCTCCCTTTCTGTTGTCTTCCTCGGGAATTTGGGTCGGGTTATCGTAACTGTGATACTAATATATATATATATTTGTAATCTCCTTAGTGGTCCTTGTGGTTGTGGGCTATTAGGCCCAATCTGCTTTCTTTGTCAGCCTTTCATGTCTGTGCTGATTTGGGTTATAGAACCGAGAGAATGTCTGTGTGTGTGACTATTGGCTATTGCGTATTGGATTGCTTTCATCAGGGAAATTAGGTGCTAAATAAGACTCAAAAAAAGGATATAACAACCAATAAAAGAAACATTAATATTATCAAGTTGATCAACTCTTCGAATCTAATGCGCGATACAGTAAAGACATCAGACAGATTATTTTGGTAGACATAGAATTCAATAAATTCTATCCAATTTTATAATAGTAATATCATCATAATATATAGGGCTATTTCTAAACGAATTGAATTTACTACACTGATACGGTTCTAAACACATTTTTATAGTGAATTCTCAACTTTAATTTAATCACTTGAAAATCAGTTTACATTTAATTATTTTTTATATCGCTTAGCCTTGGATTCATATATTAGTAATATTTTTTTCCTCGTTTATTTTAACAATCGATCAAACGTGCATAGATATAATTGATACACCCTTGACTATAACTGAACATTGTTATTTTATTCAAATAAAATGAGTTGTTGACGTATAACATAATTGGATGCTTATGGTTATGGATCTTAATTAGTCCAACTGTCTTATGTGTATAACACGTCAATTTAAATTGGTGAAAAATATAACAAGTGCTCCTTTATTGGACCACTCAATCGTTGTTCATATAGCACTACAAATGCAAAAAAGAGATATTTCAATTTATTTTGATTACACGAGTACATATTGTTTATTTAAATAAGTTGCAAGATTAACATGATGCTTATTTATAATTTAATTTATATATATGTTAAATTTTACACCAGAATTAATTATTGTTGCTTTAATAAAGATTTGTAGCATCTATTCTTTTAATTCAATTAATGAATAGTTTGATCTGTATTCAAAAAACGTAAGCTGAAGTTATTCCCCGTTTACTATTATATTAAAAAAGATGTATGATAAGTACGCTTTGTATTATCTGGCCTTTTTAAAATCGAATTGCGAAAAAAAAAAAATTCAAATTGCGAAATCTTCCGCCATACATTACTCTGAATTGTGACACATTATGTCGAGTTGGCAATTTTTGAATTTGAAAAGTAATGAAACTTAATTATTCAAATTAGAAACACTTGCCTTTCTTATACACAAAGCATATGAAGTGGCCGAATCCCACAATAGTTTCATATTTGGTTTGTCGTTGTTTCTGACCTCAGACGCCACGGCCTTTTATAACAGTGTGCCATGTGTTCGCCGTTGCATTTACTAAAATTATTCAAAATTCTACAATGTGACTAAAGATCTTTTTTTTTTTTAAATTTCCCCATAAAATAACTTCGTCGAATCACTTTTTTTTTCTCACTCCTTTCAAATTAGGAAAAGAAATTAGGATAATGATACTTGATATTTCCATAACATAGTGGAAGACAAAGGGCGATACATACACCTAATGGGTTATGATATATAAAATTGCGCGTTTAGTACTTCCGTTTCATTCCCCACCGTCTCTTTCTCACCAAATCCACCTCTTTTACAATCAATCTTTTATCTCTTACATTCTTTCTACCTGTGCAATTAAAAAGCTTCACCCTCCCTCTCCATAAACGGAGTAGTTAGAAGCCCACAACCAATCGTCTTTCTGATTGAAAATGCACATGATGTTTCATTTTGTGCAGAGCTTACTTTGTCTTCGTAATCTCCGAACCCGAGTTGTTCTAATCGCCATTTGTCTGGTGACCTGTTCGTCCAGCCTCAAGGTGCTGTTCTATTCTCCTTTTGGTTTCTTGCTGTACCTGTATTCAATGAGAATTAATGTTAGTCCTTTCTGATATCTATTTGGGTTTTGAGGTAGCAGATCGGAGAAACCTGTCGGTCGCAGGACAAATGCGACGGTGGTCTCACCTGCCAGACATGCCCCGCAAATGGAAATACCCGACCCAGATGTGCCCGGATTCAGCCTACTAGCCCGACTTCCAAGGTCGCTCACATTTTCCGATTTCTGCGAATTTTCGTTATGCTAGACTGTTTCTTCGTTCATAGTTTCTGGGCTTTTTATGTTCAGGTGAAAGGCTTGGCGTTCAACCGGTATTCATGGCTGACGACTCACAACTCTTATGCTCTCGCTGGCGCCAGATCAGCCACCGGATCTTTCCTTGTATCTCCGATGAACCAGGACGACACTGTTGCCCTTCAACTCCAAGTATGTGCTATATATATTTTTTTCGTCCCTTTTTTTTCTGAGCTAAACCAGGCAAATGTGCTCTATTTTTAGGGAAAAATAACTGAGGAATAGGTCTCTGCTATATTCTATATCTTTTTATTTCTTTTTGTGTCTTAAATTTCATCTAAAATTACTCCAACCAAGTACTGACACTCGGATTTGAACTCAACCTATTTAGTCATGTTGGGAGTATCATATTCGCCAACTATGATCTACGAACATGATTTGTGAATGTGCTTTTAAATATTATTCACTTTTCGTTTGTTATCAGTTCAAACAAACAAAATTGATTCCAGAGAATAAGAATTTATAATATTATCGATTTTATTATTGTCTTCAATGCACGATGTCCTTTTTTAAACTTCTGGGCATCACGGAACGACCGCGGAAAATATACCTGATTCCCTTGAAAAAAGTTAGTGGACAGTGGAGCTCATGTGATCTATTTTAAAGTATTCACTTGTGTCTTGAGAAGGTAAAGTGATTTATTTAACTTAAGTTTACTTCTTTAGTCATAACTCTGATTCCTAGCCTTCACTAATAGATTATGTCAATCTGAAAATAATTCACTCATTAAAAACAGAGAAAAGCATCTCTTCGCTGCTTGTATGTCTGACCCAGTTGACTTATTTGTCTCACATTGATTTTCCGTTTTCCGTCGTTGGATATACAGAATGGAGTTCGAGGCCTTATGTTAGATATGTACGACTTTCAAAATGATATATGGTTGTGTCACTCGGCTCAAGGCAAATGCTACAACTTCACTGCATTCGTAAGTGCGCGGCTCTCTGCTTTTTCCTTCTTTGAAGACGAAACTTAATTAGGTCCCTTTCATTCATACGGTGTAGCATCCTAAGCCTACTCATTTTCTACTCCCCAGCAACCTGCCATCAACGTGCTCAAAGACATTCGATCATTTCTGGACAAAAATCCTTCAGAAATAGTCACCATCTTCATTGAGGACTACGTCACATCCCCTAATGGCCTCACTAAGGTCTTTCAAGCTTCTGGCCTGAGCAACTACATGTTCCCTGTGTCTCGAATGCCCAAGAATGGCGGAGATTGGCCAACCGTCGATGACATGGTGCAGAAGAACCAGCGCTTGGTCGTCTTCACCTCCAAATCATCCAAGGAAGCTTCTGAGGGCATCGCTTACAATTGGAGATATGTGGTCGAAAATGAATGTGAGTTTAATGTTGGGATTATAATGGGAAAGATGTTTATGTTTTATGTACACTTCTCTTGTTTCAGAGGTGGAGGCCAATTGTGTTTGTGTGTGAGAGTTTCAGATGGAGATGGAGGGATGATAGCAGGTTCTTGTCCGAATCGTGCGGAGTCACCACCAATGAACACAACATCAAGGTCCCTGGTTCTCCAGAACTTTTTCCATTCTACTCCCAATCGCTCTCAGGCTTGTGCTGACAATTCAGCTCCATTACTTGACATGATGACGACTTGCTATAGAGCAGCCGGCAAACGATGGCCGAATTTCATTGCCGTTGACTATTACCAGGTATATACTTATCCCATGTTGACCACCAATGGCGGATTCACATGTAACAGAGTGGGGGCAACAAAAAATGAATTTTAATTAGTATATATAATAATTATCTTTTTTGCCCCCATAAAAATTTAAATATTATCACCAAATGATAAATTATAACCACTCATTGATTAAAAGCACCACACCTAATAAATTTTGTTTTAAAAAAATTAAATTTTAAAATTTTAAAATTGAATTTATAATATTTTTTTAATAAAAATATTTAAAAACTATTTTTTATCCCCACTAACAAAAATTGCTAGATCCGTCCTATTGACCACATTTGCGTCTTGTATACTGTCGGCTTAGGGAAATAGTTCATAATTTAATATTTTATTGATGATGTTGCAGAGAAGTGATGGCGGGGGAGCCCCAGAAGCAGTTGATGAAGCCAATGGTCATCTCACTTGCGGGTGTGGCAACATTGCCTATTGCAAGGTCTTATTTCTACCATCTTTTCACACGTTTTACGTTTTTTTTTTTTTTTAATAACATAATTGATACTATGTCTGAAATATGTCTATTTGTAACATGAACAGGCAAACGCTAAATTTGGCACATGTGATGTCCCTCCGATTTCTCCGCCTCCGCCTGCCGCAGAAGCTGCCACCGGAGCAAACCAGCAGTCTCCTGCCAGCTTTGCTCACATGGACAAGCAAGCCAAGCCACTGCAATCACCTGGGATATTGCTGGCCGCCATTACTATATTTGCCTGGTTATAGTATGTCATTTTTGTGCCCCTCCTCTCTTCTTCACACGGCAGTATATGCAATTATTGCAATTAGCTTGGTTCAAATGCACACATTTTACTTGAAGAATTTCTGAGTTCTGGACGTCTGAAAGATGTGATGTAACTTTGTATTACTATCTCCCATTCCTGTTTGTTTTTATGTGCTGCGGTTCTGTCTGTTATAAAGACGGTTGTATATATAGAATTCTAGAGTCATTAATAAGCACATGGTCTTTTTCAGCTATATAATTGTAGTAATGATGAAGTTTGAAACCTATTATAAGCACATGGCCCGTGGGAAGTAGGCCAGGTTAATTGCTGTCAAGTACATGGATAAAGTGAGGCCGTTGAAAGGACCTTTCCCAAAGTGAGGCTCCAATCTACGAATATGATGATGTGGCGCTATTTTCTATCATGGGGTTAGAGGGTATAAATTCTCTTAACCTTTTTCCCAAACATACTCATAGTGCCGTCACGTTTAGCGGTTGAATGCTCTTTGTCGTGCCTAAATGCATAATTTACATTCACAGAAGTCACAATCAGGCGAAGATATATTAAAGAGGTAACGCATCAATTGAGGAACTTGATCTTATCCTTGGGACAAATTTCAATTTTTTACTTGCCTGATACTGCCTAAAGATCTGGAAAAGTTGGTCATAAAAGGTGGGTTCCAAACTTCCAATGATTCCAGGAATGGACTCCGCGCCTGCATAACTTCTCTGTCCCTTGGAGATTGGAGCTATAAGGCCATAACATTGAATAGACATCTGATCTTGCCATGGAGCCTATGGAAATTGAAAGAATAATACAATCTAATCTACTCGACACAAAAAATTGGTACTCCCAATATCAACTTGGCTTTCTGAGTATAATATTGTGCAGTAAAAGCAATCTTCACAATCAATGCAGCATGTCATAATCAAGCAATGTTCAAACAGATCAAAACAAACGATATATGATAACAGACTTTTATTGGATGAATCAAGCAACGACATGGCATAAATTTACATGTCCCCGTCCAACCTCAAGCGACGAGCTTCCGTCTTAAAAGGCATGGGCAGAGATAAAATTAAGCAAGTCTCCTTCTGAAGGCATTGAGTATATAAAGAAGCCGAAACAATCTTTAGACCAAATTATGTTATAGTCCGGTAGGATGAAAATCGCATTTGGTATTTGGGAATGATAGGTTGTAAAGGGAGGGGCGTTGGTACCACAAGTCTCTTTGTCATTAATGAGACAGCTGTGTAAACTTCATTGCTTTTCTTCTCGATGGTGTCACCTTGTCTCACTGGCATGCATATCGCTTTCAATCCTACCATCATCACCAGATACTGTTGTCACTTTTTCTTTTAATCCATCCCCTGCTCTATCATTAGCCGAATGTCCTGCATCCCTTTTAGCTTTACGATCCTAGAACAAGATGCCCATGTTCAATAAGCAACAAAACTCAGCTTCATAATGTTGGGGACATAAAATATCAGGGGCACAAAAACTTTTCATCTATCCCATTTGCATACAAAGTAGTATTCTTTTGCATTTAGTTTCAGTGGGTTTACTTTGAAAGCAGGAGAGTAACATTGTTAAGAGGCAGATTACTTTAGATCTATATGCAACCCACTTATCACACATAAAAGGTTGGGAGATATGATAGCAGCATTGAATAAAAATATCTATTTAGTTGTTGAAATATTTGAAGTTCTACAACGCCTGTCATTTATTTCACATTCATAATGATTTGTGAATGGGAAACCAGTACTTAATTCAATTGAAGAAGCAGCCGCTTGTTATCATTTCTTTTTCCAGACTTAACTGTTTTCCCCATAAGTGTCATGTCTTAATTTATCATCTCAATTAATGAAAGAGTATACAAACATGCAGTACATCAATATTATTAATGCTTGTTACCTCTTTGTGAGGGGAATCCTCAGCTTCAAGCATATGTATGACATGCCCCATTTTAGGCCGCTTTTGTGCATTAGGGTCAGTGCAGCGCAAGGCAACAAGAAGGGCTCGCTTTAGTGCCCTTGATGTTGGTTTTTCTGGAAGCTTGGGATCCAACACTCCCTCTGCCTTCCTGTCACTTACCATCTTCTTCAGCCAGTCAACTAAATTCACCTGAAAATCTTCAACTTTTAGTTACAAGAGTATGTGTAGTCAATATTATCAGCAGCGGTATCACGAAGCTGAGAGTGAGATAGGCAAAACCTCTTCCTGAGGCCGGCTGTAATCAACTGGATTCCTGCCTGTAATTATTTCCATTATGAGTATTCCAAAACTGTACACATCACTTCTTTCATTCAACATTCCAGTACTTGCATATTCAGGAGCTACATATCTGCCAAAGGAGAAGATTTAAAGGACTTGTTGGCAACTCAAAGGGATAGAACAAAGAGTGTGCAAAGTACAAACCCAAATGTGCCCATGACACGGGTTGTAATGTAGCTGCTCTCAGAGCCAAGGAGTTTGGCAAGCCCAAAGTCCGACACCTTTGAATTCCACTGCTTGTCAATCAGGATGTTGCTTGATTTAATATCACGGTGAACAACTTTTGGTTCCAGCCCCTCATGAAGATAAGTTAGCCTATTAAATCAAACCAGTTTATGGAAAAAGGAAGTAAATTAAGCTGAGCTCAAGAAATTCACTGTGTTACATACCCTTTTGCTGTTCCCAGAATAATGTTCGTTCGAATTTCCCAGGTCAGAGGACTGCAAGGCCCAACATCCCCATGCAGCCACTGCTCTAAGTTCCCATTGTCAACATACTCATACACAAGCATTCTGTCACCAGAAGAAACATCTTAATTATAAGTGTCTATGTATATATTTGGAGATGGTGACAAATATTTTGCTAATAAAAGTATACTATTTATTAACATACAGAGAACTCCTTTAGAAGTATACGAATATAGTCCAAATAGGGAATAAATGGTAGTTGCAGATAATACAAGAGAGTACCTATGAGCTCCTTCTGCACAATACCCCAGCAACCTCACTAAATTCTTATGTCGGACTCTTCCTATAGCTTCCACTTCGACCTTAAACTCTTGCTCAGCTTGTCCCCTGACGTTTTCAATCATTCACATACCAACCTTCTTAGTTTGTGTCAAAATCTGAATAATCAATAAATAAGAGAAAAAAAAATACCTATTATTGAGCAAATTCTTAACAGCAATATTAGTGTTGTCCTTCAATATACCATGGTAAACAATTCCGTAGCCGCCTTCACCAATAACATTCTCGTCGGCGAACCCATTCGTCGCATCCTCAAGCTCCCTAAGAGTATACCAATGTCCCCAACCTAAATGCGAAACTTCAGGAATCACCGTCGGCACCTGATCGACGGGTCGAGCCTCCCCACTTCCGTGCGAAGACGACCTAGCGAGGGTACGCTCAGGGTATGAGATTCTATGATTCTTCCCAATCTCAAACTGAATTCTGTTGTACGCCGACGGGTTCTCATCCTCTGGCGTTGGTAGCAAAGCCTGCCGTTCAATTCCGGGAACTGGGTCGGGCTCGGGAAACGGTTCGTTCTGGAATCGTGTCCCGTTTGGCTTGGAATGGTGGTGATGGTCAATTCTAATCTCTTGGATCTCCTTGGAGACGACTGGAATGGAGGGTCTGCGAGAAGAGTTGGTCTTGGAGCGCTTCGAAGCGAGCCAAATGGAGATGAGGAAGAGAAGCAGCACAATGGCGGCTCCGAGAGACACGCCAAGAACAACCCACAAGCGGAGTCCGAAGATAGAGGTGGGTTTGGAGAGCTGGTCGTTCATTGTAGGCGTGGGAGGATCAGGCATGGCCGTGTGATCTCATCAATTGATCAGGTTAGCAGGGAAAAGGAGAGAACTGGAAGGTATGTATGTACATGGAAAGAAAGAATAAGGGCAAAGTGAGAGTGAGAGAGAAGAAAGACGAAGTGGGCAAAAAAGAAAAGAGAAGAAAGGAAGGATAGTAAAGAGAAGATGACATGATGGGACTTTATGGAAATAACAGAAAAGAATCAATTGCAGTATGTGTTAGGCTTGGAAGGGGGTAAGCACTAACTAGGGGGGGTCAGATAGCTTCTCTGGATGCCGCAAGGCGATACTTCTTACTTCTTAGCTTTGCTTCTTTGTGAAACTGAAATGCCGTTAGGTGAACAAATTTAGTAACTTTGCTCAATCCTCTTTCCTGAGGCGCCACTTCTCGTTCCAAGAATAGTCGGTTTCGCCGTTTCGGTCTAGTCAATTTTACCCATTAAATTCTTAGCTAGTAAGCATTGTATTCCTATTCCTATTCCTATGCATACACAAGTCACCCAATAAATAAATAAATAAATACTGTTCAAGAAGAATGATATCTCGTTAACAATGACATAAATATAATTGTTTTTTTCACTACTTTTTTAAAGGATACAACTTATTTTTTCTAAAAAATTACTCTATTGAGTACCTTTTAGGGATGTTGTGGTGATAAATACTATGAAATACTTGATGGAACCAAACACTAGTATTATTTTATTATCTTTTAGTATAATTAACAATAACTTCTACACCTTCGTTATCAATCCAAATTTTTGGATGTCCTTTCACATTTTTTTTACAGTACTTAAAAGTAAAATTACAAAAGTCGTAATATTCTTAACCAGAATTTAAATTATATATATTTATATATATCAAATATAAGTTCACAACTTTTTTAATTATCAAAGAAGATATTTTTTAAGAAAGTTTACAACTTCAATAGAGAATTACATCGATGATATATACAATATTTTTTTTAACCAAACATGAATGATAATTACTATATTTGTAGAAGGCTTACAAATTTGGAACTTACATATTTTGCTGTCTAGATTTTGAGAAATTGAGATAATGACGAGATATTATACATCACATGCATCAAATATATCACACAATATTCAACACTTCGTGATTCTTAACGTAGTTTCAAATAAGTCAAATAAGGAGACCCCATCTCCTCTTATTTGTTTATTTTGTGTGTTAAGACTTTTTCTTGTAGTTTGGAGAATGTTCGTTTCAGGAGAGATACTAATGTCATATAAGTTGGTAGAAGTTCACCACAAATCTTTCATTTAATTTTTTGCAGATGACAATATCATCTTTGCTAGATCTTTGATGGAGGACGTGGAAAAGATCCTTAATATTATTAAGGACTATGAAGATGCGGTAGGCCATAGGGTAAATTTTTTACAAGACAAAGCTCTATTTTAGTTGAAACATGCTTGAAAATGTTCACAACTTAATCCGTGATAAGATAGAAGTTATGGTCATTGAAAGCCCATTCAAATATCCATTTTACCCATTTTAATTGACAAATAGAAAAAGCACATCTCCAAAGGGTTATAGGAAAAGCTTGGGAAAAATTTAGGGTGTGGAACTCTAAATATATTCGTCACGATTCCAAAACGGTACGTGAATGACAATTGCGTAAAGCTACCCTCTAATCGTAAGTCTGAACTCCTAACTTTTAATTTCTCAAACATGCACATGTCACATATACATTTATAAACATGTTTACTCTAAAATTTGAAAGTAACAATGGCTTAAATAATTTATTCGATTCATATATATATTAAGTTCACAGTATTAATCTCCTGTATTATCGATTCTTTCCATATTCAGCATATTCAAATAGGGAATACAAGAATCACATATAGAGAATAGTGTAATTATGTCATACATGCAATTCCATACACAACGTTTTCTTCTTAGGTGTCCTATTCTTACAGAGCTTCTATATACAATCAAAGAAAAGGACTTCAACGAAAACACCAACCTTGAAAACAAAAAGAATGGAGCACTCTAAACTTCCGCTACACCTAAGACAGTTATTCTTCGACAGAAGCAAAACCTTTAAAATGTTAATAATGGGGTGAGATAAACATCTCAATGAATAAGATAATATTACCAAACAAACATATAAGTCAAATTCTACCAATATTACAAACTCCAGGATTTCATCATGAGATCACAACAAGTGATTATATGAATATCCGAGATGAATGTATGTATGTGCACGCGTATACATGTACATAATCCATAAAATAAATGGGAAAAGATTCACACTCACAGTTAATCGTGATTTCCACCACAAGGGTGATATCTCCAGTATGCTCAACAACAAGACACAAAATACAAACAAGGCCAAAGACAAATGAATACAACTCCCGCATAAACAAGAACAATCCAACTATATGAAACAATTCAAGCATAGGGTATGTTAATTTGTCCATTTAAATCTCTGGGCTAACAGGCCACATAAATCTCCAAGTTGCAAAATATGCACATATATACTCCACATTGTGGTTCTAATCTCTGATTTTGCCTTTTTCCGGTTCTCTGAGCTATGCCCATGGGATGGTCTTCTGTCCTCAGTCCTCACGTTAGCATGTTTCATCTCCAAGTCCTTTGCATCCCCGATTTTTTCTAGCTTCGTCGGCAAGGACTCCTGTGTCTACACGCAATTCGTGTTCTCCGTGAGAGTTTCAGGCACCTAGTTATTTGGTTCCATCGACTCTTGCAATACAGCGATCTCCGGGGTGGTATCTTACTATCTTCCGCCATGGATCCTACTTCCCTCTCTTCCTCAATAAGCACATTGAATCTAGCCTTCTTTTCAAACATTCTGTGCAGTTTAGTGTTGGGCTTGTAATTAAGATATTGGGCTTCATTATCTTCTATATCAAATTTAGGCCCATGTCGATTGTTCCCTCTTTTGACCCTTCTTTGGGCTATGGAAAGCATATTTTCAGCCATGGGCTTTTGTCGATATGTGCAGAGGGTCAATTCCCAATTTGTTGTCCTTCCTTGCGTCATTGGGCTCTACCTTTTTGCTCTCTGTATCCCATGTTTTGAGAAATACAATATGAGTTCAAAAACTTTGATTACTTTAGGTAAGAATAGCGCAATCCTTATTGAAATTTGGAAAGAAACAGAAGATTAGGAGTAGAAAGAAAATCTTAAGTTACCCAGATCATCAAAATCAACATACAAAGCAAACTAGGCTGGACATTTCTAACAAATAGTCAAAACTTACAATATTATAGTTAAGGCGTTCTTATTTCACTAAATTTTACTCATTTGAAGCCATTAATTATGGTCGTAGTAGATTAGTTTCAACAACATTAAAAGGTATTGAAAAAATATATAATCAATCAAAATAGTAATTCATGTCTTCTAATATGATCTCAAAGTTTCTAATGATTTATTACAAGAATTAATTTTAGACTTCTAAGATTTAGAGATAAAAGTCTAAGATTCAAATTTAAAAGTCTGTAGGCACATATACAATTTTTTTTTTTACGCAAAGAAATGTTATATGATCAACACTACATAACATTGAAAGTTTAAGAGTTGTGCATAACAAGCCATAGTTACAAAGGGCTATGGGGACTATAATAATTTATTTTTGCTTTGCTCCCACCTTCCTTATTGGGTTGCGGGGAAGCATGTGCATATGACAATTGGTTAGCCTCTGGGTTTTGGGTTAGGTGTTGGATCAATTAGTGGACCACCTTATGTAACATCCCAAATTTTCATTATCTAAGTTTCAAATAATGATAGAATTAAGTTATTTATGTTTTTAGATGCCTAGAAGTAAGTAATCAAGGAAATACATGAGAAATTTGGATAAATAAGCTAAGAGTAGAAGAAAAATGAAGTTATGAGGGCATTAGTCGACTAATGTAGCAAATCAGTTGACTGATAGTATTAAAAATCAAATCAGATTGCTGATATCTGCAATCAGTCAATTGATCAATCAATCGACTAATGAGGAGAGATCATTCGACTGATTATTCTCTGTAATAATGAAATTTTAGGTTCTAAAGCAATCAGTCGACTAATCAAGGTGGATCAATCGATTAATTGTGCATCAGTCGACTATCGAGGATCAATCAGCCAACTAATTGTCTGTTAGAGTGTGAAAGTAAGCTGGTTTTAACTGAAAAAATTAGTGAAAAAATTTACCTAAGCACCCCTAGCCTGCCCATGAAGTTTATAAATAAGAGAGTAGGGTTAAAAGGGGGATTTCCATAGTAAAGGACTCTTTAAACCCTTTTAGAAGCAAGAAGAGATGGAGAAATATGATTTTCTGAAGTTTAGAGAGGAGAGAGAGAACGAAAGGAAACATGAAGGAGAAGAAGAAGAAAGAGAAGGGACTTCTAGTTGGGAATTTAGCAAGAAAACTATAAGAGGTAAGTTTCTTAACTTGATTTCTCTAGTTTATATGAATTTTGGAGCTTGAGAAGTCATAGGATAGCAATTTTCAAATTAAAAGAAAGAGAATAAGAGAAGAAGAGGTCTAAAACTTGAGAAGCAAGAGGAGCTACAGGAAAACTAAAAGAGAATGCACAAATTTCAGCTATAGAAAGAATCAAAGGTAGCTAGTTTTTCATAAAAGTAAGTTATCTATATGTATTTTCATGTTTGTGTATGATATGACATAATTTTATGTTAAAGCCTTCCATGAATGTTTGAGAATATGTTTTCTCATGAAAGTAGAACTTGATTCCTCATGAGATATAGAAATTACTCATAGGATGAAGAGTTCTCTTCATAAGATAGCTAGAAAGCAAGTTATGATTTAGTAAGTATGTACATCTTGAAGCTTTCTATGAGTATAAATAATCAATTTTTCCTTGAAAAGTAAAGTTTATATCCTCATGGGATGACATAATTCCTTATAAGACATAAAAGTCCTTCTGGAATGACAGAACTTTAGAAATTCCTCATGCAATGACAGAAATTTATCATGGGACATTGAGTACTTTTTTTGAGAAAGTAGCTAAAGTATAATGCACTATATTGGGAAAGAAGTTTATGACATAATTTATGTGTTCATATATCAGTTTATATTTCATGGAATGAGTTTCCTATTGAAATTGCTTATATGATAGTTCTTTGATGTTCATAGAAGTGTGAATTATTTATTGAGAATTGCTTTTATGACTCAAATAGTTTTTGAAATGATTTCTCTAAGTAAACTAGCCACTGAGATTATATCTTATATTTTATGTTATGACTAACCATTTCAGGAATTGAAGTAGAAGTGAAGGAAAGCAAAAAGAACAAGATAATAGAGTTATTAAGTAGTTAGTAGCATAGAAGAAGATATGTCATCTTTCCATGTAAACCTTTGGAGATTTATGCATGTTTTGTATACATGTATAGAATAGATGAGTTGTATGTAATTCTCTTGTATTGTAGTCCTACACTAGAAGAGAAATTGCAAGAAAAGTTGAGGAAGTGTTGTAGATTATATGTATAATGAAATTAGATGATTTCATCATGTTTTAAGTCAATATTTTTCTAAAATCTAAAATTCAGGGCATATCAGCTGACCGATAACCTTGCATCAGTCGACTGATCCCTCTCGATTTTAGATAGATGTAATTTTGAAGATAATCAGTTAACCGATAGTTTCAGATCAGTCGACTGCTTGTCCTATGCCCAATATGAAATTTTATATTGAAATTTGTTTCAAAATTTTCCTATTTTTGTATAATCAGACATTTTATGAGAATTTTCAAAAAAATCCTGTGGTTAAAACCAAGATTTTCACTAAATATATATTACAATTTTCCTAAATTGTATTAGTTTAGTATAAATTTAGCAGACATTACACCTTCTACCTCAACTCATTGAGTGGATCCATTTGATTTGTGGATCACATACAACTATATTGTCCCCTCCTTATTAGCTATGTCCACTATTTTTAACACTCTAGGATAACTTGTCAACATCTTTAACCCTTAAATGATTCATGAGGAGCCTTGTACTACAAGGACTCAACTTTGTACCCAAAATCATTTTTAGTTAAGTCCAAAATTTCAAAAGTAGCTCCATCTGTTAGAGTCACAATTGTTCCATAATTCGCATTGATCGCTAATGTAATCATCTCACATAAGCTGCACCACGATAAATTTTTTCACAAAATATATCCATAGACTATTTGTTCTAAAAAAAGAAAACCACAATGAAAATCACAACAAAGGCAAATTTCAAAGCTAGCCCACACCCAAAATGAATATGACCAATTTCAAGACAAGTAATCGATAAACACCAAATCAACATAGGCTTTGTTCATTTCAGATCTAACCCACTCCAATTTCAAGATCAACTGACCTTAATAAGCCTCGGTTGGAAGAAAATCGAAGCACCACACCAAAAGAAATGGGTCTTAGGGTTCAAATTGTTGGAAGCAATGAAAGAAACGCACTGTTGAAAGTAATCAAGAAAGACACTGTCAATGCCATTTTGTGTCGCCCTTGTCGTTGACATCACAATTGCAATTGCCGTCAACCATAGCTAATGGATGTTTGAAGGTTAAACGATATTGTTTTGCCACCTCTCCTCTTTGGAGTTTCTCAAATTCAATTATATCCAGATGTTAAGTTACTAGTCCATGAGGGGTAATTCTGGAATAGCACATTTGAGTCCACGTGGGAAATGACGTGTATGCTTAAATGTGTCACATAGACTGTCCAATCAGTACTTTTTGTCATTAGAATAGACAACGTACTAAGAAGAATAGATTTGCATAAAAAAATGAAACATATAGGACATAATTGACTCAAAAAAAGAGACAAAATTAAAATTTAGTGTAAATGTTAGGGACATAAAATGTACTTATCATATTTATAAAAATATTTACTATATTTAAAATTCAATACCTTCATTCATATTATGACAAATAAATAATTTCCACCTAAAATCTAGAATATAATCTAACTCAATGATAATTCAGAATGGGAAGGGCAAAGGAACAGGTAGTAGAAGATGAACTTAGCTTGTTTATTGGGATCATAGGGGTGAAACTAAAACATATTATTAGTGATAACACAGTACAAAATAAGGGATCCCCCGCAAGTTGACGCGCCCAAGACAAAAAGAAGTAAAATAGAGCAAACCACAAGACGAGTACACAGACAGTAAGAAGCAGCAGCTATTTGACATGAAAACCGGGGCCTTGTGGGGGAAAGCGAAAAGAGAAAACCACGCTTCATCTTCGTCTTCATCGATTCTTAGTTTGTCTCAGCTCTTTATTGCTGTTGCAGACACTAGATGGAGGCCACTAGCACTGATTACTAGTAGCGGTGAATGCTGGAGTGCCCTTCAACCTGTTGAGGTTGAACTTCTTCACGTCCTCTACGCACACGTCCTTGAACAACCCAACATCCGAGACCCCTCTTATCAGTTGGTACCCCCGCTTCCTGAACTGGTCGGGCCCATCAAAGGGCATGGCCATTCCCGCCAAATAAGGCCCACCTCCCTCTTTCCTCTCGAACCCCAAAACCGTGCTCTCTATCTTCCTCATCATCTCCCTCACCTTCTCGTTTCGTGGTTCATGCAAGCAGCCCACGCTCGCACTCAGGTCCAACGGCCCAACCATAATCCCGTCCACTCCGTCGACTCCAGCAATCCCCGCCACGTTGTTCACCGCCTCCTGCGTCTCCACCTGGCACAGTATCAGCAAGTCCTTCGCGTACTCGTTCGCGTATTCCTGGTCTATTCCGAATCTGGACGCCCTCACGATTGGGGTGGCGACGCCTCTCACTCCGTAAGGCGGGTAGCGGCAGTACGACACGGCCCGCTTCGCGGTCTCTGGGCCGTCGATTAAAGGGAAGATGAGGCCTTGCGGGCCCAGGTCCAGTACTTTCTTGACCCACACATGGTTGACCTCGGGTACGCGAACGATAACGGGAGTCTTGGCGGATGAGATGGCGTGGATGCATCGGAGGGCCTCGGAGATGCCACCGAAGCCGTGCTCCAAGTCTATTATGATGAAGTCGTAGCCTGACCACCCGGCTATTTCAGCCATTGTTGGAGAGAAACTGAGAAACGACATGCCGTACAGACATTCGCCGTTTTGGAGGCGGGCTTTCAGAGATTTGGGCTTGGTGGTGATGAGCTGGTCGTCGTGGTGGTGACCGTAGGGGATTGTTTCGATGTGGATACCATTGGTGCGTGTGTGTCCGTTGGAGTGGCCGTTGACGTGGCTGATATCTTCCATTTGGGGGGTATAAAGGAGAATATAGGAAATGTGAGGAAGATTCAAGGGAGGCACCGAAAGCTAGCTAGAGGAGCTAAGGAGAGGATTAGCAGGCTAGCTTTCAGAGAGAAGTTTGAGGCTTGAGAGGTATGTGTGGTGGAAAGGGGTTTTTATAGTGAAAGGAGTATGAGGTCCTGCTATATATGGACGTGCATGATCACTTATCAGCACCATTCACCGATAATTTTTTTTGGTGATAATCAGATCACTTTTTTTTTTCTCTCTTTCTAATTTTAATTTTTATAAATTAATTTCTCTTGGTGGAGGTGGAGGTTAGCCAGAGGGCAGAAGGTAAGTCGGTTGCCAGTAGTGGATGAGAGGATAAATGGATAATGAACATAATAAGAGAGCAGAAGGGGTATGTGGTCACGTTTGGCTCACGTGCAGATTCAAGATATCAATACCAGGGAATGAGGCTTCTCTGCTTGGCTAGGTGAGATCTATATCAGATTCAACGATTCATAGGTAAAAAATATGATGTTTGCCAAGCAGAAACTCCAAATCCCAATACCAAGGGCGTACTGGACACTGGTAGATTGAAGGATCTTGACTCTTTGACACCTTATTTTATTGAGGTATCTACTAATTCATACCCAGCTTACTCAATCGCTTAAAATAATATAATAATAATGGTAATAAAATTGCATCTCAATATGCGACATAATATGAATCATTTTACAGTGTATTGATTTCAAATATTATCAAAATTCAAGTAACATTAAAATGGTTAAGTTTATATATTTGAGTGTGAGATTAAAGACATTTAATGTGTAATTAAATATATGAGTAATAGTAATTTCTTCGTCAGTCTAAATATATAGTTTTCAGAAAATATATTATCCTGAAATAGATAAAGTAACGAATATAATTAATAGCTAAATATGATTCAATAGTGTATATATCTATAGAAGGTTATACTTAATTAGTTATAAATCAAAATATATAGACTAAATTAATTTTCGTTCCTATAAAACATATTTACAGTACTCAACTCTTTTCTGTACTTTCAAAAATTATACGTTTTCTTCTTATAAGAAAAGACAATTCACAATTATATATATATATATATATATATATATATATATTGGCCAAAATTCCTTTATATCTGTTATTTATATGATATAAAAAATATTAAATATATATTGGCCGAATACAAAAATAGTAACTTTTCAAAATTTATAATAAAAATAAATTTATAATTTTCAATACAAAATAAATAATAGTAAAATAAATGTTTTAAAAATATATTTAATAATAAATTATATATTTAATAAAAATAACAGTAAGATATATATATTTTGATTATATTCTAACTTGAACTGATTGTGTAAACTTGTAAAGTAAAAAAATTCAAGTTAAATTAAAACTCTGAATCAAAAGTTAAAACATTGACTGTGAATTGTGAAAGCATTAATGAATACGGCACGCGTTCATTAATGCTTTCATCCCTGCCGTGTTCATTAATGTTTTCATCTGATCTTTAGGTAATTTTGTTCCGATCTTTACCCAAAAAAAAAAAATTGTGAAAGCATTGGAGTCAATGAGGTTACATCAATGAACAGATCGCGTTTTCATCCGAATTGATTACGGCTAATTGGTTTTTTTTTTTTTTTCAATGGTTTTGTGGGAGATGACATCGGTGACTTTCAGGGCATTGGTAGACGCACCGGCAGAAGAAGAGGGAGCCCATGCACAGTGTGGATTTAGTCGGTTAGGACTTGTGTTTTTTAAAAAGTTTTAAAAATTAATTTTTATTTTAATTCATCATTAAAGTTTGTTACATTAGTTACTTTTATGTAAGAATAATTTTTATAAAAAAAAATCAAAAGTAAAGTTTAAATTAAACATCAAATGATCATATTATTCATTAAAACAGTGGAGAGTTGTTTATAACATTCATTTATAAGTTTTTAAAAGATTTACTATTAAATTTGAGAGTTGTTTAAGCCTTAAAGTAGTAGGAAGTTGATTAAGTTGATGTGACATTGTAGGACTTATAATAAGAACTCAAATGAGTTTTACCACTGAAAATGTTTTAAGTAACTAAAAAAAAGGTTTAGATAACTGAACCGGTCGAGATATTGATCTAAAGGTTAACGATTGAATCAATAGTATTTAAAATATATTAAAATATATAATTAATATATATAACCATGCATAATTAAATATCTCATAAATATAAATATATAAATTCAATTAAATACTTAATACCTCATGATATAAAACACATTTTATGCCAATCGCATATCATAACTTCTGAACGGAGATGATGATAGATTAATGAATCTAGACTTAAAAAGATAACTGTAATCAAGGAAATGAATAAATCAATGAACGGGAAAGAGGAAGATTGTAACAAATTAGAAATGTGAAGCATTGAATTTGAAACAAAATAAAAAAAAAATTAACCTTAAAATTTCGAACAACAGCGAGAAGGCAGAGGCAATGCGAGAAAGAGCAATGAAGACGAACAGAGACAACGGGAAGTGCAAACAGCTGTAGTGGGGTGGACGTACATCACTGGTGTGACTGAAGTGAAATGTGAATGTCTGAGGGTGTTTGGGTGGCTTATCTACATTCAGCAAAACGTCATTGCCTCGAAATTTAAAAAAAAATACCTAAATTGGTGGAATCGGCCAATTATCATCAGTTTGGCTAGTTCAATGCCGGTTCACTTGGTTCTGCTTCGTTTCGATAGCTTTCATATTTTCTGGACTAACCCGAACCAGGCTACTAGTTGGTTCACTAGTTTTTTAGTCCGATTAGCTGGTCTGATTTACATAACACTGGTAAAAACACCTTTCAATGCCTAATAATTAGACCATAGTCAAATTAAAGTTAAACTAGTGTATTTTAAAATATTAAAACAATTATATATATAATTAAAGATTATAAACATAAATTCAATTAAAAATAAGATTTGATGTCAACATCCACAATCAAAAGTTTACAATAAAATTAATCAAATAATAATAAAATATTATTAATTAATACAATATTCATTAATATCAAATTCATAAATATCTGAAAATTTCACTAAAATCGATTGATCGATAATACTAATTTTTTATAACCTGATTATAAAATAAGAATTTTTTTAAAAATAAAAAATAGTCAAATGGACCGGTTAAATTGATTCTCACATGGTTCATCTAATTCTTGGTCAATTTGATTAATTTTATACCATTTCGATCACTCACCGATTTTAAGAATTATTTTAGACCAAACTAATAGTCGATTCTCCTGTTCAACTGGTTGAATCGGCCTATCTAGTCTTATTCTAATAACTATGCCATAACCGAATTTTTAGTTTTTATATTTTTATCTTTTAAACTATTAATATCTTAAAAATTAACTATTCAAATCAAACAATACCCTTTTGTGTCTTTCGGAAATAGGAGAGGCATCTTGTTCATAGACCAATTTCATGCCCTTAATTACATAGAAAAGAGTAACGAGCTCTAAATGGAAACAGTTCCTTTCTATTTACTATTTAGATAATAAATCATATATATTTTTTATTATTTTTTCTCTTTGAACTTATATAGATAAATGACACTAGAATTTTGGACAAAACACATTAACATATATAAAGGTTATACAGTACAAAATTAAAAGTTTATGGGGGAGTTTATTATCAACTTTTAAAATTAAGAAAATAAATTATGCAACCCCCTAAATTGAAGGATTTTCTTGATTTTCAGCCTTTGTAAAAGCTGCACTTAATGAATCTTAAACAACAAAAATATTATATATGGCCAAAATGAAAAGAATCTGCTTAATTTGGAAAATTATACAATTATCTCCTCAACTTTGATAGAGCAACAAATCCTTTTGAACTTTTAATTTTATGCAATATAATTTCTATATTAACTTTTTTTATTCATAATATCAACTTCACTTGTTCATATTTAATCCTAATCATTCCTTACCCAATTATTTTATTTTTAAAAAATATATTGCATATAAAATAAATTTCATTAATCAAAAAATAAATTAAGAAAAATTTGTAACATATATGACATATAAAAATCATATGATTTTTTAAAATAAAAATTATTAAATATAATTCAAACAAAAAATGGATTCAATTTAATTTGAAAAAAGAAGGGTTTATTAAATAAAACAAATATGTATGTGTTTTGTTTATTTTGAGGTGTATAGAAATAGAAAGTGGAGAAAGAGAAAGGAAAATTGAAGTAGTTAAAGTAGATGGGAAGAAAGACGGAGCCGACTGGTGGCATGAGAGACGTTATCACTTATGACTTCTGATTTGTTATATATCTTCTCAAAAATAGATAGTATGTTTATCTTTTTATTAATTATTAAATTTATAATATATTTGTCATTTTATGAAATATTAAATTGGATATTTAATAATTTAAATTTCAAGTAATAATTTTTTAAAAAATAACTAAATTTTAAATTATTAAATTTTAAATTTAATAAAACGTACTGACTTGATTGCTTATTAGCATTAACCGTCCCGATATATCAACGCCTTCATAGGTTATGACCTAATTATAAGTTTATAACTTTATACACAAATGTAATAAATCCACCACAATATTTCACAATAACAGACAAGTCAAATATCTATTAACATTAACACCAAAACAATCCAAAAATTTGCAGGAGTCCGTAAAATGATTATGACTATTCAACGAAGGAGAGTGAATTGAAAATTTACAAATTTTCGTGAAGGAGAAGAGTAATTTTCCCTCACACGTTGTTTCAACGTTAATTTGTAAATTAAAATAATAATTTGTTATATTCCAACTTTTTCTCTATTATTTCCAATTATCTATAAAATTATTTATAATATAAAATTAAAAAATAACTAGAGAATCGTAAAATTATAACATTATTAAATGCACAATACAAAAAAAAATGTAGGTTTAAGTTAAATTGTTGCTAAATCATGAGCTTAATGGTGATTTGTTGAATTACTGTTAGGCCACTATGTTCTAATGATAATAGTGGTTGCTCATGTGTCATAACGGCGCTGCTAAAAGTTAAAACACTTTTTCTAGTGCCGATTCGGAGAAACTATATGGCGGTTTCAAGAAACTTGTTGTCAGGACAATGAGGACTTAGGACTTGTTGATATTAAAAAAGGAATAGGAATGAAAAAAAATGAAGAAAAAAAATGAAAAAAAGAGAAGGAAAAGAAAAAAATTTGTTTAATATGTACTAAAAAAAGAAGAAAACCAAATTATTATATATTTTGTAAAGATAATAGAAAATAAATATAAAAATAATTTATTATTTTATCTTTCATTATTTAACCCCAAGAGCAGCCGGTCAATTGGCTACCAAGTGTCTGGCAGCTTCCGGTCAACCAACCTGCTACCAAGCACCCGCCAACAGCCTGGTGCTAGCCGAGGTGCAAATGTAGGGAGAGATGAGAGAAAATAGAGTTTAATGTGAGAACTGATAAATCAGAGACATTATGACGTGAACGCTTTTGGACTCAATCAAATGCTCCAACAACATAGGGGAGGGTGACAGGGGAAAGAGGCAGACTTTACAGCGGCGAGGACAAGCACATACGGGAACTTGAACAAATGTAGGGCAACATTGAAGGGTAACATTGACAATCTATTGAACTATAAGGGACAAATGGAATAAGTTGTCTTTTCTTTCCATCAAGATAACCGAATTTTCATGACTTATGCGATGGAAAAGAAATCTCTCAAAATAATAGAAGGAAAAAAACTATTTTCTGTGTCCAGCGTCTACAGTATAACTAATCAAACGAAAAAAAAGAAATAGTAATGAACCTCTTTTTTTCTTTCTAACACTTTTTAACCTACTAAACGACCCTTAATCACAGTTTGATCGAATTACCATTGAGTTCAATGAATTGTAAAAACATTACCACAATATATGTAATGATTTGCAGTTAAGGAGAAACGAGATCTCTCTGACAACGTGGCAACCAATAAGAACACAATCAACATTCTTTCTTACCATGAGGTATATTCAAATTTAGCTAACGTTAATTTTGTAATTTTCGTTCGACCTAATATCCGTTGTCCCTATTTAAACATTTGATGGTTGATTTAGCAACGATTTTTTCAATCGGCGGCCTTAGTAGTGTTTGAGGCAATAGTTAGTTAAAATTGTTGTTAAACCATGATGATATAATTAGTGATATTCTGGCCAACCACCGCTAAATCCATTTTTTGTTGGTAGTGGTATTTTTAGAGGAACTCAGATGAAATTAACTGCACATCTCGAAAATAATATTGTAGATGATAACCATAGTGTATATCCTGTAGCATTTAATTATTTTATTTCTAAGGACAAATTAAGTTGCTTTGGAATAGAAGAAAGTGATCGATCATATAAAGTTGCCACAAACGTTTGATGACATTGATGAGAAATGGGGGTACAAAGAATTCGTTTGGTTCGCATTATAAATAAGTAATGAAAAAGAAAAGAAGAATGAGAAGAAAAAAATAAAAAACAACGAAAGAAAAAAAATTATTTAGCTAGGTGTGAAAAATGATTAAAAAATATTTTAATATGATAGTTTTACTAAATTACCTCTATTTATATTTTTTATTTTAAAAAATAAATAAATGCCTCTCTTTTTTTGTGCTTCTCTTTCTCTCTCTCAGACACACACAATCCAATCCAGTTTGACAAAAAATTATTTGGCTAGGTGTAAAAAATGATTAAAAAATATTTTAATATGTATTTTTTAATATGATAGTTTTACTAAATTATCTCTATTTATATTTTTTATTTTAAAAAATAAATAAATGTCTCTCTTTTTTGTGGTTCTCTTTCTCTCTCAGACACAAACAATCCAGTCTAATTTGGCTCTCTCTCTCTCTCTCTCTCTCTCTCTCTCTCTCTCTCTCTCTCTCTCTCTCTCTCTCTCTCTCTCTCTCACAAAAAAAAATCCAAATATCTAATATTTCTTAATTTTGGGCATATATCATCAAATATCTAAAATACCTGACTCCATTGTCATTCCTAGTTAATTTAAGTTACTTAATTAAGAGACATTGACATATATTCAATAGCTATGTATAATTTAATAATATGTTCTGTCCACACAATGTCACAACTTTCCTTTCATCAACAGAGTGAAATAAATTATCTGTTTTTTTAATTAAGGAAAACTATTAAATACGAGTTTTTTTGTATTAACATTATTTTTAAAATATTGTGTATAATAACAAAATTATTCAAATTAATAAAAATGATATTATTCATTCTTATTAACTATATTAATCTTTTAAACTTTGTGATGAGTATTAATTAAATGATTTTTGAAAATTTATGTATTTTTTACATGAATAAAAATTTTATTATTAAAATTAAAAAAAAATGACATATACTTGTATAAAAAAAATAGTTATCATGAGAACTGAAAAATATATTTAAAAATACTCTGAAAAAATATTCAACCAAGTTATTAAAATATTTTTAATTTTAATTATTCCAACATTTATTTTAACTAATTTATTTTTTCAAAAAATATATTCTATGTTTAACACGTTAGCATTTGAATCTAGGACAAAATGATATTATTTTAAAATTGAAGGTGCTTGAACAAATTAAACTTTCAATTAATAGTTATGTCCGATTTTTTTTATATAAAGAAGAGATTATTTTAATTAATATTCAAGGTAACTTAGGCAAAGGTTGACGGGATATATAGTGCCCCTATGCTTTTTTGCTCTGGTCTGTATCTAAACTTGCACTATTTTATTTAATTTAAATTTCCTCTTTTTACCAAAAAAGGAAAGGAAAAAACAGGACATGAGGCGACAAGATTCTCACGGCGACAAGATCGAGAGAAATGATTGGATCACGTGGAACCCAATGATGGCGCTCATAAATTATTGTTTTCTTCAAATAGCAAGAAAATAAAAAATCCAACCACATGACTTGCCGATTACATTATTGTTTTTGCCGACTTAATAGTTATATTCACGTGTCATTAAACGTTCAAATAATATAACTTGTAGCTCACTTATTGGCCCCTTTGGTAGCCCCTGGAACCGGAAATGGGTGGATGGAATTTCAATACTGCACATGCTTATCCTTATAGGTATGAGATGTTATACAGTAAGTGGATAGACTATGGGATTTCCACTTTCACATAAATTGTACATGATAAACCGATTTTTCAAATGAAAAATTGAGTGAAATTCCAAAATGCCCTCTAATTTATTCTTAATCCTGAAAGTGCCCTCTGACTTGCGGTTCTACCTGCCTACCTGTTGTTGAGAATATGAGAGAGCAATGAGAGACTTTGGAGAGGAGAGAAAATTTTGCGAACTTGGGATTATTGGAAATGAAAGGGCCGTTAGGTATTTAAAAAAGAGTTTGAATGAAAAGGAAATAGGAAAATGGAAAGGAAGAGAGAATGGAAAAAGGAGGAAAAAAAAAAACTTATTTGGTATGCAATAGAAAAAAAAAATAAGATATATATTTTTTAAAAGATAATGAAAAATAAATATAAAAGTAATTTACTATTTTGCCCAATAACTTCTGCAGAGTCGGTCGACCGGCTGTCATCGCCAATCGAGCACCAGTCGACCGACCTGCTGCAGGCTTGTCGATCGGCCTACTATAGGCCGGTAGCCCAATGCCCAATACTCCGGTTACCCGTCGGCCGATCGCTTGTCACCATGCTTTGAAAGGTTGGATCTTACTTGTTGGACACCATTATTGTGACCGTGAACAATTCAAAACCTGCACTGCTGAAGCGTGCTTGTGACGCAGAAGGATACTGCGACGCCAAAGGATATTGCGGGTGCTACTATTTTAATTTATTATATGAATGTGAGTGCGAGATGGTCGAGAATATCAAGATTTTGAAGGAAGAGGGAATGAAGGTGTGGGAGGACAGAACGTGAGATCAGAGCGTGGGTAAATTTGACATTTATCTTCCTTTTCCCTTTCCATGATCGGTTTTCCATCGATGAAGCGATGGAAACGAATATCAGGATTTTGAAGGAAGAGGGAATGCCGGCTTCCGTTCCAACTGCTACAGTCAGCGATACCAAACAACGGAAAAAATGCACAGTAATAGAAAGACGCTTTCCTACGCTTTTCTTTCCCGCTTTCGTGAGCATACCAAACGGCCCCGAAGAGTAATCTTTACACTGAACATTGAAAAGAAACAACATCAAAAAATCTTTATATTACACAAAAAAATGGAAATCCACAGATCTGCCAATGAGACTTGAGATTCAGAGAGAGAAATTTGAGAAGTTGGGATTATTGGGGATCAAAAGTTGAGGGGAGATTGCTGCTACAAATATCTAGTTTCATTGTCGTTCCTCCTCCCCTTACGAATGTGACGAGAACAATGTGGAAGTGAGGGAAGTAGATCTGTGACAAGAACGATGTGGGTTGCGACTTGACGAGAACAGAGGCGTGGAGAGATGAGGAAGATGGTTGACGATGTTGGGCGTGAGCTATGAAGGCTGAGAGTGAGGACAATGGAGGCTAAGAGTGAAGAAGATGGAGGCTGATGGGGGATTAGGGTTGAGGGGTATTTTGGTAAAAATAACTTATTAAAAAATACATACTAAAGTATTTATTTATTTTTCTATCACATACCAAACAATATTTTTTTTTCTTTTTTTTATTCCTTTTTTTTTCTATTTTCCTATTTCCTTTCTATTTTTATTCTATATTGAATTCTAAACACACGTAAAGGATTCATGGATTAAGATTCGAGTTTTCTTACAATAAAAAATAATATATTTTAATTGAACTGGGACTCCTTGAGCAAGGGTGTTTAAAATCAAACCAAACTAATTAAATCCAAAAAATGAGATTTAAATCGATTTTTGAAATATGAATTTTAATTTGTTTAGTTCGGTTATCAGTTTGGTTTGGTTAGTTTAGTTAACCGAACCAACTTTAAATATAAAAAAAATATATATATAATATTATATTTATATATTTTTATGTCAACAAAATTATTTTTATATATTATATAATTAACTTGGTCTTTTTTTAATATTTATATATATTTCATTAAAATTAAAAATCACATATTATTATAAACAAAAGTGTTTAAAATCCAGTCAAATCATCAAAAAGTTAAAACTAAATAGGTCCATAATTTCACAAAACTAATTAGCTTAATTCAGTTTAGTTAAAACACAAAATCGAACCAAATCGAACCTATAAACACCCATATTCTTGAGTATGGTGTCATGGCTCACATGGACTATAATATTTTGAATAAAATTGAGGTAAAGTTTTAAAATATTGATTATTTAATATTTTAATAAATAAATAATGTATACAGTTTTTTAAAAAATTAATTGGAAACTAATAAATAATATTAATAGCAATCATTGTTTTAAAAAAGAAAAACTATCTAAATTTTAACTTTTGTTGTTGGGTCATGATCACCTCCCAACAATACACTATTTAGATATTGAAAAAATGGGAATATATACTTGATATGTTTAGAGAAGTTTGATGTGGCATTTGAATTTTTTTTTTGTACAAGAGAAAGCTAGGAAAGTTTAAAAAAATGGGAATATATACTTGATATGTTTAGAGAAGTTTGATGTGCCATTTGAATTTTTTTTTGTACACGAAACTAGGAAAGTTAAAAAAAAAATTTTTTTTTAAGGTATAGCAAACATTTTAGAGGATGTAATTAACAAGGAGAGAGGCAAACTGAAGGCGACTAGGAAATCCTTCCATAGACACATATGAGTAGAGTCATGAGCACTTATTTTAGCAAGAACATTGATATATTGATTTGTCTCTCTTAAAATATGATTGATGCTGATTCTGTGCTTATGGATAAAAACATGTCCGACGACATCCTCGACAATGACATTTGAATTTATAAAATAAAAAATATAGCACTATTTATTAGAGTATTAAAATTGAGGGATTTATTTATGAATTTTAAAAATTCCAAAGTTTTTTACGATTGATATAAAGTTGTTTTTTTTTTATCATGATAATATACTAAAGTTTACAGATGAATGTATCCAGCAATTTAAAGAAAGGATGTTAGGTCTTATTCATAATTATTGACTGAGCAAAAAACACTTAGTTTGATTGTATTAAAATAATATTATAAAATCGAAATGCATCAATTATTAATCAGCCCAAAGGCAACCCAAGATGTAAAATATTAAATGCATTATCCAAAAAAATGGTATTTAGTGTCGGTTAAAAATACTTTTTAACATCGGTTTTGATTGATGTTAAATGATTTAACATCGATTTTCAAAATCGACGTTAAATGCTTTATTGCGATGTTATTTGATTTCGATTTTGACATCTGTGAAAATAACTGACGTTAGATGAAACCGATGCTAAAATCTGTTATTTAATGCCAGTTATGACTAACGCTAAAATCTATCATTTAGCGTCGATTATAATTGACGTTAAATACTGTCATTTAGAGTCAGTTATGATCGACATTATATTCTGTAATTTAGCATTGGTTACAACTGACATTAGATGCTGTCATTTAGCGTCGGTCGACTTTTACTAATGTCATTTTTACTATCATTTAGTGTTGGTTTTTACCATTGCTAAAAGTGTGATCTAACATTAATTTTAACTTACACTAGATGACTTTAGCCAATTTTTATTCTAATTTAATTAAATGGACACTTAAGTTAATTTTCAAAACTAACCTTATAAATACAATCAAATTTAATTTATATATATACAATTCAATATATTATTTGGCCAAAATTTATCAGAAAGTCAAACTATAAAAGAAAATATATTTGAATAAAAACATATACATTTTTAAACATATCTTTACATCAAATCCAAAGTTAAAAATTAAAAAGTTAACATATTCTAAATATACAAGTTTCACATGTCCTAACAAAATAAATATTACAACTAGTCATAGTCATTGGTTGTGACTAACTCCAGAAGAACGTCGATGTCCTTAAGGTGAAGCTCTTGCACTATTTGCATCAGCTGCCTGTAAACATAATATTTATTATTGAAGTTCATAGTGAATGAAAATAATAAATTAATAAGTCTAAAATTATATTACCTGTGAACCATTTAGTTCTGGGACACGTGCAACTTCTGGAGGTAGTTGTAGTTCTGAAGTAGATGAATCAGATATTAAGGTTCACAGTCAGTTGCAGAAACAATAAGACTCTTGATGTGATTCTTTTTCTTCTCTTGGCTTTCTTTACCTGATTCTTGTGCAGTTTAGAAATAAGGGAAAAGCATCAACAGAAATTCTAGTTCACTAATTGTAGTCACTCTCTTTATAGCCATAAATAATTCACTTAATCTCACTGAAACCACCACATCATTATTAATTCTTTCATACATCCAGAAACACTCAACAACAATGTTACTTAAACAAGTTAACCGAAGGTCAAGATAAAATTCAAGATCGCCTACAGTCCTACACGAGCCAAAGCAAGGAATAGAACCACACCAAAATTAGCTAACCTCATGCTGCAATGTTTAAATGCAACGCACAAATTAACCCCAAATGTATTATCTGAAGCTTCAGTCAATTTATTTCCAGAGAAAACATGCATGCCCCTAGTCATTTATGCATGAAACATTAATTTTTTAAAAGGGACCATGAATGCTTGATGCAAACATCAAGTGTTGTAGATTTTAATTTCCTTTTCCCTAGAAAAAAGACATGAGTATTAATAATTAGCCTTTCTCCTCTACTTAACAAGTGTTGCAGATGGTAGTTAATCCTCACTTTCTCTTGAAAAAGCAAAAAGACCCTAAATCAAAGGCTAGACTTTGATTATTGGTAGAAAAAGAAAGAAGTCTGAGAGAATGATAAATGTATCATACGTGTTTACAACATGGCAAGAAGAATGGTGATTGAACGACAAATCAAGGGCCTACCCCAAAGTCTCCATCTTCTCAATTTTCTTTCCTATCTTTTTCAATGCCTTCATTGTATGCACAATTCAAACAAACACATCTATAAGAAAGAGGAAAAAGAACTATCATATGTACTGATTAATTTCAGTGGAAGCTAAGTTTGTTATAAATTATGTCTTAATTAAAAATAACATATTTATATGTACTTATTTTATAAATGAAATTTCCAACTACATGCTGTAACTTTGTTATGTAAATGAAGGGCACAATTTTGAAATCAAGCTACAAATGAGACAGACATTTATATTCACTTAAGCTAGTTATGGTTAAAAAAAAAATCAGCAGGATTTATATAGCATTCAGACAAACATAATCCCAAGGATAAATTAAATGCCAAAAAGTGCGGATTGGGGGAAGTTTTCATAGTTAAAAATGGGGGAAACATAGTTAACAAGTCTATGGACATGTTGCAGTAGTAAAAGTGACATAATTAATTACAGTGGAAACGGGAATAGAGAATTTGAAGCAAAATAACTACAATGAAAGAATAAAATACCTTACTCTAATAAGTTGTAAAGATCAACTCCTACATATGAACAGCTTTGTTATCAAGTCTCCACTCCAAAGCATATAGCCAATGGTTGCATCATTTGCTTAATCAAAACTTCATGATCAACTCTCAGATGTGAAGACCGATAGTGATCATAAGAAGTCTAAAAGGCTGAAATATTAGCATGGTCTGAAAACCTAAACCTAAAAAATGTGAACCAAAATAGGGAAGTGTTTGAATAAGTTACTCATAATATGACCGCTATGCAAAATACGAAATCAAAAGAGAATTTAGCAATATATCCCATACTTCATAGGATCAACATACACATATGAATGCCATAGTGCTTTAATATTTTGAGATTTCAGGTAATCAAAACTATTGTGTTCTAATATACTTAATAAGATCAAGTGTAGTTTCGTAAGCTATCTCATCAACATAGTAGAAGTCTTTAAGCTAATATGAAGCATCATATTTATGGAGTGCCTTGCATCAACCAAAGTAGCATCGGGCTGCTCAATTAATCCAAGTAAATGAAGCTTCATGAGGCATCCTATTTGACTTATTTTTTCTTGGTAAAGGGTTCAAATAGGATAAGTTTATCAAGTTCAGAAAAAGTGCAATTTAAACTATCAAACAAGAGAGCAAATATGCTTCATATGTGAAGCATTGAAAAAAGGCAGAGCAAGGAACTCAATATAAGAGAAAGGGAATCAATTTTCAATTATTTTATTCAAAAAGGAAGAGTAACAGCTAAGATTTTATAGCTAAAGATAAAGGAATGACCAATAACATTCATCTTAGACAAACCAATGTCCGAAAGGAAAGTGTATACATCTTGTCCGGTGAAATAGAATCCTAAGGAGAAAAAGAGATTCACTAACAATAGCCACAAAATAACAAAGGACCAAAATTAAACACTAGAACATATGAGAAAAAGAGACCAAAACAAAATCTGCTATCCTTGCCTTGATCAACGCTGCTTATCATAGAGGAGGTCGACAAAATGAAGAAAGAAGGAGTTAGCTTCCCCGACGAAGGTGGTGGCCACCACATCGGCTCGTCTTTCTCGCCTTTAACTCTTCCTTTTCTTTCGACCGAGTCTCTCTCACGCAAAGGCAATGTCTGTGTGTTCTAGGATTCTCAATTAGGGTCAAGTAGTCATATGGAAAATGGGGGGGAATTTTTTTTTTTTTTGTGAAATTGGGCATGAGTGAAATGGGGGGAAATTGAGAATGAGTGAAAATGAGTAAGGAGGGAAGCAAAAACTTTTACAATATTTTTACCCATAAAATAATATTAAATTTTATATAAATATTTTGATTAATAAAGATAATAATCTTATTAAAAATTAACTAATTACATAAAAGAAAAGTTAATGAAAAGAATAAAAAATATAATAAATAAAATATGTTTTTAGGGAAAAATTATTGATTTATTTTATTTAATAAATAGGAATTTAAACCAACAATTTCAATTTGGAGATACTCTGAGTTCACACCAAAAAAAGAAATTTAATGAAAGATAATTAAATAAATATTTTCAAAATATTTTATTTAAAAGAATTGCTAAAAACTTGAAAATTTTATTCGTTTTTAATTATTTAAAAAAATTAAAAATTAATTATTCATTTTATTTAAAAATTTGACATATTTGATCAATAAAAATTAGATCATACTCATATTAATGTCTAAATTATGTGTAGGATTTAGTCGATTAGATTAATAATTTAGAATCTTGCAAAGATACCAAATCCAAAGACGATCAGAGTGCGAGAGATGAGAGCATGAGATCACATTTGAGATTAACATTGAAGAGATTAGAATGAGGCAAGTTTTAATCAAATTTAAGATTAACACTGAATTAGTGTGAGTGAGAGGGGTTTGTAGTGCATTTTCCTTGTAGTGGTAGTGGATCGCATTTCGTGAAGGTCTTGGTGGGGTTTGATTTGGAACTAAAAAAATGGATAAAATGCTTGGTGAAGCATAGAGAATAGACTGGGAGATTTGAGCACATCTAAGCGCGTGAAGTGAAGACGTTACCGAATTTGAGATTGAGAAATCATGATGAGGAAGAAACAGGTTGAAAATTCATGAAGTGTGAAAAGAGACAACCTCACGTCGATACCTTGTCTATGACATCCCTCTCTCTCTCTCTCTTTCTCTCTCTCTCACTCTTTCTCTCTCTAACCCAATGTTGAGATGAAATACTATCGACAAGTGTATCGAGTCATCAAGTAATATAGAAAATGAGTAGAGTGTCAATCCCATGAGGATTATAGTAATCAAGTACCGATTTTGCTATTTCTACACTATCTAGACGATCGAATTTTAATGTGGTTAAACTAAACTAGCCTAAATTAATTTTCAAAAATAAACTAAATTACTAATGATTAACGAAAAGTCACACAATTAAACTAAGAAAAGTATGCAAATTATCAAAGTATTAGGGATCTGATTTCACTAACCTATCCAACTATGAATGAGTTTCCATTTTAATTTAAGTCTTTAATTTCTATATTAATGGTAGAATTCTCAATTTTAATAAATCCAATCATCTAATTCTTTAGACCAACCAAATTAGGCACATATACTAAGTATAAGTGAATTCTATAAAAACCATACAAGTAATCTGTCTATTCTTAGATCAAATCTACTTATGGCAATTAATTCAATAGGCGTATTCAATACATGAATTTTCTAATTCTCTATATGAAACCTAAATCAATCTTCAAGTGATCAGTATGAAAAAGCAATAGGCACAGAAATAATTACTCAACAAAAGAATTAAATAAACTCATATTAATTGAAAACTCAATCCATATTATTCAAGAGAAGCTACATCTTCCCCCTAACAAGAGGAATTTAGCTACTCATGATACATAAATAATATCCATGAGTATTTCCATCAATACTAAAAGAAAATCAAAAAGAGAAAAGATGAAGATGAAGAAGAATGGATGAATGATATGATGAATCCCCAATCTCCCGAGCTTTCCAGCAGTTTCCTCCTGTGCGGTGGTGTGCTTCTTCCAATTCTGCTTTAATCTCCTTGACTTAAATTGAATAAAAATAAATAAATAAATAAATAATTCTAAAAAATAAATAAAAATAAAAAAAGATATCTAAATTACTTTAACAAAAAGTAATCTTAAATTAAATCCTAAAAGAGAACTAACAGAATAAATTCTAATAAAAGTTAACTATCCTAAACTAAATCAAACTAAATAAACACAATTAAATAATAAATCTCAAGATAAATCCTAAAGAAAAACTAATTCCCTATAAAATTAAACTAAACAATTAAAAAGACTAAATAAATCAAAAAACGACTTAAAACCATTTATTTTACTCAATTTATTAATAAAAATATAGGTTAAATAACTCTATAAAATAGAGTTATCACATTCCCAAACTTAAGATTTTGCTGCCCTCGAGCAAAAGTAAAGCTCCGCAAAAATGCAAGTTGATCACTCTCTGTAATTCATCTTAAAAGCCAAACATCAATCTTCAATAATTGCATAGAATAAGATGATAAACAATAAAGTAAAGCAATTATAGCAAGTTTCTAAGTTCGAAAGATAATAATTCATTTTCTCAGACCATTGAAGTGTATGTGAGTAGCCAACAACATTCTCGTTCAAATAATTAGAATCAATTTTATACTTATTAAACTATATAACCAAACCTCAACTTTAGAACTTCATATGCTTAATCTTCTATTCTCCTTTCACTAATTTAAGCAACATAAAAATAAAGATCAATAGGTCTTTATCCGCTTGTAATGGGGCCAATGGTTAAGGTAAAAAGAAGAAAAGTGATAAGAGATATACAAAGTACAAGAGAATAAGTAATACATAGTGTAAAACATAACTCTCATACTTCTCTACTTTTTAGTTCAACTTTCCTTCTTTTTCCTTTTTCTATTTTCTCTTTTTTTTTTTCAATCTCAACTCCCCCAAACTTGAATCATTTTAATCCACTTTTTCTTTTTCTGAGGGGCTGATAATATTTTTTCTCATTTATCTTTGTTTTCATGTATATATATATATATATATATATTTTTTTTTTCAACCTCCCTTCCTTTCAGAATTTTTCTATATACTACTTACTCTCTTGAAAGGGTCGGTGATTTCTTTTGGGGCTTAAAGTGTATACTTGTATAGGTGCCAAAAAGAAAATTCAATTTCCAATTATTTCCACAATAAAAAGGCTCAAAATGGGTACTAGTGGTAAATAACTGAGAGAAAAAAAAGTTCAAACTCAAATTATACCCAAAAAATACCTAAATCATATCTCTATCTATATGCTACTTAGGATTTCGCCTCGGGAGAATATAAAACTAAGTTCTAGAGTTCTAAATTTAAGATAAAGTATATAATTCAATAAATATAAAACTTTCTTCTAAAAATCTACATTTCAAATTTTACTGGCTACAGTGCTCAATAATTTTTCAAGAGTTAAGAAAATAAAACCATTATCAATCAATCTTTTCCATTACTCAAATTATTTTTAATTTCCTGTAAATCATCTTCCTATAGCAATTAATTTTCATCATAGGTAATTGACTTTTCATAGGAAAAGATACAAAAGCAATCAACAATGTTCAATTAATTTTTATAAAAGTTTTTCAAGGGCAAGTAAAATTTAAGTTATTCCATTTAAAAGCACAAATTGAATGATCAAAAAGTTCTCCAATCTAAAACTAAACTCACCATCTATTTGCAGCAAAAATTTAAAAATTTTGGTGAATCTTATAGTCATATTTTCCTACCCCCAAACTTAAAATGAAGCATTGTCCTTAATGCTTTAAAACATATCTTTCAAAAGTTAAGGGGATTAGAAATTGAGAAACTAATTGATATTCTATCAAATTTGAGTAAATCCAATATCAAAAATCTACTGAAATAAAGTAAAGCACACAAAATAAGTGATTACCAAATTTTCATTCACATCATGAAACTCAATCGAATTCCTATGGATTATTGCTTCCATTCTTATTTCTCAACATACTAGAAGGATTCAATCAAGACATCATCCATAGGATTAATGAATACAATTGTAGCCTCAACCAAGCATCAGATTTTGACCACAAAACAAGATATAGGAGCATGTTTCCCCAATACTTTGCACAACAACACTGGTTGAGTATCCATTTAGTCAGTAAAAGCACATTATCACACTTTTAGGGATGCAAAATCATCAGTAATTCCAGCAACAATTCAAACAACCCACATCATCAGCACAATCATTAGTAATCCCACTTTCAATGCATAACTCCATCAACAACTAAGGTCAATAACAAATAGAATTTTAGCATAAAAGGAAGAAAAATTACTACCTTGTTGGTGATTATCCTCAACTAGACAAATTGAACCTTTAACCCAAAGCAATTTCAGAGAAAGAATGAGAGACAATGGCTTGCAACTGAGGTGTGTGGGTGTTACGGAGAAGGTTGCGGCATCAATGGTGGATGGGAGTAAGGTAAGTGACAGTGGCGATGGCCATGGCGTTTCACCGGTGAGGGGTTTGGGTTAATGGAGGAAGGTGTGGTGAGTTCAATGGCAAAGAACAAGGGATATGGTGTGGAGATTTAGTGGCGTCAAAGGAGGTGAACATCGACGAATGTGTCGAGGGGGCTGCTGGATGTGAATGGCTGAAGAGATTTAGGTGTTAGGGTTTAATTAATTCTTGGAGACTTAAGTGCAAATAAGAAAAATATTATGATTCTTAGCACAAATTCAATAAGAATTTAGGTGGATTAGGAGGAAGTAAGTCAAACTATCAAAGTAAAAGAAAAATAATAATAAATAAGATTAGAATAAAAAAATAGATAAATAAATAAAAGAAACAAAAAATTTTTTTATAGGTGAACAAATTTTTGGATGCCAAGGCATCCAAAATGAATGCCTTGGCATTGGATCTCTGGAATTTCTCATGTTCATGGTACAATGTTTTTTTTTTTTGCATTTTTTTTTACCATGAGTGAAATTTGAATGCCAAGGCATCCAAAATAAATGCCTTGGCATTGGATCTCTGGAATTTCTCATGTTCACGGTACAGTGTTTTTTTTTTTGCATTTTTTTTACCATGAGCGAAATTTGAATGCCTTTGGCATTCATTCTCTGGTTTTTTTCTGCAGCAGAAATTTTTTTTTTTCAAAATGAATCAATGCCAAGGCATCAGATATGGATGCTTTAGCATTCAAATTTTTGATATCCTTATACTCCAATATCCACACTTAGTCCCCAAAATCCATGAATTGCACCCCAAGTATAGACTTACCTCATCTTCTTTTTCAATTTTTTGCTATTTTCTTCTTGTAAAATAGGTCCCCAAACATTTATGAATGTGCCAAACTCTATTTTTATCAATTAAACTCATCAATGATCTTTTCAATTACCTACAAAATAGTTCAGGTCTTTAGAAAAATAAGGGAAAAAAATTGCAATAAACTTAAAAAGAAAATCAAACACCACAAAACCAAAAACAAAATAAATCTAAAATCTAAATATTAAAAATTGGGTTGCCCCCCAACAAGCGCTTATTTTTATTCTTTAGCTTGACTCTTCTAGTATCTTCATGTCGGATCAATGAGATTTGGGGAGAACTTCTCCTTGTTGAACTCTCCCATAGGATAATGCTTCACCAAAGCTAGTGCTTCCTCATTCTTCAAAATCACATCTTTCAATGTAGGATTAAATTTCTATTGAGGTTGGACCACCAAATTGCATTCGTCTTCCATGAATATTCTGCAACTCGTTGGATGCACCCTTTTCATGTCATCTTTGATTTATGCTTCCTCAAAATTCCTAAAAGTTTTTTTTTCTTTTATCTGTGTCACTTTAGCACATATAATAATAATAGGAAACATGTTATTTTCACCAAGAAAAGCATATTTAAGATCAAGGGGAAGGGGTTTCAAATCAAGTTTTGGAAGGTCTTTCGTTATCTCATCTTTTTTCAAAATTTCAACCTTACTTTCTTGGCCAAGTGATGCACAAGGCAAGGCTTTTGGCTGTTCTGTACATCTCTTGATACCTAATTCACTCTCATCTTTTTCATCACATTTCACTTTAGTTAAATTACCCAAAACATATTCAAGAGATGGTTTAGGAACATACCTGTGGCATTCCTTGGTAGCAAAGAAGTCAGTGTGGTCAATTTTGAGGCATTGATCAGTGTCCTCCACAAGGTGCTTTATGGTTTCAAACACATTGAACGCCACATTTTCATCATTGATTTTGAGCATAAGCTCTCCTTTTTCCATATCTATCAATGCTCGACTCATTGCCAAAAGGGTCTCCCCAAAATAAGTGGGATATTCTTATCTTCCTCCATATCTAGCACAACAAAATCAACGGGGAATATAAAATTATCAACTTTCACAAGCACGTCCTCCACGATACCATATGGATGCTTAATTGACTGATCGGCCAACTGTAGTGATATCATTGTGGGCTTAACTTCCCCAATCCCGAGCTGACGGAATATAGAAAGTGGCATCAAGCTGATGCTAGCTCCTAGATCATAAAAAGCTTTTTCAATAATTAAATTTCCCATTTTGCAAGTCATGTGAAAACTACCTGGATCCTTAAGCTTTGGAGGCAACTTTTTCTGAAGAATGGCACTGCTTTCTTCATTTAACATGATTGTCTCATCCTCAAGAAGCTTCCTCTTCTTAGATAGGATCTCTTTAAAAAATTTAGCATAAACTGGCATATGCTCAATCACCTAAGCAAATGGAATGTTGATTTGCAACTTCTTGAAGATATCGAGGAATCGTAAAAATTGCTTATCTTGATTTTGTTTCTTCAAACACTGTGGATAAGGACTTTTTGGTATGGTGAAGGCTCATATGACTTATCCCAATATGGTTCCTTCTTCTTTCTCCTTCCCCTAAAAGATTTCTCCTCAGATTGCTCTATTTTCTATTCACCCTTACTCAAATCATTATCATTGGGATCGTGGGCCTTAACAGTGTTTTCAGGTGGAAGTTTAGCTACTGGTTCAATTTTGTCCTTCTTGGGAAGTGGCCTCAAGTGTTTTACCATTTCTCAGGGATATTGCATTACAATGCTCCCTGGGATGTGTCTATGTGTTACCCGATAAAAGCCCATAAGGCTTTTCAGCTAAGTGCTTAGCTATTTGTCCCACCTAATTTTCTAGACTCTTTATTGCAGCATCCTGATTTTTGAAGTTCACCCTTGTCTCTGTCATAAAATCTGTAGTGTATTAGGCTAGCTTCTCAATAGCTTATTCCCATCTAGAAGATTTCTCAAGTGCTCTCTGAACATGAGGAGGCTGGTATGGTGGCACTAATGGTCTAGGTGTGCCCTGCTGATTCCATTAGAAGTTGGGGTGATTACGTCACCCTGGGTTGTATATGTTAGAATATGGATTATGTTGGGGTCGTTGGGGCTGGCCTATGTAATTAATCTGCTTTGTGTATGCACTGGCCTCACATGCCCCATTTAAGTGATTACCTCCACAAAAATCACATAAAAGATGTGGAGTATTCACGGCCCCTGCCTCCATAGTATCAAATCTCTGTGTCAATGCATCCATTTGCTGAGATAATGTCTTCACAGCATCAAAAGTATCCACTTCCAACACGTGTCTCCTTGGAACAGCTCTATCTCTCGGGACGGGATAGATATATGTTACCATAGTCTCAATCAACTGAAATGCTTCATCGGGGGTCTTACCTCTCAGTGAACCTCCTATAGCTACATTAATCATAACTCTCAATGATTCGTCTAACCCACTATAGAAGGTATGTATTTACATCCAATCTGGGATAGAATGATGTGGACAACTCCTCAACAGATCTTTAAACCATTCCCATGCATATTTTCCATGAAATTGATAGAATGAGGTAATATCACTCCTTACTTTAGCAGACTTTGAGGGCGAAAAGTATTTAGTAAGGAACTAGTTTTTCAATTCTGCCCATGTAGTAATACTGCCTTGAGGTTGCGAATGTACCCAGCTCTTGCCTTTATCCCTAAGTGAAAATGGGAAAAGCCTCAGTCTAATGGCATCATCACTAGCCCCGTTCACTTTAATTGTATCACAAAGTTGAAGGAAGTGATTGATATGGACGTTGGGATCCTCTAATAGGTTTCCTCCAAATTGTTCCTGTTGAACCAATTGCAGAAGTGTTGGCTTGATCTCAAAATTATTAGCCTGAATTGGAGGTCTAACAATGCTCGTGAGGCACCTATCATTCATAGATGCAAGATATTCTCCTATAGTCTACCTAACAACACCTCCATTGTTCACAGTATTACCCTGATTAGTCACATTATCAGGTACTCTATGGTTTTCCTCAGCTATTGTTAATGGTTGAGTTTTTGCGGCAATCTGAGTTCTTTTTCTCGCCCTTGCTTGCTTTCGATTTAAGCGTGTTGTTTTTTCTATTTCCAAGTCAAATAAAAGTGACTTTAGATCAGTGGTACCTTGCATAAACCAGAGACAAAGAAAAAGTTAGAGAAAAAATAAATAAATAACTAAAAGAATCAAGTTACTAAATAAAAGTAAAAAATTGAAAATTAAAACAAAAAAAATAAAATAAAATAAAACAAAATAAAGTAAAATAAAAGAGAAAACAAAGTGTCTAAATTAGTATAGTTATAGGTATCCTAGATATTGACTAACACTAAATAATCCCCGGCAACGGCGCCAAAAACTTGTTAAGATGAAATGCTATCAGCAAGTGTACTGAGTCATTAACTAATATAGAAAATAAGTAGAATATCGATCCCACGAGGATTATAGTAGTCAAGTACCAATTTCTCTATTTCTACACTATCTAAACGATTGAATTTTAATGTGATTAAACTAAACTAGACTAAATTAATTTTCTAAAATAAACTAAATTACTAATGATTAACGAAAAGTCACACAATTAAACTAAGGAAAGTATGCAAATCATCAAAGCGTTAGGGATCCAATTTCACTAACCTATCCAATTATGAATGAGTTTCCATTTTAATCTAAGTCTTTAATTTCTATATTGATGGTAGAATTCTCAGTTTTAATTAAAACCCAATTCCTTGGTGAATCAATACTCTGAACCTAACCCAATCCTCTAATTCCTTAGGCCAACCAAATTAGACATAGACAGTAAGTATAAGTGAATTCTATCAAAACTACACAAGTAATCTGTCTATTCATAGATCAAATCTACTTATGGCAATTAATTCAATAGGCGTATTCAATACATGAATTTTCCAATTCTCTATATGAACCCTAAATTAATTTCAATTTGTTGTTCATTTGATGATAATTTCCTCTTGAAAAATATTTCCATTACAAAAAAAAAATCGTTCTTCTTCTAAATTCTAATTGCATAATCAATCAATCAATTTGATAGAATTAGACCTACATACAAAAGCCACAAATTTTAAGCTTTTGCAAATAAGTCTCTAATAATTGAATGATAAATTAACCATCATCAAGAAAAAAATCTCATGAAATTGACTTTATAAATATGTTACTCATGATCATAATTGTATAATAAATCAACCAATTTGATAGAATTAGACCTATGTACAAAAACCCTAAATTTTAAGCTTTTACAAAGAGGTCCCTAATAATGGAATGATAAATTAACCATTATCAAGAAAAAATTTCATGAAATTGACTTCACAAATATATTACTCATGATCCTTATTGTATAATCAATCAACTTATTTGATAGAATTAGACCTATATATAATTACAAAAAGGTCCCTAACAATAAAATGAGAAATTAACCATGATCAAGAAAAAATTTCATTAAATTGACTTCACAAATATGTTACTCATGATCCTAATTACATAATCAATTAACCAATTTAATAGAATTAGACCTATATACAAAAACTCTAAATTTCAAACTTTTACAAAGAGGTCCCTAATAATGAAATGAGAAATTAACCATTATCAAGAAAAAATTTTGTGACTTTGGGGAGTGGAGGTCTTGTGACTGTGAGCAATAGAGAAGAACTTAATCACTAGGGTTCAAAAAAATATTAAGGGGGTTCAAAAAAAACAAAGAGGGGAGCCAAATGAAAAAAAAATTTTTACATAAAAATTTGTAAATTTCAGTTGCATCCCCTGACATACAAGTGGCTCCGCCACTGGGTGTGAATTGCGTGTTTCTCAGAGGAAGTTTTCCAATTTTTCTTTTCTCAAAATAAGGTGTTTAGCGTCGATGTTAACTGACGCTACAGAAACCGACACTATAGAAACAGAAATCGATGCTAAATACAGCATCTAATGTCGGTTTTAACCGACGCTATAGAAATTGACGTTAAGTGAGACATCTAACATCGATTTTTGAAACCAATGCTATATCCCTTTATTTTTTGTAATGAAGTTTAACCCCAAAAAAAAAAAGGTCTTATTTCATTAGTTGTCATCACACCGAGTAATACTACAGGGGATGCAACTTTAGGTGTGGATTGTTATACTAACCACTTTTCTAGTCTTATACTCCTTTAGTCATTACAAGAAAATCATATCTCTGAAGCCAAAAAAAAAATTTGTTTTAGATTTGTGAAAATTCTGTCTTAGATGGATCTAAGATTAAAGATGAAAAATTTTCGTTGTTGCTAATTCATTAAAATAAAAAAAAAATTGTTTCAAATTTGATCTCAGATTTCTTTTCTAAATTTTTTATAACTAGTACGTTACCATTAATTACTTCTACTAATAATTTGTTATTGTAATATATAAATTAATATATATGTAATCTAATTAGAGTTAGATTTTGAGACAAAAAAATTTCTTATCAAAATTCATTTCAAATCCTAATTTTTTGAAAAAATAAAATTAAAAAAGTAGAGACAGATTTTTAGATGAAAAAACTTTCTCTCAAAATTCATGTCAAAGTCTAATTCAAATTTTTATTTTTATTATATAATGTATAAAACTGATAATACGAAAGGTAATGGGCCAAAAACAATACGAAATGAATCCAGCATTATATAATGGGATGTAGATGAACAAGACATTTCAAGATAAAAAAAAAAAATTTTATGGAAACTTATAAGGGAGTATGGAGCAAGCTTGTTTTCGATATATTGTCGCTTCCAAGAGTCATATATATTCTTATCTGAAAAAAAGTAAAAGGATTCAATGAATCGAATGCAATAAAATATAAATGATTCAAAATTTTAAAATGTGTCCATGACTCAATCATATACCTAATCGAACTATTAGTGAATTATAATGCCGTCACGTGCTCCTGGGACATAAAAGATTTTCAGATTCAAATTGTAGGATCTCTTTAGAGTATCTACGATAGGAATTCAACTTAAATTTTTATCCTGGATTTTATAATTTTATGTTAGTTTAAGTAATTTTTTATTATTTTAAATAATTTTTTATTACAACAGTAAATTTTTTAAGAATTTACAAAAAAATTTTATTACTTAATATTTATTATTTTTTATTAATATTTATTATAAATTAATTATTTTATTATTATTTTTTATATAAAAATTAATTTTTATATAAAAATTATTTTTACTAGTAGCAGTTAATATAATAAATTATAATGATAAATTAAAATAAAAATTAATTTTTAAATTTAAAATTGTCTTAACAACCGCGACTATAAATATTCTTAATTAACTATTTGTTTGTTTGGATTGGTTGTAAACAATTAACAAAACGACAACACATGCAATCTTTTTTTCTCTGAAGGTACACAGCAAACGCACGAACCAATACCAGTGACGAATTAACCAAATCTGGCAAAAAAGTTATCCACGTTATATTTTTCATTAAAATAAGGACCCACGTGACGTGAATCACTCAGCCTGTCCATGACTGTGATGAATTAAAATATTTTAAATTTTTTACCGACCATTCAAATAATTTGGATTTTGGCTTGAGCATAATATTGCCAGTTGTCTCTAGACCCAAGGTCCAAGGACCAAGGACAATGATCATGCATAACTTGGACTAACTTGGCGACATATTTGACAATCATCATCTCATTTAATAATTGTAGAATGATATGCGCATCTAATTATACGAAATCTTTACACCGATTATTCATATTATTAAAAAAAAACCACCTACTTTAATTTATTTACCACCAAATATCAAAACGTGCAAATTGACACAAGTGCAAATATTTTTGTTAAGAAAAAGGCGCAAGACTACACGCATATTTGTTCAAGGGTCTGAGTTACTGTAGTTTTATTTTGATAAAAATATATTGTATGTCATTAATGTTGACATTGATTCTTATTTATGTCTTTAATATTTATTTTTGATTAAATATATTTTATATATTTTATTTTTTGTCATATATATATATATATATATCATTTTTTAAATGTCGTCAAATATATTAATGAAAAATGCTGACTGAGTGGTCGATGTGTCATATATCATTTGTTATGTCATATATCACATGAACTCATATTCCAAAATGTAAAATTTTCTCTCTAATTCCTTGATGGAGTTCAACTGAAGAAAAACACGAAGCAATTCGATTTCAATTTCAAGCCCCAATTCTTTCTCAATGTTCTCCAGCTTGAGCTCCTCCGACTCCAACTATTGGCTACGGGTTCTCTATTTCTTCTTCATCTTGTTGATCACCTTCTTCCTCAAACGTGGGATTTGGCTTTAATGACTTTCTCTCTCTAAACCCATCAACAATAATACCCCATGTCCCATTCTTCCTCCTCCAAAACATAACACTTTAAAGTCTCCTCCTTGTTTTGGCAAAACTGGCCATGCCAATGTCCTCTCTCTCTCTCTCTCTCTCTCTCTCTCTCTCTCTCTCTCTCTCTCTCTCTCTCTCTCTCTCTCTCTCATGATTCATGCCCCTTTAAAGTCCTCACTGCTACTATTTGAACTAGACAAGAAAGCCCAAGTAATCAATAAGACTAACACCCTTTCAAAATCTTCTGTTTTTCTTTTTCAAAAAAATGGAGAAATGGGACGGTCATAAATCACTGTGACATTACCAAAAAGGCCACAACAGAGAGTAGTGAAGAGAGAGAGAGAGAGGGTGTTTTGGGTATGAGTTTACGTGGCATATGGCGTTGCAGGGTAATATATGTCACGTGAACCTTCCAGTCAACGTTTTTTGTTAATATATTTGATAGCATTAAAAAAAGAATATATTTGACAAAAAATAAAACATATAAGACATATATGACAAAATATAAACGTTAAAAGCCTAAGTGAAAATCGATATAAATATTAAAAACATGTTGGTCTCCCTTTCCAATATTTAATGTTCAAATGTTCCAATACCAAAACATGCAAATTGACACAAATATTTAACTAGTGTGGAAATATTTGTTCAAGGGTCAAAGTTGCTATTAATTATTTCACCCCCCACGTTGTTTGTAAATTGTATAAGTAGTTTTTTTTTTCTTTTAGAATATTTTTAGTAATGAACTTTACTTGAATTTTTATTGTAGGTTTCACAATGTTACATCTTCTTAAACAATACCCTAATACTTTAAGCAACTCTCCACTCCAATATAAACCTCTTAATAACTCACAAATGAGTCCCGCAATCAACTATTCACTACTTTGACATCCATTATAAATTGATTATTTTATTATTATTTTTTGTATAAGAACTGCTCCGCATGGCAACCCATCTGGTGAACTTCAATAGTGAACTAAAATAAGAACCAATTCTTAAATTTAAAACATTTTTAAGAACCACTTTTGAAGATGTTCCTAGTTTCTTCTCTTGTATGATATCTTTTTTTTTTTTTAAGTTTCTTCTCAAAAAAACCAATAATTCATCTACCAAATTTGTCCTGAACAAGTCCTCCCATCCCGACGCACCATGGACCGCAAACGAGCTATTATCTACTGGGGCAGTTGACCAATAATTAAATAAAAATGCATTACTATATCAAAATTTCAGTGAAGTCCTCTGTTATGGTATGCTGAAAGCAAGTTGGTCTCCCTTTCCAATATTTAATGTTCGAATATTTGTCCATAGTCTGTGTCTTCTTTGCTCGGTAATTGCTTCAACATTCAATATTACATACTAGTATTTAATTATAAAGTAAGAATTTAAATAAAATAAAAGGATCGGGTTCCTATAATATTGGAGATGGGATCTAATTCAAGGCATATACAAAATTCGGTAATATCAAATTTTCCAAATAAACTCTCCATTATTATAGGTTAAATCGATTCTTATAGGTTAAATCTAAGCAGGGTTGCCTTCTTAGCAAGTATATATTTTTGCAATCAAATTCTTATAATTCTAAACATGTTTTTCTTTTCCAACATAAATTTAGTAGAAGGGACTAATCTTCCATACAGTGTCAAATCCAAGTTTGAATCCTCAGTAAAAAGATACCCACATATAATATTTGACAATGTTTAGAGAAAGAGTATGATATTGCCTACAATAAAAGATACTTCTGAAAAACAAAAAAAAATTCTTTAATTTGTGCCATTAATATTGCGTTGATGTAAATAATTATGTGTTATTTTAACAATTAAAATATTTTGATGAAAGATCTAAAAATAGATATTGAAGTAAATATATGGCAGTAATGCAATGTATGATATATAAATGACTTAATTCGTAACATAATTTAACGGCAAAATAGTGTCTTTAACAATATGAACTATATATATATATATATATATATATATATATATATATATATATATATATATATATTTGTTATTTATACTAACTGAATTAAAAATGAAATGAAACTATGAAAATGAAAAAGAATAACCCCTATAATATGCATCTTGGACCTGTTATCTATATATACATGTATTTGAATAAACAACTTATTTAAGTGCTTATAGAATAAGGTTCATTATATAAATATTTAAATATAAATTATATTTATAATTGAATAGTTTATGAGGATAAACTTCACATAAGATGTTTTATCTTATTTTTATAAGTTATTCTAGAGAGAGAGTTGATTTAAATTCATAAGAGAAAAGGCATGTGAGAGAGTTTTGATTTAAATTCATGGGTAATGCTACCAAGTGGTCGACCTCCTCTTCCTCATCTATTTTTGCATTGGTTTTCGTGCCTTTTTTTCATTGGGGATGAAAATTTTTGGAGTTCTGTATCTTTGCCCTAAATTCATAAGAAGATAGGCATGTACGCTACAGTCGGAAGCAACAAATGGGAATGATTATGTTTTTCCATAATTGTGAGACTTAGACAAGCTTTTGTCTCAAGCAGATTTTTGAGTTATTGGGTTACTGGTTCAATCACGTGGTCATTAGGTTAATTATTGACCCAAGTTAAAAAAATAAAAAATTATATATATACTTATATATTTTTACAAATAAATTTAAAAACAAGTAAAATAAATAACATATATACATATTTCATATTTTAAAGTGTTAAAACTATCGTCATTAATCATAAATAATTAAAATACAAATATTCATAAATAATGTTATTAGTCATAAAATTACAAATAATATTTTTTAAATATTTGGTTGTTATTTTTTATATTAGATGATTATATAAAATTTTTTGTTTATGCTCTTCATTTTTTCTTGATTTAATTTTCTTACATCAAATAATTATATAAATATAATTATTTTTTCATATCTCCCAATTAATTAGTAATAATATATTTACTTTTTGTTAAGTTAAATGTCTTTTCTATTTTAGTTTTTATCATCTTGCCACATGCACATTTTGATTTTTGGGTTAGAATAATTTTAGCACCTTATATATATAATATTTCAATCATATAAATTAAGAAGAAATTTATAATAAGATAATAAGACACACAACTTATAGGTGTGAGATATAATTTGATTTTTGATAAGTACATATTTTTCTAAATTTTCATATGAATTTAAACATTTTAAAAAAAAGAGGTTTATGTCAACCGGGGTTGACCAGGCCAAGTCAAAGTCCGAGTTAGCATTGACTTGACTGGGTAGACTGAGTCACTTGCAACTTGATCCAAACCTTCGACCCAGACCAATCCTGACCTTAAATTGCTAGGTCTCGAGTCAATCCAGTGGTACGTATGTATTTCAGACACATTCAGGAAATCAACAGATCAGATTATGCGCATCATTCTTTATGTGCATTAATTATACTATCCATCTATATATCTACATGTGTTGTTGAAAATTTTTTAGAATTTTCATGCCATATACATATTTTATGCCAATTTCATCTTGCTTATTTATAAAAAAAAATGTCATTGTTGTTTTAATTTTGAATTGTATGAAATTAACTAACACATTCTGTAAAGTCTGTCCATGCTTATAATATTATTGAGAGTGGTCACATCATTGTCAATCATACTGCCACCCATAAATATTAAATACCTCGTTTCTGTTTCCGCTAACTGACACAATCATTCATTTCTAATCCATTTCACTTGTTTCTTCGATGACCAATCATCACTGCATGTTTCCCGGTTGAATAACTTTTTTTTGTCTTGATTAATTATAAGTAAACGATTAGATTACATTATTGATCATATCTCATATCTTTTTTTTTAGTTAAAAAGGAAATATATGAAAACAAGGAACCGGAGTTCACGATTACAAGGGAACAATAAACAACCAGTGTTAAAAAAATAAAAGAAGCAGGCCAAACAAAAGGACGCCCCCAAAAAGCTATCTAAGAGTTTGCATTAGACAAGTCAAATAGATATTGACCCTTAAAAGAGGGAGCATAATTATAATTGCACAACTTCTTTTCTCCCTTGCCTCCTTAGCCAGAAGATCAGCACATTTGTTCTATGCTCTAAAGATTTTTGAAAACTTTTGATCTTTAAAAGTTTGGAGTAGCTGCCAGTAATTTAGAATAGGAATGGCAAGAGGGCGAGAGATGTGCAAGTTCATATTTAATAAGTCAAAAAAATTTTTACTGTCCATCTAAATCTCAAGTTTCTTAATATTCAGAAAAACAGCTTGTTCCTGTCCAAACTGAAGAGCCTAGGCTTCTGCCAAATTTACATCTCCTAGCCCAATGAATTTAGCAAAACCCTAGTGCCAAAGTCCTCTATCTGTTCTTATGATTCCTCCAATTGCTTTGAGATTATTTTTCATAAAATCATCAACATTAATCTTAAACCAACCAGAAAGAGGTTTTTTCAAAAGAAGTTCAGAAATTTGAGTATTTGAATTTAAGTAATTTCTGTGCATTGCAGCCACAGAACCAAAATTTAGTAGCTCTGGATTTTATGGAGAGGGAAATGCTAGTTATATCAAGAGGAACATTTTTGAAAATATTTTGGTTTCTAGCCAGCCAGATGCCTCTAACAGCGACAACAAAGAGAGTACACCAAGGAATTTGACTGTTAAGGTGATGAGTGTCGATTCCATATGCTTCTTGTCGGTTTACTCACCGGCTTCGGTACAGTGCCATTGGCAAAGCCAAGCTTGTTCTTAGTTGCCAGGGCACGTTGCACAGACTTGCTCCAAGGCAAGAAATTATGCTCTGTTAAAAGAATCGTTACAAGCACCATTCCGGGGTTGTCAGATGTTTGTAACACTTAGGGACCATCATATGCTTGCCCACTGGTTTGATGGTCGTGGACGGAGAATTGGCTGACGTCTTGGGAACGTTCTCCCCCTTGCATGATTGTTTCGCCTTTATTGGCCATATTCAGAAGGAGTATGGGCAGTCGAAGAAGGAGACTCGGTCAGACTGTGAGAGGGAGAAGATATAATTGGGCAAGATAAGTAAAGAAACAAAGATAAAGGAAATACAAACCTTAGATCAGTAGGGAGCAAAGTATTCCACGGGAAAGGATGTTCTGTGGATTGAGCCCAAAGCTAGACGAACAACACAGGATGGAAAAAAATCATAGGGAAAAGTAAGAAGAATAAGAACTTGAAATTCATAGTCGTGAAATTGTTGAAGAAGATCTAATCGAACAGGAACGCCGAAGATATCCTGCCATTCACGCCACCGGAGAAAACAAAGAGGAAAGGCTTAATCATATGTGAACACCAAAGACATACAGAGATGAAGACGAAAAATAGAGCTAGGCGTCGAAGATGAAAATTATGGCAAAAAGATGAAATCTCTAATTCAATTGCTCTAACTCTGATACCATCTACAAGAGGGAGAGCAGATCAGGTGCTTGGACAAGCACCATGCTTTTCTTTTAGCAACAGTAATAAAAATCGTTCCTAAAAATTATTTTTTTTGTTTTTTTTTAAAACTTTTAAACCGTTGTTAAAAAAAATTTGGCAACAGTTTTAACCGTTGGTAAAGGCCAAGCACCAGATCTCGTCCCCTACAAGGGGTACCTGGTAAGCGGGTAGCAAACCGGGTATAACCCGTTTCTTTTATTCATTAAACAAAATGGTCTGTACATGTATATTGAAGACACAATAGCCCAAAACTTAAATAGGTTATGATCTAACTAAAATCAGTAATGGCCCAAATAAATTAGGTACGGCCCTAACTGAACAACAAACAACAAAAAATTATATAACTTAAAATATATTTTATCAGGAACTTAATAGTGTTTTTAAAAAAATAAAAAGAATAATAATTCTTATTGATTAATATAAAATTAAAAATATATATTTAATTAAGTACCGGTTCAACTACGATTGAACCAATAAATCTTGAACCGGTGCCTTCACTGATTATTGAACGGTTCAATTTTTAAAACATTGATTTAAATTATAACTAGCTCATTTTGTTCCACCATACCACCATTCCAAGCATATTATCTTCTCTTAATGATGGTGTATATTTTTCCCACAATATGCATCTTCATCTGCAATTCAAAATCATATGATAAATAATGAGACATGATCAAAAAAATAAAACAAATTAAATAAAGTAAATAAAAATAAAAACAACATATAAAAATCAATACTATCTTCATATTCACTATGTTATGTTAAATATTTATTTATTTTCTTTAAAATATGGCATATTATATATATATAGGGCTGGCCCTAGCTCTTCCCAGCTCGATTTTGCCCTATTATTTTTAAGATCATACTGAGATAATCCGTTTTTAAAACAAACTAAGTATATGTTTGGGAGCATGTCCTCATTGCCGCCACCCACATTTCCAGCTGCTCAACCACGTTTGAAGGATTTATGGGATGTTTGGCTGTAATGGCAAATCGAAGCAACAACAATGTGGTTAGCAGCAATGGGTCCTTAACGTGGTTGGCACCAATGCTCCATGTTGTAGCTTCTCTGATGCGTTTAACGTGGTTGGCCACATAATTTTCCTGAAGATCATCTACTATCCTTCCCCTTGTGTCTATTATTCTCTTCTGTGTGTACCTTTGTGTGTGTGTCTCTCCCTTATTTAAAGAACCAAAAAACAGAGCACAGTTTAATTTGATTCATCTCCCTCTAGTGGTTGGTTCTGTATTGGTTTCTGGTTTGTGGGTTAATGGCAAAGAGGTCCAACGTATTTGATTTATCTCCCTCTAATGGAAAGGTTCCCAAATATTTGATTCATAACATTAAAATTGTAACATCCCGTATTTTTATTTCCTTTTAAAAAATAATAATTCTTCTCTAAATCGGTTTACTAACTAATTTTCTGAATAATTTCCTTTCAAATAATTATGAATTTTACTATTCACGAATTTTACTATTTATGTGTATAGTAACCTCACAGAAAAATTGATAGGATTCTCATTAATTATGTCTGAGCTTAAATATATACAAAAATAATTTACATAATATTTACTATTATCTTTACATCTTTGTATCATAAACTACCGTAAAATATATTTCTACACTTCAATCTCATCATTAATATCATCAAAACCTTCCCTTTTGCCATATTTCCTGAAATGATCAATTTTCTAAATATGGGATATAAAATATCTCAGTAACTAGTCAAAAGATCATTTCAGTCATAAAAGCATAACATCACACTGATAATAATTAAATTTCTCTTATTCACTATGTAGAACAAGATTTATAAATAAAATTTTGTAAAAACTGATTATGCATATAGATGGCATAAATCATAAATAATCATGCTTTTATGGAAGACTAACTACTTTATGTGAAGAAGAAACCTTAAATCTGAACTTTCAACTCTAATTCTTTTATACTTCAGTCTTTTTCGTACTCCTTCTCTCTTCCTCTCTCTTTCTCACATCCTACTTACTTACATCGTTGGAAGTCTTGTAGGGTTTAAATAATTATAATGGAGTGGCAATTTGGTAATATGTTAAAGTTATGAAAGAGGTAATAACAAAAAATTAAAGAGATGATGATGGACGTAATAAAGAGAAGGGAGAGGAATATGTGAAGACAAAGGCCAGGCCACTAATATTAATGGTGAGAACATTATTGATTGCTTTTTCTTGAGTCTTATCTTATTTTACAATCAAACTAGCCTTTATAGCAATACCAACGTGAACGGTCATTAAATTGCCAACATAATTCATTTAGATTTAATTATTGAGAGGCTCTCTCTATTCTTTCACTTTTCAATTCTTCTGAAAACTCTCACTCATCTATTTTGCCATTATTTAATATATATATATATATATATATATATATATATATATATATATATAATAATATATATATATATATATCTTATTTAATATATATATATACACACATATTTGTATATATATACACACATAAACATATGCATGTATATATATTATTATTATATTAAATTATATATATATATATAAAGTTAACTTTGTCAGTTTGTCAAAAAGGAACTCTGGAAAAAAATGAAGAAAGATTCATGAAAAGTAAAATAAAGTGGCAATGTAAACATAACAATTATTTTTTTATTTTTTTAATTTTCGTATGCAACACTTACTCTATCTTTTAATGTCTCACACTCTTTCACACACTTAATCACACATATAATACTAGATATGTATAGACAAGTTCATGATTTTACCTTTTCTTTCTTTTCTTTCTTTATATTTTCGCCTCTTCTTCTTTCCATTATTTGGCTCATAACTTCCGTCCACTTACCATTTGCTAACCATACACACATATATTTATATATATATATTTCTTTTGGTAAAATTTGTAAAACGTCCTCATATCTTCTTCATTCCATTCAATTAGGTCCCTAGCCTAATGAATAAAATTCTATTTATGTTTATCAAAAATTTCGTTATAACTATTTTATCCTTATTTACTTGCTCATTTATTTATTTAGCATCATTTTCTAAGGTAATTAAATTTAGGATATCACATTCTCCCCCCTTAAAATGAATTTTGTCCCCAAAATTCAAATTAATGTATATATACACTTATGAAAATTGCAACCACAACGTGCATGAAAATATCCCAAATACAAACATCACACTTACTAACATAGTCAATCTATCATTCATTTTACACTACTGTAGTATTATATTTGTTTGAATTTGAGTATGATTTCTTGGGTGATCAAACCCTCAATCACTTTGCATTTATGCCATAGATTTGCGTATGATTTTTTGGGTGATCAAACCCTCAATCACTTTGTATTTATGCCATAGATTTACGTATGATTTCTTGGGTGATCAAACCCTCAATCATTTTGCATTTGTGCCATAGATACTTGCAACGAGTGACTTGAAAATTTATCCCTCAAACTCATTATGCATAAATGTGCTATAGATACTTCCACCGAGTGATCTGAAAATTTAACCTTCAAACTCTTTGTGCATATATAACCGTAGATACTTCTATCAACAATCATCACCTATTATCAACTGGAAGGTTGATTATTTAACATTTCATTAATATTGTAAATGAGACTTATATTGTACTTTGTCTAATAATATCAAATTAGTTTAGCAAGGTTATTAACTTACCTTGACTTTAGCCCAATTTTACCTTGAACCATCCTCGAAAATGTGTAAGATAATGGAAAGTGCATCACAAAAGCATCCGAGACAATCTTTTTTTTTAGTTCCAATTTTATTTTCTTATAGAATTTAATTTCTATTATGAAACATATCTTCACTTGTTTCATAATACATTATAATCATACATACTTTCTTCTAACTCAAATTCTCTCTATAGAATTAAGAGTTATTACATAAATATAGATATGTTTATACTAATAACATATATAATCATAAATATGGCATGAAATAAGAATTCCATATCATTTTTGTAAAATTTCATCTTCAACAATACTTTTAGAGAGAGAACAAACATATGGATAATTCATATGCTCATAGGAAATATAAGCTTTATTTATAATTCAATGTACACTTCACTAGGTACTTGTTTTTTTTTTAGATAAATATCTCTTATGAATTTAGACTATAATGATTTCTTATATGTAAAATATACTGTCAGGCATACATTACACATAAGACTTCATTATTTTCTTTATTCATCAAAAGATATTTGGTATGCCTTTATTCATCTTCAATCAATTCTCTATATGACTTACTTTTACTTAGATATTCTTCTAAATCTCACTTTATCATAACAAACATTCACAGCAACTCAAACACAAAAATCATAAAAATAATACTTTTAACAAATCAAACAATTACATGTAAGTATTTTTCTTTTCATAAGATGGGAAGACCTTTCCCTCTGATACCATTTTGTAATATCCTGCATTTTTATTTCCTTTTAAAAAATAATAATTCTTCTCTAAATCAGTTTACTAACTAATTTTCTGAATAATTTCCTTTCAAATAATTATGGATTTCACTTTCACAAATTTTGCTATTCATGTGCATAGTAACCTCACAGAAAAATTGACAGGATTTTCATTAATTATGTCTGAGCTTAAATATATAAAAAAATAATTTACATAATATTTACTATTATCTTTACATCTTTGTATCATAAACTACCATAAAATATATTTCTACACTTCAATCTCATCATTAATATCATCAAAACCTTTCCTTTTGCCATTTTTCATGAAATGATAATTTTCTAAAGGTGAGATATAAAATATCTCAGTAGCTAGTCACTTTATAAAAAAAATGTAAATACATGAAGAGATCATTTCAGCCATAAAAGCACAACATCATACTGATAATAATTAAATTTATCTTATTTACTATGTAGAACAAGATTTATAAATAAAATTCTGTAAAAACTAATTATGCACATAGATAGCATAAATCATAAATAATCATGTTTTTATGGAAGACTGACTACCTTATGTGAGGAAGAAGCCTTAAATCTGAACTTTCAGCTCTAATTCTCCTATACTTCAGTCTTTTCCGTACACTTTCTCTCTTCCTCTCTCTTTCTTACACCCTACTTACTTACATCATTGGAAGTCTTGTAGGGTTTAAATAATTATAATGGAGTAGCAATTTGGTAATATGTTAAAGTTATGAAAGAGATAATAACAAAAAATTAAAGAGATGATGATGGACGTAATAAAGAGAAGGGAGAGATATATGTGAAGACAAAGGTCAGGCCAGTAATAGTAATAGTGAGAACACTATTGATTGCTTTTTCTTGAGTCTTATCTTATTTTACAATCAAACTAGCCTTTATAGCAACACCAACGTGGACGGTCATTTAATTGCCAACATAATTCATTTAGATTTAATTATTGAGAAGCTCTCTCTAGTCTTTCACTTTTCAATTAAGTCCCTAATTCCAATTCCTCTGACCTCACTCATCTATTTTGCCAGCCAACTAATATATAAATATATATATATATATATATATATATATATATATATATATATATATATAGTTAACTTTGTCACTTTGTCAAAAAGGAACTCTGGAAAAAAATGAAGAAAGATTCATGAAAAGTAAAATAAAGTGACAATACAAACATAACAATTATTTTTTAAATTTTTTTTTAATTTTCATATGCAACACTTACTCTATCTTTTCATGTCTCCCACTCTTTCACACACTTAATCACACATATAATACTAGATATATATAGACAAGTTCATGATTTCCATTTTCTTTCTTTTCTATTTTCGTCTCTTCTTTCCATTATTTGGCTCATGACCTCCGTCCACTTGCCATTTGCTAACCACACACACACACATATATTTCTTTTGGTAAAATTTGTAAAAACATCCTCATATCTTCTTCATTCCATTCAATTAGGTCCCTAGCCTAATGAATAAAATTCTATTTATGTTTCTCAAAAATTTTATTATAACTATTTTATCCTTATTTACTTACTCATTTATTTATTTAAGCTCATTTTCTAAGGTAATTAAATTTGGGATATCACAGAAATCATGTATACTCCCCTGTTTCTGGCTCAAAAAATAGAGTTGGTTTGGAAACGTGAATAGTAGTGTAAATCTCATGTTTTGCCTTGATTTGGGCTGAAAATGATCAAACATGGTTGCAAAACTTCTAAGAAGAAATTCTGGGCATGTTTAGAAATCAAAAGCATGAGAAAAGAATGTAACTTGCATGACAGGGAATAAAATGAAAGAAATAAAAAGTTTACAAGGTTTGATTTATTTTTTGAGAAAAATATATTCTAGATCTATGAACCTATTAAATATGATCTTAAATCATTAAAGAAAAGGAAAATTTTGACTAAAAACCTAAGTGAATAAATAGAGTAATTTACCACCATACTATCTTTTTTAAAAATATTTCTTCATATACTACTTTTTTAAATTTATTTCTCCACATACTACTCCTTTTGTCAAATCAATTTTTTGTCTGTATTTTTATTAATAAGGCTCGGCCTATATCAGGCCGAGCCTTTTTTTTTAAATAAAGCAGATAGAAGCTCAGCCTCACCGAGCTTCCTAAAAAAAAACTCGGTATGGTCAAAGCCGAGTTTTTCACAATGTCATGGAATTTCTGCATGCCCCAAAGATTCTCGCATGTGTGTCGATGGGAGGGGGGTCGGTTTTGAATTAAAAGAGGGAGAGAGAGTTATGGGAAAATTAAAGAAGGGAGGGGTTCTTATGTGTGTATATAATGCTACAATTTGCACTCCACACACACACACACAAAATTCGGTCTCCAAAGGGCTTCAGCGGAGAGAAGAGCTGAGCAGGATATCAGAGAAGGAGGAAAGCTGAGTAGAAGAAGAAGGAGGAGAGTAGATTTAGTATAAATAAAATTTTGAGGTTAGATTTTTATGTTTATTTTAATATTCAGATTAGTATATTTAAATTTATATATTTAGTTTAATTTCAGTTGGTTAGATTTTACTGATTAGAAATTGTATGTGTCACATCTCAAATTTGAGCATGTGAATAATTCTTTAAACTAGAGGGTATACCCTTATGGTATCCCATAAAATCTCTGATTAATACTAATGCATAACACAATTTTTCAAGAAAGACATTTATACATATAAAAGTTCAACATAGTGAACAGTAAACACAAACCAAATATCTTACAATATGATATTATTTTCCAAGCCTATGTGACCTATAGAGATTACAGAGCATTCCTAAGCTTTTGGATTCATAAGCCCTCCAGAAAACGTGGAAAGTATCCTTATTGAATACTATTCCTCTTGTGGATTCCCTTTGTTCTCATCCACTGTATCTAAAAAAAAATGTTCATAAAGAGTGTGAGTTCATCAAAACTCAGTGACTAAATGACTGTGCAATAATAAATATGTCACAAGTACAAATACCAGAATCATAATCACAATAAGAACAGTTATTTTTATATTCATGGTTTCTATACCTCTGTATTTTATGTTCGAGAATTCAGTTTCCATTTATATTCCCAATCATTACATTCTTTGGTATCTTGGGAAATGAAGCCCTCAACCATTCCATGTATATAATTCCATATATTGGTATCTTGGGTCAAGCCCTCAACCATTCCATGTGTATAATTCCATGCATTGGTATCTTGGGTCAAGCCCTCAACTATTTCATGTGTATTATATACTCAATTCATAATTCTCATCAATATAATCTTAAATCAATAATAAATTTCATTGTATAGCAATCATCATTAAATATGGAATCTAACTGCGATATGAGATGGAATTTATATGGTACTTGGAATAAAAGTAAAAAAAATCGGTTAGCAAGGTCATCCACTCACATAGATTCCGTATCCAAGTCACTTTTCTGAGTTGCTACAAAGAAGAGTACATAGCTGGATTTCAGGTTCCGCTACGGAGATCAGATATAGAAAGTCAGGGTTTCTTTTGTACCAAAATACTATTCATACGTATAATCACTATTCATAAGAACGATCACTATTCATACGTATGGTTACTATTCACACTTACGAAATACTATTCATACGTATGGTTACTATTCACACTAGAAATAGAGAATATAATCTGTAAAAGAGTACACTAGGTAAGTTCCCAGGAAAAAGTGGAGGGTCACAATGGACACACTTAAAAACCAAGTCTTTCCTTAGCTAGAACTTTCCTAGACATGTATTCTTCACAGTTTACATCCTATTTCGGTAACCAAAGAATCAAAATAATATATAGACAGCTAAGGACAATTTTTCTGATGTGGAAGAACAGCTAAAGCCACAACCACAGAACATACTTAAGAAAATAACTTCTAAAATTTGAAAGACATAGAAAGGGCATAGTTTCCTTACCTAAGCAGAAAAGAAAAGGTCCAAAATCTCAGAGGCCTAGCGTCGGAGCAAGAGAAACTTAAGGAGAGAAGAAGAGAAGTTGAAGGTATGAGTTTAGAAGTGAAATGGAAGAGCCTATTTATAGGAAAAGTCAAGGGTACTATTTGATACTATGCATTAATAAAATATTCAATTTACTATTCATGAAAATGACATTTCTAACGCGTTAATCATTTATGGTTACTGTGCAACACGCGGAGGTGGCTTGAATTTTGGTTACTATTGGAACTTAAAGGGAAAACTATCATTTCTCTTAAACCTTTAAGTTTCTTTTCACTTTTGTCCCTTTCAAATTAGTCCTTAAAGGGGATTTTCTCATATATAACATTATTTTTCTCCCAGTTTCTTTTAGATTTCTCTAATATTCAAGCCATATTTTATCCAAGGGATATATTCTATATCCTAACATTTATTATATCCCACAGTTTATACAATCTATAAATAGAAATCTGTATTTTCAACAACATGCACAAATGAGTATACAAAAATTTAAACCGATAGGAAATTTATTTTCTCCAAAATAAATTTATCGTAATTATTGAATACTTATATCTTAAAAATATAGTGGGTATTACATTATACCCCCCTTAAAAGAATTCGGTCATCCGAATTCGAAAACTTAACTCATGATTCGAATAGGTGTGGATATTTCGTCCACATTTCATCTTCTGTTTCCCATGTGGCTTCATCGTGAGAATGATTCCTCCACAGAACTTTGACAATGGGAATTTCCTTGGTGCGAAGTTTCTTGACCTGCCTATCGAGGATGTCTACTGGCACCTCTTCATAAACAAGAGTCTCATCAAACTGTACGTCTTGTGGCTGGATGACGTAAGAGGGATCAGGAAGATACTTACGTAGCATCGATACATGAAATACTATGTGTACTCCCTCTAGGTTCGAGGGTAAGGCTAGGCGGTATGCCACGTTACCCACTCTTTCCAAAATCTCATAAGAACCAATATATCTTGGACTGAGCTTTCCTTTCTTTCCGAATCTCATTACTCCCTTTATCGGTGAGATTCGTAAGAAAACCATATCACCAACAGAAAACTCTAGGTCACATCGTCGGTTGTCTGCATAAGACTTTTGCCTACTCTGAGCGGCTAATAACCTCTTCCTGATCAATTTAATTTTATCCACGACCTCCTATATCATCTTGGGTCCCACCATTTTGGGTTCACTTAGTTCAAACCAACCAATAGTAGATCGACATCGCCTCCCATATAATGCCTCGAAAGGAGCCATCTTAATGCTAGCTTGATAACTATTATTATAAGTAAATTCAATAAGTGACAAGTGGTCTTCCCATCTGCCACCAAAATTCATCACACATGCTCTCAGCATATCCTCTAAGGTCTGAATAGTTCTCTCAGACTGACCATCAGTTTGAGGATGAAAAGCTGTACTTAAATCTACTCTAGTGCCTAGAGTTTTCTGAAAAGCTCTCCAGAATCAGAAAGTGAACTGGGGTCCTCGATCTGATATGATGGACACTGGTACACCATGGAGCTTTACTATCTCATTCACGTATAGTCGACTAAGTTTTGCCACACTGTAGGTAGTATGAACAGGAAGGAAATGCGCTGACTTAGTAAGTCGATCCATAATGACCCATATAGAGTTGTACTTATTCAAAGATCGGGGCAAACCCACCACAAAGTCCATAGTAATCCGTTCCCACTTCCACTCGGGAATCTCAAGCCTTTACATCAACCCAGGTGGTCTCTGATGTTCGGATTTGACCTGCTGACATGTCAAGCATCGAGCGACAAAGTCAGTCACATCTCGTTTCATGCCTTCCCACCAATAAACTTGTTTCAAGTCCTGGTACATCTTGTTGGCACCAGGATGAACAACATATGGTGCTCCGTGAGCTTCTTGTAAAATCTTCCGCTTCAAGGGTTCAATGTTCGGAATACACAACCTCCCATTAAACCATAACACACCTTACTCGTCTACAGAGAAACCTTGTACTAAACCTCCCTTCGCCTTTTCTCTAGTTTTAACCATTTCGGTGTCATTCTCCAATGTTTCCTTCACCCTTTCTACAAGGGAAGATTTAGCCGTCAAATGAGCCAAGAAAGCACCTGACTTAGTAATCTCGAAGAATACCCCACTAGCCTCTAACTCATGTAATTCCTGAATCAAAGATCTCCTAAGTGTGGTAATATGAGCTAAACTCCCCATCGACTTCCGACTAAGGGCATCTGCTACCACATTTGCCTTCCCTGGATGGTAGAGAATGGTACAGTCGTAATCCTTTAGGAGTTTCATCTATCTCCGTTGCCTTTGATTGAGATCTTTCTGTTCGAAAATATATTTAAAGCTTTTGTGATCTGTGAAAATCTCACATTTTTCTCCATATAAGTAATGCCTCCAAATCTTTAAAGCAAACACTACAGCTGCCATCTCTAGATCATGAGTGGGATAATTAAGTTCATGCTTTTTAAGCTGTCGAGAGCCATAAGCAATGACCTTACTGTATTACATTAACACGCATCCCAATCCTACCTTCGAGGCGTCACAATATACAGTGTAACCCCCCGGTCCTGAAGGTAGAATCAGAACTGGTGCTGAAGTCAGACATTCCTTCAACATAGAGAAACTTTGTTCACAAGCATCATCCCAAACATACTTAACATTCTTCCTAGTCAACTTAGTTAGTGGAAGAGCCAACTTAGAGAAATTCTTGACAAAGCGACGGTAATACCTTGCTAAGCTAAGGAAACTCCGAACTTCAGATACAGTTGTTGGTCTAGGCCACTGCTTCACTGCTTCGATCTTACTTGGATCTACATGAACACCTTCTTGAGAAATTACATGCCTCAGAAATGTTACTTGACTCATCCAAAATTCACATTTTGAGAACTTAGCATATAACTGATGTTCCCTCAAAGTTTGCAACACCGTTCTCAAATGTTCTGCATGATCCTCCAGACTCTTGGAGTAAACCAGAATGTCATCAATGAAGACGATCACGAATCTATCAAGGAAAGGTTTGAACACTCGGTTCATAAGGTCCATAAATGCTGCAAGCACATTAGTCAATCCAAATGACATTACGAGAAATTCATAATGCCCATATCGCGTCCGAAAAGCGGTCTTGGGTATGTCTTCCTCCTTAATTTTCAGTTGATGATAACCAGATCTCAAATCTATCTTTGAGAAGCATTGTGCCCCCTGAAGTTGGTCAAACAAGTCATCAATTCTTGGTAAAGGATATTTATTCTTTATCGTGACTTTGTTTAACTGACGGTAATCTATGCACAATCTTAAAGAGCCATCTTTCTTCCTTACAAAGAGTACTGGGGCACCCCAAGGTGAGAAACTTGGGCGGATAAACCCCTTATCCAGCAGGTCTTGTAATTGCTCCTTAAGCTCTTTCAACTCAGCGGGTGCCATGCGGTAAGGAGGAATTGAAATTGGTCTAGTGCCCGGAACCAATTCAATATTAAATTCAATATCCTTCTCTGGTGGTAGATCATGTAAATTTTCTGGAAATACATCTGGAAATTCACTAACTACTGGTATTCGTTCAAGACTTTGTTCCTCCTTGTCTATATTTTTGACAAAAGCCAGAAATCCATGACACCCTTTTCGTAACATACGTCAAGCGGTTAACATAGATATTATGTTACAGGGCACTTCACTTCGGTCTCCTTGAAATATGAAATTATGTCCTCCCGGTATACTAAAAGAAATGGTCTTTTCATGACAATTCAATGTAGCATGGCATGAGGATAACCAGTCCATGCCTAAAATCACATCAAAGTCTGTCATATTAAGAAGCATGAGATCTACCTCCGTCTCTATGTCCTTAACAGTTATCTTACGAGAACGATATCCAGATCTAACTACTAAGGCTTACCCCATCGGTGTAGCTATCAGAAACGGTTCGTCCAGTATAACTGGCTCAGACTCGAACCTCTTGACAAACAGAGGTAACACATATGAATGTGTAGAACCAGGGTCAAATAATACATGTGCAGCTAAAGCGCCAACTAATAAAGTACCTGTAATAACAGCATTGGATGCTTGGGCATCTTGTCGAGTCAAGGCATATACTCTGGTAGTTCCTCTACCAGTTGCTTGCTGCCCACGACCTCCTTGGCCTCTTCCAGATCCTCTCCCAAAGCTTCCTCCAGTAGAAGTGGTCGGTGCACGAATGACTGGAGTAACTCCCGGTTGGGTGTGAGATGAAAGAACGGATGCCTGACCAGATCCAGAAGTAAGTTGAGGGTATTCTCTCCTGAAGTGCCCTTCTTGTCCGCAATGAAAACAACTTAATGTTCCCATCTTCCTATGGCATTCTCCAAAATGAAATTTTTCACACTCAGGACATTGAGGCTTCCCTCTTCCTGCTTGAGAACCACCCCTGCTCGAAGAGCTGTAACCACCTTTATATTCTGAGCGGGGCTTTGCTGCACTAGCCGTGGAAAATGTGGGTTGAGATGATGCAATCAGAACATGCTGTGAAGTGATGGAAGGCTTCGAGGTTTCCTGAGTTCCCTCCTTGGTTAAAATACCTCCCGTCTCTAGACCTCTTTTTGTTTTTAAATTCTTCCTTCTTATTCCACCTCTTTTCCATTCTACGTGCAGTATCAACAGTGGCAGAATAAGAGTTATAATTAACTATATTCAGACCCACCTGTGAATAAAGAGAATTGCGAAAACCTTCCACAAACTTCTCAGATCAAACAAGATTATCTCATATTAACCCACTAAGGAATAAGTTATAAAAACAAAAGACACTATACTCTATAAGGTCTTTTATGGAACCTAATCCCATGGTCATGTCGCGGCTCACGACAATGGGGAAGGGCCTACAAAGAACACTTTGCTCTGTAATCTATATGGGACCTAAAAACTGCCTCTGATACCAAAACTGTTACATCTCAAATTTGAGCATGTGAATAATTCTTTAAACTAGAGGGTATACCCCTATGGTATCCCATAAAATCTCTGATTAATACTAATGCATAACACAATTTTTCAAGAAAGACATTTATACATATAAAAGTTCAACATAGTGAACAGTAAACACAAACCAAATATCTTACAATATGATATTATTTTCCAAGCCTAGGTGACCTATAGAGATTACAGAGCATTCATAAACTTTTGGATTCATAAGCCCTCCAGAAAACGTGGAAAGTATCCTTATTGAATACTATTCCTCTTGCGGATTCCCTTTGTTCTCATCCACTGTATCTAAAAAAAAATGTTCATAAAGAGTGTGAGTTCATCACAACTCAGTGACTAAATGACTGTGCAATAATAAATATGTCACAAGTACAAATACCAGAATCATAATCACAATAAGAACAGTTATTTTTATATTCAGGGTTTCTATACCTCTGTATTTTATGTTCGAGAATTCAATTTCCATTTATATTCCCAATCATTACATTCTTTGGTATCTTGGGAAAGGAAGCCCTCAACCATTCCATGTATATAATTCCATACATTGGTATCTTGGGTGTCACGTCCCAAAATCTGAGCACGTTACAGGCACGGAAAGTGAATTTCATTTCACCTCCATAAGCCTATCTTTCTCTTAAGCATCATACCATTCTTTTTCATGCAACCAAATTGAGTTTTCTATGCGCACTACAGTCATTCACATTACATCACTGAATGAACCTACCCGATTACAGAGATTTCTAGATTTATACAACTTAGAATAAGACTTAACTATTATACCTTTATCCTGAACAAATGAAAAGGTAATCATGGGCTAAGGATCCATAATTCCTTGTACAGATATTTACCTTCAGCTGTCAACTCTGAAAAAAATGTTAATAAGAGGGGTATGAGCAAACCACGTGCCCAGTGAGCAGACAACTCAACACTATGACAAAAAAATATCATGCATCATAATGATAACATGCAGCAATCATACGTAATCGATCATAATATAATATACTATAATTCATAATACTTCACAACAATATCCAAGTAAATCAAATACATTTCAACATAATTCAAATAATTCACAACAGCAAACAGTGAAATCAATTTCACACATTTCCCGTACCAACCGGGTCGTCCAGGGTACCTCTGGATCGTTGCCCGCGGCCCCTGCCGCATCCACCCTTATCGCTCCATTTATATTCTCCACCCTTATAGCTTCACATAGATTTCTCCATGGGGTGCATCACCATGCCTTTCCTTTCTAGTCAAACACAATCACAATCACATCTAAGAGCATCCTCAATCATTTACAATTTAAGTCACAACATAATCAATATTGTTCCAGCAACATAGCATGTATACAATATAACCCATAATATAGATCAATTATTCAACAATAACATACTTCAACTATCCGCATATGGATGAATTCAATAATCAGAGTATGACACATTTAAACTCAGTTCACATGACGTTCACAATCCATCATATAACCTCCATTCATGAGAAAATAAGAATCACCAGGCAAGTTCCACAATTGTTTATGTCTCATCGTCTCATTCAAGCACAATATAATTTAAACATGTAAATATATATATTTGAGTCATCATCCTCTTCAAACTTGGATATACAACATATTTTCACTATGATGCATAAAGTCCATAACAAAGATATTTAATCATAGCAAGTATTAACCCACTCACTTGGATTTCACACTCTCGGCACTCCCACCTTGCACCTTGACCATTCCTCTTTGCCTCTAGAACTCATAAGAATCGGAAGTATGGTTAGAAAATATCAGATCACCGGAAGAACTTAAAGAAAGGATTGGAGAAGAAGATGGAAATTAAACGAAGAAAATGAAGCCTCGTGAGGAAGAAGGAGAAGAGAAACTAATAATTATATGTGTGGGCCCCACCAATTTCTTTTTCGATAAAATCGCTCATAGCCACCTTAGATTATAAGATTTGTTCACTTAGGTCCTTGAGAATGTATAAAAATTTCCTAAATATCGAATCCATCATCTTTTCGGTACCGGACTCATAATTCATTCTCATAAGCTTTATTCTTCCTCTCAGGTTCCTATTTGGTCATTTCCCAAAAGTCCTCTATACTTTCTTTTCTTTTCACATTAGTCCTTGAGAATTCGTAAAAATTTCCCAAATTAAAATTTTGAAATTTCTATTCCCAAATTTCCTTCACTAATTCAAAAAGAACATTTTTCATGTAATTAAATTTTTCAATAAACTTCAAATAGATTTTAAATATTCATAAAAATTCTTGGGATATTACATTGGGTCAAGCCCTCAACCATTCCATGTGTATAATTCCATGCATTGGTATCTTGGGTCAAGCCCTCAACCGAAATGTGCATTATATACTCAATTCATAATTCTCATCAATATAATCTTAAATCAATAATAAATTTCATTGTATAGCAATCATCATTAAATATGGAATCTAACTGCGATATGAGATGGAATTTATATTGTACTTGGAATAAAAGTAAAAAAAAATCGGTTAGCAAGGTCATCCACTCACATAAATTCCGTATCCAAGTCACTTTTCTGAGTTGCTACAAAGAAGAGTACGTAGCTGGATTTCAGGTTCCGCTACGGAGATCAGATATAGAAAGTCAGGGTTTCTTTTGTACCAAAATACTATTCATACATATAATCACTATTTATACGAACGATCACTATTCATACGTATGGTTACTATTCACACTTACGAAATACTATTCATATGTATGGTTACTATTCACACCAGAAATAGAGAATATAATCTGTAAAAGAGTACATTAGGTAAGTTCCCAGGAAAGAGTGGAGGGTCACAATGGACACACTTAAAAACCAAGTCTTTCCTTAGCTAGAACTTTCCTAGACATGTATTATTCACAGTTTACATCCTATTTCGGTAACCAAAGAATCAAAATAATATATAGACAGCTAAGGACAATTTTTTTGATGTGGAAGATCAGCTAAAGTCACAACCACAAAGCATACTTAAGAAAATAACTTCTAAAATTTGAAAGACATAGAAAGGGCATAGTTTCCTTACCTAAGCAGAAAAGAAAAGGCTCAAAATCTCAGAGGCCTAGCGTCGGAGCAAGAGAAACTTAAGGAGAGAAGAAGAGAAGTTGAAGGTGTGAGTTTAGAAGTGAAATGTAAGAGCCTATTTATAGGAAAAGTCAAGGGTACTATTTGATACTATGCACTAATAAAATATTTAATTTACTATTCATGAAAATGACATTTCTAACTATGTGGCTTGAATTTTGGTTACTATTGGAACTTAAAGGGAAAACTATCCTTTGTTTTAAACCTTTAAGTTTCTTTTCACTTTTGTCCCTTTCAAATTAGTCCTTAAAGGGGATTTTCTCATATATAACATTATTTTTCTCCCAGTTTCTTTTAAATTTCTCTAATACTCAAGCCATATTTTATCCAAGGGATATATTCTATATCCTAACATTTATTATATCCCACAGTTTATACAATCTATAAATAGAAATCTGTATTTTCAACAACATGCACAAACGAGTATACAAAAATTTAAACCGATAGAAAATTTATTTTCTCCAAAATAAATTTATCGTAATTATTGAATACTTATATCTTAAAAATATAGCGGGTATTACAGTATGATATTATAATTTTGATATCATTATATACTGTATTTATTTTTTAGATTGTGTTAGATATTTTAGCTTGTATTATTTTATAACTGAAAATTTGATTGTATTATTTTGTAGTTTTTTTTTGCTATATATAGTTATTTTTTTATTGAGTTAGGATTTACTTATTTTTTAATATAACCTTAAATGTCATTTGGACATTGAATATATTAATTTTTTTCGTAATAGTAAAAATTTTAATCATTACGTAATTAAAATAAATAATAATAATTTTTTCATATTATATATTTTAATTAGTTTTTATAAATTAATTTCATATTTTGTATAATTTGATTGGAAAGTTATGCAGTTTAATTTTGAAAATTTTTAATTGAAAATAGAATTAAATAATAGTATTACTTAATATGTAAAATAATAAATGGAGATATTTAACCTATAAATATTTAAAATAGAAAATAATAATCTTTGTATCTTTTTAATTATTGAACTTCAAGTTAAAAGGATAAATTAAGAAGAAATTTTGGAACATTTTAAGAAGTAAGATTAGGTTTATATTTTTAATTTAAAAATTAATTAATTGACTTTAATAAGAGAGTTTAAGATAAAAGATTAATATTTTAGCTTGTTAATGATATTTAGAAATTAATAGTATATTTTTGTCCTTTAGTATTTCGCATGATATGAATTATTTAGATTATATATTTTAATTATTTGACAGATTATATATTTTATTTTTATAAATTAATTGTAAACTTATGCAATTTAATTTTATAAATTTTTAATTGAAAATAGAATTAAATAATAGTTTTACTTATTATGTAAAATAATAAATGGAGATATTTAATCTAGAAATATTTGAAATAGAAAATAATAATCTTTGCATCTTTTCAATTATTGAACTTCAAATTAAAAGGATAAATAAAAAGAAATTTTCGAACATTTAAAAAAGTAAGATTGGGTTATATTTTAATTTAAAAATTAATTAATTGACTTTAATAGGAGTCTTTAAGATAAAAGATTAATATTTTAGCTTGTTAATGATATTTAGAAATTAATAGTATATTTTTGTCCTTTAGTATTTCGCATGATATGAATTATTTAGATTATATATTTTAATTATTTTATAGATTATATATTTTATTTTTTATAAATTAATTTCACATTTTTATAAATTAATTGTAAACTTATGCAATTTAATTTTATAAATTTTTAATTGAAAATGGAATTAAATAATAGTGTTACTTATTATGTGAAATAATAAATGGAAATATTTAATCTATAAATATTTAAAATAGAAAATAATAATCTTTGTATATTTTTAAGAAAGTAAGATTGGGTTATTTTTTAATTTAAAAATTAATTAATTGACTTTAATAAGAGACTTTAAGATAAAAGATTAATATATAAAATAATTAATGGATATTCAGAAATTAATTGTGTATTCTTGTCCTTTAGTATTTCGCATGATATGAATTACTTAGATTATATATTTTAATTATTTTATAGGTTATATATTCTGATTTTTTTATAAATTAATTTCACATTTTTTTATAAATTAATTATAAACTTATGCAATTTAATTTTATAAATTTTTAATTGAAAATAGAATTGAATAATAATATTACTTATTATGTAAAATAATAAATTGAGATATTTGACATATAAGTAATTGAAATTACTTTAGAAACTTTAAGATATTTACAAAATAATTATAGATTTTTTAGTGTATTAATATGAATTATATTGTGTTATAGGCAGTTAAGATGAGTTCTGGCATAGTTATATTGTTAAGGGTAATGAAGGGGTTAAATTTAAATCTAATGTTTGTAATATAATGTCACTTAATGATCTAAATATCACTATGGAGGAATTCAAAAGTATGATTCACGATCATTTAAATCTCCTTCCAAGTGAATCAGTGACAAAAATAAGCTACAGGTATCAATTGAATGGGGAGTATGTGAAGATGAATTTGAAGACTGACAACACAGTTAGATCTATGATCACAAAACATTTCAAAAGTGGAACTGAGGACCTCGAATTATTAGTTCAAACTTCTGGTCATCAAACAGAACTTATCACTGAAGCCAGTACATCTCAAGACATCGTTCCATTTGAGATGTCATCATAGCCCCTCATCCAAGGCATGTACAATCAGTTGTTGATGGTAGATGATGATGAACCAATGCTGCAGCTAAATGATGCTTCTTCATCTCCCCAGCCATGCGTGGATGATTTTACTGATGAGGATGAGTGTTTTGGTGATGATGCTATAGATGCTGGCTATGATGTTACTGGTGATGATGCTACATATGTTGGTGATGATGCTACAGATGTTGCCGATGATGCTACAGATGTTGGTAATGATGCTACAGATATTGGTGGTGATGATCATGTCAATGGGCAAGGCGAGGGAATTTTAGTCCCTCTCACTAGTGTTTATAAAGACATTGCACACAACTTTTTAACAAGCCTTCCATATGAGGAGCTAATTGATGATGGCGAACCAAGAATGTCAACAAGGAATAATTCTAATCTCTATGTTGGAAAGCAATTCAGTGACAAAATGGCTTCGCAACTTGCAGTGAAAGTATATTCTATAAAAAATCACTAAGACTTTAGGGTGGCCTACCAAAGAAAAGTTGTTGAGGTATATGTATGCCCTAGAAAGGAAAACGGTTGTGGTTGGAGAGTCAGGGCCATCATAAAAAAGCATAGCAATAACTCGGTGATCACGAGATATCCGGGTCCACACAATTGTGTCCATGCATTGCTAGCTCAAGACCACCCAAAATTGGATGGAGATGTTATAGCAAATCATATTTTTGAATTTGGGGTTAAGCAGCCAGATCTCTTAGTTAGTCAAATAATTGCCTTGATCCAAGTGCAATTTGGTTACAATATTTCTTATAAGAAAGCATGGGCTAGAAAATGGAAGGTCATTTCAATGGAATTTGGGGCGTGGGAACAGTCACATGCTTTATTACCTTGGTGGATGAAAGCAGTTAAACATTTCATGCGAGGTTCTGTTGTGGTTTAGGATACAGTTCCCTGTCCCCCAGATAGAGAGGGTCCACGACATTTGTTTTGACGAATATTCTGGTCTTACAAGCCCTGTATAGATGCCTTGCCGTATTTGAAGCCTATTCTGCAGGTGGACGGTACATTTTTATACGGAAAGTATAAAGAAACCTTGTTAATAGTATCATCTCAAGACGGCAACAATAAAGTGTTGCCTATTGCATTTGCACTTGTTGAACAAGAAAATGATGCTTCTTAGTTGTAGTTTCTGCAACATTTAGACATTCATGTTGTTCATGATCGTCACATCACTTTAATTTCTGATAGGCACCACGGGCTTAGGGTAGGTGCACAAGTTCTTAATTGGCAATCCCACATGTTTTGCTTGAGGCACTTGGCCAGCAATGTGCGCACCACATTGCGTTCTAAGTGATTAGCATCAAGGCTCGAGCATGCCGGTATGTACCCTTTTCTATTTCAATATTATTTAGGTGCATAAATGATTTGTGCACTAATATTGTATTATTTTTAAAAGGATATTCATATGACTGTCATGAGGTGGATGAGGCTGTTCAAGAAATGCTTAACTCAGATGTAAATTCAAATGGGCAGGTTACAAGATGGCTTAGTGAGTTACACCTTGAGCAATGGTCACGGGCATATGATACTAATGGTCGTCGATGAGGTCATATGACGACGAACTTAGCCGAGTATATGAACAACGTCTTCAAAGGCGTTAGACATCTCCCTATTCTGGCATTAGTGAAAGCTGCATTGTATAAGCTAAGTTCTTACTTTGAAAAACAATCGGTGACCACGAGCGCACAAATAAAGGTCGATGAGACATACTCAGAGGTTCTGCGTAACATGATTACAGAGCATGCAACCAAGGCATATTCATGCATTATGCACTTATTTGATCGGGGCACATGGTATTTTGAAGTGCAAGAGGCATACGATCAATTGGGATGTCGCCAAGGTCGTATTTACAAGCTTAGCCTTGTGGAAAGTCACTGTGATTGTAGTAAGTTTCAAGTTTGGCATTATCCGTGTCTACATGCGATGGCAGCTTGCTCACATGCAGGGCTTAACCATAATGGGTTTGTTCACCCTGTTTACTATCTTGAAATGATCTTAATGGCTTATAGCTCACTGTTTCGTCCTATTGGTGGGTAAGAGTATTGGCCATTGGCAGAAGGTCCTAAACTAATTCCAGATCCATCCTTTATCAGACATAAAGGGCAAGCACACTCAGTACGATTACGGATGGACATGGACTATAGATAACGAGCCCAACCATCTAGATGTGGTGTATGTAGGCAACCTGGCCATAACCGATCAAACTGTCCACATCGACATCCTAGTTAGATTTTTTTTTATGTAATATTTGATATTTTTCAATGAACTCGCTTCATGTAATATTTGATATTTTTGAATTAACCGGCTTCATGTAATATTTGATATTTTTTAATTAACTGGCTTCATGTAATATTTGATATTTTTGAATGAATTTTTCTTTCCTACATTAAATTGTCTTATTATTTCTTTCTTTAAATTATATTAATTTTTATGTCAATTGTTTATATAATATTCTTTCTTCAAATGATATTTTTGAATGAAATCTTTCTTTCTTACAATAGAATATCTTATCAGATGACAGATCCGAGACGAGGTGTAAACCCAGCTCCTGACGATGACTCACTTTTGTATTTACAGTCTCGTCACATCTCTTAAGATGTTTGGGCAAACAATGTTCCCTTATAAATCAAATATATATAATCATTATTATTATTACTTTTATGTATTTGTTATTGTATATTAATATGAAAACTTGTATTTATGCAGAGAGATCGCATTTTACGTCTACGACGATGTATACTTGATGGCAACCCACCATCAACGATCATTGCCCACTTATGTACTGCTGGGTTCTATGGTGTCGCACGATTGGATATATTTGAGTATAGCCAGGCTCTTGTCTTGGCACTCATTGAACGATGGTGGCCTGAGACACATACTTTTCACACCAGGAAAGGAGAAAGCACAATCAGATTGCAAGATGTAGCGGTTCGCTAGGTCTCCCATGTGGTGGTAGACTGGTTACGAAATTACCTACTATGGACTGGCGGGCATTATGTCAGCAACTTCTAGGTGTTGCCCCACCTTCGAATAAATTAGATGGCCAGAGGTTAAGCATGAACTAACTTGTAGACACCCTTAATCATTTGCCAGAAGACCCCACAGATGATCAGGTTATCTATTTTACGTGTGCTTATATTTTACGCTTGATTGGGGGTATCTATTGTCAGATAAGTCTGGGACAAAGGTGTATCTCATGTACCTGCTGTTCCTTGAGAACTTTAATGAATGTGGGTGACTAAGTTGGGGATCGGCAGTGCTGGTTCATCTTTATAGAGAACTTTGTATGGCAACTGACCCTAAACAAAAAAAAATGGTAGTTGCCTCACTCTTTTACACGTCTGGGTATGGTCTAGATTTCTTCGGTCAGTGCCATCGACACGTCCTGCCCCAAACGTAGACTCAGAGAACTATCATGTACTCCCGCCATTAGGATTTATGTATGTACTACTTACTTGAGTAGAGAATTTATCAATTACTAATTATTATATGAACTCATATATTTGTAACTGTTGCAGTTGGAAGGGTGCTAAGGATTCTATTAGGCCAGCTAAAGAAGCCTTGAAGCATTATAGTCTTCTGTTAGATCGAATGATTGAATCGGAGGTATTTTACTTAAACTGATGTTCTTCAAATATGGATGACACTTTATATGTTTTTTCTGACATTTAGTTTTCACAGATTATCTGGTGCCCATATGACGGGTAAGTCATTCAGATGCTTTTAGATTACTGTGTAACTGACCATACTGTTCTCATATTGTTGAGTGGCACCATGTAGATCGCGTTCTTGGCCAATTTGGCGGAGATCAATCGATTCCTAAGCCGCCTGTCAATCTTGGCTGCCACCACACATTACAAATGACAGGGAAATATGATCAAAATTAGGCGATGGTACATGCAGATTTTATCACCCAGTGGTCGGCGTGGCCTCAGCGACTGATGCAGCCACAGTATCCTTCACATCCCCTAGAGCACAACTTTGAGTATATGCGGTGGTATTGGAGGCATACGAGACGATGGATCGATCCTGCGAGCAGTTTTGAGGGTTATGCAGTAAATCATCTATTTAATATCAAATTTAAATTATATTTATACATCCGCTTTGCCATAATTTTTATGTTTTTTGTAGGTTGACATGGCATGGTACTTATATAGACTTGCTCGTGAGGACCTGACGCCTGATGATTTAGCAGAGAAAATTGAGCAGGGAACTATGAATATCATTATTGCCATGGGTGAACAAAAAGAACTCAGGCTTTCTCACCCAACTCCACTTGCTCAGCATTTGCCTACTGTAATAATTTTTGAACAAGTGTCAGGCAAGCGTTCTCGGGGCCTTATCACAGCAAGGGAACCTATTCCCTATGATGCATGTTACGATCTAGGTGCATCCATGCCATATCATAGTCTATTGACTTCAGCTTATTATCAGACTCAACCTGACATACGTTCTAGTGGCGCCAGTCATTCTTTTACACAGATCGGAGGCTCTAATTCTCTATTTAACATTGGCTATCATACTCCGATGCCTGCACAATATCATTTTGATTCTTCATCTTTTTTACTGATCCTATGACACAGAATGCAGATTTCGAAATGCAGTTCTTCATACTGGATCACGTGATCCCATTAGTACAATCTCTAACGTTAGATTTGAATGCTCAACCGATGCCCTTAGCAGAAGGACAACAACAAGACAGCAAAGAAGAAGAAGAAGAAGAAGAAGAAGAAGAAGAAGAAGAAGAAAAACCCGAGCAACGTCAACAATCTAAACAACCAATTACACATATGGGTTGCGGGACTGGGAGCCATTTCTTTTAAATTATTTTTCATCATTTGTTAACTTTTCATCAATTAAAAATATTTTGTCTGTAAATTGTCAAAATTTTAATTTACAAATTTGTATTTAATTAATCAATCGTAAATTAAATCTACATATAAATAACTATTTATGTTTTTGGCATAATAAATTAATTAATTATAATATATTCATAAATTAATGTACATTTTGATATTTAATTGCATAATTATACAAAATTGATCATAAATTAATGTAAACTTTGATATTTAATTACATAATTATACAACATTGATTGACTAATTTATTTGTCAGTAAATTGTCGAATTTTTAGGCCACAAATTTATATTTAATTAATCAATCGTAAATTAAATCTACATATAAATAATTATATTTTTGACATATAAATTAATTAATTATAATATATTCATAAATTAATATGAATTTTGATATTTGATTGCATAATTATACAAAATTAATTCACTAACTTATTTTTTATATAATTTATTTGTATAAGTAACTATAAAAAATATATACTAATTTTATTATTACACATAATAATTATTACACAATATAATATTTATAATTAATTAAATTAAGTATTACAATTATTGAAACTTGATTGTCATTTATTACAAGTATGTCACAATATAATTATACATTACACTTTTTTTTTTCGAAGGAGGCCGAGCTTCTTTTATTATTATTATTATTGTCAGAAGCTTGGCCTCATGGAGGCCTAGTTTCTGACTATCAGAAACTAGGCCTCCATGAGGCCAAGCTTCTGTCTTTTTTTTTTAATTTACCTTCAGAAACTCAACCTGTATCAAGTCGAGCTTCTGACTGGTTTTTTAATAAAAAATAAGCTCGGCCTCCAATTAAAAAATTCGCTGAGTCGTTGTTTGACAAAAGAGTAGCATATAGGTAAATGAATTTGAAATGTTAGTATATAGGTAAATTTTGTTTGAAATAGTAGTATATAAGTAAATTTGTCTAATAAATAGAAATGTTTTTGGTAAATGTCGAAATTAAAGAAAAATTTAGTTTAAATTAAATTTATGAAGTGGACAAAGAAGGATTGAACTGAACTTTAATTTAAAAATAATATACCAAGTGAAAACTAATAATATGCACGACAGGAACTAAAGTAAAAGAAATGAAAAGTTTCAGGGGTTGAATTAATTTCAGAAAAAATTATATTCTAGGACTAGAGACCTATATGAAACTAAATATGATCTGGGATCATGCAAAGATAAAAGAAAAATATTAGCTAAGGACCTAAGTGAATAAGATGAAAAGTTGTCGGTTAGAAGTAAAATATTTGAAAATGAACATAATTGTTATAATTGAGATTTTAATTAAGATTAGAAGGAGTTTACTAATTTTAAGTGTTATTGTATAGTTGAATAATGAGTTTAAACTAGTTAAGTAAGAAGTTAAAAAAATTTAGAAGTCAAATTTAAATAATGGATAAATTGTTAATTATTAAAAAAATTTAGAAGTCAAATTTATTAAAGTGTTAATAAACTGTTAATTATAATTATTAACACTATAAATATAAAATTCAAAATATATATCTAAAACATCATAGTATATCAAAAATAAAATATAAAACTTCTTTCTTTTATGGTAATTATACATCTAAAATCACGTTTACAAATCAACATTCAAATATTATGCTCTGTATCAAATTACGTTTGTCTAAATATTTCTTAAACATAAATTACATTTATCTAAATCTAAATTTTTTTCAATTACATTCAATCAAATATAATTTATCCTATTCATATTTATTCACTGAACTCTCAAATACACCCTAAAAATTCTTTAGCCCAGTGTAATTTTTTTTTTTTAACAGGCTTGCAAATCAACCTATAAAACTTGGTCTGTTTGGACAGCTCCAGTAGTCATCTGGTTTTGGATGAGTTCGGCGTCCCTACTTTTTTGTACTAGAAAAGCAGGGGCGATTTTTTTAGCAACGATTATAACCGTTGCTAAAATTAAAGTATCGTGAAACATAAAAATCGTAGTTAAAATTAGCCACATTTATATATTAGCAATGATTTTATTTTACTTTAACAACAATTTTTTTAAAGAGAAAAGTACCTACTTTTCAAGGCCGCTCGCGCTTTGGATGGGCACTAGTTTTTGTTCTATAATATAGGCACGTGAAATGATTTTCTCATTGGAAACGACAAAAGTTGAATGAATTATTTGTGTGACAGTTTGATAGCCGTAGACATTGATGAAGAGTAGGGATGAATGTGGCGCTGAAATTGAGTACATTCACTGATTGGGCAACTACTGAAATAACATGGTAGCAGGTTGTATAATTATGAGAGATGTAGAATGATTGAGCCTCACAGTGCACAATTAATCGGCATTGAAAATAAGTTGCGTAATTTAATTGGTAAAGAATTATTTTGATGTGACATCTTCATATTGATGTTTACATGACATATATATATATGGCCAATTGGAGGGGACCAATTATATACACGGCATATATACGGCAAATAGGTATATATATATATATATATATATATATATATATATATCAAGTTATTCCATATAAATACAGACTTCATAAATCGGAAGTGCCAGAAATTACGTGATTTTTGTTGGTAAATCGACAAATAATCAGTGTCTATAACGGCAAGGAACAGTTTTATTGTTAGAGGGGACCTCACCTAAGATAGTGTTAGATATATATAAATATATAAGAAGGAAACTTCAAAGAAATTTATCAAATGAGTTATCGTCCATTCAAACCTGATCGAGCTTGAGAGGATGGGAACTTACACGTGATTCTATACTGCACTTTGATACATCAAGCAGAGATCACGGGATTTGGGGCTCTCCCATACTTTTAGTACTAGTCCCATACTTTTTTTTGATAGTAATTTTTTTTGTTAAAATTTATAACAATAATTTTATTATTATAAAATTATTATAATAAATCTTAATAATAATAAAAATTATTGTTAAAAAGTATCGGACTCCCATTTACGGGAGAGGACCCCACTCGAGATCACGAATTTATGTATTAGAATATTTAGAATGGTGACTTTTAAAAAAATTTTAAATTTAAGAATCAATTTTTATTTTAGTTTACCATTATAGTTCGTTAAGTTGACTGTCACGGGTAAAAACGATTTTTATATAAGAATCGGTTCTTATACAAAAAGTGATAATAAAATAATTAACTCACAATAAATGTTAGTGGAGTTAGTGAAAAGTAATAAATACTAAAATAATAGAGAGTTAATTGTGAGATTTATTTATAGATTCTTAAAAGGCTCACCACTAGAATAGAGAATTACTTAAATTGATATTATACTATGAGACTTACAATAAAAATTAAAATAAAATTTATCACTGAAAATATTTTTAATAATTAAAAAGGACTTAAGCACCTTTCGTACATGTATAAGTGATAAGTCATGGGAGCTACCTCCTCGTACGGCCTATATAATTACTCGTTGCGATAATCATTTTCTTTTCATGATGAGGAGTTATCAATGAAAATATCAAGCAAAAGGAAAAAAAAAATATATATATATATATATATGTATATATTTATATATGAAAGTCCTCATTCAATGACAATATTGCCAGTAATTTTATTAATAGGAGCTTACGGTGTTTACTTTGTAATGTAACAATAAATCCTTCACCAATAAGAGTGATAGAATATTATTACAAATTTAATTAATATTTTACAAAGGTAATTTTTTTTTATTTTCTTCAAGTATCCTCTATTAAAGATAATCTTATTCAAAATATTATTGGACACTAAGGGTGAGTTTGTAAGAACTTATTTTGAGTTTATTTAGCCTTATCTTATTGTCTAAGTGCTTATACACGTGAGAGAATTTATACAAATAGTTTATGACATGCGTATAAATTGTTTTCATCTTATTTTTATAAGTATGAAAATAAAATAAAAATAGCTTATATGAAATTTGATATTAAAAACTCTTTAATTGTAAAAATAACTTATATATAATCGTTTATTATATAAACACTTAATTAAGCTCTTTATCCAAACACACCATAAACTCTTCCAACAGAGATTTAAATATAAGTTTACCATCTTGTAAAGGACGGGTTCTTTTTACTAAAAACTCTCATTGATGTACAGAGGTGATTTGGATTTAGGTTCCCTTAATGGTTCCTTCAAAGACTAAATCTGGACACCATCCAAATTAATTTTATATTTTTCTTCTTTTTTTTTAAATTACATGATTAATTTTTTAAAAATTAAAAAAATAATCTGGACAATATTATCAATTTTTAAAAAATTAATCATACAATTTTAAAAAAATATATAATTAATATGAATCGTTAGATGATAAAACTTCCTCAAGGACTTTTGAAGATATCCAAATCCGATTTTAATTCCTTTGTTTGGATCTCATATTAAATACTGAACTAAACAATAAATATTCATCATTTATACGTTATTGTGTAATTTAAATTTATTTGCATCTTAACTTTCTAAAATTAGTTAATTATAATAACAAAATTAATTTATTAACATTATAAAAGTATAATGTATAGTTTATATATTTTTTAGTTATAACTAATGTGACCCGTGCGATGCACGAGTTAATATAAATGTCACTATTTTTGCTTATCAAATAAATAAATAAGAACAATTAAAATACATATAAAGAAATACGTACACAAAAATAATGAGTCATTCAAGCTATGTTAAAACACATATACTTCTAATTTATTAGATATAATTGCCTTAAAAATTGAATGTGAATACCATTAAATAAAAAGAAGAACAAAAATAAGGTATTATATGAATTAATTTAAATAAATATACTAATGATAAAAAGAGTTGAAATAAAAGTTATTGACCTGTAATATATAGATTTGGAATACTTTTTTATATCTACGCTAGTAGTGCTTGTCACTGGATTCTCTACTTGTTAAATATCAAAATCTTTAATCCCTTTATATATTTCATTTTTTAGATGATAACGTAAAGTTGACCATAATTAAAAAATAAGATTTACAAGATATAATCCAATTGAAAAAAGTAATTGCTTATGTTTATAGCAAAAACTCGAAAAAAGAATACACGTGCGAAAACAATAATAACGAATAAAATATATAAAAAGAAATAGATGCAAAAATAATGAGTTATTGTAAAAATATATATATGAAAAGAAATAGATGCAAAAATAATGAGTTATTGTAAAAAATATATATATATATAAAACAACTTTTATATAAAATATTAAAAAGAATTTGATGCCCAAGATCACCTATTTACGGGCAGTCACAGGCTAGCCCATAGGTCTAATCTTGTTTTGACACTACTATAAGGAGTAATATAAATTGAGATCAATGTATTAATAATAAAAAAAATGAAATGAAATTCACTTGCCTCTAACAAAACTTTTAAATATTTTTGCAGGAAATAATTAGTAATAGATATAGATGATTGCGTAGAAAGTTGGCATGATATTTGAGTTGAGACATCACAATCCAATTTAAACCTACAATCATAAATTAAAAAAAACCTTTCAAATATATATATAATAATTAATATAGATAAGTAATAATAACTTATTAAGGATAAAATAACAATATTACTTTAAAACATAATCAAAACATTCTACCATATCAGGGTTGATAAATAGCCTTAAAGCATTTAAAGAATTTGATCTCTGCCATGACCCTAATATTTTAGAATCTCATGTTATGTTATAACAAAAACTTATACCAACTTAAAGTACAGAAAATAAAATTTATGAATTTAAACTGAAAAATCATTTTACTACATTAAACAACCACAATAGCTGGTCCATTAGCATCAGAGCCCATGTACGATGCAATCTAATTAGCAAAATTCCCCCATAGAGTACAAATCACTTTATTGCACTAGAAGGATATAAGGTAGTTAATGAACATAAAAAGTCAAAATAAATTACAAATTAAAAACATAGCTAATTTACTCTAGATCTTACAGTTCAATGTCCATCATTTTGTTCTTCGTGCTATTCTTACATATATCTTCAACAGTTCTGACAACAGTTAGCTTGCCAATGACATCTGTAAAATACATGAAAGGTGCACTGAACAATTGCGAGTTCATATTGTGGGAATAATTAATTGTATATGATAAAAATAATGGGTTTACAGAAAGGACACAAATCAATCAAATAATTCTGATCAACATATTGAGATGAGATATCTGCAAACGAATAAAACTTAAAGTTATGCCCATAATAGCAATTTCATCTTCAACTCAACAGGCTTTAGTGAAGTATTGAAAATTTGTCTTAAATGCATAGTGATACAATAATTATTACTGTCCTTACCAACAATGTTGAATTGTATAATAATGTACACATCATCTTTGAAAATAATATGCTTAAACTTGTTAATAAAAGTTCGCTTGACAAATGTATGAATGCCATATTCCTAAAAAAAAGAATTGACAAAGAAAAAATTATATGAACCAAAAACTATGCCCAAATAACAAAAACAATAAAAATAAAAGACAGCGAAAACACTTGTGAATTTTGTAGAATCATCTCTGTGCTTAATGCGATTGAGTAATTAATGGGTGTAATTAATGCGATTGTTCAAACATAAAATCATATTGATTTATTTGTTTGAAATTTGCACAAACATTGCGTAATAATTATAGCAATTATATATATAGTAATTTATCTTAATTTTTTTTAAAATTTATTTAATATAATGTGATTAATTTACCTAATTTATTTATTTAAATTTATTCTATTATATCTAATTTAATGATATACTAGCAATTCAAGTCCTATAGTAAAATTTACCCTAATTTATTCATTTAATTTATTTACATGAATATATTAAATACTATATAATGTAGTAATTAATTATTAAATTATTATTTAATTATTATAGCCATCGAAAAATTCATATATATATATATATATATATTAATTTAATCATGACTAATTTAATTTATAATTAGTAATTTAAATAATCTATCATTTAATATTTTATTTTAATTTATTAATTTTAATATATATCATTTTATGTGGTGTGATTAAATAATTAAATAATAATAAGAATGAATTTAGTAATTTACATAATCAAATTCCAATTTGCATGACAGTTACAATTTTCATAGAATTTGCATTCATGAATTTCAGGAATATGCTTTGATAGTGAAGCCCTAATTGTATTTCAGAAGGATTGCTTTACTATTTGAATTTGAATTTACCTTAATTTTACTTAATGCATCTAAAGTAGTGATTAATAAGAATGAATTCAGTAATTTACATAATCTATTCATTTAATATTTTATTTTAATTTATTAATTTTAATATATGTAATTTAATATGATGTGATTAATAAGAACAATTTTTTTCAAATTCATTTTAATGCAATTTTTTAAATTTATTTGAATGCAATTATATAATTAAACTTCAATTTGCTTGATAGTTACAATCTTCACATAATTTAAATTCAGAGATACTAGAAATATGCATTAATAGTGGAACCCTAATCACATTTCAAAAGGGTTACATTACCATTTGAATTTGAATTTACCCTAATTTTATTTAATGCATTTAATGTGGTGATTAATAAGAATAAATTTAGTAATTTATATAATCTACTCATTTAATATTTTATTTTTAATTAATTTATTTTAATATATGTAATTTAATGTGGTGTGATTAATAAGAACAATTTTTTTTTCAAATTCATTTTAATGCAATTTTTCCAAATTCATGTAATTAATGTTTCATTTTAATTTATTAATTTTATTATATAGTATTTAATGATATTCATGTAATTAATGTCCTAGAGTGGAATTGTTTTAGTATATTATATAAATTTATGAATCATGACATATACTTTTTAAACATAAACATTTTGAATTGATTTATCAATTCTATAACCAAATCTACTTTATTTACTCAAACTTTGATTTGAATTGATTTATTTATTTAATAGAATAAATTTAAATGAATAAAATAGGTAAATTTGTTAGTTTACAGATTATTTATTATTTGTTATAAATTATTTGTTGTACAGATTGAAGATTAATTGAATATTGATTTCATCTTTACTTTTGAATGCATCTTTTTTTGTTTCAATAGGATCTAAAGAAGAAAAACACTGAAAGTTGCTGCTACTTTTGGATTGAAGCTCCAGGTCTCAGATTTCGTCTTTCAAGAATTTAATTTTCATCTTTTTCTTCAGTCAAGATATTATGATTTAAAGATTCATATCTCAAACTTTGATTTCTATTAAATTAAGAACTATTTTGAAAGAAATCAAAATAAAGTCAAATAAAGCAAATTTTTTTAATTCATATATCAATTCTGCAATCAAGTTTATCTTACCTACTAAAAAAATTATTTAATACACTATAGTATCAAATAATAAAGGTAATTGTTTTTCAATTTTAATTCAAATCATTTAAATCAATTCAATTCAAATAATTAATATTATGTGATGTCATTAATTTACTAAATTTACCAAATTTATTAATTTACCTAATTTATTTATTCATTCAAATCAAATAAAATAATGAAATTGACTAATTATCAATTTCACTAATTTCAATAATTAATAATTATGATAATATATTCTGATAAAAATATATTCTGCTATTCATTTTAACAATAACTCATATAATATATTAAATATTAATTAGTGAAATTGATAATAATTATGATAATATATTCTGCTATTCAATTTCACTAATTGCACTAATTAATAATTATGATAATATATTCTGATAAAAATATATTCTGCTCGTATATGTATATTTCAACAGTTTATTATGTATATATTTCAATTCAAATAAATTCAAATCAAATACTAAAGGTAATTATTTTTTAATTTCAATTCAAATCAAATAATTCATTTAATGTGATGTCATTAATTATCCTACAATAGTTAAATAATAAAGGTAATTATTTTTTAATTTCAATTCAAATTATTTCAGTAAATTCAAATCAAATAATTAATATTATATGATATCATTAATTTACGAAATTTATTAATTTAACTAAAGAAAGAAATGATGACACGTTTATCAGTTTCTAATTCAAGGTTTTCCACCACCTCACAATTTAGACAATGCAATTACAAAACATAATTTCAGGGATATTGTGTGTAACAGTGTAGCATGAGGTTCAAGTTTATATGAGATTAATTGTACAAGAAGAATCAACTTTGAAAGTCAAATAGAAAAAATTAAGATCTAATGAAGATGAAAATTTACAAACATTGAAAAGTTCAAAGGACTACCTATAGACATCACACTTCTTACTATTGCTAACCAGAAAGCACATGCATTTTAGATATATGGAAAAATAGGTTTAGATTTTGGGATAAGAATTACTACGATTTGAAAGAAGATAGAGGTGAATCTGTGAGAATATTAAAGTCCATGTAAATGTGGCAAAAAATTATGGAGTAAGGATACATGTTAAAAATATAAATTTTATAGAATGTGTAATAGAAGTGATAATATACTTACAACACAAATCAAAAGAACTTACCAGTGTGAGAATTATGGAAAAGTTAATGCCTTTGAGCTTCTTCTTGTAGGAAAATGTGCATCTCTTAGAGGAAACAAATTATTATAATAATAGGCATGAAGATTGAGTAGATAGTTTACCAGAGCTACAGAGGAACATGACACCAGGGAAATAATGCTAATTCATTGAACCATGATCTTCTTCTTCAATTCAGAAAAACAGTGGCAGGAAAATATTGTTAGTCCATTATATCATGATCTTCTTCTTTGAAATATATATATATATATGGACGAAAAAGAAAAAATAATTGAAGAAACATACCTAAAGTGGAAAAAAGGCTAGAGCCTTAAGAAGTCATATCACCAGGTGTTGATTGGGTTACCGATTGACATGAAGAGGTGATCAAATGGCGAAAGATGAGCAGCTAGAGAGAGAGCATTGTCGAGTTACACCAGTAGATTCAGAGAAGAAAAATGGACAAGCATGATGGAGAACATGACTCTACAGTTTATCGCTTCTGAAGATAGATATATAGCAATTATTTATTTGATTATTTGTATATAATAAATGCTAATTTACCAAATGACAACATATTATATTTTATTCTAAAAGTTTACCTGATTTATCAATTGTATAGCAATTATAGCAATTATATACCAATTATATATTAATTATAGCAATCATATAGTAATTACCATAATTTTTCAAATTCATTTAATGTGATTATATACCAATTATATAACAATTTACCCTAATTTTTTTAAATTCATTTAATGTGATGTGATTAATTTACTAAATTTATTAATTTACCTAATTTATTTATTAATTTTATTCATTTAAATTTATTGTATTATACATAATTTAATGACCTATTTGTAATTAATGCCTTAGAGTGAAATTGTTTTAGTCTATTATATAGATTTAAAAGTGGAATATTCCTAACCTATTGTAGTATCTCAACCACAAGAATTCGTAACAATTGAATCAGAACCAAAACATCGCAATGTATATACACCTGATAGCTAAAATAAAATGTCATATTAGGATTGTTTAGAAGAGTTTATTTTAAATTTATATGACTTATTTTATAATATAAATACTTATGTATGTGTTTGAAAAAATTTATAGAAATAGTTTATAACATATCAGTAAGTTATTTTTAATTTATTTTTATAAACTTTTCAAGATAACTTATAAAAATAAGTTGAAAATAACTTATATGAAGTTCGTCCTCATACAATCTTTAATTATAAAAATAACTTATATATAAATACTTATATAATTAATGTTTATTTTATAAGTTATTTATTCGATCATTAAATATATAATGACTCATTGTTCAAATGAACGAATATATCTTTTAAGTAATTATTAGTCACGAGCCACAATCAAAATGATACTTATATATATATATATATATATATATATATATATAATTTAATTTTTCTTTTTATTTATTTTTTTATATCATTGTTCGCAAGACAAAGCCACGTGCTTTGGTCTTAATTGGTGCAACGATCTACTAAGCGAGATAAGCACGCGTTTTGGTCAAAATTTTAATTTTAGAATATTCAGATTCATTTTATAACATAATAAAAGATATGGAATAGTAAAGCTGAATTATTATGTCCCTCGCAATCAATGCCCAAAATGTATAACAAAATGCCTTACAGTATATGTGAGATTACCAATAAGTTTTTAGTCTAATAGAAGAAATTAATTTTTCATGACATAGAAAATTTAAGTTTGAATATTTGTTAAGAAAGATATTTATATTTAGTATCTAATAATATTTTAATTAAAATTATCTTTAGTAAAAAATATATGTAAAATATAAAAAAATATAAGATCAATTTATTAATTGGTGTGGTGCAAAAAAGTACAAATCTAGATTATTAAATGGTAAGTAAAGTAAACTACATCTACACATGTACCAACTGCAATAATTTACAGCGTAATCTGGATATGGAATATATCTTGTAATTAAAGTTGTCGACTCACGCTTGCTTCAAACATTCAGTTTGATTAGTTACATCATAATAAGTAAAACTTCGAAAATAATGGGTGGCAAGCAAACTTCCCTGATGGACTTTTTATAGTTCCCAGTACATGTTTTTAAATTTAGTAACGTATCTGTCCTTTTTAAAAAAAATATATATTTTCATGTAACAATTTTTGTGGTGGAGGGAGGAGGAAAAAAACAAAAAAAAACACGTGGGGCACTGCTGCATATGTCATCCTTCTAGGGGCTACGTATGTGCATGTGTTGTCCCTCTAGAGGATGGCCTATGTGATGATGTGTGTCACTCTTTTAGAGAGCAATAATATTGCCAAAATGATCTGGTCTGTTTTTAAATAAATCTGAAAATTAATGTTAAAGTTTATTCGTATTAATCAATTAGCCAAAATTTTTAAATATTTTAAATAATATAATGTTAAAATTATTTTAGTAAAAAATTTAATAATATTATATTGAAAAATAATTTATGAATGTAAAATATTATTTTTTTTAATATTTTTAACTAATAACTTGATTGGTGGCGGGTCATAGGAAATAGTCAACAGGTTTGATGAAACACCCACTAAAAGTTGTACATAATTATCTTATTTTTTTTCGTCCAGTTTTAATTAAACATGTAACCTTCGAAACCCAGCTGATACTCTGTTCTATCTTTGAGTAATTGCCGTGATAGGAAGAAAATGATTTTTAAACCAACAAATGCCATATATAAATCATACTAAATTTGTTGAAAAAAACTAGTCTGCCACATGTTAATTATAACTGGAAGAAATATCTATGTTTGAAAGAGTCAAAAAACCAGATTGTTATTTGTTACAAAATTATCACATACTGGAACACTTATCCTATTATAGGCTAAGTGACAGGTAAGTGAGCTAGCATCATGAAGTATGTTATACACGTGCAGGTTGCTCGAAATCTTACTGTTTAATCTGTTTTCTTGTAACGAAAAGTTCCTTCAAAATAATTTCTAATGGAACATCAATTCAATTTGAATGTGAAAATCTCTAGACACTCCTTTCCTTCCAGTGGCGTATCCAATACCCTAGATTAGGGGGTAAAATTTTTATTCTTTTTTTTTGAATCTGATAGCAATTTTTCTAAATTAATTTTAATTTATTATTCATTTGATAGTAATTTCTTTTTAAAAAATATTTTTATTACAAAAAAAGCGTTCTTCTTTTGAATCTTAATAGTATAATTAATTAACTAATTTGATATAATTAGATCTACGTACAAAAATCACAAATTTCAAACTTTTACGAAGAGGTCTTTAATAATGGAATGATAAATTAACCATTATCAAAAAAATTTCATAAAATTGACTTTACAAATATGTTACTCATGATCATAATTGTATAATCAATCAACTAATTTGATAGAATTAAACTTATGTACAAAAACTTCAAATTTCAAGTTTTTACAAAGAGGTCCCTAATAAGGGAATGATAAATTAACCATTATCAAGAAAAAATTTCATGAAATTGACTTCACAAATATGTTACTCATGATCCTAATTGTATAATCAATCAACCAATGTGATAGAATTAGACTTACATACAAAATTCCCAAATTTTAAACTTTTACAAAGAGGTCCCTACAAAGAAATGAGAATTAACCATCATCAAGAAAAAATTTTATTAAATTGACTTTACAAATATGTTACTCATGATCCTAATTACATAATCAATTACTAATTTAATAGAACTAGACCTATGTACAAAAACTCTAAATTTCAAACTTTTACAAAGAGGTCCCTAACAATGAAATGAGAAATTAACCATGTTCAAGAAAAAAATTTGTGATTCTAGTGAGTGGGGGTCTTGTGACTGTGAGCAGTAGAGTGGGATTGAATCACTGAAGAGGTTCGAAAAATATTAAGGGGGTTCAAAAAAAAATAAAGAGGGGGGCAAAATGAAAAAAAAAATTTGCATGGCACTTTTTAAATTTCAGGGGGTGCAGCTGCACCCCCTGACTCTAAAGTGGCTCCGCCACTGTTTCCTTCAAAATATTGGGTCCTCTGTTTGACAAGTAGAGGAGTTCTCTCCGTATTTTTAGAAGGGAACTCTTCTACTTAATAAGTACCATATTTGTCAAGTAAAGATTATTAGATTTGATATAGACCCCACATATTAAGTAAGGTCCATTTCATCCAATAATTTATACTTAACAAGTATGATGTTTGTCAAACAAAGGATCCAAACTCTAAAAATATTAGATAATATTAATATAATTTTCTAATTTTCTTGTCATACATACTTCAAGCCTCGGTACATTTTCATTTGAACTCTCATGTGTTATTTTCAAGTAAATAAAAAAAGAAAAAAGAGCCGCTCACAGGCTAAACAGGCTTAAATTTATATGTTTAAATTTGTCTAAATACGATAGGTGAGGCTGGGCCCAAAAATCAAAATTCATTTTGACAATATTAAAGGGTGAGACAAGTACATCATAAAGGTTAAAGAGCATGACACATGTTCTGAACTCTATTCTCATCTAAAACTCTTCATTAATTTCTTCTTTACCGTAGGCCCCTCCTTCCTCATTCTTCACCATTTTTTTTTTTCACTTTCGTCTTCAACTTCGTCCAACCCTCTCTTCTTCTTTCATTTTCATACGGTCCCCACCCAGACGGTAATTTTTTTGGTCCCACTATTATTATTTTAGGCAATAGTCATATTACTTTTTTGTTAGTTTTGTCTAATATTTTATTTCCCTTCATTTTTATTGATTTAGGAAGAGTATTTTGCATCTTCTCATCTCTTAACTATATTTCTTCAACAATTTTTTTGAGGTATGTAATTTCTTTCATTTTCTTATTTGTTATATATTATTGTAGTATTATTTTTTTCTACCAAAATTTTTGTTGTTATTAATTTTAAATAATTATTTTTGGAATAATTAGTTATTTTAAAATTAATGGTATATTTAGAGAAACTTTTAGATATTTTTAATTTAGTTAATTTGTAATTTTAGTTTGTTTTAGTTTTTTAAATAGTTTGCGAATTTGAAATACATTTTAATTTTTTAAAATGTAGGTTGCCATTTGAAAAAAAATAGAATTCTATAACTTATTATATTTAATAGTTTTCTCTTAGAGTTTAAGTTGATGTTAGATAATATTTTGTGTTTTTTCTTTAAAAAGAGTAAATTAAATTTTTAGTTATTATGAGTAATGATTAGTTAATTTTGTCTTTAATTTATTTTAAATTTAGATGATGACTTGGGAAAGTTAGAATTTGTTGTAAATAAATAAATAATTAATTAATTTTAGACTATCAATTAGTTGTGGTTAAATATTTTGATACTTAGTGAAATTAAGATTATAGTTAAAATTTGGTTTTGAATAATTAATTAATTTTGATATTTACATCGGCATTATCTAACATTTAAGTTTAGTAATTAATTAATTTTGATATATATTTCCATTTTTTCGCTCTAGCTTGTGCAATTTTTGATATTTACATTGACGTTATATCTAGTTGATATGATTTTTAATATTGAATTAAAAAATTACTTGAAAATATAATTAATTATTCATGTTTTGTATAGAGGGTAACAAGACACAAAATGTGGCCTGATACCTAACCCCGACCTAGAAGATCCATTATCATTTTACTTGCAAGATAAGTTATGAGGTTATGTGGGAAGGAGAGGTAAGTGTGCAAGAAATTAATAGGTTCGTTTAATTTTTGTTACTATGATAATACTAAGCTGATTAACATTTTGTGTGTGACAGGCTAATCGCGTCTTCAGTAAAGTGCGACATTGGTATATACATACACATAGTTTCTGCTCTCTATAGTCCATTGTTCCCTATATATTCAATAGGCTGGATTTTATATATAGAACCTCACATATGAAAAATTTTGAAGTTAATTATGCATTACTATTTGCACTAGTTGAGCGTTGGAGGCTCAAGACGCATACATTTCATATGTCAGGACAATCGCTCTCCAAGATGTGGCTGTCATATCCCAAAATCTGAATACATGACCGACATAGAAGGTGAATTTCACCTCATCTCCGTAAGCTAATTTTTATTTTAAACACAATACTAATCATTATTTTGGTTATTCTTTTAAATGCAATTAATTTAAATTACACAATTTAAGAATTAAAATGAGAGAACTATTCCTCTTTTCACAAAAAAATAAAAACGGCTAAACTGAGTTCTTCATGTAAGCTACAGTCATGCACATTACATTAATGAACAAACCTATCCAATTACAAAGCTTTTCTAGATATATATAACTTATTATAAGACCTAAATATTATGTCTTTACCCTGAACAAATGGGAAGGTAATCTTGGCGTGAACATCAATGAGCTAGGAAATCCTTCATATCTGAAACTGAAGACAGCTTCTACTTGAGAGAATCATACCACATTCACACACAATATAGGTATATATATATACATGCAGATATACATGTTTGATCAAATAGTACAATCATCTAAATTTTGGTGTACAAGATATTTATCAAGACACACTATAAAAGCACCTTGCAATCATTAACAGACACATTCCAGCTCAAGCCAAATTACATTTCAAATAATTCACACAATTCCAATTTAAGTTCCCAGACATTTTGAGGGTCCCGTCCACATAAAGTGGTCGTTGTCCCGCGGCCCTTGCCGCATCCTCCTTTATTTCACTCTTGTCCTCAAAGGGACAAATGTATAGTCCAACCTTATTTCACACTGTCCTCAAAATGACGAATATCATATTCAATACCATGTGGCCGTAGTGATTTCATTCCACCCTTATTTCATCTCATGGGATCCCATAAACTCCACTTCCATTTCTTTCAAGATCAAACACAATCACATTACATAATCATAGGCAACTATATGCATCCAATTTCAATAAAAGTTCACAATAGTGTCACATTTGCACATTTCAATGTATAACATGAGTGCATTAATTTCATGTCATATATATATATATATATATATATATATATATATATATATATATATATATATATATATATATATATATATATTTATAGTACACTTTATATACATTAAATAAGCAAACAAGATAATGTAGGATCTCTCACCTTGATATTTGTCCAATTTTACCTTGAACCTTCCTCGAAGATGTGTAAGATGATAGAAGGTAATTTTCTTTATTCCAATCTAGTCATAACATCTCAAAAGATGTGGAGATGCATCAAAGAATCTATCCCTAGATTCTGTACGAGTATCACTTCTCTAAGTCGTTACGGATAAAAATACACAAGTGAATTTCAGTATTCCGCTTAGCTAAAAAGGAAAGACCCAAAATCTCATAGGCCTAACATTGGAGCAAGAGAAATTTAAAGAAAGAAGAAGAGAAGTTGAATGTGTGAGTTTATAAGTAAAATGAAATGGCCTATTTATAGGAAAAGTCAAGGGTACTATTTGACACTATACGCTACTAAAATATTCAATTTACTATTTATGAAAATGACATTTCTAATAAAATAATTCAATTTACCGTGCAATCACGAAAAAGTCGAATGCGGCTTCACTATTGAAAACTTAAGGGAAAAATTATCCTTTCACCTTAAACCTTTAAGTTTCTTTTCAATTTCATCCTTTCATTTTAGTCCCTAAGGGTATTTTCTCACATAAAACTTCATTTTTTCCTACGAATTTCTTTCTCGTTTACTCTTATGCCTAAACCATATCTAGTACTCGACATTTCAATTGTATAAGTAAACAGTACCGTATACGTAAATAGTATGATATAGGTGAATAGTACTGTATACTAGAATAGTAACGGCCCTACTAATTTTCTTAGATAAAATTGCTCGTAGCCACTCTAACTTGTAAGATTTGTTCGCTTAAGTCCTTGAGAATTTTGTAAAATTTTCCTAAATTAAAAATTAAAATTTTCTATTTCCAAATTTCCTTCACTAATTCAAAAGAACATTTTTCACGTAATTAAATTTTTCAATAAACTTCAAAATAGATTTTAAATATTTATAAAAATTATTGGGGTATTACAGTGGTCATCTAAGTCGGCTTGCCCAAAGATGTATTTAAAGGAGGACGTTTATCCATCCCATGGTTAAGTAATCAAGTTTAGTGAGATCCCCTCAAATGCCACAGAGGACTAATTGCACCGGCATACTCGCTCATACTGTCACGTCCCAAAATTTGAGCACGTGACCAGCACGGAAAGTGAATTTCATTTCACCTCCGTAAGCCTATCTTTCTCTTAAAAATCATACAATTCTTTTTCATGCAACCAAAACGAGTTCTCTATACATACTACAATTACTCACATTACATCACTGAATGAACCTACCCGATTACAGAGATTTCTAGATTTATACAACTTAGAATAAGACTTAACTATTATACCTTTTTTCTGTACAAATGAAAAGGAAATCATGGACTAAGGATCCATAATTCCTTATTCCGATATTTACCTTCAGCTGTCAACTCTGAAAAAAAAATATCAATAAGAGGGGTATGAGCAAACCACGTGCCCAGTGAGTAGATAACACAACACTATGACAAAAAAATATCATGCATCATAATGATAACATGCATCAATCATACGTAAATCGATCATCATATAATATAATATTATTCATAATACCTCACAACAATATCCAAGTAAATTAAATACATTTCAACATAATTCAAAATTCACAACAGCAATCGGTGAAATCAATTTCACACACATTTTCCGTACCCACCAGGTCGTCCAGAATACCTCTGGATCGTTGCCCGCGGCCCCCGCCGCATCCACCTTATCGCTCCGTTTATAATCTCCACCCTTATAACTTCACATAAATTTCTCCATGGGGTGCACCACCATGCCTTTCCTTTCCAGTCAAACACAATCACAATCACATATAAAAACATCCTCAATCATAATCTTGAGCCACGTACACAACTCAGTCATTTACAATTCAAGTCACAACATAATCAATATGGTTCCAGCAACATAGCATGTATACAACATAACCCATAATATACAATAATTATTCAACTCAATTCACATACCATTCACAATCCATCATATAACCTCCATTCATGGGAAAATAAGAAAATATAATTATATATATTACCAGACACGTTCCACAATTGTTTATGCCTCATCGTTCCACACCATCCTCTTCAAACTTGGATATACAACATATTTCCACTATGATGCAAAAAGTCAATAACAGATATTTAATCATAGCAAATATTAACCCACTCACCTGGATTTCACGCTCTCGGCACTCCCACTTTGCACTTTGACCATTCCTATTGTAACCAGACAAAAACCATCAGGGTTACGAAATAGAGAAATTTTCTACCACTACTTTCGACCTTTACTCACATCTTAAGTCATAACTCCTAACCGGTAATGAATATTCAAATGAAACTTATACCATTGGAAACTAGACTTAAAGAGCTTTCTAACGATATAAAGTTTGCCCAAAACGGAGTTCGGATGAAGAAGTTATGACCGATTTAAAATAAGCTAAGGTTTCCCGGCAGACCTGGCGCCTGGGCGCCAATTCCTTCTTCTTCCCATCTCACCTTGGCGCTTGGGCGCCACGATCGCGACCCCTTCGCGATTTCTCTCGGTTTTGGCCCAAATCTGGCCAAATCTTCACCGTTTTTCATGATTTCTTCCATGGGATCTCACCCTTAATGTCTAAAGAGCATTTAGACACCAAAATCACCAATTTTAATCGAGAAACGAAGCCGAAATCTCGATTTTACCTCAAACACTCTTAAAACTAGAAAATAGGGAAAAGCTTAAGAAATAAAAATTTCTATCTCGATTCCTTGCTTTCTCTACGTTGCTTGGCTCCTAGAGGCTCGCCCCGTAGCCCGAGATCCACCCTCCAAAGCTCGGTTGTAGAGTTGGAGTGTAGAGAGAGAAATTAGAGAGAAGGAAGAGAGAAAGAGAGGAGAGAAAGTGAAGAGAGAGAGAGCAAAGGAGAAAAATGAATAAAAAATAGGTGAGGCCACCTATATACTCGCCCGGGGTGAAATTATCACTTGCTCTGCAATTGACACTCAGTCAAGACTAGCAAAAGCAAATTCATAAAATCTCACCTCAGGTGTTTCTAAATCCTAGGTGCCCCACAAATTTCCTTATTTCACTTTAGTCCCTCTCAATATCTCAAACTCCACTTTAACCCCAAATCTATCATCCTTTCGGTACCGGACTCATAATTCATTCCCATAAGCTCTATTCTTCTTCTCGGGTTCCTATTTGGTCATTTCTCAAAAGTCCTCTATACTTTCTTTTCTTTTCACTTTAGTCCTTGAGAATTTGTAAAAATTTCCTAAATTAAAAATTAAAATTTATATTCCCACATTTTCTTCACTAATTCAAAAAGCAAATTTTTCACGTAATTAAATTTTTCACTAAACTTCAAATTAGACTTTAAATATTCATATAAATTCTTGGGATATTACATTCTTTCCCCCTTAAAAGAATTCGGTCCTCCGAATTCAAAACTTACCTCAAGATTGAAACAAATGCAGATATTTTATCTATATCTCATTTTCTCTCTTAGAATGTTCACAATCAAGTACAAAATATAACAAGTTCAACATATTTTTATTTCTCAAGTTTCTTCAGTAAAAGAATTGCTTCAACAAAAAAAAATCAAATACGAAAATTTTTATTTCTTATACATAAGTTACAGGCAACAAACTGAACTTGATTTACAAAACAGATAATTTTAATACGTAAACATTAGATCAAACATCAGCTTTAGGTACAAACAAAAGAAAGGATAAATTAAGAACGATGAGGCTTTTGAAATGCAGAAGATGCTCCAGGTCTAGAAGAAGAAAATGAGACATTATTTGGGAATCAGAGCAATATGAAGACATCATCTGGTGGAATGCACAAGAAATTCTTTTCACGACCCCTTGTTTAATATTCTAAATTTAATTATTTTAGAAAATGAGGCTAAATAAATAAATGAGTAAGTAAATAAGGATAACTAGTTATAAAATTTTTTTTTGAGATATATAAATTGAATTGTATTTCTTAGTCTAGGGACCTAATTGATAGGAACAAAAGGAATATTAGGTCTTTTATGTTTATAACCAAGAAAAGAAAAAAAAAATATATATATATAAGATAAAGATGAAAGAAATGGACAGGTGATGAGTCATGAAAGATAAGGACGAAAATAATAAAGGAAATGAGATAAAGGGAAAAAAAATAGAAAGGTAGGTGTGTGTGTGTGTATGTGATCGATTAAGTGGAAGAAGAAAAAAGACAAAGAAAAGAAGAGAAAGTGAGAAAAGAGAGAAAGTGATGTGGGTAAGTGGTGTGAGAAATATTAAAAAAAATGGTGAAAAGGAGAAATGATGGAGATATATATATATATGTGTGTGTGTGTGTGTGTGTGTGTGTGTGTGTGTGTGTGTGTGTGTGTGTGTGTGTTGTATTGTATGCACATGAAGGTAGATAAAAGAGAGAAAGGAAGAGACGAAAATTATAATAGAAGAGATAAAAAGAGAAGAAGCACAAGAAAGATCGGGAAAAAGAGAATTAGAGCTGAAAGTTTAGATTTAATGCTTCTTCTTCGCATAAGGAAAAAGGGCAAAAGGGAAGGCTTTGATGATATTAATAATGATATTGAAGTGTAGAAATATGTTTTGTGGTAGTTCATAATTCAAATATGTAAAGAGAATACCAAAAACTATGTAAATTATTATTTGTATATATTCAAACTCAGACATAATTAGAGAGAATCTTGTCAAATTTTCTGGAAGGTTACTATTTATATGAACAGTAAAATTCGTAAATAGTGAGATTCATAATTATTTGAAATAAAATTATTCAAAAATTATTTAGTAAATCGATTTAAAAAAATACTTTTTTTAAAGGAAATAAAAAGTCAAGATGTTACACATTGAGACCCCACTACATAAAAATTCCTAGTGCATGAGGTGGTATTAGAGTATCACACACTAATGGATGTTACCTCGGAAAACTGCATTGGAAGTGAGCTTAGGTTTTTACTGATAAAGTATCATGACACTTTGTATTTCGTTATGACGATGCTTCAAATTAAGCTTTATTATTATGCTACAAGTAGACATAAACCAAGTCGTATACTGTAAGACCTTCCAGTCAAATCTACTGGAGGACATACGTCAATTTAACATGGTCATTCTGCATGTTGGGTGAGGATCAGCTATTTGGGTCATTTGAGAGGAGTCATTTAAAAGGAATCATTTGTTCAGGATATCTATATATCAAACGAGATACGGTCTTATGCTGCCTTAATCTCAACTTTTGGTGGATTAATTGACTCATGCCATCTAATGAAAATGTTGCACCTAATTTCTTCATCACATCTACATTATCAGCTTCGAAAGATACACCATTGGAACTATCACTCAATATAGTATTGTTCGGGTAAACATGAACTAAGAGTGTCCCACTTTGACTCATCCTTTTTGTAAAAAAAAAAGTAATTAGCCCACCACAAATAAAATTGACTCATTATCCAACATTGTCTAATAATAACTATTTATTATCTAAATCTACTAATTATTTATGATCAATAACAATTATTCTTAATAATTTCAATTCTAAATCTAAATAAGTATTCAACATTGGTAAGACATAAATTCTAAATACTAATAATAATAAATTTTTACATCACATCAATGTAAATATTAATAAACAATATGAAACTAATAGAAAATAAAATTATACTAATTATAAATTACTTACTCACAACTAAATTCAAATTAGCAACTATATCCAAAATCATTAATTATCTTCAATAGACTTGATTAATTATTAAATAGTAACAATTAATATTCTAAATTCATTATTTTTCTACATTAATTAATTAATTATGCAAAAACCAACAAAATTATAACAACAAGAAAATTAAAAAAAATTATAACAACCAACAAAATTACCTTATTTGTGATCTTAGCAATTAAAGCTGATAAATAATTAAAATATTTGATTGGAAGAAGAAGAAAATAGAATGAAAAATAGAAGATAAATTGAGAAGAATGAAGAATAGAGGGAAACTTGTGTAATGAAGGGTGAGGAACCAAGATTGAGTATACATAGAGCAACTCTTATATCCAACTTCTCCTTCAGATGTGTAATACCCATTATATTTTTCAAGAATTACGATAAATTTATTTTGGAGAAAATAAATTCTCTATCGGTTTAATTTTTGTATACTCGTTTGTGCATATTGTTGAAAATACAAATTTTTATTTATAGATTCTATAAATTGTGGGATATAATGGATGATACGATATGAAATTAATCCCATTAAGTAAAAATACAGTTCAAAAGTGGAATCTAGAATGAATAGTTGAAAGTGAGACTGGTAGATGAAAACTGGTAAGTGAAACTGGTAGATGAAAACTGGTAAGTGAGACTGGTAGATGAAAACTGGTAAGTGAAACTGGTAGATGAAATAGTAAAGGAGAACGGTAGATGGAATAGTAGCAAATAGTACCATAACTTCTCCTATAAATAGGTCCTTCCATTTCACTTCAAAACTCACACCTTCAGTTTCTCTTCTCTCATCTCCTCAAAACTTCTCTTGTTCCGGCGTTTGGGCTCTGAGATTCTAGGTCTTCCTTCCTTAGTCTAGATCCAAGGTAAGAATACTATGCCCCTTTTCTATGCCATTCAGATTTTAAAAGTTATTTTCTTAAGTATGCTCTGTGGTTGCGGCTTTGGCTGATCTTCCACATCAGAAAAACTGTCCTTAGCTACCTATATGTTGTTTTGATTCTCTGATTACCCGTACATGTGAATAGTAACCATACATGTGAATAGTGACCGTATGTATGAATAGTACTCATACATGTAAATAGTAACCATACGTGTGAATAGTGACTGTATATATGAATAGTATCCGTACGTATAAATAGTGATTTTATGTATGAATAGTGATTATACGTATGAATAGTATTTTGGTACAAAAGCAACCCTGACTTTATATATCTGATCTTTATGAAAATCTCCGTAGCGGAACCTGAAATCCAGCTACGTACTCTTCTTTGTAGCAACTCGGAAAAGTGACTGGGATACGGAATCTATGTGAGTGGATGACCTTGCTAACCGACTTTATTTACTTTTATTCCAAGTACAATATAAACTCCATCTCATATCGCAATTAGATTCTATATTTATTGATGATTGCTAGATAATGAAATCTATTGTTGATTTAAGATTATTATGAATTGAGTATATAATACACATGGAATGGTTGAGGGCTTGACCCAAGATACCAATGCATGGAATTATACACATGGAATGGTTGAGGGCTTGATCCAAGATACCAATGCATGAAATTTTACACATGGAATGGTTGAGGGCTTTATTTCCCAAGATACCAATGCATGTAATGATTGATTATAAGTGGAGACTGAATTCTTGAACATTCAATACAGAGGTATAGAAACCCTGAATATCAAAATAATTGTTGTTATTGTGATTATGATTCTGGTATTTGTACTTGTGATATATTTATTATTGCACAGTCATTTAGTCACTGAGTTTTGATGAACTCACACTCTCCATGAACATTTTTTTTAGATACAGTGGATGTCAACGAAGAAAATCCGCAGGAGAATTAGTATTGCTCGAGAATACTTTTTATCTGGAGGGCTTATAAATCCAAAAGCTTAGGAATGCTCTGTAATCTCTATAGGTCACCTAGGCTTGGAAAGTTGTATCATATTGTATGATATTTGACTTGTGTTTCTGTTTCACTATGCTGAACTTTTTATATGTATAAATATCTTTCTTGAAAAATTATGTATGCATTAGTATTAATCAGAGATTTTATGGGATACCATTGAGGTATACTCTTGAGTTTACGAAGTTACTCACATGCTCAAATTTGGGATGTGACAGTTTTGGTATCAGAGGAGTTTTAGGTCCCCTATAGATTACAGAGCAAGTGTTCTTTGTGGGCCCTTCCCCATTGTCGTGAGCCGCGGCATGACCATGGGATTAGGTTTCATAAAATACCTTATAGAGTATAGTGCCTTTTGTTTTTATAACTTATTCCTTGGTGGGTTAATATGAGGTAATCATGTTTGATCTGAGAAGTATTTGTTCTCTGTGTAGACTTAACTCTACGATGTCAGAGGGATCTTCAAATCATAATGAGCATGTAGGCTCAGGGAGGACTTTAGTTCCACCAGTTAATACACAGGACAACCCTTCTGACCATGGAGATAGTTCACATGTTCCGAATATTGATGGTTCAACTGGTGGCCGGGCGGAGGGAGCTGGAGCCGCCCAACAGATTGACGCTGCTGTTGTCATGCAAATGTTCAGCCTGGTGAATGATCGGTTAGATCATATAGAGGGAGAACGAGCAAAACATGTTGATACACCAAAGGTTCCTCTTGCTATTGAGACCAAACGGGCTGGAGAAGGCACAGTTAAGGACGTGAAAATGTCTGAGTTTCTAAAGATGATGCCACCCATTTTCACCGGCAAAGATCCTAATGAGGACCCGCAACGATTTCTGGATGATTGCGAGGTAATTTGTGATGCTTTGGGGTGTTCTAATGCCCGAAGAGTAGAGATTGTCTCCTTTCAACTAAAAGGGAGAGCCGGTAAATGGTGGAAGGCCTGGAAGAATGGGAGAACCCAAGATGCACCACCAATTACATGGGCGGAATTCCAAAAAATGATTATCAATGAATTTCTTCCAAAAAGTGTTCGATCATCTAGAGTAAGAGACTTTTTGTATTTGAAACAAGGATCCATGACAGTAGACGAATACAATGCCCAGTTTATTAAGTTGGCAGAATATGCTCCGCAACTAGTGCCTACAGAAGAGGCTAAAGTGGAGAAGTTTGTGGAAGGTCTTCGCGATTCTCTTTATTCGCAGGTGGGTCCTAATATGGTTAATTATAACTCTTACTCTGCCGCTGTCGATACTGCACGTAGAATGGAAAAGAGGTGGAATAAAAAGGAAGAATTTAAAAATAAAAAGAGGTCTAGAGATGGGAGGTATTTTAACCAAGGTGGGAACTCTGGAACCTCAAAGCCTTCTATCACTTCACAGCATGTTCCGATTGCATCATCTAAACCCACATTCTCCACGGCTAGTGCAGCTAAGCCTCGCTCAGAATATAAAGGTGGTTACAGTTCTTCGAACATGGGTGGTTCTCAAGCAGGAAGAGGAAAACCTCAATGTCGTGAGTGTGGAAAATTTCATTTTGGAGAATGCCTCAGGAAGATGGGAACATTAATTTGTTTTCATTGCGGACAAGAAGGGCACTTCAGGAGGGAATGCCCTCAACTTACTTCTGAATCTGGTCAAGCATCTGTTCTTCCATCTCACACCCAACCGAGAGTTACTCCAGTCGCTCGTACACCGACCGCTTCTACTGGAGGAAGCTTTGGGAGAGGATCAGGTAGAGGCCAAGGAGGTCGTGGGCAGCAAGCAGCTGGTAGAGGTACTGCCAGAGTATATGCCTTGACTCGACAAGATGCCCAGGCATCCAATGCTGTTATTACAGGTACTTTATTAGTTGGCGCTTTAGCTGCACATGTATTATTTGACTCTGGTTCCACACATTCGTATGTGTCACCTCTGTTTGCCAAGAGGTTTGAGTCTGAGCCAGTTATACTGGACGAACCATTCCTGGTAGCTACACCGATGGGGGAAGCCCTAGTATTTAGATCTGGATATCGTTCTTGTAAGATAACTGTTAAGGACATAGAGACAGAGGTAGATCTTATGCTGCTTAGTATGACAGATTTTGATGTGATCTTAGGAATGGACTGGCTATCCTCATGCCATGCTACATTGAATTGTCATGACAAGACCATTTCTTTTAGTATACCGGGTGGGCATAATTTCATATTTCAAGGAGACCGAAGTGAGGTTCCCTGTAACATAATATCCATGTTAACCGCCCGACGTATGTTACGAAAAGGGTGTCATGGATTTCTAGCCTTTGTCAAAGATATAGACAAGGAGGAAAGAAGTCTTGAACGAATACCAGTAGTTAGTGAATTTTCAGATGTATTTCCAGAAAATTTACCTGGTTTACCATCAAAGAGGGATATTGAATTTAATATTGAATTGGTTTCGGGCACTAGACCAATTTCAATTCCTCCTTACCGCATGGCACCCGTTGAGTTGAAAGAGCTTAAAGAGCAATTACAAGACCTGCTAGATAAGGGGTTTATCCGCCCAAGTTTCTCACCTTGGGGTGCCCCAGTACTCTTTGTGAGAAAGAAAGATGGCTCTTTAAGACTGTGCATAGATTACCGCCAGTTAAACAAGGTCATGGTAAAGAATAAATATCCTTTACCAAGAATTGATGACTTGTTTGACCAACTTCAGGGGGCACAATGCTTCTCAAAAATAGATATGAGATCTGGTTATCATCAACTGAAAATTAAGGAGGAAGACATACCCAAAACCGCCTTTCGGACGCGATACGGGCATTATGAATTTCTCGTAATGTCATTTGGATTGACTAATGCGCCAGCAGCATTTATGGACCTTATGAACCGAGTGTTCAAACCTTTCCTTGATAGATTCGTGATCGTCTTCATTGATGATATTCTGGTTTACTCCAAAAGTCGGGAGGATCATGTAGAACATTTGAGAACGGTGCTGCAAACTTTGAGGGAACATCAGTTATACGCTAAGTTCTCAAAATGTGAATTCTGGATGAGTCAAGTAACATTCCTGGGGCATATAATTTCTCAAGAAGGTGTTCATGTAGATCCAAGTAAGATCGAAGCAGTGAAGCAGTGGCCTAGACCAACAACTGTATTTGAAGTTCGGAGTTTCCTTGGCTTAGCGGGGTATTATCGTTGCTTTGTCAAGAATTTCTCTAAGTTGGCTCTTCCACTGACAAAGTTGACTAGGAAGAACGCTAAGTATACTTGGGATGATGCTTGTGAGCAAAGTTTCTCTATGTTGAAGGAGTGTCTAACTTCAGCACCAGTTCTTGTTCTACCATCGGGACCGGGGGGTTACACTGTATATTGCGACGCCTCAAAGGTAGGATTGGGATGCGTGTTAATGCAACACGGTAAGGTCATTGCTTATGGCTCTCGACAGCTTAAAAAGCATGAACTTAATTATCCTACTCATGATCTAGAGATGGCAGCAGTAGTGTTTGCTTTAAAGATTTGGAGGCATTACTTATATGGGGAGACATGTGAGATTTTCACTGATCACAAAAGCCTTAAATATATCTTTGAACAGAAAGATCTCAATCTAAGGCAACGGAGATGGATGGAACTCCTAAAGGACTACGACTGTACCATTCTCTACCATCCAGGGAAGGCAAACGTGGTAGCAGATGCCCTTAGTCGGAAGTCGATGGGAAGTCTAGCTCATATTACCACAGTAAGGAGGTCCTTGATTCAAGAATTACATGAGTTAGAGGCTAGTGGAGTATTCTTTGAGATTACTAAGTCAGGTGCTTTCTTGGCTCACTTGACAGCTAAATCCTCCCTTATAGAAAGGGTGAAGGCAACATTGGAGAATGACACCGAAATGGTTAAAACTAGAGAGAAGGCGAAGGTAGGTTTAGTACAGGGTTTCTCAGTAGATGAAGAAGATGTGTTATGGTTTAACGGGAGATTGTGTATTCCGAACATTGAACCCTTGAAGCGAGAGATTTTACAAGAAGCTCACGGAGCGCCCTATGTTGTTCATCCTGGTGCCAACAAGATGTACCAGAACTTGAAACAAGTTTATTGGTGGGAGGGCATCAAGCGAGATGTGACTGACTTTGTCGCTCGATGCTTGACATGTCAACAGGTCAAATACGAACATCAGAGACCACCTGGGTTAATGAAAAGGCTTGAGATTCCCGAGTGGAAATGGGAACGGATTACTATGGATTTTGTGGTGGGTTTGCCCCGATCTTTGAATGGATACGATTCTATATGGGTTATTGTGGATCGACTTACTAAATCGGCACATTTCCTTCCTGTTCATACCACCTACAGTGTGGCAAAACTTAGTCGACTATACGTGAATGAGATAGTAAAGCTCCATGGCGTACCAGTGTCTATCATATCAGATCGAGGACCCCAGTTCACTTCCCGATTTTGGGGAGCTTTTCAGAAAGCTCTAGGCACTAGAGTAGATTTGAGCACAGCTTTTCATCCTCAAACTGATGGTCAGTCTGAGAGAACTATTCAGACCTTAGAGGATATGCTGAGAGCATGTGTAATGGATTTTGGTGGCAGATGGGAAGACCACTTGTCGCTTATCGAATTTGCTTATAATAATAGTTATCAAGCTAGTATTAAGATGGCTCCTTTCGAGGCATTATATGGGAGGCGATGTCGATCTCCTATTGGTTGGTTTGAACTAAGCGAACCTAAAATGGTGGGACCCGAGATGATACAGGAGGCTGTGGATAAAATTAAACTGATCAGGGAGAGGTTATTAGCCGCTCAGAGTAGGCAAAAGTCATATGCAGACAATCGGCGACGTGACTTAGAATTTTCTGTTGGTGATATGGTCTTCTTACGAATCTCACCGATAAAAGGAGTAATGAGATTCGGAAAGAAAGGGAAGCTCAGCCCAAGATATATTGGTCCTTATGAGATTGTGGAAAGAGTGGGTAACGTGGCTTATCGCCTAGCCTTACCCTCGAACCTAGAGGGAGTACATCCAGTATTTCATGTATCGATGCTACGTAAGTATCTTCCTGACCCCTCTCATGTCATCCAGCCACAAGACGTACGATTTGATGAGACTCTTGCTTATGAAGAGGTGCCAGTAGCTATCCTCGATAGGCAGGTCAAGAAACTTCGTACCAAGGAAATTCCCATTGTCAAAGTTCTGTGGAGGAATCATACTCACGAGGAAGCTACATGGGAAATAGAAGATGAAATGTGGACAAAATATCCACACCTATTCGAATCATGAGGTAAGTTTTCGAATTCGGAGGACCGAATTTTTTTTAAGGGGGGTAGAATGTAATACCCATTATATTTTTCAAGAATTACGATAAATTTATTTTGGAGAAAATAAATTCTCTATCGGTTTAATTTTTGTATACTCGTTTGTGCATATTGTTGAAAATACAAATTTTTATTTATAGATTCTATAAATTGTGGGATATAATGGATGATACGATATGAAATTAATCCCATTAAGTAAAAATACAGTTCAAAAGTGGAATCTAGAATGAATAGTTGAAAGTGAGACTGGTAGATGAAAACTGGTAAGTGAAACTGGTAGATGAAAACTGGTAAGTGAGACTGGTAGATGAAAACTGGTAAGTGAAACTGGTAGATGAAATAGTAAAGGAGAACGGTAGATGGAATAGTAGCAAATAGTACCATAACTTCTCCTATAAAGAGGTCCTTCCATTTCACTTCAAAACTCACACCTTCAGTTTCTCTTCTCTCATCTCCTCAAAACTTCTCTTGTTCCGGCGTTTGGGCTCTGAGATTCTAGGTCTTCCTTCCTTAGTCTAGATCCAAGGTAAGAATACTATGCCCCTTTTCTATGCCATTCAGATTTTAAAAGTTATTTTCTTAAGTATGCTCTGTGGTTGCGGCTTTGGCTGATCTTCCACATCAGAAAAACTGTCCTTAGCTACCTATATGTTGTTTTGATTCTCTGATTACCCGTACATGTGAATAGTAACCATACATGTGAATAGTGACCGTATGTATGAATAGTACTCATACATGTAAATAGTAACCATACGTGTGAATAATGACTGTACGTATGAATAGTATCCGTACGTATAAATAGTGATTTTATGTATGAATAGTGATTATACGTATGAATAGTGATTATACGTATGAATAGTATTTTGGTACAAAAGCAACCCTGACTTTATATATCTGATCTTTATGAAAATCTCCGTAGCGGAACCTGAAATCCAGCTACGTACTCTTCTTTGTAGCAACTCGGAAAAGTGACTGGGATACGGAATCTATGTGAGTGGATGACCTTGCTAACCGACTTTATTTACTTTTATTCCAAGTACAATATAAACTCCATCTCATATCGCAATTAGATTCTATATTTATTGATGATTGCTAGATAATGAAATCTATTGTTGATTTAAGATTATTATGAATTGAGTATATAATACACATGGAATGGTTGAGGGCTTGACCCAAGATACCAATGCATGGAATTATACACATGGAATGGTTGAGGGCTTGATCCAAGATACCAATGCATGAAATTTTACACATGGAATGGTTGAGGGCTTTATTTCCCAAGATACCAATGCATGTAATGATTGATTATAAGTGGAGACTGAATTCTTGAACATTCAATACAGAGGTATAGAAACCCTGAATATCAAAATAATTGTTGTTATTGTGATTATGATTCTGGTATTTGTACTTGTGATATATTTATTATTGCACAGTCATTTAGTCACTGAGTTTTGATGAACTCACACTCTCCATGAACATTTTTTTTAGATACAGTGGATGTCAACGAAGAAAATCCGCAGGAGAATTAGTATTGCTCGAGAATACTTTTTATCTGGAGGGCTTATAAATCCAAAAGCTTAGGAATGCTCTGTAATCTCTATAGGTCACCTAGGCTTGGAAAGTTGTATCATATTGTATGATATTTGACTTGTGTTTCTGTTTCACTATGCTGAACTTTTTATATGTATAAATATCTTTCTTGAAAAATTATGTATGCATTAGTATTAATCAGAGATTTTATGGGATACCATTGAGGTATACTCTTGAGTTTACGAAGTTACTCACATGCTCAAATTTGGGATGTGACAAGATGTATACTTCCAATGGTTATAAATGACTAGCTAGTTCAACGGTAAGAAAATTTTTGCACTTATGTCACTCTTGTGTGGGATGACTAAAGGCCATATGCGGAATGTTATGTTGAGATGTGTCGCTCTTGTGTGGGATGACTAAAGGCTATAATAATTAAATTTTATAATATTTAACATAGTATATTTTTTAAATTTTGTATATAATAAAGTTTAATTATAATTAAAAATTATAATATCAAATTTTATATTATAAAATAATTTTAATATGCATAGCATATTGTTATAATTATTTTTTAAAATAAAGTACATGGATTTTTATTAGGTATATAATATATAATAATTGGTATACATTCTTTTGAATTTTGAATACAATAACAAATGTTCCTATATATATATATATATTAAATTGTGCACATATATATTAAATATACATGAGTGATTCAATGGTTGAATGTGTTTTCTTCTTCCATAGAAGGTTGAATTCAATTTCTTACATATGCACTTTGTTAATGTTTTTCCTTAAAAAAGTGCATGCCACGTGTCTCTATTTTATTGGATACGTCAGGTGACATGGCATTCCTCCATGTGACACATGATATTTACCACATACTCAATCAACAAGTGACATAAAATTCTGTTAATTTTTTAACAATGTTAAAAAATATATATTTAAAAAAATTAAAACATATGAAGGCTTGAGGTTCAGGACTTCAATAACATGAATCTCCAACCAAGGAATCTTTTATTTAGGGTATGTTTGGCATGGCAAAAAAAATGAGTTTATAGTTTAATTAATTAGTTTATAGCTTATTTGACTAGCTTATAAGCTTTTTAAAAGTGTTTGGTAAACGAGTTTATTTTAGTAACTTATAACTTATTTTGAAACGCTACTTTTTGTAACTTATAGCTTTTGTACTTTTCTTCCTGTTTTACTTTTATTTTTTTATCTAAATACCCATTATATCCTTTTATTTTATTCATAACATAAATCCTCAAAATACTTTCATTATGAATAATTTTTATTTTTATTTAAATTTTTTATCTTTAATTAAATTTATTTTAAACAAATATATATATATATATATTAAAGATAAAAAATGTGATGTATTTAATATGTAAGTATATATTACACATTTTCAACGTAAGTATAATATATAAAATATAAAATTATATATATATGATATAATAATATATGTTAATGAATTATATATATAATAATTTAAATTAATTTAATTTAAAAACAAAAACTAATATGTTTATTTTATATTATTTTAGGATTATAAAATAATATAAATACTTCTATGTCTTTTTATATCATTTTACACTTTTTAACTATTTGAACAGTTATTTTTATCAAACACTTCTAATTAATAAGTTAATTTATAAGCTTTCAGCTAAAAATTAACTTATAAGCTTTCAACTAGTTATAAGTTTTTAGCTAGCTTATCAGTTATTTTTGCCAAAAACACCTTTAATTATTCCTGGGGGCTAGCTTGTGGTGGTCATAATCTTAGATACTCTAATTTTCAAGACAAGCTGTAATAGTGGATTTCTTTTTCCCCTCTACTTAAAAGGGGAGGGATATTCTTTCCAGAAAAATTAATCTACTTGAAATACAGATTCAGTTACATCAGCATTCTATACGTATTCAGTATAGTAGCTGGCTATTCATTATTGTAACTACTTACAGTATATGATATTTTGGTAACTTAAGTTCAAAACTTAAATCTTATTCTTTTTATATTATAAGCGAATTTGTGTTTAATCCTCCTCATGATAAAATTTCTCAAATATAAATATAAATATAAGTAATGTGATCATTATCTTGAAAAAAAAAAAGAAGGTGCAAAAAGTACAAAAGAAAAAAAGTAGTAGGGCCAATTGCCAAAACTGTTACTTTGATAGGCGGACTCAGGATTATATCATGTTTATTGTCACGACCCATTTTCTGGGCACATGACCGGCACAATGATGAATCTCTCATCACTGTAAGCCTTCCGATAAATATATCAATTTTTCTTATCTGAAAATCATAGAGATGATTTGCATGTAATAATAGATTATCAATTTAAAATACATTATTATACTGACATACAAGCCAAATGTCGAACCCCTGAACTAGATGTCCTAGACGATTACAGAGCAACATAATCTACAACAATAGAGGTGCCTACCCGATAGCGGGAGGGTCCAAAGTGATCTACTCTTCTAGCGGATATTCTTCATTGGCAACCTGATCTGAACAAAAAGGTTGTACAAACAATGTGAGCCTTTAAACTCAATGAGCGAATCGGCCTCGCGTTAATAAAATTCAAATACATCACCAGTCATGCAAGCATATCCAAAAGCTCATACTTAACCAATAGACAGAAGATAAAAATTCATCCAATTCAACAAACGTTACTAGTACTCGTCAATGGCAATATATCCCGGAGAGCGTACACAGGCCGGCTCACCAATTATGTATATTTCCGCCATGACGCACAACATCATCCTCTTACATACAAGAAGATAAAAATTCATCCAATTCAACAAACGTTACTAGTACTCGTCAATGGCAATATATCCTGGAGAGCGCACACAGGCCGGCTCACCAATTATGTATATTTTCGCCATGACGCATAACCTCATCCTCTTAGCTAGGGCGCCTCACAGATTTATCACCAATCCGGGCTATATCCCTACTGAGGGAATCGTTGTCTCCACACTTATTGGTTAAGACACCCTGTCAACCGGGTTTTCCGCCTTGCCGTGAGAGGGGGTACTGTCCCGCTCAATCACAATCAATAGCATTTCATATCATAATCAGAAGCTCAATATAATATTCATCCATATAACAGGTATAGTATATAACTATATTATAGCTTTATAAACCACAATTCAAGAGATTCAATCTTCACATCATCATGAGATACTTGCTTTTTCTTATCCATACTTCTGGATTAGTTATCTCATTATATTCGCCATTCTGAATCCAATTTCCCCCTATGAATCTTGGGAGTGTCCTACGACATACTTTTTATCACCAGTAATGCTAAAACTCTATTAAAACGGGGTCGTTTCACTCACCTGGATTCCGTACGAGTATCACTTCTCTAACTCGTTACAGACAAGAGTTCTCAGGTGAATTTCGGTGTTCTGCTACGGAGATTTTCATGAAAGATTAGAGAAAATACATTAGGATTGTTTTCGTACAGATACTGTTCATACGTACAGTTACTGTTTATATATACGGTCACTATTTATATGTACAGTGGTTACTATTCATACGTATGGTTACTATTCATACCAGAAATAGAGAATACAATCTGTAAAAGAGTACACCAGGTAAGTTCCCAGGAAAGAGTGGAGGGTCACACTGGACACAATTAAAAACCAGGTCTTTCCTTAGCCAGAACTTTCCTAGACATGTATTCTTCACAGTTTACATTCTATTTCGGTAATCAGAAAATCAAAATAACATATAAACAGCTAAGGACAGTTTTTCTGATGTGGAAGATCAGCCAAGGCCGCAACCACAGAGCATACTTAAGAAAATAACTTCTAAAATTTGAAAGATATAGAAAGGGTATAGTATCCTTACCTAAGCTGAAAAGGAAAGGCCCAAAATCTTAGAGGCCTAGCATTGAAGTAAGAGAAACTTAAGGAGAGAAGAAGAGAAGTTGAAGGTGTGAGTTTAGAAGTGAAATGAAAGCGCCTATTTATAGGAAAACTCAATGGTACTATTTGATACTATGCACTAATAAAATATTCAATTTACTATTTATGAAAATGACATTTCTAATAATGTAGTTACTGTGCAAATAGCTATTGAAAACTTAAAGGGAAAACTATCCTTTCACCTTAAACCTTTAAGTTTCTTTTCAAATCAGTCCTTTCAATTTAGTCCCTGAGGGTATTTTTACACATAAAACGTCATTTTCTCCTACAAACTTCTTTCTAGTTTTCTCTTATGACCAAACCACATCTAGTACTTGACATTTCGATTGTATAAATGAACAGTATCGTATACGTAAATAGTATTATACAGGTGAATAGTACTGTATACTGAAATAGTAACAGTAGTTTGTAAACAAATATTTATATTTTATTTTTTTTGGGTATTACATTATCACCCCCTTAAGAGAATTCAGTCCCCCGAATTCAAAACTCATCTCAAGACTGAAATAAGTGTGATTACTTCGTCCATATCTCATCCTTTGCATCTCTTTCTTCCAAAACCTCATCATACCCTTGGTGAGATTTACAAGAACATTATAACATTGACTATGAACTCTAAACAGCATTATCAATAATTTGCATAAGACTTTTGCCTTTTCTAAACAGCAAGTAATCTCTTCCTCATCAGTTTGATCTTCTCCACAACCTTTTGTACCATAAAGTGTCTCATCCTCATAACCTTTACCAAACTCAAACCACCTAATCAGAGACGAACTCTGTCTCTATGTAAAACCTCAAATAGGTGTCTTCTCAACAGTGGGACGTGGTCTTTCCAGTCTATACTGAATATCAGAACACAAGCTACCATACACATAGCTTATAACTTTTACGAATACAAGTACCCTACCCGAAAGCATTATTTTGGCCATAGGCAATATTCTTGCCCGAAGGCGATCCTTCTACCTTAAGGCGATACTCTCAGCTGAAGGCGTCATATAAAAGGCAAAATCACATGAAATCATTACATAAATCTCTAGGAAGAACAATCTTAGAAAATATGATAAGTAAATAACATACTCCTTACGCATAATTATATATATGAAAATTCCTCTCACCTCAATGACTCATATAGAGTCGCATCCCTTCAATGATTGAGGCAAACCCATAGTTCTATAGGTTCATAAAATACTTATTTAGCATTCCTCCATATTTCAGAAGTGTAATGAAATATCATTTTAGTAACTCTTCTCAGTCAAAAGGATATTACCATACTCTGCTTTAGAATTTTCATAATCAAGTACGAAATATAAGTCCAACATCTTCTCATTCCTCAAGTTCTTTCAGTAAAAGTAATCAATTCAACAAAGAAGATATAAATACTAACTTAAATTTTATTTCTAGTACATAGATAATTTTAATACATGAAGCTTAGACCAAATATAGCTTTAGGTACAAACAAAAGAAAGAATAAATTAAGGACGAGGAGGCTTTTGAAATGTAAAAGGTGCTCCAAGTCTAGAAGAGGAAGGTGCTTCAGACCTTAAGGAGGAAGCTAATCGTTGTAGCCTAGAAAGGGTTTCTGGAGGAAGCATCTGGGAAATTTGGCGAAGAGCAGAAGTTACTCCGTTCATACAGTCAATACACCTTGCTTGTTGGTCACGAAAATTTTGAGTTGCAAACATTGAATGTCTATCAACTCGATTAGCTAGTTCCCCGAAACGACGGTTTATCAGTTTCTCTTGGTTTTCAAAGAGACGATTTATTAGTCGCTTCTGGTCCTCTGTCTTGTATTCCAGGCTCTCTATCTTACGCTCCAGATTTTCGATCTTATGCTCCAGGAATGCAAGCTTATTTTCTGAGGATGTTGCAGTACTGTCCTCCTCCAACTCTATTACATCCCTCTTTCTTTTCTTAATTTCTGGTGACCTGTCTACAGGTCTCTTCCCTTTGTTGTCTCCGAGACTTAGATTTAAATCAAGCTCTACATTGCCAGTCTCAAAATTCAAGTTGAAAGACTTATTATCGGCCATTGCTCTAAGGATCTCAGAAATAACTTCGAATGAGAAAGGAATGGAGATTGAGAAATAGGTATGTAATGAAAGAAGTAGGTTTGCTTGGTGTGAAGAGTAGGGTAACGGGCATACAAGATTTATAGACAACCCGAAGCCCCTGGAGCTAAAGCCACCACAACCTATACGCCGCTCGCTATAAGGTTTACAGATCACATACGTCGCAATGCCAGCAATTAATGTCGGACATGCAAGTAAATAGTAAATATAATTTAATGCAATTAACATAAGTCAAAGATTTCCTCAAAAAATTTTCGGCTAATCTTGACCTTTCTCAAAATTTTGACTAATTACGCTCTTCAGTCTGAGATTTTCTCCCTCTAAACTTGTTTTATCCTGTAATCCCATATCACGATGTCCCTCTATGATTAGGTAGCCTCATATTGGCCGTATCTTAGATTCTAATCGGTGTCTTTACTCTAGACTTACACATAATATATATGTAAATATATATATTTTAAAATAAAGTTAACTGCTTACGGTCGCATGCCTTAAGCATTATCATGATGTAAGGAAATCACTGCCTTTCATTTGCCCATGATAGCATTATATGTAAGTATGTGTAACCATGAAGATATATCATCATCTACACATTTCATTCTATCCAAGTCATTTTGATTTCACATCTCTATGAGTATATGTAGGATCATCACATATTCTCCTTGATCGTAGCCTTCACTCATTATGCATGAATAACATACATACATGTAATTACAACATGATTCAATCAGTTATGTATATTATACTCAACTGAAGGCTCTCAAGAACAACACAATAAAACAGAGAAATGCATTTCAGTTCATCATAAAAGCATCCAAGGCAATCTTTAATGGCTATATTATTAACTTCTTTGAATTTCGGAAAATGCCAACGGGAGAAATGGGAAAACCAAGTAAAATCGGCCGCAAATCCACCGAATACTGACTTTCGTGGTTTTGGCATTAATGCAACCCGCTATCGGTGTGCACGCCTACCCTAGACTTCTGGCTTCCAGCTTGCAGAAATCCATAGGTTGATCGTGTAGGGGTGCGGTGAAGAGATATCTTCTTTGTCTCTTAGTCTAAATTTTTCTCTATAAAAATCTTCTCAGCGTTCTCAGTTATCACACCACAAAGAGTAATAATCTCTGAGCCTACAATCTTCCAGCATTCCTCTCGCCTCATATTCTTACAAAAATTTCTAAATTTTTCCAAATCATGGCCTCAAGGAAGTACATTGATCTCACAGTAGAGGCTAAGGAAGAAGAACTTGACTTAAACTTAAGTTTATGCAGGGACAAGGGCAAAAGACCTCTCGAGGGATCTTGAGAAATTCAAATGGAGAAGAAGATGAAGAAGATTGAGGAAGCTGAGGAGATTAGTACAAGCCATAGCTCAGAGGACAAAATCGCCTGTTTAGAGCAGGAGGTGAAGAATCTCAAGAAGATGATAGAGGACCTGGAGAAGTTAACCAAACGTAATAATGCGGCAATGACTTCGAGAATAGATAGGTTCTTCTATTGGTCCACCCAGTGCTTCTACAATCAACAGCAAAGAAGTGTTGATTGTATGAATGGAATTTACACTAGCCTCCGCGACATTGCTCTGTCTCTTGCTCCAAGGAATGGTCGAGGGGTGATGATACAATACAACCCTCCTAATCCAAGACCACCTCGCTTTTAGATTACTCATGCATGAGTAAACTTCTCTTTCCTTTTTTTTTTTTGCAATGTAATCCTTCAGTGTTTTTTTAATGCAAGTGGTTTCTTTTATTGGCTGGTACCCTAAAATAATATCGCTACACAAAATCAATCATGAATTCAGCTTATAAAATCTACCATATAAAATTTTGATCCGACAACAACGGAATCAAAACAAGTAATAACCTTTCCTTTACTAAGTTCAAAAGTGTGGCCATATCTGTCTAAAACTAAAACTGAGAACATAATTTCTAAGAAGAGATAAGTCTCGGAGGTAAAGGAAATGGAAACATCCTACAGGACCTTCAGTAGAGCCGTCTCTCTATAATTGTGCCCGGGTTCACAACGATAAAGGAGGTTCCACTAAGGTTACCTTGCTCTGTAATCACTAGGAGACCTAACAACCATTCCTCTGATACCAACTTTGTCACGACCCGTTTTCTGGGCACATGACCGGCACAATGATGAATATCCCATCACTGTAAGCCTTTCGATAAATTCTACCCATGAGTTTAGTCATTATCAAAATAACCATTCCTGAAGAAAATATATCAAATTTTCTTATTTGAAATTCATAGAGATGATTTGCACATAATAATAGATTCTCAATATAAAATACATTATTATGCTGACATACAAACCAAATGCCAAACCCCTGACCTAGATGTCCTAGACGATTACATAGCAACATAATCTATAACAAAAGAGGGGTCTACCCGACAACGGGAAGGTCCAAAGTGATCTACTCCTCTAGCAGATATTCTTCGCTGGCAAGCTGATCTGAACAAAAAGGTTGTACAAACAGTGTGAGCTTTTAAACTCAATGAGCGAATCGGCCTCGTGTTAACAAAATTCAAATACATTACCAGTCATGCAAGCATATCCGAAGGCTCATACTCAACCAATAGACAGAAGATAAAAATTTATCCAATTCAACAAACGTTACTAGTACTCGTCAATGGCAATATATCCCAGAGAGCGCACACAGGCCGGCTCACCAATTATGTATATTTCCACCATGACGCACAACATCATCCTTTTACATACAAGAAGATAAAAATTCATCCAATTCAACAAACGTTACTAGTACTCGTCAATGGCAATATATCCCGGAGAGCGCACACAGGCCGGCTCACCAATTATGTATATTTTCGCCATGACGCACAACCTCATCCTCTTAGCTAGGGCGCCTCACGGATTTATCACCAATCCGGGCTATATCCCTACTGAGGGAATCGTTGTCTCCACACTCATTGGTCAAGACACCCTGTCAACCGGGTTTTCCGCCTTACCGTGAGAGGGGGTACTGTCCCGCTCAATCACAATCAATAGCATTTCATATCATAATCATAAGCTCAATATAATATTCATCCATATAACAGGTATAGTATATAACTATATTATAGCTTTATAAACCACAATTCAAGAGATTCAATCTTCACATCATCATGAGATACTTGCTTTTTCTTATCCATACTTCTGGATTAGTTATCTCATTATATTCGTCATTCTGAATCCAATTTCCCCCTATGAATCTTAGGAGTGTCCTACGACATACTTTTTATCACCAGTAATGCTAAAACTCTATTAAAACGGGGTCGTTTCACTCACCTGGATTCCGTACAAGTATCACTTCTCTAAGTCGTTACAGACAAGAGTGCTCAGGTGAATTTCGGTGTTCTGCTACGGAGATTTTCATGAAAGATTAGAGAAAATACGTTAGGATTGTTTTCGTATAGATACTGTTCATATGTACAGTTACTGTTCATATATATGGTTATTATTCATACGTACAGTGGTTACTATTCATACGTATGGTTACTATTCATACCAGAAATAGAGAATACAATCTGTAAAAGAGTACAGCAGGTAAGTTTCCAGGAAAGAGTGGAGGGTCACACTGGACACACTTAAAAACCAGGTCTTTCCTTAGCCAAAACTTTCCTAGACATGTATTCTTCACAGTTTACATTTTATTTCAGTAATCAGAGAATCAAAATAACATATAAACAGCTAAGGACAGTTTTTCTGATGTGGAAGATCAGCCAAGGCCGCAACCACAGAGCATACTTAAGAAAATAACTTCTAAAATTTGAAAGACATAGAAAGGGTATAGTATCCTTACCTAAGCTGAAAAGGAAAGGCTCAAAATCTCAGAGGCCTAGCATTGAAGTAAGAGAAACTTAAGGAGAGAAGAAGAGAAGTTGAAGGTGTGAGTTTAGAAGTGAAATGAAAGCGCCTATTTATAGGAAAAGTCAAGGGTACTATTTGATACTATGCACTAATAAAATATTCAATTTACTATTTATGAAAATGACATTTCTAATAATGTAGTTACTGTGCAAATAGCTATTGAAAACTTAAAGGGAAAACTATCCTTTCACCTTAAACCTTTAAGTTTCTTTTCAAATCAGTCCTTTCAATTTAGTCCCTGAGGGTATTTTTACACATAAAACATCATTTTCTCCTACAAACTTCTTTCTAGTTTTCTCTTATGACCAAACCACATCTAGTACTTGACATTTCGATTATATAAATGAACAGTATCGTATACGTAAATAGTATTATACGGGTGAATAGTACCGTATACTGAAATAGTAACAGTAGTTTGTAAACAAATATTTATATTTTATTTTTCTTGGGTATTACAACAGGCAACTGAATAAGGTAACTATAAAAAATAAATACCCGTTGCCTCGCATCGACGACCTTTTCGATCAACTTCAAGGAGCCAAGTGTTTTTCAAAGATTGACTTGAGGTCTGGTTATCACCAACTCAAGATCAAGGAGGAGGATGTGTCTAAAACAGCCTTTCGTACCAGATATGGGCACTACGAGTTCTTGGTGATGTCATTTGGATTAACGAATGCACCAGCTGCTTTCATGGATTTAATGAATAGGATTTTAAAATCCTTTTTAGACAAATTTGTCATTGTCTTCATAGACGACATTCTGGTGTACTCAAAGACTTCAGAAGAGCACGAACAACACCTTCGTGTTGTGTTGCAGACATTGAGGGATCATCAATTGTACGCCAAATTCTATAAATGCGAGTTTTGGATTGATCGTGTAACTTTCTTGGTACATGTGATCTCCAAAGATGGCATCCAAGCAGACCCAAGCAAAGTAGAAGCGGTCAAAATGTGGCCTAGACCTACCTCCGTCACGGAAATTCGCAGCTTCTTGGGATTGGCAGGATATTATCATCGTTTCATCCAAAATTTTTTCCAGTTAGCCGCCCCTCTCACACGACTGACTAGGAAAGGAGTAAAGTACCAATGGGACGACGCTTGTGAAGAAAGCTTCCAAGAACTCAAGAAAAGGTTAATCTCCGCACCTGTATTGGTCTTACCCTCAGGACCAGGAGGTTTTACAGTATACTGCGATGCATCAAGAGTAGGGTTGGGATGTGTTCTCATGCAGCATGGCCAGGTAGTGGCATATGCATCGAGACAGCTTAAGAAACATGAACAAAACTACCCCACCCACGATCTGGAAATGGCAGCAGTAGTTTTCACTTTAAAGATATGGCGACATTATCTATACGGAGAAACTTGTGAAATCTACACTGACCATAAAAGTCTAAAATATATTTTCAACCAAAAGGACCTAAACTTGAGGCAAAGGGGATGGGTAGAATTACTAAAAGACTATGATTACAATATTCTTTACCACCCAGGCAAAGCAAACGTGGTAGCAGATGCCTTGAGTCGAAAATCTATGGGTAGTCTGGCCCATATAGCAGTAACAAAAAGACCATTGATCCAAGAACTACAAGAGCTAAGAGCAAAAGGTGCTACTCTTGAGGTTACAAGGACAGGATCATTCTTAGCCCATATCAGGGCTAGATCTTCCCTTGTAGACCAGATACGGATATCCCAAATGGAGGATCCTGAGCTTGTCCAAATTATGGAAAAGGTGAAGATTGGTGAAGTGAATAGTTTCACACTGGACGATACAGGAGTCTTGCATTTTGAACAACGGTTATGTGTACCAGATGTTAGAACTCTTAGACGAGACATCATGGAAGAAGGCCATCGTGCTGCATATGCTGTACATTGATATCGGGTATTTTTATATACTTTTTAGTCCCTATCTTAGTCCTATGGCTATTCCAATGTTGCCAATTCTCTAATTTTATTATGTTTTGGAATTTATTGGGTATAAACTATTTATGGATTGAATGTGTTTCAATTTTATATTTTTAGAACTTGAATTGTAAAATGCTCAATTTAATTCCTACAAATTTTAATTTTAGAGAGAAAAATGCTGACATGGACAAAGATGATGATTTGGATGCTAATGTGGCACTTTTTGGATGATGCAGATGCTGACTAGGATATGCTGGATGTGGGGCCCACTTGAACTCTTATTGAATGCCATGTAGTCAGAATTTGAGGGCATGAATATTAAATTTCGTAGGTCAGAAAGCAAGGCTGAAATATCAATTCTTCCATGCTGTTCTGCTGCTGCCATACCTATGTTCTGCTGCTGTTTCCTACTTTCTGCTGCAGAAATATTAAATCTGCTGCTGCCATGCCTACTTTCTGCTGCAGAAACATTAATTATACTGATGTTTTGCTGTCAAAGTGCTGCTACATCATGGAGGAAGCATCTAGGGTAGAATATTCTAAGGCATTGAAGGGGCATCAGTTTTAGAAATAAGAATACATTCATTTTAGGCAACCAGACTGAGAAAATTCGCAGCTCTCTCTTCCCCTCTGTTTTTGCTTCTGTTATTGGCTGTTTTGCTCTTATGGAGGGCTAAGTTTTCATTGTAATTAGTCACTAGACCACTGGGATGTTGTAGCTTGAACTAAGAATGCAAGTTAAGTGTTTTGTTCTCCATTTTCATCTCATTTCGTTTCTGTTTTGCTGTCATGTTTATTTTGCTGTCAAATTCTGATTAGAGCTTGAGTTGTAACATAAACTGACTTATATATAAGACATAACCTTGCTTGACTGATTAGGAAAGTGAGGGAGGCGAAATGACTAGTTAAATGATATATTTAACTTGGTTTGGTTGAGATTTTCCACTGAATGCATCTAGTTATAGTAGAGAGATGTTCTTGACTGTAATTAGTAGCATTAAATTCTAGATGTTATTCTAGAAACATTTTCATAAAGAACCAAACAATGGAATGAGAACAAAACTGAATCAATGAGTTAGGTAATGATAGTTACACTCCCATGAATCCTAGTGGCTGATTACATAGTCTCTTTACTGTCAATTTCTTGCAATTTCTGCTGCTGCTGCTGTTACTGCTGTTGCTGCATATTTTGCTGCTGTTGTAGTGTTTAATTGCTGTTCTGTTTTATTTAGTTAGTTAGTATTGCTACAAAACCCCCCCCCCCACGTTTATGTACTCTTAATTGGTGTTTAGGTGTTTAGAACGATTAATTAGTATCAAGAAGTGAGGCTCCTTGAGTGAATACGACCTGGGGATCACTATACTGCAAATTGCCACAAATTCAATTCTGGGCGATTTGGCATCGTAGTGGCGTGAACCAGAATTTTGGCGCCGTTGCCGGGGAGCCAATTCATTTCGAAGTGTTAATTAGTTGTTCTATCGTGTTCTTGTTTGATTTTTTGTGGCTTGGTATTGTTGGAAGTGATTACAAATTTTTCAAGTCAACTTTTCAAGTTTCCTAGTATATTTCAGTCACTATTCATCAGCTTAAAAAACTAAATCGGATTGACTTGAAAAATTGGTAGTCCACTAAACACGACCCTTTCGGGCAAAACTCCTACGACTTTGTCGTGAGGAGCACCGCCCTATCTCGGCTAAATTCCAACGTTTAGACCACTTTTTCCATTTTACAATGATTTTAGCCATTCTTCTAATTAATTGTGATTTTTGGTTTGATTTTTGTAGATCTTATTTTTGAGTTCTGTTTTTTGATTTTGTGCCTCCAATTGGTGAAGGATTTTTCCAAGAAAAATCAGATTTTTCTGAGATACTTCATTTTTGGTCATTTTCCTTGGTTGGACCATTTTGTGCTTATTTTGCTCTTTTTGTTCTTTTTGTTGTTTTCTCGTGAATTTGTGCCCTTTCTAGTATATGAGAAGGTCTGGTCACGTGGACTTACCACCTTTTGATCCAGAAATTGATAGGACCTTCCATAGGCTAGTGAGAAGTAATAGCATTAGGACTAGTATAGTTTCTGAAATTCTTGCTGAAATTGTTGAGTTAGCTGTTGATAGTGTAGAAGTTGAATCAGATTCTGAATCTGATATTGTGTTGGAGTCTACAGATTCTGAGTCAGCTGGGATAACTGGGATGGATAATCAAAATGCACAAATGCCTCAAAATAGGCAAGAACAATCAATTAAAGAGTTGATTGCACCTGATGTGCATTATCAACCATTGTGCATAAATTATCCTGAGTTGGATGCTAACTTTGAACTAAAATCTGGTCTAATCCATTTGTTGCCTAAGTTTCATGGTCTTGCAGGAGAAGATCCGCACAAGCACTTAAAGGAGTTCCATGTTGTCTGCTCTACCATGAGACCACATGGAGTTGGAGAAGAACAGATCAAATTAATAGCATTTCCTTTCTCTCTGGATGGGGCAGCCAAGGATTGGCTTTACTATCTACCCACTGCCTTGATAACAAGATGGGATGAGCTGAAGAAGTTGTTCTTAGAAAAATTCTTTCCAGCCTCCAGAACAGCAGCAATCAGGAAAGATATCAGTGGGATTAGACAGTTGAATGGTGAATCTCTGCATGAATATTGGGAGAGGTTTAAGAAGCTTTGCTCATGCTGTCCAAACCATCAGATTTCAGAGCAGCTTCTCATCCAGTATTTCTATGAGGGATTACTGCCTATGGACAGATATATAGTTGATGCAGCTGCTGGTGGGGCATTGGTGGATAAGACTCCTACTGCAGCAAATGAATTGTTGGCCAAGATGGCCCAAAATGCTCAGCAATTTGGCACCAGATTGAGTGATCCAACAGTTACTGTCAATGAGGTGAGGACACCTCCCATGGAGCAGCAAAGGATAGAAAATAAATTGGAGGAATTAGCTTCAATGGTGAGGCAATTGGCATTAAATCAGAGAACACAACAACAAGCCCCTCCTCCTTCAACCTGTGGTATTTGTTCCCTGAATACCCACCATACTGATCAATGCCCTCAGCTGCAAGAGACCTCAACTGAGTCATGTGCTGGTATATTCCCTGGTAGACCCATGCAGCCACAACAACAGAGATATGACCCATATTCCTCCACCTACAATCCTGGGTGGCGTGATCATCCAGCTTTCAAGTATGGGAATACATCTAACCCCCCTTACCAGCCACCCCATGTAAGATACAATCAACCTGAAGCTAGCCATACACCTCCTCCAGCACCCAAGAAACCTGAGCCTAGTCTTGAGGATCTAATGAAGCAACTGACTGCCAATACTCTTCAGTTCCAGTAAAGGACAGAAACAAATATGCAGAATTTGGAAACTAAGATTGGCCAGTTAGCCACAACAGTCAATGAGCTGAAAAGCCAAGGTTCAGGGAGTTTGCCATCCCAACCAGTGATCAACCCAAGAGGCAATGTGAGTGCCATCATCTTGAGGAGTGGCAAACAAGTAGACAGTCCAGCTTCTGAATCTGAACCAGAAAAATCAAATGTCCAGCAAAGTGTTCCTTCATCTTCAACCAGTGAGCAAAATAAAAAGGATGAAGAAGTGGTTCAGAAAATTCCTCTTCCTTTCCCTAATAGGCAGACTCAATCAAGGAAAGCTTCTGAATCTGACATGGATAAGGAGATCATGGAGACCTTCAGGAAAATAGAGGTCAATATCCCACTTTTGGAAGCAATTAAGCAAATCCCCAAGTATGCCAAGTTCCTCAAAGAGTTGTGCACTCATAAGAGGCGTTTAAGGGGTAATGAGAGAGTCAATTTGGGAAGAAATGTGTCTGCACTCATCCAACCACCCATGCCACCCAAGTGCAAAGATCCTGGAACTTTCACAATACCATGCACAATAGGCAACATGGAGTTCTCCAACGCTATGCTGGATTTGGGAGCCTCAATCAATGTTATGCCCAAATCAGTGTACTCGAGCCTCAAGATTGGTGTTCTTTCACCAACTGGAGTGATTGTCCAACTTGCCAATAGGAGCACAGCACATCCAGCAGGAGTTTTAGAAGATGTTCTGGTAAGAGTTAAAGATCTCATTTTTCCTGCTGATTTTTATGTGCTTGATATGGAAAATGATAATACTCCTGGCCATGCACCATTAATACTTGGTAGACCTTTTCTGAAAACTGCAAAAACCATCATTAATGTGCATGAAGGGACTTTGTCAATGGAGTTTGCTGGTAATAAAATTGATTTTAACATTTTGGATGCCATGAAACATCCTATAGAAAATCATTCCAATGTGCATGTAGTTAACTTTTTGGATTACTTAGTTGATGAGGCATGTGAAGATTTCCAAAATGAATTAATTTCTGATTTTCCTGAATTCTCTGATTTGGTAGATGCCTTTGAATGCAACTGTGCTGGTTCTGAATTTTGTCATGCTTGCACTGAAATTGAAAACTCTCTAAATGCTGACAATTCTGAGTTGCATTCTGATTTGCATAGTGATTTGGATTCTGATGTGCATCCTGATTCTGTAAATTTCTCTAGCTTATACTTAGATTCTGTTTCTATTTTAGGTAGTTGTAGGTGTAGTGATTTAAATTGTAATGTTGCACATTCTTCATCTCTTTCCTCTTGTGCTGCTAACCCTTCCTCCTCTTTAGCCAAGGATTCTGTCTTTGAGCAAACTGAATTTGTAGGTGCTTCCTTGGATGTGATTCCACAAAAACTAATTCCATCCTCCATCCAACCACCTGCATTGGAGTTGAAGGCTTTACCAGAAAACCTCAAGTATGCCTTCTTGGAAGTAGGAGACAAACTTCCAATCATTGTGGCCAACAACTTGAACCCCAATCAAGAAGAAAAATTGATCAGTTTTCTGAAAAAGAATAAGAAGGCGATTGGGTGGACTCTAGCAGACATTCCTGGAATTAGTCCTTCAGTGTGCATGCACCGAATTCTCCTTGAAGAAGAGACAAAACCAGTGAGGCAACCCCAAAGAAGACTCAACCCCATGATTCTTGATGTGGTCAAGAAGGAGGTAAGTAAGCTCCTCCAAGCTGGTATTATTTATCCTATCTCTGATAGTAAGTGGGTGAGTCCGGTACAAGTAGTGCCAAAGAAAACCGGGGTAACTGTTATAGCAAATGAAAATAATGAGTTAGTGCCCACTAGAGTTCAAAACAGTTGGCGTGTTTGCATTGATTATAGGAAGTTGAACCAAGCAACTAGAAAAGATCATTTTCCTCTTCCTTTTATTGATCAAATGCTTGAGAGACTTGCTGGCAAGTCTCATTACTGTTTCCTTGATGGTTTTTCTGGGTATTTTCAAATTCACATTGCACCTGAAGATCAGGAGAAGACTACCTTCACCTGTCCTTTTGGTACTTTTGCATATAGACGCATGCCTTTTGGTCTCTGTAATGCACCTGGCACTTTTCAAAGATGCATGTTGAGCATATTTTCTGATTTGTTAGAGGATTGCATGGAAGTGTTCATGGATGATTTTTCTGTTTATGGAGACTCATTTGATGCATGTCTGAAAAATTTGGAGAGAGTACTTGAGAGATGCATAGAGAAAAATTTGGTCTTGAATTATGAAAAATGTCATTTCATGGTAGAGCAAGGAATAGTCCTAGGCCACATAGTGTCACCACGTGGCATAGAAGTAGATAAAGCCAAAGTTGATGTTATCTCTTCTTTGCCTTACCCCGCTTCTGTGCGGGAAGTTCGCTCTTTTCTTGGCCATGCAGGATTTTATAGGAGATTCATCAAGGACTTCAGTAAGATCGCTCTACCCCTATCTAAACTCCTCCAAAAAGAAACTGATTTCGTTTTTAATGATGCTTGCAGGTCAGCTTTTGATGAGTTGAAGAAGCAACTTACCTCCCCTCCTATCATCCAACCTCCACAGTGGGAGCTTCCCTTTGAGCTCATGTGCGATGCCTCAAATTTTGCTGTAGGAGCAGTACTTTCACAAAGAGTAGAGAGGAAGTTGCATGTCATAGCCTATGCGTCCCGTACCCTTGATTCAGCTCAATCAAATTACACAACCACAGAGAAGGAGTTTTTAGCAATTATTTTTGCTTTAGAAAAATTTAGATCATATTTGCTTGCCTCCAAAGTAACTGTGTTTTCTGACCATGCAGCACTGAAATATTTGTTGAAGAAGCCAGATGCAAAGCCAAGATTGCTTAGATGGATGCTGCTCCTCCAAGAATTTGATGTGGAAATCAAGGATAAGAGTGGGGCAGAGAATGTAGTAGCAGATCACTTGAGTAGGCTTTCTGATCTTCCATTGGAACATCTCCCTGTAACAGACAATTTTCCAGATGAGTGTTTCCTCCTTTTGCATGGTACTGGTGAGCCTTGGTATGCTGATTTGGTGAATTATCTTGTTGCATCTGAATTGCCTGCATACCAAAATAGACATCAATTGAATAAATTAAGAAGCGAGGCTAGGTACTATGTGTGGGATGACCCTTATTTGTGGAAAATTTGTAGTGACCAAATTATTAGGAGATGTGTTCCAAATCATGAATTTGCATCCGTGCTGAATTTTTGTCATACTCTTGCATGTGGTGGACACTTTGGTCCCCAAAGAACAGCTAGAAAAGTGTTAGATTCTGGTTTATATTGGCCTACTTTATTTAGGGATGCCTTTGATTTTTGCAAAAATTGTTCCAGATGTCAAAAAACTGGAAATGTGTCTAAAAGAAATGAAATGCCTCAACAACCTCTTCTTTTTTGTGATGTTTTTGATGTTTGGGGTATTGACTTTATGGGTCCTTTTCCTGTTTCTTTTGGCTTCATGTATATCTTAGTTGCTGTGGATTATGTGTCGAAGTGGGTGGAAGCTAAAGCCACCCGAACTGATGATTCTATTGTTGTTGTAGATTTCCTTCGTTCACATATTTTCTGCAGATTCGGTGTCCCCAAGGCCATAATCAGTGATCAAGGATCACACTTTTGTAATAGAAACATGCAAGGGCTATTGAAGAAATATGGGGTGGTGCACAAAACCTCTACACCTTACCACCCCCAAACCAATGGGCAAGCAGAAGTCTCCAACCGAGAGATAAAGCAAATATTAGAGAAAACTGTGCAACCCAACAGAAAAGATTGGAGTAAGAGGCTTGACGATGCGCTTTGGGCCTATAGAACCGCTTTCAAGACTCCCATCGGCATGTCTCCATACCGCTTGGTATTTGGTAAAGCATGTCACTTGCCGGTGGAGATTGCACATAAGGCATATTGGGCCGTTAAACAATGCAATATGGACATGACCCTAGCCGGTAAAGAAAGAAAGTTGCAACTTCAAGAACTGGAAGAACTAAGGCTAGGGGCTTATGAGAATGCGCGCATCTATAAAGAGAGGACAAAAGCTTTACATGATCAGAAAATTGAGAAAAAAGAATTTCAAGTGGGAGACAAAGTCCTTCTCTATAATTCTCGCCTCAAGCTAATGCCCGGTAAGCTTCGCTCTAGATGGGTTGGCCCTTTTGTTATTACTAATGTCTTTCCTTTTGGTGCAGTAGAAATTCAAAATGAGGCCACCAACAAGCAGTTCATGGTAAATGGGCAAAGGTTGAAGAAGTTCTACGAGGGCTTCAAGGAAGAAACTGTAGAGGAAATCAAACTCTACAACGTTCCGGCTCCATGATAAGGCCGTACTCTTTCCCTCCTTTCAATTTATGTCCTCCTCATTTTTTTTTTGATGTTTGGTAATAATTTGCATCGAGGACAATGCAATGTTTAAGTGTGGGGGGAGAGAATTTGAGTTTATTCAAAAAAAAAAAAAAAAATTTCTGCTTTCTCCTCTGTTTTCTCTGTTTCTGTCCAGAATTTTTGAGCTGTCTTGCATGAATTTTCTGTACTGATTGGCTACGAATTTTGCTAGTTTCTTTACATGTTTTTAAAGCCTTATATGTCTTCTAGCTGTAGAATTTTATTTGGTGTCTTTCGCATTTGTTTTGGTGTAGTTTTGTGTCAGTAAAGCTGAGTCGCCAGAATTTCTGCAGTGCAGAATTTTGCTACTCTGTTTTGCCCGAATTTGATGTTTTATTTTTGAAAAAAAAAAAATTGATGGAGTTTTGGTGTGGAATTATGCATGATGAAATAGTTAAAGTGTAGATTGACTTAGCATGAAGAGAATTTAGCCTTATTTCTCTAAGGAATTCAAGTTAAATGGCAATGACGTTGACTTTAATGAATTTGTAGTAATAGTCTTTTAGCTGTGAGGATTTGAGCCTAAGTGAAAAATGCTATTCTTCTTGTTGCGTGTTCTCTATCATGGATTGTCACTCTAGAACTTGTCTTGAATCTTTGATTGAGGCTACATATCTTGTACATGCTTGGAAATGATTTAGGCATTTGTTTCTTGTAACCACTTTTAGCCAAATAGCCATCCATTATCATTGTTTCCATTGTATGTCATTTTGTGCCTTATCCATTTTCTTTCTTGCGTCCTTCCACCACTTTTTCTGCCTACAAACAACATTTTTCTCTTTCAACTTAAGATGTGAGGAGTATTTTAAATTCTTTTAAGAGATCGATATGCTGAAAAAAAAATCCTGTGAACTTTGGGGAGTTTTGAACTATATTTCTTCTACTTCCTCTCAAAAAAAAAAGAAAAAAAAAGAGAAAGAAAGAAAGAAAGAATCAAAAAAAAAATTTGAAAAAAAAAGAGAGAAAATAATGAAAAAGAGGAACATATAGAACATTGAGACCCAAATTTATTTATACTCAGTCTCTTATATTTCACTTGTAAATACTCTTCATTTTCTTGAGTTGTTACCATATTTTGTTTCATTGTTCAATCTTTCCATTTGTTTCCCACTACTTGTCTTACCCACGTTACAACCTAGTAAAGTCCTTTTGATTCAAGTATGTATTGGATTCAAGTAGTGGAGATTTAGATTCTTGACAAGCTTATGGTAGTGAATTCTGTGATAAGTTGAATTTCGAGTGATTTACCCTAGACACTTGAGAGAATAGAGAGTAAACACATTCCTGGTGAGGAGGCTAATTACTTGAATTCATTCGTATCAAATTAAATTGCCATGATGCTTGGAATCTTAGAAATTTAAGATTAATTCCTTCGAGTGCTAAATCTTTTCAAAATTTTGATTATTCTATTCTAGCATGCTTTCCACATTTTTCCTTTGGTGTCTTTTTGGTGTTCCGAATATTATTTTGCCCAGGAGTGCAAAAGGCCAAGTGTGGGGGATTTGATATCGGGTATTTTTATATACTTTTTAGTCCCTATCTTAGTCCTATGGCTATTCCAATGTTGCCAATTCTCTAATTTTATTATGTTTTGGAATTTATTGGGTATAAACTATTTATGGATTGAATGTGTTTCAATTTTATATTTTTAGAACTTGAATTGTAAAATGCTCAATTTAATTCCTACAAATTTTAATTTTAGAGAGAAAAATGCTGATATGGACAAAGATGATGATTTGGATGCTAATGTGGCACTTTTTGGATGATGCAGATGCTGACTAGGATATGCTGGATGTGGGGCCCACTTGAACTCTTATTGAATGCCATGTAGTCAGAATTTGAGGGCATGAATATTAAATTTCGTAGGTCAGAAAGCAAGGCTGAAATATCAATTCTTCCATGCTGTTCTGCTGCTGCCATACCTATGTTCTGCTGCTGTTTCCTACTTTCTGCTGCAGAAATATTAAATCTGCTGCTGCCATGCCTACTTTCTGCTGCAGAAACATTAATTATACTGATGTTTTGCTGTCAAAGTGCTGCTACATCATGGAGGAAGCATCTAGGGTAGAATATTCTAAGGCATTGAAGGGGCATAGTTTTAGAAATAAGAATACATTCATTTTAGGCAACCAGACTGAGAAAATTCGCAGCTCTCTCTTCCCCTCTATTTTTGCTTCTGTTATTGGCTGTTTTGCTCTTATGGAGGGCTAAGTTTTCATTGTAATTAGTCACTAGACCACTGGGATGTTGTAGCTTGAACTAAGAATGCAAGTTAAGTGTTTTGTTCTCCATTTTCATCTCATTTCGTTTCTGTTTTGCTGTCATGTTTATTTTGCTGTCAAATTCTGATTAGAGCTTGAGTTGTAACATAAACTGACTTATATATAAGACATAACCTTGCTTGACTGATTAGGAAAGTGAGGGAGGCGAAATGACTAGTTAAATGATATATTTAACTTGGTTTGGTTGAGATTTTCCACTGAATGCATCTAGTTATAGTAGAGAGATGTTCTTGACTGTAATTAGTAGCATTAAATTCTAGATGTTATTCTAGAAACATTTTCATAAAGAACCAAACAATGGAATGAGAACAAAACTGAATCAATGAGTTAGGTAATGATAGTTACACTCCCATGAATCCTAGTGGCTGATTACATAGTCTCTTTACTGTCAATTTCTTGCAATTTCTGCTGCTGCTGCTGTTACTGCTGTTGCTGCATATTTTGCTGCTGTTGTAGTGTTTAATTGCTGTTCTGTTTTATTTAGTTAGTTAGTATTGCTACAAAACCCCCCCCCCACGTTTATGTACTCTTAATTGGTGTTTAGGTGTTTAGAACGATTAATTAGTATCAAGAAGTGAGGCTCCTTGAGTGAATACGACCTGGGGATCACTATACTGCAAATTGCCACAAATTCAATTCTGGGCGATTTGGCATCGTAGTGGCGTGAACCATACATCCAGGAGCCACCAAGATGTATCAGGATCTGAAACAGATCTACTGGTGGAAAGGAATGAAACAAGACATAGCAGAATTTGTGTCTCGTTGTTTAACCTGTCAACAGGTTAAGGCTGAGCATCTAAAGCCATGAGGCTCGTTACAACGATTAGAGATTCCTGAATGGAAATGGGAACGAGTGACGATGGACTTTGTTGTTGGTCTACCTCGCTCCACATGAGGTTATGACTCAGTTTGGGTCATTGTTGACCGACTAACCAAATCAGCACACTTCATTCCAGTCAAAACCACTTATGGTGTAGTAACGTTGGCACAATTGTATATTAAAGAAATAGTAAAGCTGCATGGAGTACCTATATCTATCATTTCTGATAGAGGTCCTCAATTTACCTCTCGTTTCTGGAGAAGTTTTCAACAGGCATTAGGTACTCGAGTGGACCTTAGTACCGCTTTTCACCCACAGACAGACGGACAGTCAGAGCGGATGATTCAGACACTAGAGGATATGTTACGAGCTTGTATTCTATATTTCAGTGGTAGCTGGGAAAAGCATTTGTATCTTGTAGAGTTCGCATATAACAACAGCTACCAGGCCACTATTGGGATGGCACCCTTTGAGGCCTTGTATGGGAGACGTTACAGATCTCCGATCGGTTGGTTCGAGGTAGGTGAAGCAAAAGCATTAGGACCCGACTTGGTCCAGGATGCCCTAACCAAGGTTAAGACAATACAAGATAGGATGCGAGCAGCTCAAAGTAGACAAAAGGCATACGCTAACCACAGACGACGTGATTTGGAGTTCTCAGTCGGCGATATGGTATTCCTTAAGGTCTCTCCAATGAAAGGTGTGTTGAGATTTGAAAGGAAAGGAAAGTTGAGTTCTAGATACATTGGGCTTTATGAGATTCTAGAACGAGTGGGAAAAGTGGCTTATCGGCTTGCCCTACCTATGGAACTGGAAGGGATTTACCCTGTTTTTCACGTATCCATGTTAAGGAAGTACCTTCCTGACCCTTTTCATATACTTCACCCTTCTCAGAATGATTCTATGCTAGTAGATGAAAACTTGTCATATGAGGAGATACCGGTGGCTATCCTCGATAGTCAAGTAAAGAAACTCCGATCTAAGGAGATTCCATCCGTCAAGGTTTTGTGGAGGAATCAAACTCACGAAGAAGCCACATGGGAAGCCGAGGCCGACATGCGTTCTAGATATCCGCATCTTTTTACGACTTGAGTTAATTTAAATTCGGAGGACCGAATTTCTTAAAGGGGGTGATAATGTAATACCCATGAAAAATAAAATATAAATGCGTGTTTTCAAACTACTGTTACTATTTACGTATATGGTACTGTTCATTTATACAATCAAAATGTCAAGTACTAGATGTGGTTTGGTTATAAGAGAAAACTAGAAAGAAGTTTGTAGGAGAAAATGACGTTTTATGTGTAAAAATACCCTCAGGGACTAAATTGAAAGGACTGAATTGAAAAGAAACTTAAAGGTTTCAGGTGAAAGGATAGTTTTCCCTTTAAGTTTCCAATAGTAAATAAACGAAAAATTTTCCATCGTACGCGTAAGGTGCACAGTAACTGCATTATTAGAAATGTCGTTTTCATAAATAGTAAATTGAATATTTTATTAGCGTATAGTATCAAATAGTACCCTTGACTTTTGCTATAAATAGGCCCTTCCATTTCAATTCTAAACTCACACCTTCAACTTCTCTTTTTCTCTCCTTAAGTTTCTCTTGCTCCGACGCTAGGCTTCTGAGATTTTGGACCTTTCCGTTTTTACTTAGGTAAGGATACTATGCCCTTTCTATGTCTTTCAAATTTTAGAAGTTATTTTCTTAAGTATGCTCTGTGGTTGCGGCTTTGGCCGATCTTCCACATCAGAAAAACTGTCGTTAGCTGTTATTTTGATTCTCTGATTACCGAAATAGAATATAAACTGTGGAGAATACATGTCTAGGAAAGTTCTGGCTAAGGAAAGACCTGATTTTTAAGTGTGTCCAGTGTGACCCTCCACTCTTTCCTGGGAACTTACCTGGTGTACTCTTTTACATATTGTATTCTGTATTTCTGATATGAATAGTACTCGTACGTATGAATAATGACCGTATAAATAGTACACGTATGTATGAATAGTGACCATATGAATAGTAACCATACGTATGAACAGTATCTGTATGAAAACAATCTTAACGTATTTTCTCTAATCTTTCATGAAAATCTTCGTAGCAGAACACTGAAATTCACCTGTGTACTCTTGTCCGTAACGACTTAAAGAAGTGATACTCGTACGAAATCCAGGTGAGTGAAACGACCCCGTTTTAATAGAGTTTTAGCATTACTGGTGATAAAAAGTATGTCGTAGGACACTCCCAAGATTCATAGGGGGAAATTAGATTCAGAATGACGAATATAATGAGATAATTAATCCAGAAGTATGGATAAGACGAAGCAAGTATCTCATGATGATATGAAATTTGAATCATATAGTTATATACTATACCTGTTATATGGATGAGTATTATATTGTGCTTCTGATTATGATATGAACTGTTGTACTATTGATTATGATTGAGCGGTACAGTACCCCCTCTCACGGCAAGGCGGAAAACCCGGTTTAAAGGGTGTCTTGACCAATGAGTGTGGAGACAACGATTCCCTCAGTAGGGATATAGCCCGGATTGGTGATAAATCCGTGAGGCGCCCTAGCTAAGAGGATGAGGTTGTGCGTCATGGCGGAAAAATACAAAATTGGTGAGCCGGCCTGTGTGCGCTCTCCGGGATATATTGCCATTGACGAGTACTAGTATCGTTTGTTGAATTAGATGAATTTTTATCTTCTTGTATGTAATTTCTAACTATGTCTATTGGTTGAGCTTGAGCCTTCGGATATGCTTGCATGACTGGTGATGTATTTGAATTTTATTAACGCGAGGCCGATTTGCTCACAGAGTTTAAAAGCTCACACTCTATGTACAAACTTTTTGTTCAGATCAGGTTGCCGCCGAAGAACATCCGCTAGAGGAGTAGATCACGTTGGACCTTCCCGCTGTCGGGTAGGCCCTTCTTTTGTTATACAGTATGTTGCTTTGTAACCGTCTAGGACATTTAGGTCAGGAGTTTGGTATTTGGCTTGTATTTCAGTATGATAATGTATTTTGTACTAAGGATCTATTATTTTTAATTAAGAAAATCTGATGTATTTTCTTTGTATTTATTAAGGAATGATATTTTGAGAATATAGAGATAATGACTAACAATTTTACTTGTGGGAAGAATTTATCGAAAGGCTTACAGTGATGGGATATTCATCATTGTACCGGTCATGTGCCTAGAAAATAGGTCGTGACACATAGCTTATAACTTTTACGAATACAAGTACCCTACCTGAAAACATCATTTTGGCCATAGGCAATACTCTTGCCCGAAGGTGATCCTTCTACCTTAAGGCGATACTCTCAGCTGAAGGCGTCATATAAAAGGTAAAATCACGTAAAAATTATTACATAAAAGGTAAAATCACGTAAAAATTAATTTAATTTAAAAACAAAAACTAATATGTTTATTTTATATTATTTTAGGATTATAAAATAATATAAATACTTCTATGTCCTTTTATATCATTTTACACTTTTTAACTATTTGAACAGTTACTTTTATCAAACACTTCTAATTAATAAGTTAATTTATAAGCTTTCAGCTAAAAATTAACTTATAAGCTTTCAACTAGTTATAAGTTTTTAGCTAGCTTATCAGTTATTTTTGCCAAAAACACCTTTAATTATTCCTGGGGGCTAGCTTGTGGTGGTCATAATCTTAGATACTCTAATTTTCAAGACAAGCTGTAATAGTGGATTTCTTTTTCCCCTCTACTTAAAAGGGGAGGGATATTCTTTCCAGAAAAATTAATCTACTTGAAATACAGATTCAGTTACATCAGCATTCTATACGTATTCAGTATAGTAGCTGGCTATTCATTATTGTAACTACTTACAGTATATGATATTTTGGTAACTTAAGTTCAAAACTTAAATCTTATTCTTTTTATATTATAAGCGAATTTGTGTTTAATCCTCCTCATGATAAAATTTCTCAAATATAAATATAAATATAAGTAATGTGATCATTATCTTGAAAAAAAAAAAAAGAAGGTGCAAAAAGTACAAAAGAAAAAAAGTAGTAGGGCCAATTGCCAAAACTGTTACTTTGATAGGCGGACTCAGGATTATATCATGTTTATATTCCTTTAGATATCATATCATTTCTCTCCAATACTCAACGCACTTGTCGTCCGATATTGTTTTGGGTGAAAACAACATTTACAATTGATTGCACCAAACGAAACTAAAGTTGTCACGTGCAATCATTGCGCCGAAGTTCACAGTCGTACTCATTTATCACATTAATCGTAAAAAGGTAATGATTAATGAACATAAACTAATACAATAATTGACCATTTCACTCAATTATGTGCTTTCAAGATGACAACGTCAATCCCAAGTTATTAAGGGATTCGAAACTGAAGCATCCCAAAACTTATTTTGCTGCATTGTAGCTGGTAATCGGTAAAGTTACATCTCGCTCTCAGCGTTGTAAGTTGTAATTATGGAGACAGAGTTAATGAGTGGAGTTGACGAGGCCCTTCTTAAACTTCCTGACGTCAGCGAGGCAGGCATTCTTAAACGACACGACGTCACAAGCCCCGCGAATGCACTGATAGCCACGCCTTCTGAAGTCCTCGGAGCCGTCGGCTCCAACAGCGAAGCCAGCCAAGAATGGGCCTCCGTTGTCCTTTTTCTTAAAGCCCAATACGGTGCTCTCTATGGTCCTCATGAGGGCCTGGACCTTGTCAGCATTTGGGTTGTTCATACAGCCCACACTGGCACTCAGATCATATGGGCCAACCATGACGCCGTCGACTCCCTCCACTGCCGCGATCTCCTCCACGTTCTTAACGGACTGCCCGGTCTCCACTTGGCACAATAGAAGAAGGTCGTTCTCGCAACGGTCACTGTAGTCGTCGTCGATTCCAAACCTGGAAGCCCTGATGATGGGGGTGGCGACCCCTCGGACTCCCCTGGTGGGGTAGCGGCAGTAAGAGACGGCCCGTTGGGCTTGGTCGGCGTTGTTGATGAGCGGGAACACAATGCCGGCGGGGCCAAGGTCCAGCACTTTCTTGACCCACACGTGGGAGTTCTCAGGGACTCGGATTACAACGGGAGTATTAGCTGCTGTGAGAGCATGAATACAGGGAAGGGCATCGGCGATTCCTCCATACCCATGCTCCATGTCAAGTATCACAAAGTCATACCCAGCAAACGCAGCTATTTCAGCTATAGTAGGGGAATAGCTTACCAAAGCCATCCCATACAGAATCTCCCCGTTTTGAAGGCGAGCCTTCAGGGACTTTTGGTTCTTGTTCTCCATCCCGATGATATCTATCTGAATATATAAATATATACTCAAAAAGAAATATTGAGGAGATCGATTAATGTTGTGGAAGTTGGCGAGGAAGAGTGTAAGTGGGAGGGTATTTATATAGGGGCAGCAGAGGCTAATGATTTAAGTGCGACTGTGTCACCACACAACTCGCGGGCCATGATCCTCCTGCCCCTGTGGAGTAAAATGAGTATGAATATATATGAGCTGTATTTTAAGTAATGATATATATTAAAATTTCAACCATTTAATTTAATATTTAATGATTCATAAATATATAAGAAAATAACTATAGGTTAGAGACGTTTATCAAGCCGAACAAAAATCAAAAATAAAAAAAATAAAGTCTAAATTAATTTTTAAAATTATAAATTTTTAGTTTAGTTTGATTTTTTAATTTTAATTTAATTATAATCGAACCGAATTATTTGTAATTAAAAAAATTTATATATTATATACATATAATTTTGAAAAAACTAATATCAAAAATTAAAGCAGTCACAAAGAGTCGTTTGCTCATACCTTCAACTTATTGTTGCAAAACCCAAAAAAGGGGGTTTTACAAATTATGTTTCATCCCTATGTCTAGAAATAAAGCTATGTTTCAATTGATGTACCTTTGTCCAAAAATCGAGAATATAAAATATCCAAATTGTGTTTGAAGGCTTCAACCTATTGTACTATGCTGCTTTCTAGTTTCTACTATTTATGCTAATATTTTCTTTTGTTTAACATAAAGCTGAGAGCATTTTTTTTAACATAAACTTCTATAATTTTTTAAAAAATTATTAACATAAAAAATTAAAAATTATCTAATAAAACTACCTAAAAATCAAATCAAATTGCTTAATAACCAAATCAAACCACTCAAAATTACAATTGAATAAATTCAAATTTTAGACAAACTAACTAGGTTAGTTTAGTTTGATTCATACTCAGAACTGAATCGAACCTTACTTTTATATACTCATACTATAATTACACTTCTTATTAATATTATAACTGTATAGTTTTTCAATTAAAATAAAATACACAAAGTGTATAATCTTTTTAAAAAAATATATTTTTTATACTCATTATTTATAATTAATTTCTTTTAAAATTTTATATATATATTATAATTTTAATAAAAAATTAATAACAAATATTTAAAAAAAAAACCTACATATAAATCAACCATAAAATAAAGTCAGTATGGTAATAATTGCAGCAGCATGTGGACTAATGGACGTTTTTGTTGCCGATCTTAATAATCTTAACTGCTACACATGTTCTGGTTGCGGTTTCCTACCCCACCTCTAAATTATTTTTGTTTTATGCAATTCTGTAATTATTGAATTTTTGGCATTTTTTTATTAAAAGAAATCTTGCTTTAGATATTATTATACATTAAATAGGAATACTTTTTTTAGCAAAAATTCAAATTTAAATTTACTATTTTATAAGAGACTAGATCTTTTTGTTAAATTCAATTTCTATTTGATCAGTAACATGTTTTTCCAAATTATTTTGGGTAATTATGTGGAGAGCTTAACTTTTAAAAATATTGAAATTTTCACTGTAAATTATCTCGAAACATGTGTAAAGTATTTTTTAATTATTATACACACAAATCTCAAAATAATCTATTAGTATGAGAGCTCAACCTCATAAAAAGTTTAGTTCTCTATAGACTTTCACAATCATTTTTGTGCAATGACGTAATTTATTGCAGCCAATGCTAATAAAATGTTTTTATTTTGGCCTTTAGGTCAATGAGAACTTTTAATTGCCCACAGATCACAGTTGTTAAGGAAGGTCACATTTGAGGTTATAAATTTAATGAATGATAGTTCCATGTGTAGATTCGTATACATATATTTACTTCTACAGCCAACGCGCACGGATCCTCTGTTTGGAAAAAAATTAAGTAGAGGCCTGCTCGGTTTTTAGCAACGATTTTTATCGTTGCTAAAAACCTTTAGCAACAGTTTAGCAACAATAAAACTGTTGTTGAAAGTTTTTAACAACAATAAAAATCGTTGCTAAAAACTGAGCAAGCAAAATTATAAGCAGAAGATCCGGATCCACAGCCAACTAGCCAAGTGATTCGTTCTTCCTGTTTGATAAATTCTAATTAATGGATGAATGCACTGTATCCTCAATGATTCTCGCTATGGAATTTCTGCAATGAGTTTAGACATGGCGCTTCTCTCTCTCTATAGCCTCTACTAAGATTTTATGGTCGGAAGAATTTATCAAAGTTGCTGGACGATATATTGTCCATTGATGAAGAGAGAGAAAAATTTCCAACAAAGATAAGTAGGAAAAAAAATGATGAGTATCGATTAGTCTGTTGTTGTGGCTCTTTTTTTCCCATTTTAATATGCTTTTTACATAAAATAAAGATTATGTTTATGTAACACATGCAGATTCATTTGCGTTGAAGTCCAACACTTATGAGCCATGACACAAACAAATTAAATAAAATCCTATTTATTGAATTTTAATGATTAACGGAATCTTTATTAAAAAAAAATTTCCAAAGCATGCCTATAATTTTAACCATCATCCAAGTGCATGGTATCTAATTTAGAGTTAAGCTGTTGTGAACTATGGGCCCGTTTGGAAGAGCTTATTTTGAGCTTATCTCACTTATCTTATGGTATAAACGCTTATGTGCACGTTTGGAAGAGGTTATACAAATAGCTTATGGCATGAAAATAAGCTGTTTTCAGCTTATTTTCATAAGCTACTCTTAATAGCTTATGAAAATAAGCTGAAAACAGCTTATGTGAAGTTTGCCCTCGTAAATTCTTTAATTATAAAAATAGTTTATATATAAGCACTTATATGATAAGCGCTTATTATATAAGCACTTAAATAAGCTGTTTACCCAAACAGAGCCTATGCTTATAAAATTTGTTATGTAGACTTTTTCTTTGGGCCATTTAACATAGGCCTGTTAAAAAGAATTTGTGGGGTCAACTTAGTTGATCAAATTGGTGGGTCAAAAACAATAGAAGACAGTGGCCTGGGCCCAACTAACCCATTTTGACACTCATTTGCCAAACAACTCAATGAATTGGGCCTGTGATGATCGAAAAGACTGAAACCGAAAAGACATCATCATCTAGACCCGAAAAAAAAAAAGAAAAGAAAAGAAAAGATATCATCTTAAAAAAAAAAAAAAGAGAGATCATCTTTAAAAAAAGATATCATCCACAGTGCTCGTGGCGCAAGTTTGATGTGCAATGCTCCTGCCTTGGTATTTTCCATCCTAAATCAACTCTTTGACAATACATTTTTCTACGAAAATCTTTTTAAAAGTGCGTATGAATCTACATTTGAAAACAAGAAAAAAAAAACTTTACTTTAAAATGCAATTAAATAAAAAACTGGTAAAAGGTTGGTGTTTTAAGATCTCCTCCTAAGCTTTCGTAGTTTCGTTTGTAGTCAATTCTATAAGCTTTTTTTTATATGCTGGTTCTTATAGTTTTATTGGTTCATGCAGATTGAATATGGCGAGACAGATGCATGGTTGTCTATAGAACTCATGTTTCATTTGAGCATTCTCCCTCTCACAAGTCAGCTAACTATTATTAGTGGTAATTTGCGGCGAAAAACTCTTCAGGTGAGCATTTTATCTTTCTAGCAGTTATTTTCTTGGACAAGTTGATATTGGACAAGTCCTAGTAGGCATTAGCATTAGCCTCATTTCTAATCTTTGTCGTTTCAGGGTGCAAGGGCACAGTAAGTGGACTATCTTTTGTTGCATGCTTTCCATACAAAGAAATATATTGTGTCAGACAAGATTCCTTCCCATGCAAAAGAAACAAAATTGATGAAAAGCAGAGTAACTCATGCGAAGATATATAGTTGTGACTGAATTTACTTGCTCTTACTGTCTTTTTTTGATCAAATTGTTCTAAAAAATTAAGAAATTTAATTAGGTTAAGAGAGTTTATTCGTCAATGAATTGAATTTTAACTAAAATTGAGAATTCAACCATCAAAGTAAAAATTAAAAACTTGGATTAAAATAAAAATTTAACTGTAGTTGAATCAAATAGCAAAATCAGATACCTAATACTTTGATAATTGTATAGTTTCTTAATATTTGTTTAGTTAATTAGTATTAATTTTCTTGTTTGGTATTTGTAGTTTAATTAACTGTTAGACATTTAATTTAGTTTAGTTTTATCTCACACTCATTTAAAATTGATCGTCTATATAATTTATAAATAGTAAAATTAGTACTTGACTCTCATAATTTTTGTAGGATTGACACTCTACTCACTTTCTATAATACTTGTTAGATTCAGGACATTTGTTGAGAGTTTTCCAACCAACATTACTGATAAAACTTTGAGAGGAAAACCAGTATTTAACAACTCTTGATTTTATGAAATTTGTGATCTTTAGAACTTCAATTGGAATGTTATGAAAAAGTTTTTTTATCTCTTGCAAGCCAAATGTTTCTTAGAGCATAGATGAAGATAGTTTTCCAAGGGATTTGCAAAGTGTTATGACAAGTATTTCTGCTATTTGTGTAGAGCCAATATTTATAGTCTATCAGGAAGAAGTCATGTGTGGTGGGTTTAGATTCTCCCAAATCTGTTTTACTAACATACAATCTCTAAGTGCATGTTTATGAGTTTCTGGGTGAAAGTTACAAAGAGAATAGTGGTCACTGGTCACTAGTGTACCCTAGTATTTTATGAAGAATTTTAATTGTAAGGAGACCTTTAATGCACGCTTTTCAAAGAAAACATTTCTCTCTTCGATTAACGCAGATGGAGGCCAAATCTAGGATACAAGTAGAGAAAAAGTTAGTTAAAATTAGGCCAGCGTTGATTTAGCATCATCAAAAGTACAAAAGACCGTTGTGCCTATGGATAGGTGCAACTGCCAGATTTATTCAGTACTCTGTAATTTATAGTCCACTCAAGTGACGTTTCAATTTCACATAGTGTAAATTTACACTAGCTATTCAAGAAACTCAGTGTTACAAATTTGATATTCTTAACGAGTTTGGTCTCCTCGACGCTATAATCCTTATTTAGTTTAATGATAGAAGCTGCTGCAGCAACATGTAAGCATTGATACCCCTTAACTGTCTTAATGATCTTGCCCGACTTCAGTTCGTCCCCTTTTCTAAGGTTTAGGACAATTCTTTAGCATGTCTCGTATCAAATGTTTTCTAATTACAATCATTCATGATTAGTTACTTGTAATTTTAGAATTTTCAGTCTTGAACGTTTCAACTTTAACCAAACATAAGTCGAATGTTTTTTAAGGGACCGAAACGTGAAGAATTTGGTCTTGCTTAATTTTAGTGTAATTTTTAAATTTGTTATTAAATTCTTTAATAAAATCATTATAAGTGAATTTTTTTTATAACTCAAAAAGGTTTTATTTTAAAAAATGTTTTCCATATATTTTATTTGATAAAGAATACAATAATAAATATCTACACAAAGTTATTTAAATTTTGATCCCTTTTTACTCCACGTTGGTAAAGTCAACGGCTAACACTTAGATTTAGTTAGACTCAATTATGTTATAATGTAATACATAATGTGAAATCTAGGCCTTTTCTCTCCAAGAAAAATGAAGCACTTGCATTAAAACGTAATAGTGTTTTTGCATATTCAAGAGTTAAGAACTCAATATTCCAAGTCCAATACCATGATACAACTTTCATACATTATAATTTTAGTCCTAACATTCCATAATATTTGGCAATTCATAACAGAGAATATAGGTAGAAAAGAATATTGATATCATTGATATCAACCTCATAAGAATTTATTTTCCCCTTATAAGTATTCTCTATTAAAAGTAATATTGTTCAAAGTATTATTAGATACTAAATATATGTGAATATTTAAATATTGATTCATTATTTTATAAAAGACTAACTCTTTTCATTAAATTTAACCTTCGTGAGTATAAGAATTTTTTATCAAAGGTTTATTCTCAAAGTTAGAGGTTGAGTCCATTTTTGGTACTCATATAACACTGAATTATTACTACTACTATCATTTATATTTTTCCATGTAATTATATTGAATTTTTTTTATAAAATTCACATAATCTAATTTTAAATTATAGTTGAATTGAATTCTAGATTTTAGGCGAAAAACAGTTGTCAAAATATAAATGAAGGTAGTATTGAATGCTTCAATAGTACGGGATCATCAGAAATATTTCCAAGTTAGAGAGCCTTAAGTTTATAAAAACCTTACATTAATATCTTATACTTTAAATATGTAACTTGAATTCTATTCTTTGCAATTGAATCTTTAAAGAGAAAAGGGCATTGACCCCAGTCATATTATTAAAAATGTAACAATTTAATCAGGGGCAACGAAATCATTTAATGTACGTACGCATAAAAGAATAATTGTTTTCCAACGCTGTACAAAATCATATAATTCAAAAGCAATTGAGTACATACGTATGTATGCTGAATGTTTGAAAGGACTGCTTCAAACCTTTCTTTTTTTTTTTTCTGGGAATCTTGTTCCCCAATCTTAGGTGCTCAAGGCATGCTATTTTATTCACCTTATTATTGAAGCTCCCCAACAGGTGCCTCGTTGAGCCAAAGGAAATGAATGAAGTCATATAACTTTGCACTTACACTAACCTGCATGGGATTTAAGGCAGAACATTTAATATAATTAAATAATACAGAGTACATTATAGCAGTGCGTAACTTGGTACCTTATATGGAGTTGGGTTAAGTCGCCTCATGTGGTCACATCGCATATATTCTAGTTGTTTGATGCATCGCTCTCTAATGTCCTTTAGAGTCGGTAAAGTTTCCCCCTTTTCATCTTCAAAAAAGAACCATTATTACAGAAATATAATTATGGACAGTCATAAGTGGCCATCACTGCACACAGAAGTGCTGATAAATGCTGGCAAGCCGCTCATTAGGTAAAACATTTACATCCGTACCATCTACATGTGTATATTGAAGTTGGGAAACAGGGTGGTGAAGCAGTGGGTGCCTTTCTAAAATGATGCAAAAGTTTCCTTTCCTAAGAAGAAAAATGTAGGTAAAAGGTGCAAGGAAAAAACTTATATTCAATTGATCTTTTCTGGTTTTTCAATAGAACACAAGTTTATGGTTTTCTAATCAAAACTTCACAAGTGTGTAGTTTTTAAAAATAATTATATATATATATATTTATAACTCAACCTTGCACGATTTTTTTTAGTAAACTTTTTACACGTTCTATTTAAAGTGAAGAATATGATAGTAAAAATGTAAGAAACTAAAAATAAATCTATTCCAAAGTGCAAAACCTTAATAATAATTTGCTGTTGATCTCCATTATTGTTTCTCAACCAAATTACCTGGCCAGTAACACCGTAGAAGCTCCTCAACACGTTGTGGCACAACATATGCTCTCTTGGATTCTTCAAAGGGATGACGGCATAGAATTCGTTCTCCCTCCTATAAATTTGAGAAAAAAAAAATATCCCGATATAGATTTCAATTATATGGAATCAACACTTGCTTACATGGTAGCGACAGTGACTAGCAAAAGAGATTCAAAACTCCACGATATCGTGGGCATGTTCCCGTAATTTTTTATTACATTAAGAAAAAGTGGTTAGATGTGCCTGTACTTATTAAAATAGTGGAGATTGGGGGGGTCTTATGAACAATTCCATCTCCATAACTAAGGGAATATAGGTTTTTCTTTCAACCAATGCACTCTCGTGGTAACCCCAGCACCTACCACTAAGTTTCCTTGAAAATAATTTCAATGGGAACCTATGCAAAAGATCGTTACTTGCTTTGCCAGATATGTGAGATGGTCACTTTGATTTGTTCCCAATACAACTACATGGAGCCTGTCCTAAAAGATCCGTCAGCTTGAATTCTTAACTTGGCATTTGAAAATAACAGAACAGACAACTTTGCCTCCCAAAGAAGACACTGTACCAGGCACACAGAGTTAACAGAATACCTTTGGAGGGGGTTCATTTTCCCCTGTCATTATGTCTACCAGGGGATAGCCTTCTTTCCCATACAACCTGTAGCATCGTTTCTTACATGGAATAGAGACCTAGAAACATAGAAATGGACAAAAGGAGAAAAAGATAATCACTAAAGGTGAATACATGGTGCTACACTGCTACTAACATTTCCTTGGTATAGTTTTCAAACCTTTGATATATCTTCGGAGAGTTTGATACGAGGCTGATTATTTATCTCAACCAGCTTGAATACAACACCTAAAGCTGCTTGTGCATAGCATGTAACCAGATATGTTCCAATTCCAAAGGCATCGATCTCGTGACCCTGCAGGTAAAAGGCAATCCAGTTAATAGAGTAGGTCAAAAAACTATGCTTTGCTCATCTGCCTTTCTTTAGTACAATAGATCAAAATCGTTATATATATGTTTCCATTTTAATCCATATTTCTTACTGATTTATTTATTTTATAAAAGAAGGCCACAATATGATAGGGGATTCCATCATAATATGAGTGTTCTAAGATAAAGAGAATAATGTCACAGGTTCTTAACCTAAATATTTTCTTTTGCTACATTAAGAGAGACGAATTTAGCACTGTTTTTTATAAGGCCAGTAACCTTTCGTGGTAGTCAGTAAAATCCTTATGAGTTTTGCTTCTCCTTGCTCTACAGGCACACAAAAGCACAAGCACAGAAGGATAGCCTTAACAAGAATTGGAAAGCATTATATTTCTAAAAAATTTCAGAATATAAGTGAATTCTGTTCATATTTCATCATATGAAGTACACTTAGCTATAATTGCTTTATTCACATTTAGGCTTTGGCCCATGCTCAGCAACTGAACTTTTAGACGGTGGTTTTTACCAATTTAGCCAATATAATGAAAGATAAGTATAAACAGCCAACAAAATAGAACCTTGGAAATTAAACATATATAGGTTGAACTTACGACAAGCATAAGTCATAGACTAAAGGCAAAAGTACATATTTTGCCGCTACTATTTGATTTAAATTTCAATTTCATTCTTAACGTTTGTTTTATACCGATTTTGTCTCATATATTTTTAATTTGTTCAATTTTGTCCTCAGAGTTGTTAAAATAGTAACGAAAAATGCTGACGTGGAAAGACATGTAATTGCCAAGTGTTGTACATGTAGACACATCAGATAGAAGAGAAAATTACAAATTTGCCCCTATATTTTCCATCTTTCTTTTTCTTCCCTCTCCCATCCCTCTCTCTCTCTCTCTCTCTCTCTCCCCTCTCTTTCTCTGCGTCTCTTTCCTCTTTGCACACAAAAGAAGAAAGCTATTCAGATTTAGATTTAGAAGAAGAAGAAGACATCTGGCCCTCTGGTTCCATTCTGTACATTACACAAGGGAAGGTTTCTCTATATTTCAAGTGCTCAATTTGATGAAATCACAGCTGATTTGTGCCAAAGTGGGGTTCGATTCCTCTAGATAGAATGAGAGCATAGTTTAAAACTAAGAGAGATTTGTGGGTTATGGGTTTGGTATTGCCATGGTGTGACCAATTGAGGGTGTTGACACATCCTGCTATAGGGGGTTTTTGGAGTCACTATGGATGGAATTAATCTAGAAGAGGTGTTTTTGCTGGGGTTCCTTTTATTACATTCCCCATAATTATGGATCAACCAATGGACAGTATACTCATTGTGGAGGATTGGAAGAATGGGTGAAGTGTGAAGAAGATTAAAGGAGAGGTTTTGGCGAGCAAAGATGAAGAGAGAGAGAGAGAGAGAGAGATAGAAGAAGCGAGGGACGGGAGACGAAAGAGAAAGGAAGATGAAAAATATAGGGGCAAATTTGTAATTTTCTCTTGTATTTGATGTGTCTCCTACATGTGCAACAATTGGTAATGCGTGTCCTTCCACGTCAGCATTTTATGTTATTATTTTAACATTATTAGCCCTAAGGACAATTGAAACAAACTGAAAATATGAGGGACAAAATCGGAACAAAACAAATGTTAGAGACGAAATTGAAATTCGAGTCAAATGTTAAGAATAAAAAATATACTTTGCCTAAACTGACTGGGAGGAATGGTATTCAATTCATATACATCTATATCCTAAACAAACAGCATAAACTTTCTGGACATCAGATACTTGTAATTATTGCAACTGTGAATTCCGGGGACCAAAAGACAAAAATTTACAATCTCCGGTTTGAAATGAATGATCACCTGTTTGTTTAAAGCATCTAATGTTTCCTCATTGAGGTCATTACTAGCAGTGATAGTCATCTTCCCGAAACCAGGCAGTACAAATTCCTTCTCAATACAGCAAAAGAACTTCCTGACCTCACATGACAAATATGCTAGGTCACCAGAGTCCAACCTTATGCCAACTGCTTTGTATCTGCACAGGACATCATCTAAGCTTATGATGTAATGCTGATGCATATGAAAGGAGAGACGTTACAGTCAGTTAGCAACATTGCAATGCAATCTTTAGATTAAAGATAAGGAACACCATGGCTCTAATGTGGATTAAGAAATCTCAACTTAGGAAACACTAGCAAGAAAAAATACAGGTAGAAGATCCAAAGAAAATTTTATGGAAACGCAGAAATAGAACATTTTTACTATTAAAGGACAAAAAAATCTAGAGAAGCAAGCCCAAAGAATAACAGATTACCAGGAAAAGTTTGCAATGATACAAACACAGCTCCACCTAATGAGAATTTTTATCCTTAAAAAAAAAATTGACATATAAGAACTTCATAATGCTGCAAAAATGTCAGTTGAAAGGCTGGGTTTCCCAGAGTCAAATTGAGACCTAATGAGAATTTTTATCCTTAATAAAAAAGATTTGACATATAAGAACTTCATAATTCTGCAAAAATGTCAGTTGAAAGGCTGGGTTTCCCAGAGTCAAATTGCGACCAAGAAGGAAATAAAGATATAACCTAATTTTATGAGTTTGTTGTCCTTGATTGAGTGACTCCCGCCCATATTGTGCAGTATTTGCAAATTTAGGACGGATTTGGAAATATGAGTTCATTAATCATCATGTAGATTCTGACCATATCCTTACTGTTGTCAATAATGCAGCCATTATTGCTAACACCATTAGTGCCACGAAAATATCAAAGCACCTACTAGTTACTTCCATAGCTTATAACATTTTATTCATTTACAAAGTAAGAAAAGGCAAATTATTTATAATCTCTATAGACTAAAATCAACCGGAGGAACTAACAAATAAATCACTTGGAAGTGATAATTATAACCATGAAAAAGCTTCTTGACACACCCTAAATCATTAAGAGCTAATGCAACTGCACAGAAGTTAGGGATTCCACTTCTCATAACCTGTCAAAACAAATGCAAATGCCATTGTCAGAAGATATAACTAAACTAAAGTAGAAAAGTAAGAACTGGTGACCTAATAAATGGAAATTACAGTTTGAACAATTGCAAAATAAGTGGATTTTAATGTAAGGATATAAGATAGAACAGATTAGCAGACAGAAGTAAGAGACATAAGTATTGCAACATTCAAGAGATAAATAATTATCACGAGTCATGAAACTCAGTTACGATTTTATCTCACACCATCCAGCTTTTCTACACTATGCCCTGGTGTCTCTTAGTTGTATAAGAGCTACACTTCCAATTAGATGCACTCTATCTATATCGGAGGTTGGCACTTAGCTGTTATCAAAATCCCTAATTGTTAACCAAAATACCACTCAACCATACCCTCATAACTGTTTAGCTAGTTTCGAAAAATTGCCAAATGAATCTAATTCTAAGAGATAAATAATAATGACAATATCCATGTTCACACACACTTTTCTTACAAATGAGAAGATGAGTGATCATGTGCTTATGCATCTGCATTAAGAATGTAACTCATGCATATCTTTTTAAGTCTCAAAGCTAAATTTAAATCAGACCCCACAATAATTGATTCTCGAGTATAAATTATGTTAAATTTTTAGTAAGTTCCCATATACATATATAAGTAACTGGTGCAGTCCAAACTCCAGATCATGTTGGGGAAACAGAAGGAAAACAGCTTAATCAGGATAGAAGATCGTGAAATACGTAGAGGAGGGATAAGCAATTTACCCACAATAATTGGACATACTGGTTAAAGCGGTGTTACCATTATTCATGTCTTTTTGCAAGAAATAGAAAGTTAGTAGGAAACAACTTACATCATATGTGTCCACAAGGGCAAGAAAGCCATCAGGAAATGCCAATGCATATGATGTGAATGCTGCCAACTCACTTTCATTGGTCTCACTGAAAATACCACGTAGGGAATTTGACCTCTGCAGAGTAGAAAAAAGATCAAGGGAATGTTCATACTAATGACCAAGGACTACCAAAATGCTTCTCTCCTCTTTGGTGGTTTTTAGTCCACTGCATCATTCCCAGCGAGAAGTATGTTTTCATCACTTTCGCTACTGGTTTTTTTTTTGTGACATTCATTATTTCCATATAATAGGCATAGATTTCATAACTATATTAAATAAAAAAAAAAGAAGGCATAGAATAGTCAAAGCACTTTCAGGGTCCCCCCCCCCCCCCCCCCCAAAAAAAAAAGAAAAAACCAAAAAGAAGAAAGAATTAGAAACCAATATTATAAATACCATGAAGGATGTAAAGGCATGACACCTGAATTTTGGTAAGCCAAGTTTGAACCAAACTAACAAAGTCTCCACATGTACTTGAACCATCTTTTCTACGAATTGATCTATTTGTAATCTCTTTTAGGCTCTGCAAATCACAGGATATACAAATTAGTGAGCAAAGGATATTCAACTTAGAGTGACTCATGTTGTAATATAATAAGCTATTGATAAATGAGAAACGTAAATCACATAAAGCCAGCTAGAAATAACAATCTCTTTCTCTTGATTCACCATTATCCCTAAAATCTATAGCAGCATTTGTCACTCTACAATCTTGATCATGCTGTAAGTATAAATATGCTCTTTTTGTGTCCTGGACTTTCAGCATTGTAATATCCATTTAGGTTAACACATTGTGCTTCTTTCAGTTTTTGTGCCACTTTTAGGTAAATTCCCTAGATAGATCAAACAGAAACCTTGTTGCTTTAAGCTAAACTAGTTGATATACTACAAATAAAAAGTACACTTAATTGGAAATGCTCTTTATAAACATCAAGCGAAGATGACATAAATTTAATTCAATCATCACACACCATATATGAGCTAACAAAGGCATGTGAATGAGTGCCACGAAGGGGTATCCCGAATAACCTTCCTGCTGCAACATTGCTGTTGACACACAACATAAACAAGCCAAGTTATAAAAAAGAAAAGGTAAGAATTATTAAAAACCACAATTAAATGTTTTAAATGCACAATTTAATGTACATATTATGAGAGATAATTTTTTGCTCAATATACTTCATTGCCCAACATGGTAGATTTGAACTAGCATTACCGTACAAGCATGCTGGGCTAAATTAGCACGGTGAAAAGCTAAATCTATAAAATATTAGGCACAATAACTGTTTTGAATGCATGATTTAATGTACTTATTGTAAGAAAATATTGAAGATGTGAAATAACTTTCTCCCTCAACATGCTAGATTTGAAGTTGTTTAACAGATACTACCTTGTTGCATCAATTCCTCCAATATAGCAGTACTTTGATGCTCCTACTCCACCATCAGGGCCCTACATTAAAAATAAAATATTCTACTTGAAGACTGAGGAAGCTAGTTTTCCTAAATTAACTTGTAGAAAATTAAAACAATAAAAACCCAGTAACCTGTGCCCTTCGTAGGCCAAACTCAAGCAGAACTTTGGATTTTCCAGCAACAAAACGATGCCTTGCAGCATTAGTAGCAACTAATGATGCATAATTAATTAGATTCACAAAGGGAGTTTCCAACAATTGAACAACCTGAACAGTATACAGGTGTAAAAGTTAATTTAACGTAGAAAATAGACAGTATTAAAAGCAATCAGAATTAAAAAGATATTTGTACATGCTAACGTTTTAAATTAAATAAGGATTTTAATGGTAGCTAGTACTCACAGCTGTTGGACCTTCAATCCGCAATAGGGGTACCTTAGGAAAAACCACTGACCCCTCAGGAATGGCATACACCTCAATATTAGAGCAGTCAATTCCTCTAAGATAGTCGAAGAATCCATCCTATGATTTAAACAATAATTAATTTTATAAATCAATCCTTTATTTTGAAGGTAGGATTTTTGTTTATAAGGTAAAAAGGCCAACAGCAGTAAACTTCCCACAATCGCTGGAAACAAGATAATCGGCTGTATTATTCTGGACTAACACTTAGTACCGCATCATTTCACCTGAAGGCCCTAGCTCTTTCAGAATATTGTGGCCCCATGCTATATTTATACAGAAACTTGTAATTATAAAAAGATGGCAATGACCATAGTTGCATCCATCATTGAGTTTGTTGTGTTAGTTTGAGAGATAAGTAGTTATATATTTTTGACATACCTAACATTATTCAAAAATAAATAAATAAATAATAAAAGGCAATACTGTGCGCTTAAGGAGTACGAGAAGTATAGGGCCGCTGCTCCAATCACATTGTTGTTAACGTGCTTATCTTTCTTTCAAGATCTTTGGTATAATTGCAATTTTGTTATGTAGAAACATCTTAAGAAGATCGCACCATTCCAGACAGAGCAAGACAAGCTGTCTTCAGAAGTAGTGAATGAAGAACTGTGTCGGCAATGGTTCTATCTATTTGTTGCTATTCTTTAATTCCTACTCAAGTGCTAACATCTAGTTTGTACTCTCGTTGTAGCTGCATCACTTCCTAAAACATGCAGGTCTATACTTCTCCATTCTTGATACAGAAAACCTGAATTCTTTAGTTGAGCTTAAAACCAGTCTACCCATGACAAAATGGATTAAAATTAGGTACAGTTTCTTATATCACAATCGTGTGCTAAGGAGTTTTAAAACATCTACTTGTTATGTTTTTATGGGAGAACCTGATACAAAAGACATTAAAAACTGTTGTAAGTTTTCTCACAGATTTGCAGGGTGACGTGACCATCATATTAAGCTTACCTCACACGAAGTAGATAAATTTTGCCGGATAAAATTGATATCCTCCTCTGTCAATTTGAAATTGGCAATGAGCCTTATGCATTCTTCCAAACCAGCGAAGATAGTGTACTCCCCTCTAAATGGATTTCTCCGAAAATATAAATCGAACCTGAATCAAATCACTGGCCCGGTTACGATAATCTTCTTTAAACATATCTAAGTGCATTCGCAAAACGTGTCTAATTTAGTATAACCGTTATTTCTAAGTTCTAACTTTTGCAATGTTTTTAGGAAGAAAAGATAACGAGAAACGCAAAACTTCAATTCCCTTCGCCTCGTGTTCCACTCCCTCGGCAACAACGGGAAAACAGAGAATGATTACTCACACAGCTCGTTCTTGATGTTTGCCAGCCTTCCAGTAAGCGTAAGCCATGGTGAATTGGTAAAGATCCGTGAGCAGAGGCGTAACCATTGGGTTGGTGGGTCCCTCAATGCCCCGACCCGTCTTCGGCTTGTTCCGGCCGTTTGCCTTTGCCTCCATTGATTCCCCTGCGAATTCCTAGCGTTATTTATTTCCTTTAATTGTGTTAATATGCTCTGGCCTCTAGTCTTGTGTTTGTGTATATAGTTCCATTTGCATTCTTTCCTCGCGCGCGCTACGAATATAGAAGTTCTGAACGAAGCGTGAAGATTACGCACAAACAGAAGGGTACTACGGAGACCGAAGAGACCTGCTAATGCTATTCCAAACGGAAGATCGTCTTAACAGATTAAACAAAAGAAATAAAAACAGAATCAGGTGGTTACTTTCTTCGACTTTCTAGTTTCTAGGTAATGTGGCGCCATTACAATAAACACCAGTTAACATCAACAGCAATAACCACCACCACAAACTTAAAATGGGCTCTCCATTTGGACCAATATCATTTTATGCATGGCGTTTTGTATTTTGTAGTGGTATGTAGCCAGCAGTGCATAAAGACAAACCCCCAAAAAAAAAAAAACTGAGATCCAAATTTTATACTTTTATTAGACTAAATTAATAATTTGGTCCCTCAAAGATACTCTCTCTCATTGGTTGGTCCCTGAAAGATTCTAACTATACAAATTGGTCCCCAAAATTTGAAAAAGTTATACTCATTAGTCCCTGATCCCATTTACGTCGCTTGCTGCAATGATCTGGCACATCCGTGGCACGTAATCTCACTTGCTCAACAAAAACTAAAAACATGTGGTCGTGACGTGGCAAGACTTTAACGATGTCGTTTTGGGATTCTTAGCCACTCATTTGCTTCATTGCATCCTCCAATCATAACCGGAGCTCCTCAACACCCTCCTCGCTGACCTCAATATGATACGTTGCTGTTTTACTCTTTAACCTATCTCATATCTGAACTGAATTAATCCTCTAAATCTCTTATGTCTATCAGCAAAACAACATTTCAAAATCATCAATTTGCTCTGCTTTCTCTATTTGGTAGGCCAAATTTGAAATGGGAAAGTACAAAAGAATCTGAGCATTTTGAGTGTTTTGTGATCTCTCTACATTTATGAGTAATTAATATTTATTTTCATGCTCATTAGGCATTCGTTGGAATGCAAACAACATATACCCTATGGACTCGACTGATTGAAGGACAACCCGGAGCTAAAATCTCTGCACTCTTAATGTTCACATGTCATGGGATTTTGGGCTACTTTGTGCAGCTTCCACTACCCCAAGTACATAAAACCACCATTAAACTCATAAATTTGTAGGAATTAGATTTAAATTTGAAAGCAATGGAAACCTATATATAACTAAGGTCTATGGGTGAAGAGGATGAAGAGGTGGGAGCTTATGTGGACGCTCGATGTTCTAAATGCGCTTCAAGGAGTGAGGTTGTTGGGGACAAGGGGGCAATATTACACCATAGATTGAGCCGTAGTTGTCGAATATTATTATAAAATATTAGTAAATAAATAATTATTTTAATTTCTAATCATTGCCTCATGTTAATAAATGTTGGCCAATTAAAGATGTTTAATTTGCTTTATATATCTTTAATTTAGTCAAACAACTTTGGACATTAATAGCATATTATTGCTATGTCATTGTAATGCTTCAATGCCTTGTTAATGAGTTCATGTATAGTATCAACGGGAACGAGAGGAGAAAAGCCATTTATCTCCATATATACATGTGTGTGTCTCCGTGTCCTTGTGGTGTGTGTGAATGAATACATTATATATATATGTGTGTGTTTGTGGCATGTGGTGGATTGATATATATATATATATATATATATATATATATATATGAGATATATATTTGTGTGATACTTTAGGTAGAGATACTGTAGGAAAAAGTGAGTCCGGTTTACTTCCTACGTATAGAAGTAATAAACAAATAGGCGAGTCATGGGCTGTTGTATCCTGGAGGTAACACGTCTGTGTACACATGCACCGGGTAATATAGTAAAATTAACCCGTGGGAGACGTGAAAATTACCTTAAAAAAAGACGAGTTACTCGAATCTTAGCCCAATACTATGCAATTTATATTTTCACTCTAACCTTCAAATTCCTCTATTTTGTGTTTATTCTTATTTTTAAGGTGATGATCTAACAATTTTAAGGTAATTTTTCATGTTAAATCTCACGAAAGTAGCAAATGAAAAATAAGAATGGTGAATAAAGGTTTCGAAAAAAAAACTTTTGATATGATTTTCCCAATTGTGAATTTCTTTAAAAAGAAATTGTGTGATTCACAATTTGAGTAGATCAATGTAAATATTTTTAGTTTTTTCATTTGGAGTTGTGAATTTATTTCACAAGAAATTGCATAAGTATTTTTGGTGGAATATATATTTTTTATGAAATTTTCTCAATTATAAATTTTCTCTGTGGAGAAAATTTTTGTGATTCTCAATTGAGTAATTTATGAAATTTTGCGGGCTTATAATTATTTTTTATTTGGTTGTTTCTCACAAAACGAGTTTTTATTTATGGGAAAGAATTTTTTCACTATATGAGACACCCATGATGAAGTAGGTTGCTACAAGATTTTAGTTTGGCTATATATTATCTTGTATATCTATATTATTTTTACAAGTTGTTTTAACTTGGTTTAGAAAAATTCTTTTAAAGTAGATTGTGCACATATATAAATATATATAGCATTTGTATTATGTGGAGCAAATACATATTAATTTGATCCACTAATAAAATATCATATACGTGGGTGAAATTCTTATCTATTTTTTTTTTGAGTGATCATGAAGTGATCAATTTTTGCTCATGAAGCAAATTTATGCAGTGGTGATTTCTTTTCCCTACATCATGAGGTAGGTATTACTATTTTAATCTTTCTCTTTTTTGAGAATTTTTATTAATAGTGGGTGCAAGAAGAAAAATATTTTTTGAGTATTATTTTTATAACAACAAGTGTGGGATGTAAGTATGTTGTTATAAAAATATACAAATTTTGATAAAAAGTGTTATGGTCAATAGTTAATATTGTTGTGACTTACTAGAAATTTTATGGGTTTAATATTTGAGAATTAAGTATATCCCATAAATTTCTATTGACATAAATATTGATAATATTAATATACTTTCTTAAAACTTATATGTTAACAAGTATTCAACATTTTAATGTTGAAAATTGTGTTTGTAGAATTTTTAAAATTCTACACTAAAGTTTTATGACCATATTATTGTGAGTTTTCTAAAACTATGTGAAATATAAATTTTCACTTTATGAATTTATTTTTAATTCTACATTTCAATTTTTGGCCAATAGTCAAGAGAATTAAAAAAAATGCGTTAGTAGAATTTTGTTTTAATTCTACTATTGTGGGCTATAAAGCCATATGAAAAATTGTAATTTATGGAAAATACTTTAATTTGTGAAAAATGTCTATATCTAATTTAGATATTTGATAACATGTATGCATACAAAAAGAAATTGTGAATTTTGAAAAAATTCACTCTTATACATAAATTTTGATTTCACATATGTGATATTTTATTTAGTGTCACAAGAATATTATATTTTTTGGTGAATAAAAAAAAGTTTGTAAAATTCTTGTGAAAAGGCACATTACCCATCAATAGTGGGGGTACATAATTTTGTGGATATCCAAAAATAAGTTCACCAATTAGACAGTAATTTTTATTGCTATATATTATATGCAACAGTGTGAAGTGCACATATCATTTTAGAACTAATTTTATTGTGAATATGTGACCATATATTTTGTGGTTTATTGGCATATATATTTTAATTATAGATACAATCTCATTAAAATTTGAGATGATGATATATGTCATAGATAAATTTTTAAGGAAGCATATTCTTTATGCTATTATATGAGGACACTCCAATTGTACAATAAGGTACAATGATGTTGAGAATTTTGGTCACAATTAAATTTGGGAAAGTTTCTTAAATGATTATGTGATCATGGATTAAATTATTATATGGTGGAAAAATAAATATTTAAATATATATTATGTGATTGTATACCCACCTATAATAATTTTGAGGTTACTTATTGTGATAAATACTGTCTTATTTAGATTCTTTGAATTATGAGATTTTTTAAAACTATAGTTATAGTCAAAAAATCTAGAGACATCAAGGGGGATATATATTTAGCCCATTGGATTAAAAGTCGCTTATGAGGATATCCTAGCTTGTGACTAGAGATTCTAAGAACTTGGTTCAAAGAGAAAAACGAATCATATGGTTACTTGTTTGAATGCACATTTTATAAGAGTTTAAACTCTTAAATTCATTCCTATGGTGTCAGTGCATTTTCCTATAGTGAATATGAGAGGTTGAATTTTAAATTAATAAAATATGTAGCTCTATAAGAATGGGGTATCTAAGCTACAAGAATACCCTTAATAGAATTCATCTATTTGAATATAGTGGAGTGGGGCCGCTCCTACATGAGAATATACAGAACGTATTCTCATAACACATTTAAGAAACATGATATGGCATGAGGCCGCATAACTGTAATACCCGTTAAGTTCAGAATATAATTCGCTTAAGAGTATTTTAGAATTCTACAACGTTACTTTAGTTATTTATTTTGGTCATTTTTAATTTTCATATTTAATTGTTCTCTTTGAATATTATTTATGAAAATTGAGTTAAATGACTGGACTAAATATTTGCACAATGAGGGATATATTCTAAGAATGGTGAAATTCATGAAAAAGTGGTTTCAGAATGGTCAATTAATCCATTTATTGTAAATTGACTGGATGGGTTTGGATGTTGGGTTATGGATACCCATGGGTTATTGAATAACTCATTAGAAATATTTAATATAAAGTTTCAATAGTACCCCCTCATTTTTTCTTCACGCAACCGAAACTGATATTCGTTTTCTCTCTCCTTTCTTCATCCTCTTCTCAAAGCCTTTCCTTGATCTTCAGAAGTTCGATTATTTGTTCGGTTCAAAAGCTTTGTAAGGATCAAAAGTAAGCTTTAATCCGATTATTTTCCTTAAATTTCAGTTTATGTAGAAGATCAGAGGAGGTTTTGTTCTTGAAGATTTTGATGATAATTCGTGAATCTCAGTTGTTTTAGAAGTTATATTTGAGTTATAATCGGTTAAAAGAGTTGAAATTCTGGTTTTGAAACAAGAAAGGAAAGGATGAATTTGTTAGAAATTTCTGCAAAAACTTCTGCAAAAAAACTGAGTTACTGTAGCGACCAGAAATTTCGAAACAAAATCTGAAAAATTTTCTTCGGGTTACTGTAGCAGTACTGTAGTGTCGGCAGTCAACGGTACTGTAGCAGTCAACGTTACTGTAGCGAACCGTTACTGTAGCAAACCGTACTGTAGCAACCCGTTACTGTAGCAGTCAGAAAATTTTACGTATTTTCGTGATTTTGTTTCCTTTCTTATGATTCCTTGTAATATATTTTACTAGGAAATTTTCCTACACAAATTCTAGTGTGGAACAAGGTAAACTTGGACAAACATCAAGGTGAGTGAATAACCTTGCTCAGCTAATCTGATATTACTAGTCAAAGTACAATATAAGTCTCATTTACAATATTATTTGGATAATAAGCAATTAATTTTTCATATGGGAGTATATGATGATCAATAGAAATAAGAGTATGTAGAAATTATTTATTTCATGACAATTGTACTATGTGATGAATTCTCACTATCTTATTAATGAGTAAAGATATACGGGATCTAATACACGAGTGTGAAAGGGTTAAAGTCCCATACTACTCGGTGTATATCTAAGAAATCTAATACACGAGTGTGAAAGGGTTAAAGTCCCATACTACTCGGTGTATATCTAAGAAAGCTCATACACGAGTTTGAAAGGGTTAAAGTCCCATATTACTCGGTGTATATTTAAGAAAGCTCATACACGAGTTTGAAAGGGTTAAAGTCCCATACTACTCAGTGCATATCTATGAAACCTATACACGAGTTGAAAGGGTTAGAGTCCCATACTACTCGATGTATAAGACAATTAATTATATGAGTAAATGTGGTATTTGTACTTTTGATATTTTATATAGTACAGTTATTTACTTACTGAGTTTTTAAATAAACTCACACTCCCTATGATTATTTTTTTCAGATACAGAAAACAAAGAACAAGAGTATCCGTTTGAAGAATAGAAGCCCCTTGGAATTATCCTCTATTTCTGTCTGGTGGAATACCAGTACTTATTAATGTGGATACTAGGAACGCTCTGTACTTTCTATAGGTCTCCTAGGCTTGCGATGAGATAGAAATATCAGACTATGTATATCTATATTTGCTTATCAGATGAATATAATTCTGTAGTGTGGAATGAATGATTAAGGTTGAATGTAAAACCTTACAGAATATATGTATATAACGTATGTTTGAGAATTATATCAAATGAGTAGTATCTTTTCACATGCTCAATTTTTGGGATGTGACAATAACCATGCCAATTAGGACTCATGATTTGCACTTAGGTTGTTATGTGCAAGATATAGATCTTGTTTCTCCTAAGGAGTCTATAGTTCAAGGCGAATATAACTATGACTCTGGATCAAGAAATATATTTTTGCTAAATATAGGTTCAAGACAAATTTAACTACCTATATTATACATAATAATCCACCTCTACCCCAAAGAGTATATATATTATTGTATGTTATTTTATAATAATAAGTAAGGGATTGTTGGATATTATTATAAAATATTACTAAATAAATAATTATTTTAATTTCTAATCATTGCCTCATGTTAATAAATGTTGGCCCATTAAAGATGTTTAATTTGCTTTATACATCTTTAATTTAGTCAAACAGTTTTGGACATTAATAGCATATTATTGCTATGTCATTATAATGCTTCAATACCTTGTTAATGAGCTAATGTACAATATCAACGTTAAGGAGAGGAGGAAAGCCATCTATCTCTATATATACATGTGTGTCTTCGTGTCCTTGTGGTGTGTATGAATTAATAAATTATATATATATATATATTTATTCTAACATTTAAATTCTTCTATTTTATATTTATTCTTATTTTTAAGATGCTGATCAAAAGTAGGTGTTGGAGCTACGATTATGTTTGATGCTTTGGCTAGGAAAGTATGATGAAAGCAAGAAGACAATGGTTGTCCAAAACGACGTCGTCAGAGTCTTGCCATGTCGTCCTGCCACATCACGCTCACATGTTTCCCTTTCTTGCTAAGCAGGTGAGATTAACGTGCCAGATCAACACAGTAAAAGGACACAAATGGGTTAGGGACTAACAAGTATAACTTTTCTAATTTTTGGGGACTAATTTGTACAATCAAACTCTTTTAGGGAATCACAAGTGAGAGAGAGTATCTTGCAGTGACCAAATTCTTTCAACTTAGAATTGTATAATTAGTTTTTTTAAAAAAATTATATGAAATTTTTAGTGAAAGTTTTGATAACAGAAATATATGAGAATATATTTAAATTTGATTAAAAAACAAGTAATTAAATGGAATTATCAACTGTGGGTGTGAGTGTGAGCATCTCGCTTCACAGCCTACGTTGTTGTGTCATTACTCATTACATAGGATTATCAATTTGATAAAAAAAGATATAGGAAACTTAATATAAATTTTCTTCTCCTCATTTTTGCTACTCTTCTCCGATAGCAGTATCAATTTAATATAAATTTTCTTTCTCCGATTATCAGTGAAGGAGTTTTTGCATCAGAAATTTACCATTAAAGATCTACAACATGCCAAATATTTTTTGGGTTTGGAGTTTACAAGATCATATAAGGGTCTGTGGGTAAATCAAAGGAAGTACATCTTAGATTTGTTGCAAGATACTGGATTACTTAGCTGTAAATCAGCATCATCTCCACTACCTAAGGGTTCTAATTTCTGGAGTAATGAAGGTAAACCCCTCTCTGAACCACAATAGTATAGAAGATTAATTGGGTGCCTTCTTTATCTTGGCTTTACAAGGCCTAATATCTCCTATGCTACACAACAACTTAGTATTCGTACAGAATTTGAGAGACACACATTGGCAAGGGACATTTCATGTATTGAGATATTTGAAAGGATGTCTTTCATTGGGTTTATTTTTCGCTTCCATGAACAACATTGAATTAACAGCTTATTCAGATTTCGATTGGGGATCATGTGTAGAGACCAGGAGATGCCTCACTGATTACTGCATGTTTATGGGTAAATCCATCATCTCATGGAAGACTAAAAAGCAATCAATAGTGCCAAGGTCTACTGTTGAAGGTGAATACAGGGCTATAGCTGCTGCACTTTGCGAGCTACAGTGGATCAACTATATATTGAGAGATTTTCACTTAGCAGTTGACACACCTATCACATTATATTGTGACAACCAGACGGCTATTTACATATCAGAGAATCCAGTTTTTTATGAAAAAGCACACCTATCCAGTTTTTTTTTATTCAATATTCCAAAACACATCTCCTCTTCTCAGCAACTGGCTGATTCATTTACTAAAGCACTTACAGGTTCTATGTTTAATGATATGATGTTCAAATTGAACTTGATGGATTGTCACCAAACTCCAACTTGAGAGGGGAATAAAGAGAATTTAAACTTTATTTTATGCCATCTGTACATGCCAGATGTACATACTTAGTAGTTACTCTAGTTATATAATTACTCTAGTTATATAGTTACTCTAATTACTGTTAGTTGAGTTTAGTTTCTTTCTGTTAGTAGTAGTTGATAGCTGTACTAATTGATAAGAATAGGTTTTATAAATACATGTACAGTGTTGCATTTTTCTTTTGATGAATATGAAGATATTTTTCTTCATTTAATTATTTTTCTATTCTTCTTCTCGACTGGTTCATAAGCTCTGTATCAGAGCCTCTATAGATTTAAATATGATAATATCAAAATTAGTTGTAATAAAAGTAATAAAAGCATTTCCACTATTGTAATCAATGAAAGTAACAGATTTCTTAATATGATTAAATTTACATGCAATTTTTTTGTTATCAAATTTTTTTATTATATATATATATATATATATATATATATATATATATATATAAAGTTAATTGAAAGAATCACTCCAATCTATACCATCTAAATTTAATGTAAAAAAATAATATAAATTTCTTTATATATTTTTTAATTAAATCTTTAATCAGAATAATAAACGTATGACTCTTTAATTACAATACCACAAGTATAAAGAACTGTATATAAAATTTTCCTCTACAATATACATTGAATTTTAAAAATGTTTGCTACTCAGGTTGAAGTTATGTAACTTGCATGACATGTGCCTGACTCCTATCTCATATTGACAATTGTGGTTTTAAAAAATAAAAACAAATAATAAATTAAAAATATAGCATATGTAATTGCAACAATAAATCATACAAGATTAAATTATAAAAAAATATATATTTATAGTATTTTAATTAAATAAATTAATAATAGAAATATATAAATTATATCTAAATTTTCTATAAAATTATATTTGGTTTAACCGGGGAATGAAGATCACGTTTTCATTTATAAGTAACACGTTATTTTGTATATTTTGGAACTTACGTTCTGTCCACACTTTCGCATGTTTTTACTTTTTATAACCAAAATGTAGGCAAAATGGCTACGAAAAGGAGTGCAGCGTTGGAGCGTCCAATTGACAATAGTCAATTGAAGACCAAGTTCAGTGATTTTTTTTTTTTACAAAAAAAAAAGTCCGGAAATTATTTCTCTCTTTCTTTCTTTACTTTTTTCACCGACTTGTTATTTCTAAGTTTTTTTTTTGTCAACGCACTAATTAATAAATGTTATCCATTATGACATAAATCAAATTTCAATGATAGTGATTGAATTTATGATATCTATTAATACGAGCTAGGCCCACATGTGCTCATCCTTTTATCAAATAGAGACATTTTCTCCTTTGTTTTTTATAAAAAAAGAATTCTCCGGAGCAATTTGGCATCAAAGGTCAAGGGGTAAAATACAAAGTTCTGAAAATTAGATCAATTTTTAAATTGATAAAAATTTTAATTTAATAGTTAATGGTTAAATCGGTATTAAATCGGTGTATTTTAAAATATTAAAAAATAATATAATGATAATTAAAAAATATAAACATAAATTTATAAATTTAATTAGAAAATAAAATTTAATATCAAATTATACAAAATAATATCTACAATCTAAAGTTTACAATAAAAATTAACTTAATAATAATAAAATATTATTAATTAATATAATATTTATTCATATTACATCTATAAAATATCAATATATTAATATCTCCACTAAAATTAATTAATCTATAATATTAATTATTACATCTATAAAATATCAATATATTAATATCTCCACTAAAATTAATTAATCTATAATATTAATTTTTTCATTATCTGATCATATAATAAGTAAAATTTAAAAATAAAAAATAAAAAAATTCAAGTAAAACTATTTAATCGATTTATTTAACTCTGATTCTTAACTGATTTGATTGGTTCAATTATTTATCAATTTTATGAGTTATTTTGAATCAATCTTCTGACTTATTACTAGTTCAATCAATTAAACTGGCCAATCTAATCCGATCTTGACAACGCTAAAATAAGTAGTGTTTAACCAAAGTTAATATGATAAATGAATTGTTAGAGGGGGATTTACAAAATTAGATGAGTTTAAAAATAAAATCAATTTCAGCTTGGTATTATTGAGTGAGACTCGTATAATTTAATCTCAAATTATACATGTATAAATAATGAGTTCAATGAATTAATTATTTTTATATTTTACAAATTATAAGTTTTATTATGTTTATTAAAATATATAGCAAGCAGTTGATAATAGTTAAAAGTGTCTTGTATTAAATAAGCCACTTTAGGAAAGTGATTCTGCGCCAGGGGTAAATGTATTTTAGCTTTATGCAGAAAAATGTTCTAGTGCTTGAATGCAAGGGCTCGCAAAGAAAATTCCTGCAATATCTAGACTCCCTGATTGTTTCATCTCGTATTATTGATGATACATGCATTAGCCTACGATAAAACGTCCTGCTTTGTAAAAAACACATGCTATATTTTGAGGACAACAGGAAGAAGAGGTTTGATCGAACGAAATCGGTAGTCTGTGCAATTGAGAAAGTGACCGACAGAAACTACAAAAAAAGGGCTTCAAGTTTCAACTTCCTATTTCAAGACCAAGATTAAATAGACAACCAGTTATCTTAAGCTGAAATTATCACAAAGGACAACTTATAGTAACGTATATGGTCCGTGCAAAGACTTGCGGTTATGTATGGAAACATTGTATGAAACTATTCAATGAGAACTGAGAAGCTGGAAATAGAATCTGCTCGCATATCAAGAGGACTCCAGAATCTCAAGGGTGGTTTCCCGCTTTTATGAGGAAACCCAACAATTCAAAAAAGAAGTGGAAGCCTGGCAAAACTTCAGAGACTTGATTTTTCTGTCTTGATGTCGTCATTGCAGGCACTTTTCCCCGTCTGTAATCTGGTGAAACGCTTATAACAACAACGTTTAAGACATGCCGCATGCAAGCATGCATGCATGATGATAATACACATAACATGTTATTTCATACATCGTACTTGAATAATTACCTACTTAACTGTGATGTAAGAATAACGTTGTTCTCACTATTTCTCAGGATCACCTCTCACTGATCTTCCAGCAATGCGTGTTTCCAAGGAGCCCTCGTCCTTCTGCTCTGATCTTTGCATATCAAAGGAGAGTGAAACTGTAACTCAAGATTTTGGACAATTAAGACTAAAAAGATCAGAAAATAGAAAAAGGTTGTGGTTGTGGAGTTGTTGAATTCTGAAACATAATGCACACCTTGGGAATCACCTAAAGGATTAGTATCTGAATGGTCTGCATTTAATTGCTGATGCGGCAATATGTCATCCCTACGTATCTGATTCATAATAATGCGAGATTATAACTGAACTATAACTATACTTCAACTACATATGTGTGTTATGAATATGATCACACATTTAAACTTACCTGGGAAGTTCTTTTGGGTTGAAATTGAGAGGGTCTTAATTGCGTTAGCATTGGGGATTCTGGCCCAAAAGAGGTTTCTGGATTAATTACATATGATGGAGAGGGCACTAATAGTTGGTCTCGTGCGTTGCGTTTGTTAGGCAGACTGGAATAGGATACATATTGCAAGGGGTTTTCTTGGTGTAAAGGCAGAGTAGTCGTCATGTTTAAAGGCAAAGACCTGTTTTCTTCATTGATCTCTGATCTCATGTGAGACAATTGAAGAGCCTGAGCCTGCAAGCCATCATTGAAGCACATAGGATGCAAACTCAAACCGTTTCTCATTGACAGCATCTGAAATGTTAATCATGACAACATATCAGAAACCAGCTAAACGGAGCTTTTTATCTCTTTTCTTCACTCAGGTGTTAGCCTAAGCAATTGCACTGTGTTTTAAAAACTCGATCTGAAGTTTCAGATTAGGAATTCAAACATGGTAAAACGTTACTATATCTAAATAGCATCACAAGCAAGTTGAGCAGCTAAAACAATGAGCTGTCTATTCAAGGTATAACATGCAATTATTATTAATTATAATCTCTTTGAGCATGGCATCCATAATGCAGTTTCCATGTACGACTATAATGCTATGCAACTTAGGTTAAACACCTGTACTTGGAGCTGAAGCTGTTTGAGGTATTCAATAGCTTCATCGAGCATTGAAGCCTTGTCAGTCTGCCACGGACATAAAACAAGTTAGAACTGTCAGAACAAGGACTTGTATAAGTGAAGCTATCAAATTAAGTAAAGTAGAAACTCGTGGACCTTGTTTGAATTCGGAATTAGATTTTGCAATGCCTTCATTTTCTCGTTGATCCTGCTTCTCCTTCTCTGCTCAAAATGCCCACACCACATTTCAAAGCCAGAAAGTGATAACCGATGGAACCCAGAGTACTCAAGAACAACCATCAAATCAAGTCACTAACCTTTTCTGACAAATTATGAACTTCCGCAGCTCTGCTTCTCTTTGATGAACTCCTGGGAGGGGCTGATTTTGCCGGCTGCTCTTCTACCAGTGCTTCAATCCCTTCCTGCATTCAGAAATCGTCATTGTCTTACATCAAATCCTAAAAAAAGCTCATCTATATATGTCCTTAATTTGTTCAAACAAAGGTTACAGAAAGATCCGGCCGGGCTATGCAGAGATCAAAGAACCAAAAAGCTATCCCTTTGTCTCACATACTCGCAGTTACCAGAGAGCCAAGAAAAATTCAGCAATATACGGTTATTCTAAGTGTATAAAAGTAGAAACAATTGAAACGGTGATGTCGAAGTTAAAATCCTTTCTAAATCTTTCAGCTGACAAGGTAATATATGGCATGCATCTGGATTTTATGATAGCAAACATATGTTGCTCAGGAGCAAAATATATTAACCAAAATGAAGAAGAAGAAAAACATATAAACCAAAGCTTTAAACTTCAAGACTAGAAGCATTACCTCACTCTCGCAATCATACTCATCAATCTCATTCTCACTCACTCCGAAAGATGACAAAGACACATTCACAGCAGAGCTTCCCTTCATATTGGCGGAATTATAAGTTCCCGAAGAGGACAGAAAAGCATCATTCGAAGCGCTCACTCCAGCAGAGGAATCAACGGCCGAGATCTCATCTCGGAATAGCGATGATCGGTCGGAAGGGCGAGCATTCTGTAGCCCAGCGTTGGAACTGCAGAGTCCAGCCATGGACGTAAACGACATAAAGTCGTGTGCGTTTCTGGCGGTGTGGGTGATAAGCGAAGACGACGATGCTGACGAGGAGGAGGAACGAAGGAGAATCTGACGCAGAAAAAGGGAGATTTCGTCTTGAGGTGAAGGCGAGGAAAGAACAGAGGATGAAGACGCACAGGGGTTGTGGTTATGGTTATGGATACTAGTATTAGTACCACCATAGTTATACATATCGCCCATTCTTGTACAAGCCTATTGTCTCTCCCTCTCCCTCTCCCTCTCCCTCTCAGCTTCTTTCTTCTTCTTCTTCTTCTTCTTCTTCAGAGTTGGTTGCAGAATTTCTTAGATGGGCTTAGTTTCCGTGCGCTGCCTTGTCTTTATAAACCAAAGTAAATGTACTTTCAGAAACAGATGTTGAGGAGGATATGGGGAATTGTGGGCGTGTTTAGTATCAAAGTTAATATTGCCTACCCACGCGCCAGAAGAGCGAGTGAACAAGTTTAGGCACTCATTGCCGGGATGATAAATGCCAGCAAACTAGTCAATGTTAACTACATTAAATGATTTGTTATTTATTTTTTTAAGTTTTAGTATTAAAACAGATTAAAATTTTATTTTATTTCATCACAATGTCTTTTTTTAATTTAATTTTTTATATATTTTTATTTTTAATTTAATTTTTTATAAGTTAATATATTACAATTCAGTCTCTCAAATATTCTTATTTTAATTTGATTCTTCATAAATTGATATATTATCAATTTAGTCCCTCACTCATTTTTATTTTTAATTTAATCCCTCAATTTTTTTTTTGCTAATCATAACTTTTGATGATCATAACTTTTGATATAGGAACTAAATTGATAACATATAAATCTATGAAAGATAAAATTAAAAATTTAAATATGTGAAAAATTAAATTAATAACATATCAATTTATGAGAGATTATATTAAGAATAAAAATATATGAAGAACTAAATTAATAACATATCAATATATAAAAGATAAAATTAAAAATAAAAATTTTTGAGAGATTAAATTAAAAAAAAATAATCTATGAGTGATCAAAATGATGTTTTGGCCTATTGAAATATTCTCCACTCAAGTTATATTAATCTAAATTAATAAATTTATAAATTATGATATTTCAAACTCAAAAGTGGCGGTGGACTAACTAATTTATGTTTATTCAAAGATTTAATACTTATTTTTTCAAATAAAATTTATAAATTCGGATTTTTGAATAGAATAAATTAAGTTTGAAAAACTTTTTTTATTTTTGTGATTTGATCCTGTCAAAATTGAATTAGTTTGAGGTGAATAAATTTTTAAAGACCAGTAAAATAATAAAATCAAAAAAAAAAGTGCTGGCGGAGTGAGAGGGCAATGCCACTGGTTTGATTAGGTTGAGATATGTTGTGGGTGTCAGAAAAATGGAGTTCCAATGGCTGCACGCTCTAACACAGGTCGCACGTGAGGGACATTAGCATTTTCTCTCATTAATATTTGATCCCTTTTTCTGTAATCCGTACTGTTCTAATATTTCCTTTGCAGAACCGTACACAATATTTTCCATTCTCCTCTAAACCGGTCACACGCGATTTGATTAAAATAGTTACACCTTAACCATTGATCAGTTCTTTATTAAGGAAAATAAAATATAGTTTTTGTCGTCAAGCATACATTTCCGATTATAATATTTCTTTCATGAAATAAATAATCATTACAGATTTCATCACATAATAACCATCAAGAATTAGCAGAAATTGGTAAATTAAAACACACGGGCACACGCACTATATTAAGTTCGCGTTCGATAAAATGCCACTAAATATATTAAGTTAGGATTAAGGTTAAAAGACACGATGCATATTCACCAAAAAAAAAAAAGAAAGACATGATGAATGACACCTAATATATCAGCAATCTAACTTACTCAATCTTCGAGGATTCCTTCCAAGATTTGATACCCAGGTATTATGGTGGCTAAGTTTTTCTTTTTTTTCCTCACGCTTTTTTCAACTAACACTACTTGAGTGAGTTTTTCGAAGTAAAAGAGTACAATTTTTAAGACAATATAAGCATGAGTAAAAATAATTGAATTATTGTTGTGTAATCAAAATTTTCACGAACATTTTAATTCTTTATATTTGGAACTTTTTCGGTCAGAAGAAATTTTTTTGGAGTTAAACAACATTAGTTAAATGTTTTAGTTTCAAGGAGAAAATTTAAAGTTATTTATATCTTTAGTATTAAATTTTTAATATAAATATAATGTGTGTAAAAAAAATTAAAAAAATTAATAATATAATGATAATTTGTAAAAAAAAATAAAATTATTTTTAAAAATTATATATTTATCGTATTCTATTTAAAGAATTATGCACTCATCATATTTTTATTATTACACCTATGTTTTTCCGTAGTTTCAATGGGTATGATCAATTATGTGAAGCGCAATCCCTCCAATTTAATTTATTATGTGTAGTTGGGAGAGAAGCATGTTGCCCTGGTCTACAATAAATTTACTTAATTAGAATGGTGGAGAAGGACAACTCCCAAAAAAAACTGAAAAAGAGTAAATGATCAACAATAGCGTATGGCTTCATAAATTTGCCAGCCATGTACGAATAGAATCGGCGGACACCGTCTCCACTCCCTCGCCGGCCTACGTTGTTTATGTTTTCACTGTCTACTGTATATTTAAATGAATTTGAATAGTGAAAGATCTTTTTCTTTATTGACTGATTTTTAAATATTTGTTTCATTTTCAAATTTAGATTTTTTTTTTCTAAGAATCGTAGAAACATAAGCATTAGGGAATGGGACTACGTACCAATGTCTTTGTAGCTTAGTACAATTAATAAGGTTAATGGAGTTAGAGTTGTGAGTTAAAATTATTAAAAGTTTATTTGACAATAATTTGAGTTGACTGTAAACATCTTGATTAGAAGTATGAATAAAGGTTGACCTGCAAATAAGATTGTTAAAGATAAACTAAACTTGGTTATTATTATTATTATTCTATTTTTCTAAATGTAAGAATACAGAAGTTCACTCCCGCACAATTATCACACTTGCGCTTCTCATCATTTTATCTTCGTGTTATTAATTAGAGAAATGCTACAGGGAGGCCGAGTTTTTAAAACTTGACCTCCCATTGGTTGAAAAATATTAAAATATTAAAGTTTAATATTTAATAACTAATATTTAATACTATATAAAAAAAAAGTTTACACATGCATGAGCCTATTAATTATAGGCGTTCTTCCGCCTTGCCAAATCTGATCCTGCCAATAGATTTTTCCTTTATTTCTATTCCATTTTGGGTTTCGTATATATAATAAAAGAAAAAAATATTGATTAAAAAACAGAATTAATAGTATTATTTGTTTGATAAGATGACCAATTGATCAGATTCAGACGTCTCACTCTCTACTTCGGTCTCTGTCGTATCCGACCCAACGTCACCTTAACCGGACACAGAATAATGTTTTAGAATATCTTTGGCCAACTCTTGTTAATACGTGATTATACGTGTTTGATTCCAATTGGCCGAGAAGATCCCGTATCCAACCCCCTAATTTCTGTCCTACGGAAGGGACCACCAGAGTATCTGCGTCAATGTCATCAGACGTCACACACACAATGGATCATCCGTTCAACCATCATACACGGCAAGCAACAACGCTAATAACACTACCCTCTCACTTTTTTGCTAAAGAGCGTGGTGGGGCCCACGCCCTCCTTCGAGATGTGAACCTCCCGACCGGCCGGGCCGTGGTGCCTCGAGATACGTACCCGTAGACTCTACTTTCCCTAATCGGACATGATATGATAGATGACCTTAAATTTTTGTTCTCAGGCCTCTGCGTACGTGGCACCTTCTTATTGGAGAATGGTAGCATCGTGATCTGAGGAAAAGATCGACGGTGATGATCAATGAGGATGTACTCTTTTTCTATCCAAGGTCTTTTCATGCAGCTTTTTGACTGACTCTCATGACAGAAGCATAGCCGCATTGTAAAGGAGCGTGCGTGACTGGAGGACGGTGACGGGAGTTAATAGCCTACCTAGATTACTTGCAGAAATGAGTTGAAGACTTGAAGCAACCCACAATGTTTTGACTAATAATCCATACAGGAAAAGGTTTACTCTACAGTTTCATCCATCCTGAACTAAACAAAACAAAACCGAAACAACCATACATGTAACTAGAAAAAACAACCCATGATCTGACCTTGAGCTGTTTATAGTCTGCTGGACTTCCTAACTTCAACGCTTGATCCATGCAGGGAATATTAAATAAAAGGGAAGGGATATTTGGTCCATGAAATTAAGGCCAAAACAAGCTAATTAAAGTCTATCGCAGCAAGTCCTGTCTGTTTGCAGATGGGGCAATTGTTCTTTATCTCCAGCCACTTCTTAATGCAATCAAAGTGAAATTTGTGTCGGCAATCCAACACTCCGATGTCTTCCCCATCCGCATAGTCTTCCTACAAATGGTTTCAAGAGCACGGACTAAGAGATATAAATCTGAGCTAGGCAATAAAGACTAAAGAATGTGTAACCATAATTAGCAGGTGTACGCGAGTGAGGGAGTTGACTCAAAATTAATACTATCAGTAAAGAGACCAAGTTGGGAGTTCCCTTAATATTAGTCAAGGTAAGATGAGATCACGGTCAAAAAAATTCCATGACCACATCAGTAATGTTTACATGTGTTCATCTAACCGCCAAAGAGAACAAAATATTCTTTGGTCCCCCTCAAGTGAATCAAAATGCAGCAGACCTCACCTGGCATATGCAACAGGATTCGACATTTTCTGGAGTGTCCTCTGTGGAGGATTGGAACGTCGCATGCCTAAGGTGTAGCAGAATATGCTCCTCACTCAATCCAAGTTCATCTTCCGCATTCTCCTACAGATCCAGATAATTATTTGAACATAAATATTCCCCAATAAAAAAAAAAAGAAGATAATGAGCAACTAAAATTATTTAGTTTAAACTTGGCAATATCATGGAAGTTTGGAAGTTTGTCGTCATAGCTAAGATCAAGACTTCTCTAAAGAAGAATTATATCTAAATGCTATTGAGGTTTATCAAAGTTTTTACCTCATTCTCGTCATCGTCGTCCTCATGATTATTATGCTCCTCAAGTAAAAATAATAGAAGTGAATAGTCAAGGATCAATAATTCCTGTGGGACCATTTATAAATTATAGATCAGATGTTTAAAACTAGGAAGCAGGATTTTATTCTTTAATGTGAAACGAAAATAAATCTCAGTCACCTCTAAATACTTGTTTGTGACACCAGCGGAGGTAGCAACTTTTTAAGACACTCTGTCCCTCGCCTCTTACTAACAATGATGTAAAAGCTAATAGACAATATCTTTTTTCTGGGGGAACCAAAAGCTAGGACTATAGTCTAAGGGAAATTCTTAGGCTGACCTAATGCAATATGATATATGGATATGAGCATTCCTAATCGTATTTGCAAATTTTACTTGCTTGGGTCTTGGAGTGGAGATCAATAAATGTATCTTGAGTCTAGGTTCTTGCCATTTTTTTTAACAACTTTAATCTTTTTTTGGGGTCTGGATCCAGAAATTGTTTGAAGTATTTCTGAATGGGGGCCCGAGTAAATCTAGTATTGACACATGCTCATCCCAACAGATACGGATGTTAGTAAAAGCATGCATAATTTCAGTGAAAACCAACCTCTATCCGCATGGATCCCCCATTCCGCAAATGTTGCAAGGTATTTTGAACCTGTTACATATGGAAACACAAAAGACCTCTGATTGGATGAAAATTAAATAAATTACCAAATCAGTAAAGCAAAAAAGCAAAATATTGTCAAAACAAAACTTCAGCAGCTACCTACTCCCAAATATAAGAATCACACCATTTAGTACATAGAAGTACTTACAGTAGTTGATACAGAACTTACTCAGGATAAGGGAAACAAGGCCCTCTACTTGCTACAAAGCAATGCAGCTAAGGAACAAAATAATAGGACTGGCTTTAGTTAGACATTGTCACTTCCCTCTTAAAAAATAGTCATTATTCACAAAGACTCAGTTTCTGATCAAATTGAAATTTTCATTAAATACCCCTTAAGCAAAAAATTTACATATAGATGAAGCATCTACAGTACTGCAAAATATGAACCATCATCATATTCCATGAATGAAGGTCAAATGCAGAAACCAACCTATTTTTTTGGTTAGGGGTTAAGACACCAATCCAACTAACCATTGTAAGAATTTTTGACATCAGAGACATTAAGGTGATATGCATCCATGACCAAGTTCCTACAGGATAGAGTTTAAGGGGCTAAGACTTGAGATGATAGTGTCAGTACCAAAGAGAGGCTTGTCTTAACTATTAAGAGTATGGTAACAGCTTGACATGCAGGATCAGGCATAAGGAGGGACATCATCAGCAGTTTGAATAAGATTAAAGTACAAACCTACTTTTCTAATGATTTATGTTTACCTGCCAAAACACAAATCTAAACCACTTATCTGTACAATCATTTAAAACCAATCACCAAGGTTCACTGCAGTTTGGAATAGAAGTTCTTGTGCCTTTCTCTGCTCGGTTTATATTAAGAAAAATCTTTAATCATCAAACAGCACTCCCTCTATATGTTAATTCCAAGTTCTAAAATCCAAATATTTAATGTCATACAATACATAAAATCATATATTATCTGCCAAGCAATCATAGCTAAGTCATCCCAAAATATTCAGTCTGATTTCAGGTCAAAGATATTTCAGAAATTAATATTCAGGTAGCCTTAACAATAAATTTACAAGTAGTGAAAACTTTGAAAAGACATTCATTTAAGCATACCTCAGCCACCAGATTGTTTCTAGCTTCAGCAGAAATAGGAGGTCCAGTATTGACACCAGATTGGTTATCAGATCTTGGCACTGTCCTATGCTGGTTTTGAGATCTAGCATTACCAAATCCAATAGTCAAGCCCATTTCTTGTGAGACTGCCGAAGGGCCTAAATTTAATGGGCTGAGACTAGATGCAGGTGAAGAGTGGTTCCCAGCTCCTGTAGGAGTATTTGATAGATGACTACCAGAAAAAGAACCATAGTGGGACGAGGAAGCAAAATTTCCAAGGTAGTTAGCAGTTACATTGCCATAATTCATGTTTGCTTGATTGTATGATGGAACTGCCCTTCCAGTTCGAGGACCAAGCATGATGTTTCTTGAATTGTTGTGTGGGTTATAAAAAGGTTCCACAGTTCCACCTCTCCTTACATTATATACAGGTGAAAATGGAGCTGGAACACTTCTAGGAGCCATAACATCAGCCCAAGGAGAAGCCTGCATGGTCTCATGAAAATTAGGAACACGCACAAATGGCTGCACATAGGGAAGTGTGCCAACTGAAGATTGTGCCCGGCTAAAGAAAGATGGAATATCTTGATGATACCATGGTCTTTGAGTGGGTAAGTTAACCTGATAATTCCTTGTGTGCTGCATTGGCAACATTCCAGATGATACAAAGGCTTGTGGATTAGCGGCTATCTGATGATGGATATTGACTTGAGAATTGTTTTGTCTAGCATTATTGAAGTGTAGCCCATCACAAAACGGCCTTATGGTACCACGACCAATCCCAGCCTCAAATGAAACAGGAAAGATATTAGCAGAACCATACATAACTTCACTGAATTGTTGCAACTGTTGTTGATGGACGTTTGGAGGACCAATATGAGGAGCTGACATGTTCAAGCTGTTACTGACATTGACTTGGGATGTAGCAACCTGTGATATGGGATTCCTAGCTTGCACAGCTGTGCTAGAACTTTCACCTATTAACAATTCTCTGCAAGCCTGTTCAGGAGATCTGTTGCAAGATAAAAACCTCATGTTCACTGAGTTGCTATCTACTCCTTGTTCATCCACTATGTAAGAGTTTCCACTGTCAATTGCCATTGAATCAGAATTATTACTGTCACTCTGATCTTCTAATCCATCAGGTTTATATGGGTGTAAGCTCAAACCTACTGACACATTCTGATTGGTGTAATGATTGTTTTCCACATATTCTGCATTCAAGTCTATGTCACGATGAAAAACACCTGCAACACGATCATTGCTTGGAATGATATTAACATGCTCCTGATGAGGGAGAAAATTTGGCCCAGAAAGATCATCTGGGAACCTTTGAATGCTTTCGGTATGGGAACTTGATGTAGAAATAAATACTGGTGCTCCAAGGGATCCATGAGGGTTGGCCTCGTTTTGGATATTTGCATTAGAATTATGTTGACCTAAACTACCTGTAACAGTGAAAACATCATTAGTCAAGGAAATGTAAGCATATACATGATGCATTTATCCTTGATGGTTCATTACGGAATAGATTATGGGAAGAAATAGCAGAGTTACCTTGACGGTTAGTCATTGCCAGTAAGTTACCTCTCCAGGCAAAATATCCCAAAAATGAACAAAAGACCAATTGATGTGGCTTAGCTGCAAAGTCACTCAACCTGCATAATATATAAGCAGTTGAACGTGAGCTATAAAAGAGCATATTAGCTTTATCTTCTAGCTAAAACCTGAATATTACTAATAACTAATCGGCATTACTAGAAAAATTCTGCAATAGGAAATTTTTAATATCAGAAAGCAGTCATAAATTGCTGAAGTATGAAAGTTAGAACATAGTATATAAATAGAATTCATAAAATGTCAGAGGTCTTACTAAAATGGCACTATTATTCCTTTTAAGGAAAAGGAATGCCATTATTAAATGCATTGATGATATCTGGACAAGGATCCACAAAACAGTAAACAAGGAAGCAATACCATCTTAAGACAAGCTAAATCACAAAATATAGGTCTTGCATCACGTACAACAATGAATTATACTTCCAAGAGAATATATTCAGGGACCTAATAGTCATCATGAAAGCTAGCAACCCATCCTTCTCTCTTCTTTCTCTTTTCTTCAGTCTGTTGTCCCCTGATCTGGACCCTTCTCCCCCAGCCTTCTCCTCCTCCTCTACAACATGACCAACAATTAATGCTCCTCCAACTATAGCACCTGCTCTGAATCCGCTGCCATAACTACACACTCCTTCAGTACCAACTCCTCTCCCAGCACTACTTCCTCAACCATGAATCTCTTTTATTTCTTTAATTGCAGTTTAATTGAACCTTGTTGATCAATTATCAACATACCTGAACAATCAACCCTGATAAATCTTCTGTATTTTTTTTTCTCAAATTTGTTTCCTACCTATTACAGTTTCTAATTCTGATTTGGTGCCTTTAATTAGGTCATTCAAAGTTTAGCCATACAAATGAGTTCCAAGAATGCATACCCGACTTGGAAATGTTGTTATCTTGTCAATCCTAAAGTAGGAAAAAAGTTACATGCTGCAATTTTTGTAATAAGGTCACAAGTGGATGATCACTAGGGGCAGAAAACATTTAATTGGAGGACTAGGATACCACAACAACAAAGCTTTATCCCATTAGGTGGGGTTGGCTATATGTATCACACAACTCCATTGAACTCTATGACCAACTCTTTAGGTATCTCATTTACCAGAAAATCCCGTTCAATAACTTCTTTAAGTGCCCTTCTTGGTCTTTCTTGATCTTTTTTCACATGACTTCAAACTATCTGCTCAACTCTCCTTATTGACGCTTCCAGTGGTTTTCTTTGAATATGCCCAAACCACTTTAAACGATTTTGAACCATTTTTTCCTCAACAAGTGCTACTCCAACTCTACTTCGCATATGATCATTACGGATCATATCTTTTTTTATATAACTACACATCCATCGCAACATTCTCATCTCCACTACCCCAATTTTTTGTTTTTGTTGTCCTTTCATCGCCCAACATTCACTCCCATTTAAAATTGCTGGTCTTATAGTAGTATGATAAAACTTTTCTTTGAGCTTATCATATACTTTCCGATCACAAACAACTCCTGATGCCATTCTCCACTTCAACCACCTAGCTTGTATCTTATGTGCCACATTTCCAATAATTTCGCTGTCATCTTGTATAACTGATCCCAGATACCTAAACTTTGACACTTGTGATACAACCTGATCTCCAATTTTAACCTCTAACTCGTTTCTAGCTTGTCGCTTGTTAAACTTACAATGCATATATTCTGTTTTACTCCTACTCAGACGAAAACCCTTCGATTCCAAAGGAAAAATAAAAAATGCCACATTTTGTTTGTCATGGCCTCAACATGTGAAAGATGAGATCAAGCAATGTTACTTGCTCAAAAAAAAGTTTTTGGTGGATTTTGTTGATGATTATAATATGGAATATAAATGGAGGACAATATTGCTGAAACTCCTGGCACCGTTAGTAAGTGAGTGATGTCTTCAAGTGCAAGAGGGTAATAGCATCCTCCTCTTCCTCTAGATCTGGTTGATGAACAAGAGGAAAACTGAGAAGATAAAGAGGAAATTGAGGGATTGTCTTACGAAGATCATTATGATGATATTCCACATGATGAAGAAGCAGAATTGTTTAAGTTAAGCTTACACTAAAAACCTTTGGCCAGAATTCATTTTTTATGATTTAAGTCCTTGATGTTGTTATTTATGGATGACTATTTAGGTTGTTATAAGTTTTTTTCTTTTTAAGTGAGTTTGGTTATTCAATAGATATTAGTCATTATGAATTATATTAAGAGTTTTAAATTGTGCACTACATTTTCAAGTAGCCAGCATAACTTTATGCACTATGAAGAGTATATTTGATCCCTTGATCCTACAAGTGAACTAACCATTATCAATGACTATGACGTTGATGTTAAGTATAAATTAAGTAAACAACTACTCTTTACTATAACCAAAATGCAAGCTTAGCCGATTGTGTTATCTTCATAAACCTAAATGTTACCAACAGATGCTATGAAGATCAAAATTGCCTAGAACTATTCATGGGAATGCTAGTCATTAGCTTATTATATCAATCTAACAATTGACAGCCACGATGAATGGTAGAAGTCAAAACTTTTGCCAGTACAAAGCATAGATTTGAAGATAATCAAGAGTCAAGATTAAAAGAACCAAGCCATTTGAAAATAGTCATCTAACGCAAGATCATCTACAAATGGGGATAAGAAAATAGTAAGACTGTAAGAGAAAAATGAAGATATTTAACAGGTAGTTGTTTCTTTTTTTTTTTTCCTGCTAAAAAAGAGTGGTTTTTCTCACCCTTTTCATTTATAGAGTGTGCTTGTACACTCAAAATTGAGAATTCAGGTGAACCAAATTCTCATTTTTTATATTCTTCGAAGTCATGCTAACCATTAGATTAGCTTAATTAGTCTGAACTCTGAATCCAAAGCCATAACTCACATAATGGATCACATAACCCTAACCCTAACATCATCAATCACCAACTCTATTATGTTTATAGGATTATATTACGAAGTTCTCGTAAACATGGAACTAAGAGACGATTGAGATTTGAGCTACCCAACTAACAAGTTGGGGAAAAAAATCATAAGATCGGAAGACAGGAAACTTCTATGCCTAACCAACTCAGAAAATAAGTATCGAAAAATAACTTCTTTTTTTTAACCGATAGATATATCCCTAATCTCCAGATCGTAGAACAACTGTTCGTAAAAAAAGATTGAGTTAGTTGATTCACACACAGCATTTCCCCTACCCGACTTCGAAACAACCACAAATCAACAAAACTACTACACGGTACTCTCATACACTGACCCAACAGCTAAACATGACAAAGAAAAGGTTGTACCCAGTAGAATCGCTGCTGAGCGAGCAAAAGATTGAAGCTTCAGTCGTCAATTCTGGTCGGAATCGATCTTTCCCTCAAGTTTCTGCATCTCTGCTACTCGAAAAGAGCGTACCCAGTATATGTGAGAATCGCTGCTGGGTGAGTAAAAGATCGACGGTTTCTTCACCTCCGCTAATCAGAATCGATATTTCTCTCAGATTATCTGCGTCTCTGAAGAGCGAGAAGAGTGTGAAGCAAGAGAAGGTATCTTTTATAGATCGAAGCGCAGGATTGTAATGGTAAAGCCGTCGAAATTTGCATTCAATGTCAATATGAATTTTGTCAAATTTCCTTCCAAGGATTGGTCTCATTATGGCATATAAAATCAAAAAACCCAGGTAATAAGGCGAAGGTGTCATGGCTAGCTGCTGACAAAGTGTTCGTAACGTTCCTGAGGAGCGCTTATGCAGTCAGCCCGTGTCATCTAACCCCCATTCTCTGTATGGAAAGAACCTCCCTCTCGTTTTTTTCCTCCTCCTTGACATCTCTGGGGGGGTTTCAAAGCTTTCCTTAACCTCCTTTTTGGCTCCTTTCATATGACCAGCGAAGCAGAAGAAGGAAACGGAAACCCCGCCAGTCGACTCGAGCGGAGAACAGGAACTTCTGTTTTTATCTGGACCGTTGATCATTGTGATCGACGGTCCAAATTTTAAAAAACTAAAAAATTAAAAAACAATTTTAAAAAAACTAATGCCGTCCTTTTATAATCAACGACTCTGATTACACATAGTTTTAAGCCGTGATTTTTAAATTATATCTTACATGTTTGTATTGCGATTAATTTAAATTAGATTAATTTCATTAATAAATTTTTAAATAATGATGGTTTAAATTTAAAAAATATATATCTTAATATATTTATAAAATCTGATGTAAGAAAGACAAATTCAAATATACATGCAAAAGTAAAAAGTAAATAACATCTTATTACTTTTTTTATTATCTTTAATATATAATAAAGTGATTATAATTTATTTTTATAGAAAGTTATGCATGCACAGCATTCGTTATTTACCTACCAATATATATATATATATATATATATATATTATACTTTGGGACTTTTTATGAAAAGTTTGATGAAAATTGAGTGTTTTTACTGTTATAGACAATTAACATATTTTAATACCTGCAAAGATATTTATTATTACTGTTATTGTTGTTCTTATTATAAATTTTTGTGCAGCAATTAGCCAGTCATTGAATTGGTGCTATGCTTGAAATACAATATAAATACACTTATAATGCATGCATCTATTTTTTATTTAGTTCTTAAATTAGCAGAGTGCGTGAAAAGGATAACGAATTTAACTTAGGCTCAACAAAATATAGCATGAAAATTGTGTAATATAGTTTCATTTTTAGATACCTGATAAGGATAACAATAATCTAGGTAAACGTGGGATAATTCTATAATTGTGAGACATGGACCCAATTAGTTGCAATTGGTGTTATATTATTTTACAATATTTTATGGCTAAACATTATATCCAATGCAGTTGATGTTAGACAATTCTTTCTTTACCGAAAAATGCTATAACTTTATAAACAAATAGAGTATTAGTTGAGTAATTATTTGTGATATACGTATATGTGTATATATATATATATATATCGATGAATACATATTTAGAGAAATACATACAGTATAGTTTATCATTGAAGCAAATATATATCTACATAGCAAATATATATCTATATCGTTGTGTTGGAATGCCTCCTTGTATGCATATATTTTATCGTTTTGTTTTTGCCAAGGAATTAGTAAAGTAAAAAAGGGTTAAAAATTGATTAAGTGCCAAGGAATTAGTTTTAAACACATTAGAGGTTTTACCACCAAATTTAGGAGTTTAACAATTGATTGAGGGTAATTTCGTTTACTAGATCTGATCCCTCGTATTGTTTCTTTGATAGTTTCATAATTCGATTTGAATCACTCAGATACTTTTATCTTGCTTTCATTAGTTTACTAATTTAAATTTGTAAATTAATTTAAATTTCCTTTTAATATAAATTGCATATTCTAAATAATATAGAAGTGGCCTTTATAGTATTGGCCTTTTTAATATTTAATTCTCTAATTTTCATAAGATGACAACCTCTCAATTTTATATTACTTGTACGACTCAATATATTTCCAAAGTTCTCAACAATGCTCACTCACGTGGCTTTGATTTTGATTACTATGAGCCTGTTTAGTATGCAATAGAGAAAATAAAAAGAAATGAAGATAAAATTTGAAAGGAAGGGAGAAAGGGTAAGTGAAAGGTAAAGAAGAAAAATGTATTTGGTATAAAATGAAAAAAAAATATAGAAAAACATGTATAATGTGTTTGGTTTGTATATTTTTAAGATAGAAGATAGGAAAGTATTGAAATAAAATGACTATATTACTCCCTAGTTAAGATTTTTTTTTTATATACAAAAAAAAAATACTAGCTTCAGCCTAATCTCCCAATCTTCACATTAAAACCATGAACCCTCCCCTACTTCCCATCAATGCCGTCTAAACCTATGTTGGTTTAAACCCCATTTTCTTCTCCTCTAACGTCAACGGTGAGATTGCTTCAACAGCTTCAACCCCTGTGACGCCAGCAGTGTGATGAAGCAGACACGACAATGAAAAACTTGCACGACGGTGATGTAGACGAAGGTGCAAAACTCATCGATATCGCAAAACTCGCTTGGAAGCTTCATCATCAATAACGTGAAACTAATCATAAGAGGAAAGTACGAGGTGCGACAAAGACTACAGCGGTGACCACGAACACACGTGACCTTCCTTGCTAGTAGTAACCAATAACTAAGGGCAGATTTGAAAGTTCGGTGACTAGAGCAGGGGCAAATGCTGGATATTGTTTCTCAATTCCATTTTTTGACCAATTTTCCATGTTCGCTGAGAGGCAAAAAATCTGTAGAAAACATGTAGAATCCAAAATTTTATTTTCCTAACATCCACTGTACCACGTTACATACCAATCAAGTGGACAAATGTACGATGCTAGAATTCCAATGATCCGTTCCCAGGGCCTACCAATAGGGCCATATATATTGTTCAATTTTGCAATGCTTTTTTTTTTTTTAATCCTTCTAAAGAAACGGGGTGTTGGGTTAGTAACTAGCTTTCGTTTTCTAAAGTACCTAAAATGAAAATGCATTCCAATTATATATCCGATGATGAGATGCTTGTATTGGGGGTATATTTGGTCAATTAGGCAAATGGAAAGTCACCAAATGCATTAAAATATAGCATCCAAGGAAAATTTGAGTTCCTGAATTTTCTAACCAATATATTGTTTTTCAATTTAGTTTATAAATATTGTTTTCATTTAAACTAATTATTTTTAAAATTATTTTTATTTTTTAATGCATTGAAATAAAAAAATTTAATATAAAAATGACGTTATTTTTGGAGCACAAGGTATTTGTTTAAGTCCACATCATCAAGGGTCATGTAAAAATTAGAATATTATTTGTCCAATTGAATTATTATTTTGATAGAAAAATATTTGATGATTAAATTGAGATATGTTATTTTTAGATGATCAAATTGAAAAGAAAATCATTTTTTGAGAATTAAATAAAAAATTTATTTGAAGATTAAATTAAAATAAAAATCACAAACTTTTTTCCTCGTGGCTATCAAATTCACCGATTGATGAAGGCCTGCGGAATTTAGTAAATCTCCTGAAATTTCATGGGTTTATTTAACGGTTGCGCAAGATTTTCACTGTAGGAGAATCCACTAATAATGTATTATTACAAGTAGGATCTAGCCAGTCTGATATTGTTTGATTAGAAATAACAAGTTTGTACTTTTTTTTCATGTTATCATGTTTATTTTTTAAATTAAAATATGATGAATAAGTATATTATGTACTCCAACGTCACATAATTAAATTGTTATATATTAAAAAGGATGGTTATAATGTTTTATTAAATAATCAACATGTATAATCTAAAAATTCAAATAAAATTGTTGATTGGGTCTCCGTGTAAAAAATTTGAATTCCTCTTAAGTATTCTCTCTTTTTTTTTAATAAAACTTTATCTTATATGTTTCATTCTTACGTGAAACTTGGGATGATTTGTTTCCAATGATGGAGCCACGTATGCTTGAGGGGTGCAGTTGCACCCCCTGAATTTTACATAACCATATGTAAAAAAAAAAAATTTCATTTTGCCTCCCTCTTGATTTTTTTTTGAACTCCTTTAGTATTTTTTTCAAACTTCTTTAGTGACTTAGTCCCTCTCTACTGCTCACAATTATAAGACCCTCACTCTCCAGAGTCACAAAATTTTTTTTGATGATGGTTAATTTCTCATTCCATTATTAGGGACTTCTTTGTAAAAGCTTGAAATTTGGTGTTTTTTTGCATAGGTCTAATTCTATTAAATTGGTTAATTCATTATGTAATTAGGATCATGAGTAACATTTGTGAAGTCAATTTTATGAATTTTTTTTTATGATGGTTAATTTCTCATTTCATTATTAGGGACCTCTTTGTAAAAGTTTAAAATTTGGTATTTTTGTACATAGGTCTAATTTTATCAAATTGGTTAATTGATTATGTAATTAGGATCATGAGTAACATATTTGTGAAGTCAATTTTATAAAATTTTTTCTTAATAATAATTAATTTCTCATTTGATTGTTAGAAACCTTTTTGTAAAAGTTTGAAATTTGGAGTTTTTGTGCATAAATATAATTCTATCAAATTGGTTAATTGATTATGTAATTAGAATCATGAGTAACATATTTGAGAAGTCAATTTCATAAATTTTTTTCTTGATGATGGTTAATTTCTCAATTGATTGTTAGATACCTCTTTGTAAAAGTTTGAAATTTGAAATTTTTGTACATAGGTCTAATTCCATCAAATTGGTTGATTGATTATACAATTAGGATCATGAGTAACATATTTGTGAAGTGAATTTTATGAAATTTTTTCTTGATAATGGTTAATTTATCATTCCATTGTTAGGGACCTCTTTGTAAAAGTTTAAAATTTGGAGGTTTTGTACATAGGTTTAAATTTATCAAATTGGTTGATTGATTATGCAATTAAGATTTAGAAGAAGCAAAATTTTTTTGTAATAGAAATATTTTTTAAGAGGAAATTACCATTAGATCTAAAAAAACGAATGAAAATTTTGCCCACATGATCGAGGGGTTTTGGATACGACACTGCTTGTTTTTATTATATATTGGCACGGATTTTTCTTAGGTTGTTCCTTAATCTAATCAATAATTAATTGTTTAAGATATTTGTAATATCCCAATAATTTATATGAATATTTAAAATCTATTTGAAGTTTATTGAAAAATTTAATTACATGAAAAATGTTCTTTTTGAATTAGTGAAGGAAATTTGGGAATAGAAATTTCAAAATTTTAATTTGAGAAATTTTTACAAATTCTCAAGGACTAATGTGAAAAGAAAAGAAAGTATAGAGGACTTTTGAGAAATGACCAAATAGGAACTCGAGAAGAAGAATGAGCTTATAGGAATGCGTTATGAGTCCGGTACCGAAAGGATGTTGGATTCTAGGTTAAAGTGGAGTTTGAGACATTGAGAGGGACTAAAGTGAAATAAGAAAATATGTGGGGCACCTAGGATTTAGAAACACCTGAGTGTGAGATTTTATGAATTTGCTTTTGCTAGTCTTGACTGAGGGTCAATTGAACAGCAAGTGATAATTTCACCCCGCGCGAGTATATAGATGGTCTCATCTCTTTTTTCTCATTTTCTCCTTTTCTCTCTCTCTCTTCACTTTCTCTCCTCACTTTCTCTCTTTCTTCTCTCTACTTTCTCACTCTACACTCCAACCCCACAACCGAACTTTGAAGGGCGGATCTCGGGCTACGGGGCGAGCCTTTAGGAGCCAAGCAACGTAGGGAAAGCAAGGAATCGAGGTAGAAATTTCTATTTCTTAAGCTTTTCCCTATTTTCTAGTTTTAAGAGTGTTTGAGGTAAAATCGAGATTGCGGTTTCGTTTCTCGATTAAAATTGGTGATTTTGGTGTCTAAATGCTCCTTAGACATTAAGGGTGAGATCTTATGGAAGAAATCATAGAAAACGGTGGAGATTTGGCCAGATTTGGGCCAAATCAGAGAGAAATCGCGAAGGGATCGCGATCGTGGCGCCCAGACGCCAAGGTTAGATGGGTAGAAGAAGGGATTGGCGCCCAGGCGCCAGTTGTACCGGAAAACCTTAGTTTATTTTTCAATCGGCCATAACTTCTTCATCCGAACTCCGTTTTGGGCAAACTTTATATTGTTGGAAAGCTCTTTAAGTCTAGTTTCCAATGGTATAAGTTTCATTTGGATATTCATTATCAGTTAGGAGTTATGATTTGAGAAATAAGTGAAGGTCGGGAATAATGGTAGGAAATTTCTCTATTTCGTAACCCTGATGGTTTTTGTCTGGTTACAATAGGAATGGTCAAGGTGCAAGGTGGGAGTGCCGAGAGCGTGAAATCCAGGTGAGTGGGTTAATACTTGCTATGATTAAATATCTTTGTTATTGACTTTTTGCATCATAGTGAAAATATGTTGTATATCCAAGTTTGAAGAGGATGATGTGGGACGATGAGGCATAAACAATTGTGGAACGTGCCTGATGATGTATATAATTATATTTTCTTATTTTCTCATGAATGGAGGTTATATGATGGATTGTGAATGGCATGTGAACTGAGTTGAAATATATCATACTTTGATTGTTGAGTTCATTCATATGCGGATAGTTGAAGTATGTTATTGTTGAATAATTGTTCTATATTATGGGTTATGTTGTATACATGCTATATTGCTGGAACCATATTGATTATGTTGTGACTTGAATTGTAAATGACTGAGTTGTGTATGTGGCTCAAGATTATGATTGAGGATGTTCTTAGATGTGATTGTGATTGTGTTTGACTAGAAAAGAAAGGCATGGTGGTGCACCCCATGGAGAAATCTATGTGAAGCTATAAGGGTGGAGAATATACATGGAGCGATAAGGGTGGATGCGGCGGGGGCCGCGGGCAATGATCCAGAGGTATCCTGGACGACCCGGTTGGTACGGGAAATGTGTGAAATTGATTTCACTGTTTGCTGTTGTGAATTATTTCAATTATGTTGAAATGTATTTGATTTACTTGGATATTGTTGTGAAGTATTATGAATTATATTATGATCGATTACGTATGATTGCTGCATGTTATCATTATGATGCATGATATTTTTTTTTGTCATAGTGTTGTGTTGTCTGCTCACTGGGCACGTGGTTTGCTCATAGCCTCTTATTAACATTTTTTTTCAGAGTTGACAGCTGAAGGTAAATATCGGTACAAGGAATTATGGATCCTTAGTCCATGATTACCTTTTCATTTGTTCAGGATAAAGGTATAATAGTTAAGTTTTATTCTAAGTTGTATAAATCTAGAAATCTCTGTAATCGGGTAGGTTCATTCAGTGATGTAATGTGAATGATTGTAGTGTGTATAGAGAACTCGGTTTGGTTGCATGAAAAAAAAAAGAATGGTATGATGCTTAAAAGAAAGATAGGTTTACGGAGGTGAAATGAAATTCACTTTCCGTGCCGGTCACGTGCTCAGATTTTGGGACGTGACAATATTATTTAGATATTGGAGAAATACAAGGGCACAATAATTGGAGTTTTTTTTTTGGTAAACAAAAAAGTTGGAATTATTTGTGTATAAAGTTACGTTTTCGTGCTGGTATACTTGTTAATGAAGTGGTCTTTCAACAAAGATAATCAAATCATTTACAAATTCTTCATCATTTAAAGTTCACAAGGAGGAATTTGACCCGGCTTTTCAATAAACATATAGAAGCAAATCTAATTAGAATTGATGAGATTATTTATCAATCTATGCAATGTAATGTATTATTTTAATGCTAGAGGAACTCAAAGACAAAAGAATTCAAGTGTTTCTTGTGGATTTGTGCTACTATGTTAATTCTTTTTGACCCGGCTGTTCAATATACATAGATTTTGTCCAATCAATTAATTCTTTTTGTTTCTTGGTAAAAAGCAAGATATTTGTGGTAGAAATAATAGAACCAAGCGGGAAGTGAGAACCAATTTCATCGAGCGTGCTTTTCTCACCTTCCTGTGGATGATTTTAATTTAACTATTATTACTATATTTTTGTAGTGTTCTATTAAATTTTGTTGATATCACTAATAATATACGTATTGATATATTGAATATGTATAACTTATGTTAATGTAAAAAAATAATTAAGTGAAATTAACTCATATGTATGTGATATGTGATAAAATTTATATTAAATAATTTACATGAATTAACTTAAATATGCTACTATTCTCTTTAATTTATTCTTAGATATAAAAAAGTAAAAATAATAATAATTTCTATTATATTTTTAAAATAATAAAAAGAGATAATGAAAGTTATTTCACTGCCCACCCTCCCATATATATTTTAGGGGAAAAATAACTATTTACAATTTTTATATCTTCACCACAAAGTTGTCTAATTAAAACACTAACAAATGTATCATTTTTTAATTATAACACGTTAAATGCTTAATATTTAAAAATAGCTACATATATTCATAAATCCAACATTGTATAATTAGTTTTGTTTAAAATTTTTTATATATTTTATTTTTAGTAAAAAAGTTGACAACAAAGATAAAAAGAACTACGGTAAGTCTATTGTTATATTTTAACCTGTTCTTGCTATATTTTATTCTTTCATTCTTATTGACTTCATTGACTAGAAATGGCCAATATTATATATAATAATAAAGATATATTTCATATGACAAAATAGTAAATAATTGTCCGTTTCATCAAATTTAATAGAATGTTATCAAGAGTTTAATGATACGAATAAAAATTCAATTACAAATTCTTAAATTATAAAGATTTAATTAAAAATTGATTAAAACTGTAAGAATTAAAAGAATAATTTAACTAAAGAATAATTAAAACAGTATCCGATTTTGTGCATATATAGAGCCAAAGAAGAAAAAGAAAACAGGAATATGAAAATGCGTGGCATTTTAAAATACTGCGTGACGGTTGTCACAGTGACGAAAACATGTGGACACTTTTTCCCCTTTCCTTCTTCGTGAGCTTACTTGGCGGAATTGAAAAAGGAAGTCATATTCAGGACCCATTCAATTCCAGTTTCGTTGCTTCCATTTTCGTAGCCGGAAGGAGCTGGAGTCTTCCGTTAAGATCAAAGGATAAAGGGGACATGGAGCATGATACAGCGATTGATCACTTCCCTATTCACTTACTCGCTCACATATTCGTTTTCTTCACCTCCTTCACTGATTTGGCCCAGTAAGTTGACTCTATAATATCGCCGTATATACCTATTTTCTTATTGAGCTTGCTCATTTTGCCTTTATCGACTGGTTGTGCAAAAATTACCAGGGCGAGTATCGTGTGCAAGAAATGGAAACGAGGAGTAAGGGAATCTCTGGCTCACAGACGCAATCTGAGCTTTGCCGGTTGGAAGATGGACGATGAGTCCACCGCTCGCCTCGTTTCCCATGCCTACAATCTCAGAGAACTCGACATGTATGCCTCTTCAATTATTATTTCCTTTCTGCTTCTTATGTTATTATTCTTCCTGGAATGTTTCTCAGACACACTGAATTGTTTGTATACCAAGACGCTATTTAGTATTTTCTTAAAATCTAAGCAACGAGTTTTCATAGTTTCGGAGATGAATGACATTGTATGAGCAATTGAATTGATTATTCAAGAGGATCTCCTTGTGGTATTTCAAGGCAAGGATAAAATGTTAGATGGAAAAGGTTTGACAGCATGTTCGGAGGATAAATGAGCATTGAGGAATCGATTACTTTAATTGAGATAACCATCAGAATATTGTGTAAATGGCTTTTGATCTGAATGATAGACACATCAAACATATCATTACATCTTGAGGGAAAAAAATGAATAGATATTAAATTTTCCGACGTTTTGTTTTCTGTTTTTCAGTCAAAAAATGCAAATGTGTTACGAGTATAGCACATTCCTTTATTTGTGAAGTTTGTAAATTCGATAACCATGTCACATGGAAACCCTTACTCCTTGGGTTATTCAAATGGTGATGCTCATCCACCATACACTCTCCATGAGTTACTGCTGCAATCCGTCGGGTAACAGATGTATTGCACAGTTTATGCGCTTAAGACGTGCTGAGTGACGTCTCACGTGAAGGGGTTATCAGTTTCCCGAAATTGTGCCAACTTCTCGATATTCAAATTTGTCTTTACTATATCCGAATCCTTTTTATTCAGAGTAAATTAATAATACAATATGTCAGTTAAATTATATTTGTGTGCATCCCTGACATTGTCCAATATGCCACATTCACAATAGACTGTCTAATGGACTAATCAGGCCATATCTCTAACCTTTGCCTATTACATTACGGAGGCTACTGATATGATTACATGTTGTGAAGGCATTTTCTCACACTTCTAGGTACAGCATTGAACGAATTAGAGTACATTCGGTGCTTCATTGCAACCTTTAAAAAATAAATGAGACATCTAAAGGTGGCACTGGCTTGTAAAATCTATTACCAGCCACAAGCACTTGCTGATATTTTTATCATATTTTTCCTGCTTGAAGCAGATAACTTTTTATACTGTATGATTCAATACAAGAAGCTTACTTAATTTGTCTTGTGTTTTCAGCCCAAGGAGCCGTTGGGGTTGCCAAATCACTGATAGTGGACTTCTCAAAATATCTTTGGCAAAGTGTGTCAGCAATCTCACATCCATATCATTGTGGGGTTTAACAGGGATCACGGATGAAGGTGTTGTTCAACTGGTATGTTAATTATGGTTCTGTTTTGTTTGAACTTAGATGTTTGGTGCTTGGGAGCTATTACTTGGATCTCTATGTTTTCTGTTTTCGAAAACTTGACTTCATGGCAGAAAGATCCAATCTGTAAAGAAAACTATAATGGCTTAAAACGATAGCTGTTCTATCTTATATTATATTTTTGAATGTTAGGCATTAGTACTGACAGACTAAAATATTTGGTATGCAATTGGATGTATCTTTGGAAATTTGTGCCATTCATTTATCAAACCTAAATTGTGCGGATAGTTTCACGTAGTTTTCTTGCAAATTCCAAGTAGGTGAATGTTACCTTGGGCGTTTCTAATTTGTGAAGGCTAACTGATCGGAAGTAAATTGCTTTATTTTGACATAATATCCTCTTTTGACCATTATCCTGACAGATATCCAGAACTAAATCCTTAAAACATCTGAATGTTGGTGGTACATTTATTACAGACGAATCTCTGTTTGCTATAGCAAGAAGTTGCCCAAAGTTGGAGGTAAGTTGTATAGGAATTGAACATTACGTCTTATATAAGCATTATTCTGAAATGATCCCCTCTTCCAAAATAAGAAACAAAGTGATAACAAAAGCTTCTTATTGATACTCAGTTCATGTCAAAAATGAAATATAAGACAACTTGTGAGGGAAACCCATGAGAGCCTGAAGGCTTAAGTACTTTCCTTAAGTCTAAATTGTATCCCAACATGGAACATATCATATCATCATTTCCAATGTCTTATTCATCTAATTGGCTATATTTATTGTTCATTTATCTAATTATTCTTCTTCAGTGGATAGTGTCTCTGCCTGACTATGTAGAGGGCTTGACATAATTATAGTATTCGGTTCCGTAAAACCATGTAATATATGACTGCTTCTGTTTTGGTCAGACCATTGTCCTGTGGAGCTGCCGTCATGTTACTGAGCGTGGGCTTGTGGTACTTGTTGATAAATGTCAAAAGCTCAAATCCATGAATGTATGGGGAACAAGAGTTCCTGTAGACAGCCTCAACAACTTACTTCTCAGAAGTCCAACTCTTAAGATGAAAATCTAAGAACCGAACGGTGAGATTCTATGTTCTTGGTTTTCGAAGGTGCTGATTCTTATAAGAGTATGAAAACCTTGATTCATGAACGCCCTGTTTTCTTATATTCTTAAATTCATCCACCCGACAGCTGATTATGTTCAACTCCAGTCCTGTATAGGTTTATCCTCTTCTAATTTTTTAAATGTTATTTTCTTTAAATGTATGATATTATTGTAACTACAAAAAAAAATTGAAACCATTGAATATTTCTCTTCTGCAGACTTGCAAAGGTTTTCTTAAATTTTTTGGTCTGAATTTTTCATATGAATTGGTTTTTTGCAAAGACTATGGCTCTAAATTAGCTTATAAACTATCCGCTAGTTTATAAACTAAACTAGCGGATAGCTTATAAGTTAGCTGATTCCTTATAGCTTATAAGTTAGCTTATTTGAATAAGAAGTGTTCAATAAAAATAGCTGTTGAAGTAGCTGAAAAGTGTAAAATGACATAAAAGGGCATATATTTTTTAATTCCAAAATAATATAAATAAATATATTATTTTTGTTTTTAATTAAATTAATTTAAATTATTATAAATATAAAATTCATTAAAAATATATATTTATATATTTTATATATGAATAATATATTTTCACATATATAATATATTTATATATATTATTATATTTTATTATTTTTATATATATTATACATATTTATAATATATTTATATATTTTTATCATATATATATATATATATAATATTATATATATATATATAATAAAATATAAGTAAATAGAATATAATAATGTAATGGGCATAATAGTGGATTTGAAAAAATAATAAGGGCAAAATAGGAACAAAAAACTTTAAACTATAAGCTACTTAAAATAGCTTATCAGAATAAGTTATAAGCTAATAAAATAAGTTCGTTTACCGAACACTTTTAACGAACTTATAAGTTAATCAAATAAGCTATAAACTAGCTTATAAACTATAAACTCGTTTGTCGAACACTTTTAACGAATTTATAAACTAGTCAAATAAGCTATAAGTTAGTTTATAAACTATAAACTCGTTTGTCGAACATAGCCTATGAAACTTAAGGTGTGTTTAGCAAAAATAACTGATAAGCTAGTTGAAAGCTTATAAATTAATTTTTAGCTGAAAGTTTATAAGCTAGTTTATTGAATTAGAAGTGTTTGATAAAAATAGCTATTGAAGTAGCTGAAAAATATAAAATGACATAAAAGGGTATAAAAGTGTTTGTATTATTTTATAATCTTAAAATAATATAAAATAAACATATTAGTTTTTATTTTTAATTAAATTAATTTAAATTATTATATATATATATATATATAATTAATTAATATATATTATTATATCATATATATATAATTTTATATTTTATATATTATACTTACGTATATATAGTTATGTTAAAAAAAGTATAATATATACTTACAAATTAAATATATCACATTTTTTATCTTTAATATATATATATATATATATATATATTTGTTTAAAATAAATTTAATTAGAGATAAAAATTTAATAAAAATAAAAATTATTCACAATAAAAATATTTTGAGAATTTAAGTTATAAATAAAACAAAAGAATATCATGGGTATTGAGATAAAATAATAAGAATAAAACAAAAAGAAAATTATAAAAACTATAAACTATAAGCTATAAACTATAAAAAATAACGTTTCAAAATAAGCTATAAGCTAATGAAATAAGCTCGTTTACCAAACACTTTTGACAAGCTTATAAACTAGTTAAATAAGTTATAAGCTAATCAAATAAACTATAAACTCTTTTTTATGACAAGTCAAACACACCCATAGCATACTCTGATGTATAACATTGCTATTAAAAGAACAAGTGACTTGTACGAAATCAGTGACAATGGGAACTGGTTACAAAGTAGGAAGAATGGAAGTAGGCCCCGACAAGTGGGTTTCCTCTTAAACCTTCCTGGTTCTTATCCTATTTAAATTTATAAATTTGAGGCTTTAAAGCGTGCATATTGTAAAGGTAGCGTTATACACAAAGAAATGATCATTGTTAATAGCCTGATCAATTCCAAAATTTGTTTATCTCATTTTTTTAACCTAGCTACAGTTCCATTAAATTTCACAGATTGAATCAAGACACAGTATACATACTAACATTCTAGAAGAGAGAGCCTCGTTAAAGACTACCTCATATGATACAGAATAATGCTTAATATCATAGTTGTAATAAAATTGCCATAAGTGGGAAGAAGAGCATGAGTAGCAAGCAATTTGGAGAATGGACAGGTGAAGCAGATCTAGAAAACTGAACATATCCACTAAAGCTTCCAGCGGTATTGGCCATTGGACTTGTACTGGGTACAGCAATGTTCTTGCAAGATCCAAAAGGCACTCCAGCCTGCAGATCCCCAATAATTATGTGATTGTTTAGCTGGACTTTCTTTTCAAAAGAAAATGTAAAGTAGAAGTTTTGTCAAGATAAAAGCCATCCATCCATATCCAGGGTGCCATCATGTCCACCAAGAGATGCAGTTAATAGGAATCTGAATATTCTGTTGCCCAATATGCGTGACACATGTTTTCATATATATAATAAACTAAAGAACTCCTAGAGGTAAAAACAATCTTAAATAGAGTTAGTTTCAAGCATGCTAATAACATTCTTTGCACTTTCAGATGCAAATTCGAAAGAGGATCTTTTACTTGGCTTCAAAATCAAGTAGAGTGTTTGGCCCAATTTAACTATCGAATTTCACAACTAATAGTCCAAATTTCAAGATGTTGTCTTATTTTTTTTATAAAAAAATAACATCTTAAAATTTGTATTGTTGATTGTGAAATTCAACGGCCTAAATTAACCAAGCAGGGGATCCAAATCCTGCAAATTCACCCAAGACTCAAAACTTCTTTCTATCGTCATGAGTCATAACTAATCCCTTTTATGGTCATTGAGACACATTCACATAAACATAAGAAAGATTAAGCGGGACAAGTTCAAGAATATTATTACAATATTAATATTTCTAGTTCATGTGGGCAAAAACTTCAACTAGATAACTCTTGAGCTCTGTAATTGGATAAATTCTCGAAGATTTTTGCTTGGTGTAAAATTATACTAGCTCAAGTTTCTATTCACTAGTATGGTACTTGAAGAAATGAAATTATTAAGAAAAAGAATAAAGTTCTCAAATAAACAAATTGGGATCAGGGAAATGGATTAGCTCCAGATATTTGGAAGCTCAAACTCTTTGTTAGTCATGGTTTTAAATAAACAAACCCGTGGCTAATAAAGAACTGGAGTTTTTAAGTGCTTGGAGCTGATCTTGATCCTCGGATCAGGGCATAAAGTCAAATACGTAACAGGACAAGCTATGCAGACAAACCTGGCAAGCAGTGACGGTACTACACCCACACAATGTGCGGCCATTCATTTTATCGACAATGTCAAAAACACCACCTCCATCACTCCTCTGCATAAAATTTCAGATAGAGTGCTAATTTAGAATTTCAAGATCTTTTCTTTGCATAAATCGAAATTAAATACCAAGTAAAAATCTTAAAAATTGGGAATACCATGTAAAAATTAACAGCGACAAAGTTGGGCAGCACACCCCCTGCAGCTTTGTAACATGTATTCACCATATCTGCAAGCGGAGCTGAATGCTCTTTGCATGAATCAGCTTCAACTGGATATGTTGGAAAGTAATTCTGCAAGAAAAGTGATGCACTTCTAGAATTTAACGGCTTTGATTCTTTTCTATGAGGGCAAGACCCTTGCTGAACTCCAGGATCTCCAGCTGGAAGTTCACGAAATTATGAGTATTTGATTGCATACCATTTATAATAGACATATGCATGTTACAACGATATTTTACTTACACTCATTTTCGATCATGTACCTCCACTGATAAGCTATTCCTTCATCCGCTTCCTTTGAAGCAATTGAAGTGAAAACGAGAAGGCGGTAATTTGCTTGAATCATCTGAGTTACAGTGGGCCAATCTTCACCCTTTTTCGGCATCTTGGACACAGGAAACCAATATTTATCCAGTCCAGCATTGGTGAATAGATTGGTCAATCCCTTTGGAGAATGTACATAGTCTTCGATTACAATGGTGATAATCTCTGTTGGGTTTTCTGTCAAGAATGCTTCCACTTCTTTCAAAGTATTTATTGCAGGTTGCTGAGAATATTTCAATGGACATATTAAACGATGCCCCATGGAAGTGTAGCCATAAAAGCACATGATATATTGGAAAAAGATACAAATAAATAAATAGGAAGTAGGATCATGAGTCAGATTACAAAGGCAGTGAAGTTGAAGCATTGCCCTCGAAATGAGTGGCAGAGCCAGATATCGTTCTCGAAGTCGTACATATCCAACATCAGTCCCCTCACTCCATTCTAATCATCAAACAAATGTATAAGAATCTACCATGAAATAGTTCTATTATAAAACAGGGAAAAAAGTGGATCGTATTTTGTAATCTTGCAGAGTTGTCAATGACCGACAGAAAGGAAAGAGGACCATTCTCTGCCGTTCATCTTGAAGCCGAATGAGAATCCAACTCAGCCTCGAAAAAGGAAAAGAAAAGAAAAGTAGCAAACAAGCAACCGACAAACAAAAATGAGAAAAGAAAAAAAAAATATAGTGTTAGCTTCGTCTCTCCCTCACCCGAATCTCAGAATAGGGCAAGAAGAACGCAAACGCATACCCTCAATTGGTTGGTCACAGTGTCCTCTTGATTGTAAAATGTTAGCCTCTTCATGCCAGGCAAAGGTGGTGCATCGACGATGCTGAATGAATTATGAGTCATTATCCACGTATACTTGTTGAAGGGCAATCCGTTAATCTACATAACAAAAAAGTGAAGTTGCTAATAACAGTTAACCATTTTTCTCGCCATTTCGCTACAAATTTAAACGGAAGCTCCCACCATCCATCACCAAATTCAAAATGGGCAGCTCATAATAGCTGATCTTATCGCTAAACTCTTAAGTAAAAAAGCTTACTATAGATGTTGGAACGGTGGCTAGACCTCTGGTGCAGATAGGTCGCGTCCTGCCCAAAGCAGGGCAGTTGCCGCAATAGAGACCTGGTCCGCAATCCGCAGACGCTGAGCATGCTTCCAGAACCTGTGAATTCTTGTGAAATTCAGTTCCAATCTGAAAATCAAAAGCGAGATTGCGCGGATCTCTTGAAAGAAGAGAAAAAGAGAACCTGGCAGTTGCCGTTAGAGCATGCGGTGGAAAAGGCGATGAAGAGAGAGAAGAAGTAACCAATGGCAAGTGGTCTGCATTTTCCATCGCAGTGCAAGAAACGTGAGCACATGGCAGGTACGTACGGTATCTTTGTAGAAGGTAGAAGGCTAGAAGCCACCAGCAGAGAGAGAGAGAGAGAGAGAGAGAGAGAGGAAAAACTGAGAGAGGTTGAAAGCAAAAAAGAAAGTTAAGTGCGCACTATGCAAGAAGATTATCAGAAGTTTTGGGTACACTGTCAACCGCGGAGTCTATGACCTTTAATTTGCTCTTATTTTGAGGCGCTAGCTCTTTTGACTAATGCTCATTGTTGACAACGTAATTCTACATTCCACGGTAAAAAACCAATTATGGAGTGAAATACTCATTCTTATTTTTATTTAAAGTTGGCACCAAAGTTTTTTTTTCTTAAAATAAATACTCTCTTGAACTTAAAACGATAGACAAGTTGCATTAGCCTTGGACTTTAAATTTTGTAATATAAGGTTATGTTTGATTTAGATATTTTTTATTTTTATTTTTATTAAAAATTAAAAATACATTTAAAAATACATTTAGTTGAGTTTAACAAAAATATTTTTTAAAATAAGCTCAAATCTGAAAATACCAAAAAAATATTTTTAGTATTTCAAGAAATGAAGATAAAAAAATAAAAAATATTTTCACAAACCAAACAAACTCTAATCTTTACATTAATCTTTGACCCAAAAGCCTAACAAAAAAACTAAATCCACATTTGAGGCTATTATAAATGTGTTTAGAACCGCTCCAACTACCTGAAAAGTCAAATTTTTTTAGCTACAATTTTGTAACTTTTAATCATAGTTATAACCGTAGTTAAAAAATAACTACAGTTATAATCATGGCTAAAAGTCATAAAATTGTTGCTAAAAAAAATTAGACTCTCCAACTAGCTAAAATAGATCCGGATCTATTATAAATACAGTGTCTCTTACTTTGTTTTTGTTATAGAGTTATTTTATATACAAAGTATTTGTCAATTTGGTTGCTCATAAAATTGAACAAATATTTAGTGTTACTTCATATCTGATCTTAAACTCTAAACCTTAAACAAATATCTAGTTCTCTCATAGTACTTAATTTTTAGTGTTACTTCCATTTAAAATATGTTATGTTTCAATTTTTTTATGTCATCACTTCCTATTTGCCTTATTTCTTAGCTTTATTGGATATAAATTTTGATAGATGTTTAGTTATAAAAAATATTCAGATTTTTTTAAAAGACTATATACTTATATTTCAATTGAAGAATCATACACTTGACATGTCATAAATAATGTCTACTTGGTTAAAAATTAATGAAAGAAGTACTAAATATACCATACAACAAAATTGATATATTTTGTATGGAATTGCATTATTTGGTCCTTTCACAAAAATATAATTTCTTAATTTGATCTCTTATAAGTAAAATTATTACTAATAATATTCTTTTGTCAACTTGCTACTAATAAAACTAACTACCTGTTTGCCAAATTATACAATAGTGATTAAGCAATAACATACCATAAAATATGTTAAAGAGCATGAAATTTGTTAATTTCACTAATATATGTGTATAAAAAGATGATATTGATGACATATTTATTTGTGAGGAAACGAATTGAGAAATATTCATATGTTAAAAACTAAATTAAAAGGTAATTTTTTAAGGAACCAATTTGAGAAACCAACTATATGAAAGATCAAATTAATAAATTATTATCTGTGCGAACAAATTGAAGTTTTAGTCTTAACAAAAATATAATTAGCTGCATATCATCCTCAAAGAATTTTATGTTATAAAATGCAGATAGTAATGACAAAAAGAAAAAAAAAGATTTTGTCACATATGATGAAACGTTGGATGTAAATTTTCTCAATTTTTTTTTTCAATCCACACTAACAAATAATGTTAGCATTTTTTATGAAAAAAAATCAATGAAATGACTATATTACACAAAATTAAAAATTTAGAGGGTTTATTGTTAATTTTTAAAATTAAGAGAGTAAATTATATAACTCCTCTAGTTAATGAGAGTTCTTTAGATTGGTTGCTATTTTCAAATTTTTTAAAAATAAAAAATAAAAAATAAAACTAATTTGGTAAATATTTTAGACTATTGTATTTTAAATATCTTTTTTGAATTATTTATTTTTAAAAATTTAAAAAAAGCGAAAAATGAGGTGTCAATTTTTTAATTGCATAGGATCATTATTGACATTTATAAAATAAAATTTAAAAGAGAACAAAAAATATTTTTAACAGCATTTAAAATCATTGCCAAATTAAAAAAATCTTTCTAATAAATATTACAATGATTATTAGCCATCGCTAAATATAATTTTTTTGGTCCCAAACTCCTAATTTTTACAAACTCAGGGAGTCTCTCAAATATGCCATTGAGATAAAATAAAAATATAGAAAACCTTCAAGTCTGTTATAAATGGTAAAATAAAAGACTAGATAAAATATAAAATATAAATATAAATGAGTAGATATTCGCTAAATTTATTACAGAAAGATATATATGAGAATATTTAACCTAAAATATTAAAAAAAAAAAGAAAAAATAATAGAGGAGAAGAGAGAGAGAAGGGGGGGGGGGGAAGGAGCACATAAAAAAAATTTAAATCGAGACAGATTAGTTCTGATACGTGATTTAATCGCTAATTAAATAATTGACAGTCAATTTTTAAACTTCATCGTCAGTCAATCGGTCATAGGATTAAACAACTAACTGAATAAGCAATAACTCAACTACTACAATCAAACTATTTATTTCTAAGCACCATAACGTTATCAGCATCAGCAATCAAGTCTCTTCTAAGAGGCTCCAGGAAGAGGAACTTTGTTTTTTTTTTTTTCTCTCTCTCTCTTAATATTTATAAGTCAGTACATAATTAAACATCTTTACATATCAATTACACCATATGTTTATAAGAACTTCACTTAGATCTTTGTCAGTTTATTATACTGCTGATTGTCTTTATTTTAAATTTTGAATAAAATTAGCATAATATGCTACTTAACTTATATTTTTTTAAAAATGAATTTGTATAAATTATTTACGACTAAAATAATTTGGCAATAAAATAATTATGTTTAATTATCTTTTAAAAGAATAAAATGGACGCACATGAGAATCTCTTAAATTAAAGAAATAAAAAAAAAGATGCTAACAACATACAAGTGACTATTTTATTCGGCGTGACGAGCTTATAATTTATTTGACTAATCTATAAGTTCGTTAAAATTGTTCGATAAACGAGTTAATTTTAGTAGCTTATACTTTATGTATTTTTCTTCCTTTTTTACCCTTGTTATTTTATGAAAATAATTATTATACCCTTTATATCTATTATACCCTTATATATATATATATATATATAAAATATAAATATAATAAAATATATAAATATATATTTTAATGAATTTTATATATAATAATTTAAATTAATTTAATTAAAAACAAAAATAATATATTTATTTGTATTATTTTAGAATTAAAAAAATATATGCTCTTTTATGTCATTTTATACTTCTCAGCTACTTCAACAGGTATTTTTATCGAATACTTCTAATTTAATAAGTTAGCTTATAAGCTATTTATTAGTTTATAAGTTATCCGCTAGCTTATAAGTTAATTTTATCAAACAAAGCCTATGTAAGCACTGGCGAAATCGTTTAGACTGAATACTAAAGCACTAACACGTGTGTTTCTTGTGAAATGTGAAGACATCATTTTTTTTTTGGAACAAAATGAGAATCATTTTTATTAAAAATGACATCAAACTAAAATTACATAAGATAACCAGAATCTAAAGATAGTCAAATATATTATAAGTCTGAACTTATGAGAAAAGGTACATAATTTAAAATAACATATCTTAAAAAATAGTACTAGAAGACGGACATCTGACTCTAAATCAAGTAGAATTAAGAGCTAGTGTTTAAAAAAAAAAACTAAAAAAGCCTCTAAACTGTCATGTTGACGCCTGAATCAAGAGCGTCGTCCTTGAATCTCTTTGGGCTGTGGCTAGTCTGATATGGCCTTTGCTGACAGGTTCACCACTTACGCCTTCCTCCATAGCATCCGGAGCTGTCGACAGAGATCACCGCTTTGCCAATGGGGATCGACATGAAGACATCATTTTCACTTTCTTTCTTGAGTTTAGTGTGGGGCTCTATAGCTCCTACGCCAAAGCCCATTAATGGGCTTTTAATACAGCAACAGATGGGAACCGTTGTGTGGATCATGGCATGAATCCTGGAGTCAATCAATACATTGGAATTGAAATTTTTTTTTATTTCTACAAATATCTTTTATTAAAGATAATTCTGCTCAAAGAATTATTAAACACTAAATATAAACAAATCTTTCAATGAAGATTCAAATTTACTAATACGTTTAACTAGATCTAAGTATCATTGGTGCATTGGAATTGAATTTAATGACCCAACACAGTTTGCAGTATGTAATAACACTGATGTTCAAGCAAACACTCAAGAAAATATTAAAAAAAATTATTCGCGTTGTTTATTATTAATGACTTGGGTCTTTGGTTGTGAACCCTTTTCACAGACTAATTGACTCGGTAATTTGATAACGAGTTTCACAAATATGCCATAGAAATCCACTCAACAGCAGGGTTAGAACTCATTTAAACCTACTTCAGGTCAATATCCAACTGAAAAAACCACTATCCAAGTTTCCACAACAGGCCACGCTCCCAAAAGGTCATGCAAAATTGAACTACATAAATTTGGAAGATATAACCAAGAAAATGTTATTCTTGATTTGAGAAGATTTCAGGATACTTTGATTCAGTAAGCTTATATCTTTCACAAGGGTTAGCGAGTGCGGTAAGCTAATATGAAAATGAGTTGTTTACAATGTTTTTAACTATGGCAGCAACAATGGCATGGCCTCTAAAAAAAATCAATAACACTGCTTTCCGATATCAATTAGATTGCTTCCTCTACCTGTGAAAGAATAACAAAAGAATCGGGTGTTGGTTTTCTATATAAATCCTCACATTAAGCAAGCTTCTTCGCACGACCACTGGAAGGAGCACCGTCATCTTTTCTTGACCCAGATGCCTCAGGCTTTCGAGCCCAGGCTGGAGCTCTATCTGGCTCATAACGATAATCATAAAACAGTTCCTCCCCAGCACTAATCCTTTCCTTGGCAAAAATGCCTACCCTGTGATCCCCAGCAACCATAATAACCTGCCAGAGAAAGTTTAATTTATAGTCATAGTATATTGGACTGACACCCAATCATCCTCCATGCAATGTAAACCAGAAATCAAATTATCCAAGCATTAGTACCTTGGCATAACAGTTTGGATCAGGAGAATGGTTGGCAAACTTCAACTTATCACCCTTCCGGTAAGCATCAAGAACAAACTACACACAAAAATGTGATGATTCATCCTCATAATCGAAATATACATGATTGGGGAAAAAAAATCTACAACAGAAAAAAAAAAAATAGCACCATCAGCTTGCCTGATCATTCAGATTAAAGAGAAAAGATGAATTCTCACGATCATATATCTTCCCACGCTTATCTGCTTCTCGGTGTGAAATTAACTCTCCGGTATACTCTCCAAGGTATTCATGCTTCCCAACACTATTCTGAAGAGTGAACATATTACATCAGTAATAGGAAAAAGCAAGCGCACAGAAATATGGCATGATCAGTTTGACTGTTAGTCAATCAATACCTTTAAGAAAGCTCCCCAGCCAGATACATCGGACCTTCCAAGAAGAACCTATACAATATCGGTTGTCAGTTGAAATCATTGGAAACAAAATAACGGAAAGGAACATTATCTGAAAGGCCAATAAAGAACACACAGAAAGACTAAGCATGAATATTGCTCGATGAAATAGGACCAGTCCATGTAGACCCAAAACCTAATGAAGAGAGGACCATCCAATATAGGTGAAACAAAGGACTTCTCCTAGACACCCACAATAGATATGACAAAGGACTTCATCTCATAGGATCTTTCTTAACATCTGAACTGGTACAGCGGTGTCAACTAATAGAGGCAGCATACTGTGCATAAATCATGAATTGGCACAATCAACGTAAATGCACTGTAAATCCATATATTAACATTTTCGAATTTTACAAATTAATTTCACTCAAAGATAACATATTTCCACTCCTCAAAGGAACATTAAATTAAAACTTACCAGTGAAATTCCCATTAAGGAATATGTAAATAATATTATTACTTTGTTTAAGTGTGTAATTTTATTTAAAATAAACTTACATATAATTAAAAACAATGTATAGATAATTTAGAAAGCACTAAAATAAAACTTACAAAATTAATTTTAATTTTACTATACAATACAGTAAATGCATGTTTGTAGACCTGGGTAAGATCCCAGGCTACAACCGGTAGCTGCCAGGGAGTCACAGAAGCTGGCAATCTCCAGATTCAGCGAAGCTGAGTTGTGCCAAGTTTATATGGGTTTCTTTTCAACATTATGCATGTTGTGTATAACAACCTGCGGTTATTCAAACCCCAAACCCACCAGAGCACACCTAAAAGCACAACCCATACTGTCGCCCTTGATATTTATGACCATGTCACATCATTCCAGAAACTTCTATTTTACAGTTTAACATATCACATAAGCATGAACCATTGCTTTCTTTGCTGCATATTGTTTTTATGTCATTAAATTTTAAAAAAATATATAAAAGTATGAAAACATTTGAAGATATACAGTTCATGTCAATTATCAAAATTTCAAAACCTGCACTTTACCTTTTTTTTTTTTATAGATTTTTTTAAAAAGGAGACAAATTTTACTCACTGAACTAAGGCTAAATCACAAATTTGGTACATAAATTGTAACATATTGAACTTCAGATTAAATTGAAAAAGTAAATCTCAGTTAATTTTTGAAACCAGAAATTAACCTTTTGTAGATATAGCTTTGAAACTTAGCCTAGCATTTCTATCAAAGTCATAACCACATGGATCTCTTACTGTTAATTTTAACCAGGATTAAAAGTTTAGGGGTTTTTTGTTACGTTTTAAATTTGTGTACCAATTTTGTAATTAGGCATCAACTAAAAGAGTAAAATAAAGTATATAAGGCTATATTTCTTAATAGAAAATATGACGATAAAATAGTATAATATTACGTATTAATAATATATAAGAACGTTTTAATTCTCATTTAAATTACATTGGGATGGCTAAATAATGGAATTTTAGCTGTGATTCAACTTAGCAGCTCTTTTCCCGTGTCCTAGCTTCAAATCTTCCCCAACACGCCAAGCATAACTTTGGCAATGACATGGCAACTTGTCATCCATTTTTAGATTGATGACCTTGCAAGACTCAATACCAGGTATAGAGGTATGGTGTAAATTTGTCTGTTAGGACCAGGATTTATGAACATGTAGTTTGAGTCTGAATGGAAAAATGGGCAGTCTAGTTGACTCTGAGAACAGCTTTTTGCTGACAGTTTTTTGCTTTCTAGTGTTGATCAAAAGTTTTATTGGTTGCCCACAGAAAACAAATCCTGACATGTATGGGGCTGTGAACATTATCTCAGAATCAACTTCCACCTGTCCCTCAACAAGATCCTATCAGGGACTCTTATTTCTCAACAACCCATTTATTTTTGTTTTGTTTTGTTTTGTTTTTTGCTAGATGCAATATTACCACAAGAAGAAAAGAATCTGGAGGCTATAAACTGTAGCCTAAAAAACCTCCTTTCAGTGTTTTTCATTTTTCATAACCCTTTAGCTTCTCTGGGGGGAAAATATTCCTTTATACAAAAGTAGTTTTGCCACCAAGAAAAACAATAGACAAACATAAACACAAACAAACAGGCACTTAATCTCACCCACTTATCTCAATTATGAAAAAATATTGCTATTTTTTTTAGTATGGTAAAAGAATTTTTTGTAAAGAAAGAAGTGCATAGGTCTCGATATCTTTGTGTAAGTTTTGAAAGGGAGGAAGTCAGAAAGAATCAAGGATTACCCTTTGCTGCTGTTTGAGAAGAAGCTTCATATTTCTACATTCATAATTATCACCCCTTTGGCTGGGAATCCCGAGGGTACCATCACCACAACTGCCAACAATGATTGATGAATCAAATAGCAGAAACTAGAGATATACAAGTTGATATCACAAGTGAATACATGGCAAGGGTTTCATTTTAAAAGAGTGGGAAAAAAGTCCAAGAGGTTATAAAACAACTGGAACCAATTTTCCTCAGAATCCTAGATGTTATTGAGAGCCCATCATCCATGAGGGCAAAGTGAGATAATTATGACAGACAAACCAAAGCAAGTTGAAACTCCTCAAGCTCACATTCAATTCACCATAAGCTTACAAAGGCAATCAATTTAAAAAATCAAGTGATGACTAATGTACAATGAGTAAGTATGTTAATAAACTGATGATGTACAATCAAAATCAAATATTTTATGAAGTAAAATATTAATAACAATACCAGTGTACAAAATTGAACAAATTTTAGCATTTCAAAATAAAATTTTGACAAGTTATGATATTATTTATCATTGAACTACTTAGTGAACCATTATGAAGATTTTATCTAAAGATGTACAAAAATACGAGCATGGAATACATACTTTTATCCAATGTTTTTGGAACCGGCTCGGTCATTGACCTGAGCTGGCCTCCGAGTTACCGGGGTTACTGGTTCAACAGCCGGGTCACCAAATCAATTGTTGAACTAGGGTAAATAAATTAATATACACATATACACACATATATATATACCTATATATCTTTACAAAAAATTCAAAAACAAGTCAAATAAATAATTTATATGCAAATTTCACACTTTAAAATCATAAACATTCATCAGTGCTTTTTCATCAATCCTTTGATTCTCATCTCGGTTTCCAAGGCTTGTCTCATTAGTGCTCTCTTCACCCAATATATTGTCAGATTGTCTCATCAGTGCTCCCTTCCAGTTGAAGTGCTTTCTCTCCAAGAGTCCAAGTCTTCCAAGTTCAAAGTGCTCCCTCCAAGTCTCAAGTCTTGACACTTCATCTTCTCTCATCTTCCACTTCTCTCTGATCTGCAATTTCTGCTCATCGTCTCTTCTTCTTCTTCTGTTTTCACTGGTTTCACCAAAAATGGTCCCATTTCTTTAATCACTGACTGGTTGGTTAATTTTTTTTTTTTAAAGGAGGGTCAACCCGTGTCGATAGGTTAGCAGGCTAGTTAAGACTCGATCGGTTCAATCGAGTTTCAGTAGGTCTGCTTGTTGGTTGGTCTGAAATAGTGACCCAGACTGATCCAACTTCAAAGTTGCCTGGTTTCAGGTCAAACTGCCGGTCCGATCCGGGTCTTAATACATTGCTTTTATCATGCCAGATAAAACTTTATACTAAAGAGCTCATGTCATATGAGCCTTGTTCTAATTAGTTATAAATATACAATGATTGGCCAAAAAAAATCTTCTTGTCATTCATTACCTTTACAGTGCCAATACCACCTCACTCATTACCTTTACCTTGTTATTACAGTTTACTTCTATCATCCATCAAATCTTTTCGCTCCTTTATTAAGTCATCAATTACAAGTTCTCAAAAAAAAAAAAATCCCAAATACATATGAGAAATTATATCATGAATCATGGATGTGATCTAGTCAGTTGTAGAAATTCAAAACCAAAACTTTATAAAGCTTACAATGACAGTAGTAGTAGTAGTAGTAGTAATATAATCTTACCTGACCCAACAATTTCTACAAACGTCAGGATCGCATTCCCTATCAGCAGCAAAGCATGGACATTGACGGCTTCGGCATTGACTCTTGGCACAATGACAGCCACGAAATCGATTCTTGCAACTCTTAGGGCATCTTGGTGCAAATAATCATCAGTTAATGGATATTAAATGCACATGCTCACAGGAAACATGCCATAAGATGAATTCAATTTATCTATGCAAGCTATGACTATAATCCCTATGATTTCTCAAAAGACTGAGGCATGAATACAATTAGCAGATATCCACAAATGCACTTGCCTCTTTTCTTTTTTTGCTTCTTTTTTTCCTACTTCTATTTGGGTAGGGTTGAAAGCTTACCCACAGTACTTCTCACAGCAGGTTCCATTTTGAAGACAAGGACACTGCTTTCCACAAGCTGATTGGCAACCACATGGATTATACTGCCGGCAGGGCTGATCCTTTCTCTCTGTGATCCTTTTCCGAATTGAATGGTAGGCAGCAGATTTCCAGGTGTACTTTAGGCGACGAACTCTTCCTCTTCTACGTAAGAACCTTGATCTCCTTCTAACTTCATTATTACCCTTAAGTTCATTTAACCATAACACCGTTAAGTGCAAGTAGCAAATGTAACAAAGAGAACAATATAGGAAAACACTAAATGTAGTTGCATTTAAATTAACCTTGGAATAGCCTTCCCCGAGGGAATTTACAGCATCACCAGCAGGACCTGATGCCTTTCCATCATTGCGATTAATATATTGGAAAACTTCCCAACATGTCTTGAGACCATTTAAGAGATTCCTTGATATTAAACAGCTACCATAAAAAACAAATGTGGTCAATTATGGATGATCAAAATTACGAGGGAAATTTTGTTGTATACAGATAAACGGAGATCAGTACAACAGCCCATCAGATTTAACCAAAGCAGGATAGAGCATAAAATCTCTGAAAAGGCACATGTGGGGCAAGGTGACAATATGAAAACTACATGCAGGTAATCTATGAAAATTGAATAATTTAGTCTCACCACCCTCCCAAATCTATTCATATAAGTCTTCTAACTAAGATATTTGGCAAATACAGACATGCAAAACTAGCATATTATCATGCATTTTTTTGCTTATTTCAAGAACCCAACAACTGTTAAAAGATCAGATTTTAAGAATCAGATATAAACAGAAAGGTAACCCAATAGCAGAGACAACTGCATTTCAAACCAAAACAATTGTGAAAATAATTTAAGTAAATAATTCCAAAATGAAGCAAACTAGTAATAATTTACCCATGAAAAGGCCAACTTCCGAGTTACTATTCAGATAAACACTCGCATTGGAGGGCATGCATCTTTACATCAAACAAAAGTATCGATTGCAAATTACATAAACATTGAGAAAAAACACATTTATTTCTAATCAAACAGAGTCAATAGCATATGCTGACCTGTTACTACCAAAAATTTCCACTCCTTTTTCCAGAAGCCCTTTTTCAATAGGTTTCCACGATTTATTATCATAGGATTGTTGTGTACAAACATTCTCATCCACCAACTCTTCCTTCCTCAAGTTATCATCATTACTAACAACAGGTGGATCAGAAACCATTTCATTTGATGAACGATCAACAGCTTCACCCTGCATTGTACAAAGATTCTTATGAGTCAATAGTTTCCCTTTCTAAACATTCCAGTGTACAAAAACTCAAACTCTTTAGATGGAAACAAGTTTGTCTCTCCATCATCCTAGCAAGCACCAGAAGTTGAATTCAAGATTTCAAGTCACTTGAAGAATAAGCAGCACTCACAATGGAATCAGAATCTGAAACCACTGATTTCTTCTGCCTCTTCTGCAAGCAAACTAGGACCCGTTCTGCCACTCGCTTACTGTTCCTCTTACCAATTCCACCTTTCCCCACAGGTTTAGTTTTAGGTGATGCTGACTGGGAGGCTGAAGCAGCATCCTGTCCAGGACCATTCTCTGAGTCACTACTTTCAGATATGTTCTTTGCATTCGAAGAAGCACTTTCACTTTGGCTGCCCTTTACCCGCCTTCTAGCAGATGGACCACAAGATTTCTTCCTGGATGATATTTGCACACCAGAACCTCCAAAACATTTTTCTTCAACATCTCCCTGCACAGAAGGGGTCAACTTCGAAAACCTCTCTGACTTCAGTGCCAGTGATAAGTTCAAATAACTTTAGCAGTTTGTTACAAAATCTTCATAAATAGATGTTCTAAAAGACCAAATTCATACCAATTTAAAACAATTTGGACCACATGGAGTATTTTCAGCATCAGGAGGGATCCACACAGCTTGTTTCTCAGCCTGTTATTGTATTAAGTTAAGAAATATTCTAACAACCGCATAAGAAATAAACAGCAAATAAAACTTACTGGAAAGACAAGATCCTGAGAACATCCATGCAATCTGCAATCGAAAACCTGCAAAGTGAAATAATAAGGCAGAAAATGAGATATCTAAAGTTGACAAAATGGTATGTTATTTGGTGCACTTCACAATAAAAAGCTTACAAGACATCTTCGGCAGAAAAGATTGTCAAAAGAATCAAGAGCTGCTTCAAGATCTTTTTCCAGAAATGAATTTCCGTTTTGTGGATTCACTTCAGGATCCTCATTCTTAGAAACCCCATTGGCATTTTCTTCATTACTAATAGCTTCATATCTTGCCTGTATAAGATGTTTGACGGTGTTTCATATCTCTGTAAAGCCAGCACAAAGAAAATGGGAAACGGCTGGACAAAGCTTACACTACGACCAGTTTTGATCAGACAAATTGAGAGAAAATTGATGGAAGTGGAAAAGACATGAAGGAACAATAACAATAAACGACATCTCATACCTTAAGTTCACCAGTATTTCTAGAAAAACACTGAGCCAGTGACTCCAGAACAAGATCAGACAAACCAAATTCTTTGACAGTCATGCTGTAAAATTAGAACAAATCTTATGAAATCCACAAAACTGTCTCATATAACAACGATACACTATGCCATGCGATATAATAGTTCAACATCCAAATACAAAAACTCATGTAGTAGTATCATGCAAACACCAAAGAAAACAGGGTCTTTAAAAACATAAATCACAGAAGAAAAGATACAAAGTGCTATGCCTTAATAGATAGCTGGATGCATAGAGAACAACTATAAACCAGGCGTATGAACTTGTTTCTTTTCCAACAAATAATTAATATTACAAATTTAATCAACCAACAGAATCACTTTCTATAGGCAATAGCATGAGTGCATAGAGACCAAACAACAGAATGAAATAAGCTTAAGGACTAATTTCTTTGTACAGTAAAGGACTAAACTTAAAACTACATATTTATTTAACTAACCAATGATATTAAGCAGGAAAATTAAAGCTAAACCATCCCATCAGAAGTGCCTCATTCAGTCAACTAAAAGATATTAAACGTGATTGTACAAATATGCTCTGGTGTATGAGTATCGAGTAAGAGAAAAAGAAAAAGAGTGAACCCTTAACAGTTGGCTATTGAAAAAGCAAATAAAGAATCCCAGAGGAAGAGTCATTCGGATGCTTCAGTCACATGCTATAGAGGTTGAGTAATTATCATTGAAGGGAATGTTGCAGAAAAAGCAGGCAACTAAGATGGTGAGTTATGACTTATAACCTATGAAGCAATGACAGTTCAGAAATAAGATACTTCTATCAAACTTGACGCAACACTTCCATTTTGTTGTGTCAAGGGGTCCATATCTATGTCAATGCTTCTTCCCCCAAAAAAAAAAAAAAGAGCACGCACCCACCAACCAAAGGGTTGGGATCTAATTAATTGGCAAAAATGCAGCAGACACACCAAAAGAGGAAGGCTTTTACTTTAATGAACAATTTCACTGGCCAAATGCAAACCAGGATAAAGTAATCAGACAAAGTATAATTTCAATATCTACCTACTCTAATGAAAAATTGATTCCATGAATTTAAATATTTAATATACAAGAAGCCATACAAAGTTAAAGCAGATCACGGGAAATATGCAATAGCAAAAGTTATTCAATCAGCTTATGCATCAAACAAAAAATAATCTAAAAGAAAACAAAGGAGAGGAGAAAGCATGATTAATTGTTTGCTAAGCTATACCAACCGAAGTATATAATCTTCAGATTCCACAAAATCCTTTTTTTCCTCCTCTTCCTCAATTATTTCCTCCTCACTGTCACTGCAAATTAGTGCTTCTCCACCATTTTGATCGTAATAAATTCTCCTTCGACCTACTACTGACTGATCCTCTGTCATTCTTTGATTTCTACACCAGAATTGACACAATTAACTAACATAAAGATCAATTTTATATTAAAAAAATGTAGAGTAGAAAACCAAGAAATTAAAAAGGTAGAGACTATGATACAATAGAAGAAAACTCAGTATCATATGAAAAGTTAAAGCAAACAAAAAAGTAAAGAGGAAGAGGCTTGCATGCTTTCACGCCCATGTGCAGGAGATTGGGGGTGACAATGAAATTCATCATTAAAAGTAAAGTCTTTAAACACTTTCCCTGCCCATAATTTCTCTCAATGTATGCATACACCTAAGAAATAAGGGATTAGATTGACAAACAAAGGGAGAAATGAGACACAATTCAGTCTATTATTAACCATTAATACAAAAACACACAAAATGAACTGGATTCTTGCTCAATGAGAACAAAAAATACAGTTATCTCAACAAACCTGTCCAGAAAAATCCATGTAGTGTAAGGAGGTAATCTTTTTACTTCTGGTAGCTTGATAGGGCGAACAGCATTCTTCACAGCAACATTAGATCCTAGAAGAACTGCTGTAGAACCATGGCTATCTTCCTGGAAACCGTTGCTCTCCCTTTCTCCATTATTTGCATGAATATCATTGTGCATATCAATTGCATCTTTTTGCCTTTTTGTAAGTAGGTCCAGATTTCCCTTAGTATCAGTGATGCTGCAGCTTTGTCTTTCCATTGATAATTTACAAAGGGGGTTTGTGACATTAACCAGCTTCTGTCTATTGTCTTCCATTCTTTTCTGTATTCAAATATGTACACATTTAATGTGTCATAGCTCACAGTTTATGAGAAATATCCAAGACTTCAAAAATCAATGACTGTACAATCATAGATAAGATGCTGCACCTTTATGGAGATACACCGCTCAGCGGCTATATGTTTCTTTAAAGAATCAATAACCGATAGTACATCCTTAGTAGAAGGAGCTGTGTCTTGTGCTATCTCTTTCTGTGTCAAGACAAGTAGAATAGCATTCTTACAACCATAGTACAAAATTTATGAAACAAATCAGCTAGTTGCACTCAACATGAAGAGATTGCTGGAAACAATTATTCCAAAACAATGCACAGATTGCAGCTCAGTAACCATAATCTTCTGTGCCAGATTCAATTAGATTAAGAAATTAGTGCCAAATACGCTGGGTAAAGAAAACTATGTAACTCAAATTAGATTTCAACACCATTATTTATTCAAGTGTTTGCAGCACATGCACTGGACAATCATGTCAGACACAATGTCAAGAAAGTAATAGGTCTATTTTGTAGCTCGAAAACTATATAAAATTCAACAACTTTGATGACCAAAAAACCGACCACTGGAATAGCATGTTGGCGTGTACACTGAATTATTTACATAACACTTTATCAAAGCATATAACCTGTCCTAAAAGCCACAAAAGTGAGCTGCATTTCCAGTAAGCGGCCATATACACAACGCAACTACATCTTCGCCTAACTTAACATGCATTTAAATCACTCGCCTACAGAGAGTTGTAAGAAAGATATTTCCATACCGAGGGAGCCGTCAGTCAATGCCAATGGAATCATAAAGTATATCCAGAGAGGTGAAAGCTACAAATCTTTATATAGTTACAAAATGAATGAAAGTCCAAATGGCAATTACCATCGGAATCGGAACCGAGTAATTGCCGTGAGTTTCCGAGAGAATGAAGGAATGAATGAACGCATTCAAGTGAAACTAGAGCGAAGTTAGAAAGTATACCGAAGAGTCAGTAGGAGGCTCGGATCTATGAGAAAAAGCGACCGGCTTAGGCTTCGACGCCATTGACGACGGCAATGCTCGTGAAGCGTGTCGGGGCCCGATTCAACAATGGGTAACCGGATCGAGATCCGAATCATGCAGATAGAACGTAAGAGAATAATGTCGAGATACGGAGAAGGGTTGATGATAGAATTGAGTAAAATTGGCGGGCCGAGTCGAAACCCTAGTCACGTCTCAAAATTCTGAAATTGGGGAAACGCTTCAATTTTCTGCCGCTTTGACGAGACATTTTTGTATTTTATATTTCAGTATTTATTACGTACGCGAAGTGACTGGAATGGGGGGAACACGATTTTGAATTATGACACTGTAGAGAACCCATCGCTGGTTGGTTTTTCTATCCTTTTTCATTTCTTAACTCATTTTTTATTTTTATTTGGATTATTCAATGGGCAGTGAAAATTAACAGACGTTTGGTAAGTAGGAAATGAAATAAAAGTAAATATGAAAAGAAAAAGGGAAAAAAATGTATTTGATATGAGATTTTAAAAAAAAGAAATGAGGTTATATGTTGAGTAATTTTACTAAATTACCCTTTTGAGATTAATCAGGCCTTTAATTAGGATAGCATATTACACTTTTCTTCAAAGCTTTTAATCAATCAATTCGCTGAATCAATAAACTTGAACCTCAAACTTAAATCCCATGCAATACTGGTACACCCATTCATGTGAACCTATGACAATTCACAAGAACCCCCATTCTCTCCATTGCTTCCAGCTTCCATCTCACAGTATTGAATCTATCGACTACCATCTTCTTCTTTTTCCCCTTTTAGTAAAGTAAAGTCTCCTTTGATTTTACTCTCATAGAGTAAATCAACTTCTATATGTTTTCAATTACACGGCTCTCACACAACAGAGGAAATAAAAGTGAGAAAAGGATCCAAATTTCCTACCTTAATTGTCTTAAAAAATATCACCCAAAAACTTCATTAAATATGCTTTAATATTGATTGCTGCCCAGAATAGAAATTCACAGTCATGCCCAAACACGCCAGGAGCAATAGGGTGGAATTTCGTCCTTAATAAGCCAAATTCTAGGTTTTGACCTTCTCGATCAGCAAGGAAACTGGACGAGGAATAAGAGAAAAACGAAAGAAGGGGTATTCACGGTGGTTTAGCAATGAAGAGGACGGGTTCATTGATTGATTTCTCTCATCATCCTTTCTTTGTTCCCTTAGCTCTGTCCATCACGCTGTCGTGCTCCACCATTTGAGAACCAATCTGAGTTGAAAACACGGACACGTAGTCAATGGTGAGGCAACAAAGTAGGACGAGAAGGCATCAAAGGTGAGGAGTGTCACATCCCAAAAATTGAGTATGTGAAAAGATACTACTCATTTGATGTAATTCTCAAACATACGTTATATACATATATTCTGTAAGGTTTTACATTCAACCTTAATCATTCATTCCACACTACAGAATTATATTCATCTGATAAGCAAATATAGACATACATAGTCTGATATTTCTATCTCATCGCAAGCCTAGGAGACCTATAGAAAATACAGAGCTTTTCTAATATCCACATTAATAAGTACTGGTGTCCCACCAGACAGAAATAGAGAATAATCCCAAGGGGCTTCTAATCTTCAAACAGATTCTCTTCTTCTCTGTTTTCTGTATCTGAAAAAAATAATCATAGGGAGTGTGAGTTTATTTAAAAACTCAGTAAGTAAATAACTGTACTATATAAAATATCAAAAGTACAAATACCACATTTACTCATATAATTAATTATCTTATACATCGAGTAGTATGGGACTCTAACCCTTTCAAACTCATGAATAAGATTTCATAGATATACACCGAGTAGTATGGGACTTTAACCCTTTCAACTCGTGTATAGATTTCATAGATATGCACTGAGTAGTATGGGACTTTAACCCTTTCACACTCGTGTATAAGATTTCTTAGATATACACCGAGTAGTATGGGACTTTAACCCTTTCACACTCGTGTATTAGATCCCGTAGATCTTTACTCATTAATAAAATAGTGAGAATTCATCACATAGTACAATTGTCATGAAATAAATAGTTTCTTCATACTCTTATTTCTACTGATCATCATATACTCCCATATGAAAAATTAATTGCTTATTATCCAAATAATATTGTAAATGAGACTTATATTGTACTTTGACTAGTAATATCAAAGTAGCTGAGCAAGGTTATTCACTCACCTTGATGTTTGTCCAACTTTACCTTGTTCCACACTAGAATTTGTGTAGGAAAATTTCCTAGTAAAATATATTACAAGGAATCATAAGAAAGGAAACAAAATCACGAAAATACGTAAAATTTTCTGACTGCTACAGTAACGGGTTGCTACAGTACGGTTTGCTACAGTAACGGTTCACTACAGTACCGGTTCGCTACAGTAACGTTGACTGCTACAGTACCATTGACTGCCGACACTACAGTACTGCTACAGTAACCCGAAGAAAATTTTCCAGATTTTGTTTCGAAATCCCTGGTTGCTACAGTAACTCGGTTTTGCAGAAAAATCTTTCAAAAATTCATCCTTTCCTTTCTTGTTTCAAAACCAGAATTTCAACTCTTTTAACCGATTATAACTCAAATATAACTTCTAAAACAACTGAGATTCATGAATTATCATCAAAATCTTCAAGAACAAAACCTCCTCTGATCTTCTACATAAACTGAAATTTAAGGAAAATAATCGGATTAAAGCTTACCTTTGATCCTTACAAAGCTTTTGAACCGAACAAATAATCGAACTTCTGAAGATCAAGGAAAGGATTTGAGAAGAAAATGAAGAACTGAGAAAGAATCTTTTCTGCTTCCTTCGGCTGAGTGAAAAATATGAAGTTACTATTGAAACTTTATATTAAATATTTCTAATGGGTTATTCAATAACTCATGGGTATCCATAACCCAACATCCAAACTCATCCAGTCAATTTACAATAAATGGATTAATTGACCATTCTGCAACCACTTTTCCATGAATTTCACCATTCTTAGAATATATCCCTCATTGTGCAAATATTTAGTCCAGTCATTTAACTCAATTTTCATAAATAATATTCAAAGAGAACAATTAAATATGAAAATTAAAAATGACCAAAATAAATAACTAAAGTAACGTTGTAGAATTCTAAAATACTCTTAAGCGAATTATATTCTGAAATTAACGGGTATTACATTCTACCCCCCTTAAAAGAATTCGGTCCTCCGAATTAAAATCTTACCTTAAGTTTCAAATAAATGTGGATAGTTTTTCCACATCTCATCTTCTGCCTCCCACGTAGCTTCCTCGCGAGAATGATTTCTCCAAAGAACCTTGACAGTAGGAATTTCTTTGGTACGCAATTTCTTGACTTTTCTATCAAGGATAGCTACTGGTACCTCTTCGTAGGTGAGAGTTTCATCAAAATGAACTTCTTGGGGTTGAATGACATGAGAAGGATCAGGAAGATACTTCCGTAGCATGGACACATGAAATATTGGATGAACTCCCTCTAGGTTGGAAGGTAGGTCTAGGCGATATGCCACATTACCCACTCTGTCTACAACCTCATATGGGCCAACATACCTCGGACTAAGCTTGCCTTTCTTCCCGAATCTCATTACTCCTTTCATAGGTGAGATTCGTAAGAAAACCATATCACCTATTGCAAATTCAAGGTCACGTCGTCGGTTGTCCGCATAAGACTTCTGTCTTCTCTGAGCAGTTAACAACTTCTCTCTGATCAGTTTAACTTTATTTATATCTTCCTGTATCATCTCAGGTCCAAATATTTTGGTTTCACCAAGTTCAAACCAACCTATAGGAGATCGACACCGTCTCCCATACAAAGCCTCAAAAGGTGCCATCTGAATACTGGCTTGGTAACTGTTATTATAAGCAAATTCAATAAGAGACAAATGATCTTCCCAACTTCCACTGAAATCCATCACACAAGCTCTTAGCATATCCTCTAAAGTCTGAATTGTCCTTTCGGACTGTCCATCAGTCTGAGGATGGAATGCTGTGCTAAGATTCACTTTGGTACCCAAAGCCTCTTGAAAGACTTTCCAGAACCGAGAAGTAAACTGAGGTCCTCGGTCTGATATAATGGATATTGGTACACCATGAAGTTTCACTATTTCTTTAACATAAATTCGAGCAAGTTTTGCTACACTGAAAGTGGTATGAACAGGAAGAAAATGTGCTGACTTAGTAAGTCGATCCACTATGACCCATATTGAGTCATTTCCTTTTGTTGACCGAGGTAAACCTACTACAAAATCCATAGTGATCCTTTCCCACTTCCATTCGGGAATATCTAGTTTTTGCATCAATCCAGATGGTCGTCGATGTTCAGCTTTAACTTGCTGACAAGTCAAACATCGAGCTACAAAGTCAGTCACGTCTCGCTTCATGCCCTCCCACCAGTAAACTTGTTTCAAGTCCTGATACATTTTCACAGCACCAGGATGTACAACGTAGGGCGAACCATGAGCTTCCATTAAGATTTCATGTTTCAAAGATTCAATGTTGGGGACACAGAGTCTCCCATTAAACCATAAGACTCCTTCTTCATCTACCAAGAAACTTGGTGCTAGACCTTGCCTTGCCTTATCTCTGATTTTGACCATATCAATGTCATTTTCTAAAGTTGCTTTTACTTTTTCTACAAGGGATGATCTAACTGTTAAATGAGCCAGAAATGTACCTGACTCAGTGATCTCGAAGAATACTCCATCAGCTTCCAACTCTTGTAGTTCATGTATTAGAGACCTCCTTATAGTGGCAATGTGAGCTAAACTTCCCATAGACTTTCGACTTAGAGCATCAGCCACTACATTTGCTTTACCTGGATGGTAAAGGATGGTACAATCATAATCTTTCAGAAGTTCCATCCACCTTCGTTGCCTTAGATTGAGATCTCTCTGCTCAAAAATGTACTTAAGGCTTTTGTGATCTGTAAAAATTTTACAAGTTTCCCCATACAAGTAATGTCTCCATATCTTTAGGGCAAACACTACAGCTGCCATTTCCAAATCATGAGTGGGGTAATTCAATTCATGCTTTTTAAGCTGACGTGAGCCATAAGCTATGACTTTACCATGTTGCATCAACACACACCCTAAGCCTATCTTTGAGGCATCACAGAATACAGAGTAACCCCCTGGTCCTGATGGTAAAATTAAGACTGGTGCAGAAGTTAAACACTCTTTCAATTGGGTGAAACTTTGTTCACATGAATCATCCCAAATGTATTTAACATTCTTTCGGGTTAACTTATTTAATGGAAGAGCCGTCTTAGAGAAATCTTTGACAAAGCGACGGTAATACCCTGCTAAGCCAAGAAAACTACGTACTTCAGACACAGTTGTTGGTCTAGGCCACTGTTTAACTGCTTCAATTTTACTTGGATCTACATGAATGCCTTCTTGAGAAATAACATGTCCCAAAAATGTTACATGACTCATCCAGAATTCACATTTTGAGAGCTTTGCGTACAACTGATGCTCTCTCAAAGTCTGAAGCACTATTTTCAAATGTTCAGTATGTTCTTCATGACTCTTTGAATATACCAAAATATCATCAATAAACACAATTACAAACTTATCAAGGAATGATTTGAACACTCTGTTCATTAAATCCATAAATGCTGCTGGTGCATTTGTCAACCCAAAAGACATCACAAGAAACTCATAATGTCCATACCGTGTACGAAAAGCAGTCTTAGGTATATCATCACTCTTAATTCGTAACTGATGATATCCAGACCTTAGATCAATCTTTGAGAAGTATTTTGCTCCTTGAAGCTGATCAAACAAATCATCTATCCTTGGTAAAGGATACTTATTCTTCACTGTGACTTTATTCAGCTGACGATAATCTATACATAATCTCATAGAACCATCTTTCTTTTTCACAAAAAGAACAGGAGCACCCCAAGGTGAAAAACTTGGGCGAATGAACCCTTTGTTTAACAAATCTTCCAATTGTTCTTTGAGTTCTTTTAGCTCAACAGGAGCCATACGATAAGGTGGAATAGAAATTGGTCTTGTGTCTGGGACCAAATCAATACTGAACTCAATATCTCTTTCTGGCGGTAATCCAGGTAAATCTTCTGGGAACACATCTGGGAATTCATTAACCACATGAATGTCTTCTAACTTCTGTTCTTTCTTTTCTAAATCTTTGATAAAAGCTAGAAATCCCTGACATCCCTTTCGCAACATACGCTGGGCACTTAACATAGATATCATGTTGCAAGGTACATCACTTCGATCTCCTTGAAACACAAAATTACTCCTCCCCGGTATATTAAAGGAAATAACTTTGTCACGACAATTTATAGTAGCATGACAAGAAGATAGCCAGTCCATCCTTAGAATCACATCAAAATCTAACATATTGAGAACCATAAGATCTATCTCAGTTTCCATGCCTCCAACGATTATTTTACAAGAACGATAACATGTTTTAACCATCAAAGTCTCTCTCATCGGTGTGGAAACCAAGAATGGTTCTTTAAGAATAATCGAATCAATTGCAAATCTCTTGGCAAATAGGGGTGACACATATGAGTGAGTAGAACCGGGGTCAAACAAAATACGTGCAGCAAAAGTATTAACAGATAATATACCTGTAACTACAGCATTGGATGTTTGAGCATCCTGTCGGGTTAGAGCATATATTCTTGCATTTCCTCTGCCAGCAGCTTGTTTTCCACGGTCACCTTGGCCTCTTCCAGAACCTCTTCCCATACTACCCCCTGTTGAAGGGGTTGGTGTTTGAGTAATAGATTGTGGTCGAGGTGGCAAAGTAGACCCTTGACCTGGTCTTGTCATGAGCTGAGGGCACTCCCTTATAAAATGTCCTTTTTGTCCACAGTGAAAACAGCCTGTACCAACAGTGTTTAACCTGCATTCTCCGAAGTGAAACTTTCCACATTCAGGACATTGAGGTTTTTCCCTTCTACCTTGAGTACCTCCTCTACTAGAAGAGCTAAAACCACCCCTGCTCTCTGAACGAGGCTTAGCCACACTGGCTGTAGAATAAGTTGACTTAGTAGGAGTGGCTGGAGCATTTTGTGATGCAGTAGAGGGTTTCAAAGTTCCTGAGTCTTCCCCTTGATCAAAAGATCTTCTATATCTAGCTTTCTTCTTTTGACGATATTCTTCTTTATTCTTTGACCTCTTTTCCATTCTTCGGGCCACATCAACAACCTCTGAGTACGAAGAGTAATCGTTCATATTAGAACCCACTTGATCATATAAGGCATCACGAAGCCCTTCCACAAACTTTTCTATTTTCTTCCTTTCAGAAGGAATGATTTCAGGGGCATATTCAGATAATTTAACAAACTGAGCTGAATATTCATCAACAGTCATGGTTCCCTGCCGTAGATACAGAAAATCTCTGGCCCTGGATGATCGTTCACTTGCCGGAAGAAATTCATCCATAACCAATCTGTAAAATTCTGTCCACATAACTGGCGGTGCGCCTTGAATTCTAGCTTTCTTCCAGTTCCTCCACCATTTACCAGCCCTACCTTTTAACTGAAAGGAAGTGAATTCTACCTTTTGAGTAGGAGAACACCCTATAGCATCACAGATTGCTTCACAATCTTCAAGAAAACATTGTGGGTCCTCTTTGGGATCTTCCCCTGAAAAAGTAGGAGGCCTCATTTTCTGGAATTCAGACATTCTTACCTCTCTTACATTAACTCCTCCCGCTAACGGAGCTGGTGGTACATTTTCAGCTTCAACAATAAGAGGATCCACTGGCAGGTTAGCTTGTGCAGCTCGACCTCTCATTTCAGCCTCAAATCGGTCAAATCGTTCATTCATCAAATGAATCACATGTGCAATAGTTGCATTACCGACATGAGCATCAGGTTCGACTCTTCTTGCTTGCTCACTAGTTGCGCCCTCAGTACTTTGAGCATGTAAACTATCACCACGGTTAGGATCATCTTGCACATGTACTGATGGATTTATGGCCCTCCTTGGACCCATATGCTCATTATTATTAGAAGATCCTTCTGACATTGATCTGTCACAGATCTACACACATAACAAACAATTTTCAGACATAAACAAAATATCACTTACTAGCCCCACTGAGAAGTTATCTATAAAATGACGTTATACTCTACAAGGTCTTTTATGGAACCTAATCCTATGGTCATGCCGCGGCTCATGACAATAGGGAAGGGCCCACAAAGATCACTTTGCTCTGTACTCTATAGGGGACCTATAAAACCTTTCTTCTGATACCAAATTTGTCACATCCCAAAAATTGAGTATGTGAAAAGATACTACTCATTTGATGTAATTCTCAAACATACGTTATATACATATATTCTGTAAGGTTTTACATTCAACCTTAATCATTCATTCCACACTACAGAATTATATTCATCTGATAAGCAAATATAGACATACATAGTCTGATATTTCTATCTCATCGCAAGCCTAGGAGACCTATAGAAAATACAGAGCTTTTCTAATATCCACATTAATAAGTACTGGTGTCCCACCAGACAGAAATAGAGAATAATCCCAAGGGGCTTCTAATCTTCAAACAGATTCTCTTCTTCTCTGTTTTCTGTATCTGAAAAAAATAATCATAGGGAGTGTGAGTTTATTTAAAAACTCAGTAAGTAAATAACTGTACTATATAAAATATCAAAAGTACAAATACCACATTTACTCATATAATTAATTATCTTATACATCGAGTAGTATGGGACTCTAACCCTTTCAAACTCATGAATAAGATTTCATAGATATACACCGAGTAGTATGGGACTTTAACCCTTTCAACTCGTGTATAGATTTCATAGATATGCACTGAGTAGTATGGGACTTTAACCCTTTCACACTCGTGTATAAGATTTCTTAGATATACACCGAGTAGTATGGGACTTTAACCCTTTCACACTCGTGTATTAGATCCCGTAGATCTTTACTCATTAATAAAATAGTGAGAATTCATCACATAGTACAATTGTCATGAAATAAATAGTTTCTTCATACTCTTATTTCTACTGATCATCATATACTCCCATATGAAAAATTAATTGCTTATTATCCAAATAATATTGTAAATGGGACTTATATTGTACTTTGACTAGTAATATCAAAGTAGCTGAGCAAGGTTATTCACTCACCTTGATGTTTGTCCAACTTTACCTTGTTCCACACTAGAATTTGTGTAGGAAAATTTCCTAGTAAAATATATTACAAGGAATCATAAGAAAGGAAACAAAATCACGAAAATACGTAAAATTTTCTGACTGCTACAGTAATGGGTTGCTACAGTATGGTTTGCTACAGTAACGGTTTGCTACAGTGTCGGTTCGCTACAGTAACGGTTCACTACAGTACCGGTTCGCTACAGTAACGTTGACTGCTACAGTACCGTTGACTGCCGACACTACAGTACTGCTACAGTAACCCGAAGAAAATTTTCCAGATTTTGTTTCGAAATCCCTGGTTGCTACAGTAACTCGGTTTTGCAGAAAAATCTTTCAAAAATTCATCCTTTCCTTTCTTGTTTCAAAACCAGAATTTCAACTCTTTTAACCGATTATAACTCAAATATAACTTCTAAAACAACTGAGATTCATGAATTATCATCAAAATCTTCAAGAACAAAACCTCCTCTGATCTTCTACATAAACTGAAATTTAAGGAAAATAATCGGATTAAAGCTTACCTTTGATCCTTACAAAGCTTTTGAACCGAACAAATAATCGAACTTCTGAAGATCAAGGAAAGGATTTGAGAAGAAAATGAAGAACTGAGAAAGAATCTTTTCTGCTTCCTTCGGCTGAGTGAAAAATATGAAGTTACTATTGAAACTTTATATTAAATATTTCTAATGGGTTATTCAATAACTCATGGGTATCCATAATCCAACATCCAAACTCATCCAGTCAATTTACAATAAATGGATTAATTGACCATTCTGCAACCACTTTTCCATGAATTTCACCATTCTTAGAATATATCCCTCATTGTGCAAATATTTAGTCCAGTCATTTAACTCAATTTTCATAAATAATATTCAAAGAGAACAATTAAATATGAAAATTAAAAATGACCAAAATAAATAACTAAAGTAACGTTGTAGAATTCTAAAATACTCTTAAGCGAATTATATTCTGAAATTAACGGGTATTACAAGGAGCTTGAATGCTAGGGTAGCATGGGAGGGCAAATTGGTATTTCAAATCCATTTCCCACTTCCTTCCTCACTTTTCATTGCTTCATGGAGGGAACAAGGCCATCCAAAAAATGGGAGAGTGGAAAGCAATATGGGAAAGCAATTTATTGTACATATTGTATACCAAATGATGGAGAAGATCATAGTGACAGACGATTCCGTACAAAAGACAAAAGGAACACGTAGCAAACACAACATAAAATACTGGGACATTGAATAAAATTGGGTTTACTTAGTAAAAATACTAAAATCACTTTTTGCTTTTAGTTTTGTTACTTGAATTTATGTTGCCATAATAGTCGATGAATAAAACCTATTTGAAATACTAAGATCAATGAAGTTCTAGATACACTCAAATCCTAATTATCATATCATTGGAACTAAAAAATTATTTTTTTTTGGCAAAAGGGTACTATATACACTTAATGTTTACCCCAATTTTCATTTATGCTCCTGAGGTTTTTTTGTCTGATTATGCCCTTGATCTTTCAATTTTTATCATATATGTCATTTTCAGTTAACTTCGTTAAGTAGATTAACAGAAATGCTAACTAGGCTTTCACGTAGCAAAATTCTTCTACCACATCATGTACTATATTCCAAAATTACAAAAAAAAATGTCATTACTAATAATTTTTTTTAAAAAAAGTCTTATCTCTCTCTCTTTCTCCCCAATCAGGAGTTTTAGAGAATGGATTCAGTCCTTTTGCCAGACCTAGCCCCTTTGCCAGAACAGTACCCATTCAACCTAAACTATAAACCACTCCATATGATTCAACCCTATCGCCTCCTCCATCACCACCTCTGATCAACAACACAACGACTTCCCTCCCTTTAAAGCCGTGTTATACCCAAAATCAAATGTCACTACAGCACAATGAGGAAGATCTAGCACCTATCTCACTTTCCTTTCTCAACTCCAACTCTGCAAATTTGTCGCTTTCATTTAATCTAACCAGCTCGCCATCTAATCAGCCTATGTTTAAATCTGTAAATGCCATTGAAACAAAAAATCCGATCTCTCCTTCATCTCCCCTTTTATCGAAACCTTCTTACTGTGATATCCTTTCACCTCAACCTAAACAAACCTTCACAAAAGCCTCTCTTCCTACTGACCCCTTCATATAAAACCCTCTACGAACCCCTCTAAAATGTTCAAATAATTTAATCACCTTTTCCCCTGAAGCAACAACTACTCCTCACTCAGTACTAGGAAAGAGCCCTGGTTATTAGAATCTTAGGAAAATATAGAGACTTCTCTTCCATAAAGCAGAGACTTTTCAATCTTTGCAAAATAAAATGAGCTATGGAATGCAAGGAAATGGGTTATGGTTTCATTGCAATTCACAATCTTCTTGAGGATGACAGAATGATAATAAGAAAGAGGGTGGGTCGTGCGAAGGTGAAGACGAAGAGAGAGCAATGTTGAGGGAGAAGACAAGAGATAGATTAACGAAGCTACTCTAATCTTTGAAGACTAAATTGCCATCATTGTCAAGAAAAAGCCAGCAGAGAATTTAGGAAAATGAGAAGTGAGGGAGGGAGAGGAAGAAGAAGGAGGTGAAGACAGAGAGAAAGAGAGAGGGAGAGTAAACAAAGAAGGTAAAGAGAGAAAGAGATGAGACTTTTTTTTTAATTATTAATAATGGCATTTTTGTAATATTGGAATATGGGTCCGCGTGGCAGGTGATTTGGCAGAAAAATTTTGCCATGTGAAAGACCAGTCAGCATTTTTGTTAACCTACTTAATGGAGTTGACAGAAAAGGGCATATATGATTAAAAATTGAAAGATCAGGGGCATAATCGAGCTTTAAAAAAAACCTCAAGGATATAAATGAAAATTGAGGTAAACGATAGGGGCATATAGTATCATTTTGCCTTTTTTAAAATAAAATAATTTTATTTTATTTTAAATAATATAAAAACCTTTTTCAAAATAAATAATTTAACATATCCTTAAAAATAACATTGATTCTTGTATTAAATAATAGTTTGATTTATTTTTTAATTTAATTCCTAAACTTTGATTTGTTGTAATTTGGTCCTTATAATTTCTCAATACTTAAAAATAAGTCCCCACCATTAAACAACTTAACAATTCTGTTAAGAGCGACATAGTTGACATTGTAGAGTATAATGTGGTAAGCCTAATTAGTAAATAAAAGTGATAACTCAATTTCATAAAAGTTACTTAATCCTTTTTTCTTTTGCCTAAAATTTGAATGAATTGGCTAATTTAGAGTCTTTTTATAGTGTATAGTCCTTTTATTTGGAGGGTCAAAATAGTAATTTACTCTTAATTTTTTTTCGAAAGATCGTTTAAATTTATAGTAACACTTATGTTTATCAATATATATTTAAGATCATAAATGTTGGTTGGTTCAAGTGGTTCACTTCTTGTTTTTCTTAAGCAATGATAATTTTATTTTGTAAAGTTATTTAACCATATTTATGATTAAAAAATTGAGAAAAATCATGGTTTCGAGTCCTTTTGTGAATTAATTTAGTCTTTTTATTTTGAATTTTTAATTTCATAAGGAGTTAGTCTTTTTTAAGGATTTGTCTTAGGATTTAGCTCATATTAGGATTTATAATTTATTGTGGTTGTTTATTTTGGTTTAAGATTTGTAATTTAACTTATATTAAGATTTATTTTCGTTAGTTTTTCTCAAGATTTAACTCATATTAGGATTTATAATTTATTTTGATTATTTATTGTTGTTTCTAGGGACTTAAAAGAAAATAAGATGGTATTGATGATTTGGCAAGTATACTAATTGTATAAGTAATATAGTGAAATTAGAGTAAAAGTATCATTCCCATAGGGATTAGGGTGTCAAGTACTCGAGAGACTATCGTAAACATTATTTAGACGATTTTTTCAAGTGAGATTTAAATCTTGAAATGGAGCGTAAAGTAAGTTCAAGGTAGCTGTGAGTTGTATGACTATATAGACTCTAAACACACAATAGAAACAACAAGTTTAACAACCTAGGATTGCTAATCTCCCTTTGTTTTCTTTAGTTTTTGATCTCTCTCCTTCTTATCTTCACCATCCATACATACTAATCTAGGATACTGAATTGCTTGGATGAATTTTCCCAAATACCAAAGAAGACTAAACCAAAGATTTCATAATTCCTTATGCAGTCTTAGGTTTCATTAGTGCTCAAACCCTAATTTGACTATGTGAAGTCAATGTTGATATTCCTGTAATATTAACAAATCTATCACCTCAAACATTTAAGATTCAAGACTCACACTACTCATTCTATGGTCTAGGGTTTCACATTCCTTTCCCAAGTGTAGCAAAACCACCAAACAATCTATTAAATTGATCAATTTTAATGAAAGCAAGAAGATAAGAATGAATAAACATGTATTAATGACCAAATAATTACAAGAAGTCAAGAGATTTACAAAACCTAATTCTAACTAGGGTTCATAGCAATCCTAGTATGGGAAATTAGCTACACATGTTTACAAAACAAAGAAAATAAGAGGAGAGAAGAGAAAACCCCATGAATCCAAGTTAGGTGGAAGAAGAGATGCCCCAATCTTCACCAAAAGCTAGTTCACCTTGCTTATAGAGTTCAAATCGACATCTCCCCTCGGTCTCTAACTCAGAATGAGCTAAAAATTTCATCCCAAATACCTTTTAAAGCCTCCAGTACGTGATAGTAAAATGGGTCATGTGCTTAAGCGCATAACTTTCTTGCTTAAACTTGATTCAACCTGAATAAATCCCTTCTTCAGCACGAGCATTTCGCTTAAGCGCACTATTTTTCTGCTTAAGCACAAAAATGACAAAACAAGTCTTTATTTTTTTCACACAGCCCATTTAAGTGTGCGTTTTTCCTTGCTTAAGCATGATAATGACAAAGATCAGCAAATTTCCAGAGCTTTTCCCACTTAAGTGTGTTTCATCTCGCTTAAGCGCATTAAAGGTAGAATTGAATCTTCATTTTGAGCCCCTTTTGCCTTTACTAAGGACTACTTCTTTCCCTTTTGTTCTCGGCTTTGGGTTTCTCATGCTTCAACATCATTTTTCCAACCATGAGATCTACAAAAACACAATCTCCATTAGACCTACATTTATAACCAAAAAGAATGATTAAATGCAAAAAATTGCATTTCTAACCTAAGGTGTGTGTGCAACTATCAAAAGTCAGGTGTTATAGTCTTAACATTAGCCAAAAGTACACAAAAAGTATCCAAAATTCCATAGAATTTATATGAATGCTGAGGACTTATCAATCCCCCAAACTTGAACTTTTACTCTTCCTTGAGTAAAGCATTTAAAAATAGGTTAGAATTAAGAAGTTAAGATGCAAGCAAAGCTTAACCTCTCTTTTAAAGCCTTCAAGCGCTAATTTTCAAAAATTACAAAGATATGAAATTTAAGCAAGTCTACACATATCCTCAGGTTCTAAAGTAAACAAAGCTTCCTCAAAAGTTCTTGAAGTGTGTGAGTGCTTTAGCCAAAATTTAATTTTATGCACATATTCAATTGAAATTTCAAATAATTTAAAAGGAATTGAAACATTCATTTTTGTAAATTCCATATACCCATCCTTTTCCTCTTTCTCCGCTAGGCTAAATCTTGCATCATTCTTTGATCAGAAGAACTTTTAAGCTTGTAACTTGGCCTTAGGTAATGGCTGCCAATAGAAGGATATAGGACAATACAAATATCAAGAGTTATAAATTAGCATAAATAAGTATGACTCCTTTCATTTTCTTTACTTCCCATCTCTTCTTTGATCCCTTAACTTTTCTTCTTCCCAACTTCCTCAAAATGCACTTTTCATCAATATATTTTTCATGTCTCATAAGATGAAATGATGCAGTATCATAATAATTTGTTGTCATACTCAATCTTCATAGATTTGCATGTCTCTCAAGAATAACAACTTCAATTTATTCTTATTTTCTTTTTGTTTTCTTTGACTTCATTTCTTGTCCACTCTTTGATTTGCTTGTCTTATACATCTTCATAAGTAACATCTCTTTTCCAAATATCATATATGCTATTACTCTCTTGAAAAAGGGTTTGGGGCTAAAGTGGGTAAAAGAAAGAATTAACAAGGAAAAAATTTTATCAAATAAAAACTCAAAATAAGGATTAATGGGCAGCATAATAAAAGGATAGTTTGAAATGCTCAATCACGCAAAGAAAATGCCTAAATCATTTTCCAAAACAATGCAGATTTTAGAAATTTCATCTTAAGAGAGTTCAAACATAGGTTCTAGAGTTTTTAAAATTGAAAAATAACTATACTAATTAAACTACAAGAAATTTCTATGAACAAATGTATTTAAATAATTTCTAGCTAATTGTGCTTAAGAATTTTCAAAAACTCCAAGGAAGCAAAGTTTACTAAATAAACCTAACATAAGAATAGACTTAGCAAAAATTCTCATGCTAAGCAACATGTAAACAACAAGTTTATCATAAGGCTTTTACAAGAGACAAATTCTAGCTAGCCAATCTAAGCAAAAATAAATAATAGACAAGGCTAGAGAATAAGTTCAATGCATTCATACATTTCTAAGGATCATAAAAATCCTCCCCCAAACTTAAGGTAAACATTGTCCTCAATGGTTGAATAAACAAAGAAAAAAGAATATATAAACAAAAAGGGATTTGGAGGGATGGAAAAGCTAATAGAATCAATATGAAAATTAAACTAAAATAGCATTCACATCATTAGTTAACATACAATGTCTTAACCAAAAAGAGACGTCGATCCAAATAGTCCAAAAAGAACAAGTTAATACAAAAAGTTAAATACCATAAACATTTACTGAAGTTCAAATACATTAATCACAAAAACAGAAATATAATAAAAATACACAATCTAACTATCTTCCTCATCAACTCCTTCTGCTTCTTCTGGATCTCTTCCTTCTTCTTCAGTATCTTCTTATTCTTCCTTACCTCCACCATTCTAGGATAAATCCCACCCTTTAGTGTTGATCCCATTTTGATTAGCTTATGCTTTTTCCATGCATCTCCGATAATGCCACATATTCTTCATCATGAGCTCAAGACCAGAGACATGTTGAGCAAAGGACTCAAGGGTGATGGTGGGAACTTGGGTGGTAACTTGGGAGGGTTGAGGGCCATTAAGAGGTCTAGGAGCTTTACTCGCAGAAGCATCTTCAGTAGCAAACTTATCCAAAAGCTCCTTTTTGATGAGCTTGGGAGAAGAAAGCAAGGTCTACCCCTTCATGGGCACTTTTCTGGGCAACACACAATTTAGTAATGAGGTAAGTCTAACCCAAAATGCTCACTTTCGCCTGTGCCAAGGCTTCAATATTCTTTGCTATCAACAAGCCCAAATCCTTAAATTTTCCCTCAATTATGCAGAAAATCAGAGTGACCCTCTTCACGTTGACATCTGAGGTATTAGTGGTCGAGAAAAGGTTGGATTAAGTTGAAGTACACTATGCTTTGTCAATAGAAGAAGGTCAGATCTATTTAGCTTTAGAGGCACATTCTTTCTGCCTAAAACCCATTATGCACCAGGTATGCACAATGTGTCAATCACTCTATCAAGGTTCGTAGGGATATCATCTATGTGATGATGGTAAAGGCAAAAAGTTGATCTAATCCTAAAATGTTTGTTGATAGTTTCAGCAGAAAAATCAACTTCAATACCTTTAACCATATTTTTGTAATCCCTTATACCTTCATTCTTGAACCTCCTAGCATTGGCATAAAATTCTTGTACAACTAGTAAACAACTAGTGTGTTTTTCGATGAAGACATAAGGACCCCAACCTCTTTTTGTAATTTGCTCTAGAATCTTAGGACACTCACCAGGTTTGAGTGCAATTACTCTCTCCCTAACATTTTTTCCGAAGCAAACTTTGTCCTTAAACTAATTCTTGTTGTCACATCCTCAATAGTGAGTCCGATTCAAGTTATCTCTAAGTTAAAAACATCGTCAAGGTCTTATACAAAGAAACCTTAAGTAATATTCATATTTACACATAGTCCGTCCACAAAATCCTAGGAGGCTTATGTGACCACAAAGCTACTTCTAAAGCTTACAAAATAATAGAATACAAAGGAACCAACCGAAAATACAAGAGGGTTGGTTTAAGATAAACTAGTTATTCCCTTGGACAATCCCCAGCGTCAGCTAAAAATTCTGAAATGTTGTAAAATAACAGGATGAGTAATGAAATACTCAGTGAATGGATAACATTATCAATCAAAAGTAAATTTAGCAATTAGTATCATAAAGATATCATTGAATTAAACTCACATCAGTTACCAATGATATACACAGTATAAATTATTCAGTGCCAAACACAAATCCCGTACCAACCGGGTCATCCACGGTACCAGTGGATCGTTGCCCGCGGCCCTCTGGCCGCATCCACCCTTATCTCTCCATGAAAGATATATCTCCACCCTTATAACTCCTGTAACTTCTCTCGTGGGGTGCACCACCACAAAAATATTATAACAATGTCATACCATAACGCAAGTATTCACACAACCTCAACATAATAACGGCAATGTCAACATTAACTTTACATATTTTATAAGAATTAACATTTAATCAAACAAGAGGTTTGAAATCCACAATACCTTTAAATACAAGGAATACAAGTCCTTGATAATGAATACACAATATACCGTTTAAGTCCACTTTCTCAATTTTCTTTATGATACTTGATGACAATACTTTTAAAGAAATATAGATGAGATAAGGTTATCACACTCACCTCGAATGTGGCCCTAACTACCTTTATTTTTGCAGCTAAATTATGAGAGGTGTTAGGAAATAACTCTAAAAGATTTCCTAAAATGCAAATAAGATGAAAAAATAAAGAATACATTAGAATTTTCAAGTGAAACTTTCTAATAGTATCGTATTTACAAAAAATAAAGTCTGGATGTAAGAGTTATGAACATTTTAAAACTGATGCTACAGTGACGGTTAACGGTCAACTGTCAACGCAGCTACAGTATTGTTGACTAAGTCAATGCTACAGTAATGTTGACCGAATCAATGCTACAGTAACATTGACCAAGTCAATGCTACAGTAATGTTAACAGAGTCAATGCTACAGTAGCCGAGAGAATTTGGAAGAATTTTCCAGATGAACAGTATTTCTGGAAATTTTCTGGAAAATTTCCAGAATGAACAGTAATGTTTTTCGTGTTCTTCATCTAAAAATCCTAAAATCATATCTAAAACAACATTTCTTTTGATTTCTTCCATGGGTTTTGTTTCTCAATGTCTAATGAGTATTTTAACACCAAAACCCCCAATTTTTACTAACAATCCAAGCTCAAATCTCAAATTTTCATCAAGAACACTAACTTTTTTCAAATATCCAAATTTTACGAATTTCTCCTAGTTTTCTCCAAATTTCTTGTTCTAATAACATCATAAACCACCTAAGAATGTTTTAGATTAACATCCACACTTAAATTCGTCCATTAAAACTCAAAATCTTAATTTTCTTACATAGGTCTGAAAATGGAGAAAAAGAGAAATAGAGTAGATAAAACTTACCTCTTTACCTCTAGAACTCTTGAGAATCAGAAGTATGGTTAGAAAATACAAGATCGCCGGATGAAAATTTGAGAAATGATTGAAGAAGGGAAGAGTGGTCGATGAAGAGAAGATAGAGATGTCTCGGGGAGGAAAGAAGGAAGAGAGGAGATGAGTCTAATAATTGTACGTGTGGGTCCCACCAATTTCTTTTTGATTAAAATTGATCATAGCTACTCTAACTTGTAAGATTTGTTCACTTAGGTCCTTGATTATTTATAAAAATTTCCTAAATTAAAAATTGAAATTTTTATTCCCAAATTTTCTTTACTAATTCAAAGAAAGAAAATATTTTTCACGTAATTAAATTTATCGATAAACTTCAAAATAGATTTTTAATATTCATACACATTATTGGGGCATTACACTTGTGCTCTAGGGTTCTAAACCTAGATTTGTCAAAAGGAATGGAACTACAAAACCCAACTTTTTCTTTACCTCTTGATATTTTCTTTGAAGCCATAATATCCCTGTGAGAAAATCAACCAAGAACCCAAGAACAGAAAAATATATGAACACCAACCAGAAGCCTAGGTTCTCAATATCCCAAAATTCTATCATCAATTCAAAATGGGAAAACTATGACTAAAAATTCATAGAGGAGAGATGAAAGTCTTTACCTACTAAGTGAAAAAGGAAGAAACACAGAGAGGACTACCATACACGGCATTTCCTACATTGTAGACGAAAGACCATAATGATGGAGGAGTTTTGGAACACCTAAAAACCAAGGAAGAACGACGAATATGGCCGAGAGAAGGGAGAAAAATGGATTTGTGGAAGTTTTTGAGGGAGGAATCGGCCGAAATTTGGTTAGAGAAGGCAAAAAAAGGAGAATGACAATGGTTTACAGTAGATAAGGTGAGAGAGGATGGAAAGATGGACTAAAAAAACCTAACTTGGGTATTTAAACCAGCAGCCACATGCTTAAGCAGGATTTTAGTCTGCTTAAGTATGATGCCTATGCAAAAATATTCTTCTCTCTTTTTCTTTTCAATTGCTTAAGTGGTTATATCTTGCCCTTAAACACGATTTGACATGAGAGGGTCTTCAAATTTTTAACACTTCTCGCTTAAGCGTGAGTTTGGACCAATTAAGAGGGTTTCTACTTGAGAAGAACTCTAGAATTCAACATAACCTGCTTAAGTGGGATTTTTATGCGCTTAAGAACCTAAGAGAAGCCCAAAATTAGCCCCTAATTGGCCTAAGCATGATTCTGCCTATTTAAGTATGCCTGCAACAGAACTAATAGCCGAAAAATACCAGAAAACACCAGAATTACTCTCAGCAAAATTCCCTTCCACCTTAAACACCAACTTAGCTTTACCAAATAGACCAGATAAATGGCCATTTATACATTAACACTTTCAACTTATAGAGTTTGTGAATTAACTACACTAAAACAATTATCACAAAAATAAACTATAGACTATAACTTCAGCAAGCACCCCGAAACTTATATTAGCAAGGCACTCTAACCATCAACAAAAATTCCTTCTACCTCAAAACATCAATGTACTTTACAAACAAACCATAAGAGAGGATATGTTTCATAAAACAACATATACAAGCTACATAACTAAGGAATTTAACCACACCAAATTACTTATCACAAAAACTAACTAAACATAGCAAATTTAAATAGCGATACAGAAATTTCAACAAGGCAAAATGCATAATAAAGCAACAATAAAAATAATTACATTTTATTGGAAATAAAAGAGAAGGGTAAGAAAACTTAGGGTGCCTCCCAAGAGTACTACATTTATAGTCCTTAGCTAGACTTTACCGGAGCTCCTATGCCACAGGTTGGGTGAGTTTTAGAGAAATCTTCTCTTACTTGACTTCGCCACCAAGATAATGTTTCAATTGATGGCCATTTACTTTGAAACTCCTAACATCGTCAAGGTCTGAAATTTCCATAGCACCATGTGGGAAGACCTCTTTGACAACAAAAGGTCCTGACCATCTAGGCTTCAGCTTTCCTGGAAATAATTTGAGTTTAGAATTGAATAAAAGGAATTGTTGGCCTACTTTGAAGGATTGAGGAACTATTTTACCGTCATGCCATCTTTTTATCTTTTCCTTGTACAATTTAGAGCTCTCATAAGCTTGAAGACGAAAGTCTTCAAGTTCATTCAATTGCAAGAGCCTCTTTTCTCTAACTTTCTTGATGTCAAAGTTCAAGAACTTTGTGGCCCAAAATGCTTTGTGCTCTAGTTGTACTGGGAGATGGCAAGACTTTCCATAGACTAGCTTGAATGGGGATGTTCCAATTGTAGTTTTATATGCAGTGCAATAAACCTATAAAGCATTATCTATCCTTCTTGCCCAATCTTTCCTTGAAGTATTAACTATTTTCTCTAATATTCTCTTCAATTCTCCGTTAGAGACTCAACTTGACCACTTGTTTGAAGGTGATACGGAGTAGCCACCCGGTGCTTGACACCATATTTAGTTAGTAGACTGTCTAAATGTAATACCAATGAATATATATATATATATATATATATATATATATATATATATATATATATATATAAATGCGTGTTTACAAACTACTATTACTATTCCGTTAGAGACTCAACTTGACCACTTGTTTGAAGGTGATACGGAGTAGCCACCCGGTGCTTGACACCATATTTAGTTAGTAGACTGTCTAAATGTAATACCAATGAATATATATATATATATATATATATATATATATATATATATATATATTTATATAAATGCGTGTTTACAAACTACTATTACTATTTATGTATACGGTACTGTTCACTTATACAATCAAAATGTCAAGTACTAGATGTAGTTTGGTCATAAGAGAAAACTAGAAAGAAGTTCGTAGGAGAAAATGACGTTTTATGTGTGAAAATACCCTCAGGGACTAAAATGAAAGGACTGAATTGAAAAGAAACTTAAAGGTTTAAGGTGAAATGATAGTTTTTCCCTTGAGTTTTCAATAGTAAGCCGCCTGCGACTTTTCCGTGATTGCATAGTAACTGTAAATGATTAACGCTTGAATTATTTTATTATAAATTTCATTTTCATGAATAGTAAATTAAATATTTTATTAGCGCATAGTGTCAAATAGTACCCTTGACTTTTGCTATAAATAGGCCCTTCTATTTCACTTCTAAACTCACACCTTCAACTTCTTTTCTTCTCTCCTTAAATTTCTCTTGCTCTGACGCTAGGCCTCTGAGATTTTGGGCCTTTCCTTTTCAACTTAGGTAAGGATATTATGCCATTTCTATGTCTTTTAAATTTTAGAAGTTATTTTCTTAAGTATGCTCTATAGTTGCGGCTTTGGATGATCTTCCAGATCAGAAAAACTGTCCTTAGCTGTCCATATATTATTTTAATTCTCTAATTACCAAAATAAAATGTAAACTGTGAAGAATATATGTCTAGGAAAGTTCTGGCTAAGGAAAGACCTGGTTTTTAATTGTATCCATTGCGACCCTCCACTCTTTCCTGGGAACTTACCTGGTGTACTCTTTTACAGATTGTATTCTCTATTTCTGGTATGAATAGTACCCATATATATAAATAGTAACTGTACGTATAAATAGTAATTATATGTATGAATAGTACTTGTACATATAAATAGTAACTATACGTATGAATAATGACTGTACATATAAATAGTATCCGTATGTATCCAGGTGAGTGAAACGACCCTGTTTTAATAGGATTTTAACATTGCTGGTGATAAAAAGTATATCGTAGGACACTCCCAAGATTCATAGGGGTAAATTGGATTCAGAGTGGCAAATCTAGGGAGATAATTCATAAGTATAGATAAGATGAAATAAGTATTTCATGATGATATGAAGTTTGAATCTTTTCAAAAACAGTTTAATTGTTATCTTGATTTGTGGTTTATAAACCTATAATATAGTTATATACTATACCTATTATATAAATGAATATTATATTGTATTTCTAACTATGATATGAAATACTGTGCTATTGATTGTGATTGAGCGGGACAGTATCCCCTCTCACGGCAAAGTGGAAAACCCGGTTTAAAGGGTGTCTTGATCAACGAGTGTGGAGACAATGATTCTCTCAGTAGGGATATAGCCTGGATTGATAACAGATCCGTGAGGCGCCCTAGCTAAGAGGATGAGGTTGTGCGTCATGGCGAAAATATACAAAATTGGTGAGCTGGCCTATGTGCGCTCTCCGGGATATATTCCTATTGATGAGTACTAGTAACATTTGTTGAATTGGATGAATTTTTATCTTCTAATGTGTAATTTCTAACTATGTCTATTGGTTGAGTTTGAGCCTTTGGGTATACTTACATGATTGGTGATGTATTTGAATTTTATTAACACGAGGCCAATTCGCTCACCGAGTTTAAAAGCTCACACTCTCTGTAAAATCTTTTTTGTTCAGATCAGGTTATCGGTGAAGAATATCCGCTAGAGAAGTAGATCACTTTGGACCTTTCCGCTGTCGGGTAGGCCCTTTTTTGTTGTAAATTATGTTGCTCTGTAATCGTCTAGGACATCTAGGTCAGGGTTTAATATTTGGCTTGTATTTCAGTACAATAATGTATTTTATATTGAGGATCTATTACTATATGCAAATTATCTCTATGAATTTCAAATAAGAAAATTTGATATATTTTTTTGTATTTATTAAGGAATGATTATTTTGATAATATAGAGATAATAACTAATAATTTAACTCGTGGGTAGAATTTATTGAAAGGCTTACAGTGATGGAATATTCATCATTGTGCCGGTCATGTGCCCAAAAAACGGGTCGTGACAAAGTTGGCATCAGAGCAAAGATTGTTAGGTCTCCTAGTGATTATAGAGCAATGTGACTGCAGCACGACCATAGGACGAAGATCCACCAAAAGCCCTATAGAGTTTAAAATCCTTTTCTTTTGTGTCTTACCCTTGAAGCATAATAGTGACAATACATATTATTTTTAATTATAGAATAAGTTTAAATATCACCAGGAAAATCAAATGCTTCAGGAATCCGCACAAGATCTGGCAGGGCCCTGGTCCCTCCAGTTACTTAGTTAGTAGATGGAAGGTTAGAGACGCCTAACCGTGCATAAGGTAACCATGCACAAAATAGAGAGATGCCTACTGTAAACCCTGGAAGAAGTGGTGGAGTACCATCACAAATTGACAAGACTGTTGTAATGGAAGCATTAGCTGAAATGCAGATCGAGGTAAATGGGTTGAAGGAACTTCTGATGGGACAGTCATCTGAAGATGGCTCACAGGCAACAGTACATGCTATAAGAGTGTAAGAGACAGATCAGATGCCACCCCCACCTCCTCCTCAAGATAGGGTAGGGTAGGGGTAGATGTCAAGATCTCAGAATTTATGAAGTTGAATTCGCCAACTTTTGCAGGAGATGTTAACGAAGACCCATAGCGCTTTCTAGATGATGGTGAGAAAATTCTTGACACGTTGGAGTGCCCTGAACCTCGAAGAGTGACCCTTATCACTTTTCAATTAAGAGGTAAGGCAGACCGTTGGTGGCGAATATGGAAGAAGGGTATGGCCAGAAATGCCCCACCCCTCAAGTGGAAGGACTTTAAAAGAATTTTTCGAGAACAATTTATCCCAGAAAGCATACAAGAAGCAAAGATGAATGAGTTTGAAACACTTCGGCAAGGAGCACGAGCAGTCGATGAATATGACAATCTGTTTGTGGAGTTGTTTGACTATGCTGCTCACATAGTCCTAACTGAGAAAGAAAGGATCTGACAGTTTATTAAAGGCCTTCGAGAGTCTCTATTTGACAGAGTGGGATCAAAGATACGAGACTTTTCATTCTACACAGAGGCTGTCGATATCGCCTGTATGATGGAGGAAAGAGATATGCGTAACGAAAAATGGAATAACAAAAGAAAAAGGAAACAAGATGAGAAATCACGCAGCCACGGAGTGAGTTCTGCACCCACTAAAACCACTGGACATGTAGCCTCTACCACTAGTGCACCACAATGTCAACAAAGTGGTATAAGGGGTCAACAAAGGCCCTGGTGCCCTAAGTATGAAAGAAATCACTTCGAAGTTTGTCTTGCCAACAACAACACTAAGGTCTATTTCTAATGTGGTCAACAGGGTCACTTCAAAAAAGATTGCCCCTAACTCCAAATGAGATCTGGCCAAGGATCAGTACATCCTAATCAATCATAGGCCACTATTGCCAACAGAGCCCCTATAACTATAGGAAGCAGCAGAATCGGAAGAGGTGCTGGCAGAGGACAAGGTGGTTGAGGTTAAGCTTCAGTAGGCCGAGGGATTGCTCAAGTATTCTCCTTAACCCGTCAGGATGCTCAGGCGTCTAATACGGTGGTAGTAGGTTCCCTTCTAATTGAATCAAACTTTGCACATGTTTTGTTTGACTCTAGCTCTACCCATTCCTATGTGTCACCATACTTTGCTAAGAATTTTACACAAAAAGTTGTTAGATTAGAATGTCCATTCTTAGTAACTACGCCTATTAGAGGCACCCTACTAATAGAACGAGGCTACCAGGCTTGCAAGGTGAGAGTCAGAGAAATAAATACAACGACAGACCTAATGCTGTTGGATATGACAGACTTCGACGTCATCTTAGGCATGGATTGGCTGGCATCTTGTCATGCCACTCTGGATTGCTATAATAAGATAGTTAAGTTCAATATTCCAGGGGAACCCTCCTTCGTATTTCATGGTGAATAGAGTGAGATTCCTGAAAATCTTATATCCTTAATGTGTGCCCGACGTTTATTACGAAAGGGCTATCAAGGATACTTGGCATTTGTTAAAGATATCAAGAAGGAAGAACTAAAAGTAGAGGATGTTTCAGTAGTCCAAGAGTTTGTAGACGTCTTCCCAGATGATCTACCAGGTATACCCCCAGATCGAGAGACTGAGTTCTAGATAGAGTTAGCTCTAGAGACTCGCCTAATCTCCATACCCCCTTATAGGATGGCGCCAACAGAACTAAAAGAGCTTAAGACTCAATTACAGGACCTGTTAGACAAAGGTTTTATAAGGCCAAGTTATTCACCTTGGGGAGCTCCTGTTCTGTTTGTGAAAAAAGAAGGACAGATCAATGAGATTATGCATAGATTACAGGCAACTAAATAAAGTAACTATCAAAAATAAATACCTGTTACCTCGCATTGACGACCTCTTCGACTAACTTCAAGGAGCCAGGTGTTTTTCAAAGATTGACTTGAGGTCTGGTTATCACCAACTCAAGATCAAGGAGGAAGATGTGCCTAAAACAGCTTTTCGTACCAGATATGGGCACTACGAGTTCTTGGTAATATCGTTTGGACTAAAGAATGCACCAGTTGCTTTCATGGATTTAATGAATAGGATTTTTAAACCCTTCTTGGACAAATTCATTATTGTCTTCATAGACGACATTCTGGTGTACTCAAAGGATTCAGAAGAGCATGAATAACACCTTCGTATTGTGTTGCAGACATTGACGAATCATCAATTGTATGCCAAATTCTCTAAATGCGAGTTTTGGATTGATCGCGTGACTTTATTGGGACATGTGATCTCTAAGGATAGCATCCAAGCAGACCCAAGCAAAGTGGAAGCGGTCAAAATGTGGCCTAGACCTATCTCCATCACGGAGATTCGCAGCTTCTTGGGATTGGCAGGATATTATCGTCGTTTCATCCAAAATTTTTTCCAGTTAGCCGCCCCTCTCACACGACTGACTAGGAAAGGAGTAAAGTACCAATGGGATGATGCTTGTGAAGAAAGCTTCCAAGAACTTAAGAAAAGGTTAATCTCTGCTCCTGTATTGGTCTTACCCTCAGGACTTGGAGGTTTTACAGTGTACTGGGATGCATCAAGAGTAGGATTGGGATGCATTTTCATGCAACATGGCCAGGTAGTGGCATATGCATTGAGACAGCTTAAGAAACATGAACAAAACTACCCCACCCACGATTTGGAGATGGCAGCAGTAATTTTTGCCCTAAAAATATGGCGACACTATCTATATGGAGAAACCTACGAAATCTACACTGACCATAAAAGTCTCAAATATATTTTCAACCAAAAGGACCTAAACTTGAGGCAGAGGAGATGGGTAGAATTACTAAAAGATTATGATTGCAATATTCTTTACCACCCAGGTAAAGCGAACATAGTGGCAGATGCTTTAAGTCAAAAATCTATGGGTAGTCTAGTCCATATAGCAGTGACAAGAAGACCATTGATCCAAGAAATACAGGAGCTGAGAGCAAAAGATGCTACTCTCGAGGTTACAAGGACAGGATCACTCTTAGCCCATATCAGGGTTAGATCTTCCCTTGTAGGCTAGATACAGATATCCTAAATAGAGGATCCTGAGCTTGTCCAAATTATGGAAAAGGTAAAGATTGGTGAAATGAATAGTTTCACACTCAACGATACAGGAGTCTTGCGTTTTGAACAACGGTTATGCGTACCAGATGTTGGAACTCTTAGACAAGACATCATGGAGGAAGGCCATAATGCTGCATATGCTGTACATCTAGGAGCCACCAAGATTTATTAGGATCTAAAACAGATCTACTGGTGGAAAGGAATGAAACAAGACATAGCAGAGTTTGTATCTCGTTGTTTAACCTATCAATAGGTTAAGGCTGAGCATCTAAAGTCGGGAGGCACATTACAGTAATTAAAGATTCCTGAATGGAAATGGGAACGAGTGACGGTGGACTTTGTTGTTGGTCTACCTCACTCCACAAGAGGTTATGACTTAGTATGTGTCATTGTTGACCGGCTAACCAAATTAGCACACTTCATTCCAGTCAAAACCACTTATGGTGTGGTGACGTTGGCACAATTATATATTAAGGAAATAGTGAAGCTGTATGGAGTACCCATATCTATCATTTCTGATAGAGGTCCTCAATTTACTTCTCGTTTCTGAAGGAGTTTTCAAGAGGCATTAGGTACTTAAGTGGACCTCAGTACTGTTTTTCACCCACAGACAGACAGACAGTCAGAGCAGACGATTCAGATGCTCGAGGATATGTTACAAGTTTGTATCCTAGATTTCAGTGGTAGCTGGGAGAAGCATTTGTATCTCGTAGAGTTTGCATATAACAACAGCTACCAAGCCACTATTGGAATGGCACCCTATGATGTCTTGTACGGGAGACGTTGCAGATCTCCGATCGGTTGGTTCGAGGTAGGTAAAACGAAAGCGTTAGGACCCGACTTGGCCCAGGATGCCCTAACCAAAGTTAAGATAATCCAGGATAAGATGCGAGCAGCTCAAAGTAGACAAAAAGCATACACTGACCATAGACGACGTGATTTGGAGTTCTCAGTCGGTGACATGGTATTCCTAAAAGTTTCTCCAATGAAAGGTGTGTTGAGATTCAGAAGGAAGGGAAAGTTGAGCCCTAGGTACATCGGGCCTTATGAGATTCTAGAGCGAGTAGGAAAAGTGGCTTATTGGCTCGCCCTACCTATGGAACTGGAAGGGATTCACCCTGTCTATGTTGAGAAAGTACCTTCCTGATCCTTCTCATATACTTCACCCTTCTCATAATGATTCTATCCTAGTAGATAAAAACTTGTCATACGAGGAGATACTGGTGGCTATCCTTGATAGTCAAGTAAAGAAACTCCGATCTAAGGAAATTCAATCGGTCAAGGTGTTGTGGAGGAATTAGACTCATGAAGAAGCCACATGGGAAGCCGAGGATGATATGCGTTCTAGATATTCGCATCTTTTCACGACTTGAGGTAATTTAAATTTAGAGGACCGAATTTCTTAAAAGGGGTGATAATGTAATACCCATTTATATATATATATATATATATATATAAATGCGTGTTTACAAACTACTATTACTATTTATGTATACAGTACTATTCACTTATACAATCGAAATATTAAGTACTAGATGTAGTTTAGTCATAAGAGAAAACTAGAAAGAAGTTCGTAGGAGAAAATAACGTTTTATGTGTGAAAATACCCTCAGGGACTAGAATGAAAGGACTGAATTGAAAAGAAACTTAAAGGTTTAAGGTGAAAGGATAATTTTTCCCTTAAGTTTTCAATAGTAAGCCACTTGCGACTTTTCCGTAATTGCACAGTAACCGTAAATGATTAACGCGTGAATTATTTTATTATAAATATCATTTTCATGAATAGTAAATTGAATATTTTATTAATGTATAGTGTCAAATAGTACCCTTGACTTTTCCTATAAATAGGCCCTTCCATTTCACTTCTAAACTCACACCTTCAACTTCTTTTCTTCTCTCCTTAAGTTTCTCTTGCTTTGACGCTAGGCTTCTGAGATTTTGGGCCTTTCCTTTTCAACTTAGGTAAGGATACTATGCCCTTTCTATGTCTTTCAAATTTTAGAAGTTATTTTCTTAACTATGATCTGTGGTTGCGGCTTTGGCTGATCTTCCAGATTAGAAAAACTGTTCTTAGCTGTCCATATATTATTTTAATTCTCTAATTACCAAAATAAAATGTAAACTGTGAAGAATACATGTCTAGGAAAGTTCTGACTAAGGAAAGACCTGATTTTTAATTGTGTCCATTGCGACCCTCAACTCTTTCCTGGGAACTTACCTGGTGTACTCTTTTACAGATTGTATTCTCTATTTCTGGTATGAATAGTACCCATACATATAAATAGTACATATACATATAAATAGTAATTGTACATATAAATAATAACTGTACATATGAATAGTGACTGTACATATGAATAATATTAGTATGTATGAACAGTATCTATACGAAAACAATTCTAACTTGTTTTCTCTAATCTTTCATGAAAATCTCTGTAGCGGAACACTGAAATTCACCTGTGTATTCTTTCTGTAACGACTTAAGAAAAGTGATACTCGTACGGAATCTAAGTTAGTGAAACGACCCCGTTTTAATAGGATTTTAGCATTACTGGTGATAAAAAGTATGTCGTAGGACACTCCCAAGATTCATAGGGGTAAATTGGATTCTGAGTGGCAAATTTAGGGAGATAATCCAGAAGTATAGATAAGACGAAACAAGTATTTTATGATAATATGAAGTTTGAATCTTTTCAAAAACAGTTTAATTGTTATCTTGATTTGTGGTTTATAAACCTATAATATAGTTATATACTATACCTATTATATAAATGAATATTATATTGTATTTCTAACTATGATATGAAATACTGTGCTATTGATTGTGATTGAACGGGACAGTACCCCCTCTCACGGCAAGGCGAAAAACCTGGTTTAAAGGGTGTCTTGATCAACGAGTGTGGAGAAAACGATTCCCTTAGTAGGGATATAGCCCGGATCGGTAACAGATTTATAAGGCGCCCTAGCTAAGAGGATGGGTTGTGCGTCATGGTTGAAATATACAAAATTGGTAAGCCGGCCTATGTGCGCTCTCCGAGATATATTGCTATTGATGAGTACTAGTAACGTTTGTTGAATTGGATGAATTTTTATCTTCTAATGTGTAATTTCTAACTATGTCTATTGGTTGGGTTTGAGCCTTCGGGTATACTTGCATGACTGGTGATGTATTTGAATTTTATTAATGCGAGGCCGATTCGCTCACTGAGTTTAAAAGCTCACACTCTCTGTAAAATCTTTTTTGTTCAGATTAGGTTATCGGCAAAGAATATCCGCTAGTGGAGTAGATCACTTTGGACCTTCCCGCTGTCGGGTAGGCCCTTCTTTTGTTGTAAATTATGTTGCTCTATAATCATGTAGGACATCTAGGTCAGGGTTTAGTATTTCACTTGTATTTCAGTACAATAATATATTTTATATTGAGGATCTATTACTATATGCAAATTATCTCTATGAATTTCAAATAAGAAAATTTGATATAGTTTCTTCGTATTTATTAAGGAATGATTATTTTGATAATATAGAGATAATAACTAATAATTTAAGTCGTGGGTAGAATTTATCGAAAGGCTTACAGTGATGGAATATTTATCATTGTGCCGGTCATGTGCCTAGAAAACGGGTCATGACACTAAATATTTGTTACAGAAATAAGTTTTACCATCACTAATCAAAGCCTGTGGTACCTCGAATAGAGAGAAGATATTTTTCTTCAAGAAATTGACAATTACTTTTGAATCATTTGTTGTGGAGGGAATGGCTTCAACCTACTTAGAGACATAGTCGATAGACACCAATATGTCTTGGAATGAGAAGGAAGAGGGAAATGGCCCCATAGAATCAATTCCCTACATATTGAAAATCTCCATTTCAAGAATATCGTTGAGTGGCATTTCACTTTGTCTTGATATGTCACTGCTTCGTTGACATCAATCACACTTCTCCACAAAAATTCTCGTATCCTTAAACAAGGATAGTTACTAAAATCCACTTTCCAACACCTTGGTAGTCATTCGAACATTGCTGTAATGACCCCCATAATTTGAACCGTGACAGTGCCATAGAATACTCTCTATTTCTTCTTATGGTACACAGCGTTGGAAGACATAATCAACACATAGTCCAAACAAATATAGTTCATCCCACAGAAATTTTTTTTATCTTGTAAGAACTTCTTTCATTGTTGGGAGGTTATATCCAGTGGCAAAATTCCACAAACTAGATAATTGACAAAGTGAGCAAATTAAGAGACCTTCTTATCATCCATAAAGAAAAGATACTCATCCGAAAAGCTTCCATTAATTTGGATACTACTCTTGCTTTGAGCCTCAATACTCAAGCAAGATAAGTAATTAACCACTTGATTTTCAGTTCCCTTCTTGTCTATAATTTGAAGATCAAACTCTTGCAAAAAGAGCATCAATCTGATCAGTCTGGGCTTTGAATCTTTTTTGTCTATTAGATACTTAATGGCAGAGTGATTGGTGTATATAGTTACCCTTGTTCCCACCAAATATGCTCTCAACTTTTCAAAAGTAAACACCACAATCAGTAATTCTTTTTCAGTAATGGTGTAGTTCATCTGAGCATCAGTAAGAGTTTTACTAGCATAATAGATGTGATGAAATATTTTCCCATACTGCTGTCCCAAAATTGCACCAACAGCATGATCGCTAGCATCACACATGAGCTCGATAGATCGGTCCCAATCGGGGGCAACTATCACCAGTGCAGTTATCAACTTATGCTTAAGCTCTTCAAAAGCTTATTTGCACTCATCAATAAAAACAAAAGGCACATCCTTCTCCAATAATTTACAAAGAGGCTTTGATATTCTGGAGAAATCCTTGATAAAACACCAATAAAACCATACATGCCCAAGAAAACTTCGCATTCCTTTTACAGATGATGATAGAGGTAATTGATCTATTATAGAGATTTTGGCTTGGTCAACCTCTAAGCCATTTCTTGACACCTTATGCCTAAGCACTATACCCTTTTGAATTATAAAGTGGCACTTCTCTCAATTAAGCACCAAGTTTGTGTCTTCACATCGCTTTAGCACCTTGGCCAAATTACTCAAACAATCATCAAAAGATAGTCCAAAAACCGAGAAGTCATCCATAAAGACTTCTAAGCATTGCTCCACCATGTCAAAACAAATTGCCATCATACACCACTAAAAGGTAGTCGGTGCATTATAGAGTCAGAATGGCATTCTACAAAAGGTTAACATTCCATATGGACAGGTGAAAGTCGTCTTTTCTTGGTCATTAGGGGCTATAACAATTTGGTTATATCCCGAATAACCATTAAGGAAATAAAAATATTCCTTGCCTGCCAATTTATCCAACATTTGGTCAATAAATGGAAGTGGAAAATGGCCTTTCCTTGTAGCATTGTTCAACTTCCTATAGTCCATGCATACTCTCCACCTCGACATTGTTTTCATCGAAATCAACTCATTATGGGTATTAGCCACAATAGTCATTCCACTCTTCTTAGGGACTTGAACTGGGCTCACCCATGAGTTATTTGAAATAGGGTAGATGATGCCTGCATCTAACCATTTGAGCATTTCCTTCTTGACCATTTCCTTCATTATAGGATTCAATCTCCTTTGGTGCTCTATGAAAGATTTGTGTCTGTCTTCTAAATTAATTTTATGCATGCAAATAGATGGACTAATGGCCTTTATATTAGCTAAAGACTAACCAATGGCCCTCCTATGATTCTTCAAAACATCCAACAACTGAGTTTCTTGCTTTTTAGTCAAAGTAGTAGAAATGACAACTGGCAATGTTTCATATTCCTAAGATACATGTATTTCATATGAGATAGGAGAATTTTTAACTCAAGTACCAGAGGTTTCTCCATCAAAGGCTTGAGTAGTGACATAGTTCTGGAAGATAAATCTATTGCTTCAAATGAATGTGGAGGTTTGCTTGAATGCTCAGAGGCATCCAAGAATTTGATTATCTTCTACACCTCTTTTTCTTCACTATCTACCTCTATAGTTAATGAGGCTTCTAAATTATCTTTTACCATGGCATGTTGAAAATACTCATGGCCCTCTTCATCTATCAATCTTACAAAGAAATAATCATCATGTTCATCCAGTGGTTTCATAGCTTTGTTCATATTGAATATAACTTGTTAATCATTAACTCTCATAGTCAACTCACCCTCATGTATATCTATCAATGTCTTTCTTGTGGCCAAGAATGGTCATCCCAATATGATAGGGATCTCCTTGTCTTCTTCATAATCCATAATCATTAAATCGGCTAGAAATATTAACTTATCGACCTTCATAAGTACATCTTCTGTAACCCCATTTGGATAATATATAGATCGGTCTACTAGTTGAAGTGTTACCGTGGTGGGTCTTGCTTCCCTTAAACTCAGTTTCTTAAATATGGAGAGCGGCATCAAATTGACACTTGCTCCCAAATCATGTAATGCTTTCCTCTTAAAAAATTTTCCAATATTACAAAGGATCATGAAACTACCTGGGTCTTGTATTTCAATGAGCAACTTCCTTTGAAAAATAGCACTACACTCTTGAGGTAGGGCCACTGTTTCAATTTGTCCCAAGCGCCTCTTTCTTGAAAGCACATCTTCCATGAATTTTGCATAGCTTGGCATTTGTTCCAAGGCCTCAGCAAATGGGATGTTTATGTGTAGTTGCTTCAAAATTTCAAGAAATTTTTGATACTGCCTATCCATGTTGTCCTTCTTGAACCTTTGAGGATCAGGGATGAATGAGGTGATTTTTTAAAATAAAGAGGGCATAGATGATTCATCTTTAGATTTCTCTTTCCCCATTGTTTTTTTTTATTGTCCCTTTGAATTCCACTTTCATCCATATTTGCTTGTTGTGTGGTTGTTCCTCAACACTTACATAATTATCAAGGCCATCATCTTGCTTCTGAACATTTGGAGTAGGAGCTTCAAGAAGTTGCTTCCCGCTTCGTAATGTTATAACTTTACAATGTTCCTTCCCTTCTCTCTTAAGATTATTCTCTGTGTCACTGGGAAGATTACCTTGGCCTACTACTCGAAGTAGTAGCCAATTGGCCCCATTTGAGTTTCTAAGTTTTTAATAGCAATATTATGAGTTTGAAACATCACTTCACTCTTTTCCATGAACTTCATGAACATATCCTCCAAAGATGGTTTCTTCTCCAGTCGAGGTGGTAAAGTAAGCAAAGAAGGATTGTCATCAGAAGCCCTATTTTGAGGGGTATACCTGAGTGGATGACTGGGCTTACTTAAGAAAGATGTAGTAATTATACCTTGTGAATTTCCCCAAAAAAAGCCAAGATGGTTCCTTTACACCGATTTGTAGGCAACATTAGAATATTGGTTATTTTGGGGTCTATTACCATGACTCATATAATTCAATTACTCCAAAGTATCACTATCATCATAAGACCCTAGTGGATGATCTCCTCTACAAAAATCACATTTTGGCCCTGCATAAGAAACAACTTACACTTATGCTTTATTGAACTGATCGGTTAAGAAGTCCACTTTCTTGTTTAGAGCTTCATTTTGAGCTAGAATAATAGTCAATGTATCCAACTCCATCACTCTTTTTTAATATGACCTTTTGCATAACCCGATGATGAAGACATGGTCTCAATCAATTCCTAAGCTTGTCTTAGGGTTTTGGAATTTAAGGAGCCACCAGTTACTGTATCGATATTGGTTCTAGTATTGATATTCATCCAACCTAGAAAAGTTTATATTTTCAACCATCTTGGAAGTGAATTATATGGGCATCGCTGAAGTAGATCTTTGAATCTCTCCAAGATTTATAGAGAGATTCCCCATAGTGCTGATAAAAAGAATTAATTTCACTCAGTTTTTTAGTTGACTTGGATGAGGGGTAAAACTTGTCTAGAAATTTCTTTTCTAAGTTATCCTATGTCGTCATGCTACTTGAAGGCTGTGCTTTTAACCACTTCTTGGCCTGGCCTTTCAAAGAAAACGGGAACAATATGAGATGAATGGCATCTTTAGTAACACCATTTAACTTCATTATGTCACAAAGCTGAATAAAGTTTGTAATATGATTGTTGGCCTCTTCTCCATCTCCACCCCCAAATTGCTCTTGCTGAATGAGATGAAAAAAATTGGTTTTATCTCAAAATTGTTTGCTTGGATCAGTGTTCTAATTATGCTTAAGTTATTTCTCACAGAAATTGGTGATATATATTCTCCCATTATCCTTTCATCTTCTTGATCCTTAATTATAACACCAAGTCCACCTCCATTTCCATTACCACCATTATGCTGCACTTGATTCTCCTTTGGATTATCCTGAGATGTCTCTGTTACTTAATCTCTTTTTCTAGATTTAGCCTTTTTCCTTATTCTCCTTGCGAGTTTTTCGATTTTTGGCTCGTACAGAAGTTCGGATAGGTCAACAGTACCTTGCATACATAAGAAAGAATACTATGAGAATCAAGTTATAGGAAATAGAAAGGCAAAGATAAAAAGAAAGTAGATAAAGAAAAATAAATCGTACAAGTAATATAGTGAAATAAGAGTAAAAGTATCATTCCCATAGGGATTAGGTGTTGAGTTCTCAACTTAGCACTATTTCGAGTGCTATATATGTTCTCTTTTGATATTTATCTTGTCTATTCTTGCAATTCTTAACTCATGTTTTAGTGTTTTAGATTAGTTTATAACTTCTTAGATTTTAGGTTAGTTTGAGAAATTTCATGATTCTTTGCCACTTATATTTGGTGTTTCATTGTTTTTGTTGTAGGTTGGGTTAGTGCAAAGCTTGTGCAAGAAAATGGACCTTATCAGAAAAGAATTAGCTTGTTGTCTCCCACAGCTATAGCGATGGATTCCATAGCTATAGCGGTGGCTGCTGGAAGTGGAGATTTTTGAGCTATTTTCTCTGCCTTCCAAACCGTTATAGCGGTGGATAACCAAAGTATTTTTAAACCCATTTTTCTACCTTCCATTGCTATAGCGGTGGGTCACATTCTGCACTGGTTTAAATAGCGTTAGAATAGAATCTTTAGGGTATTCTGAGTTGGGGGAAGGCTAGAGGACACTGATTTTGCAAAGAGAAGAGGAGGAATCCCATTCTGAAGCTCTTCGGGCTCGATTTCCATCAACCCAACCTCAGATTCATCAATCTTTTATTGTTTTTTTTGTAGTTTTAGGGCTATGAGTAGCTGATTTTCTCATTCTAGGGTTGCTATAAACCTAATCTCTGATTAGGAGCTGTTTTCTCTTTGACTTTGTGATTTCAATTCAATAAATATATTCCTTTCATTCATGTAAACTGTATTTGTCGTAAAATTGGCCATTTTCTAATTTGTTTGTTACTTTCATCAAACTTTGGCTAGGGAGATGTTGGTAGAACACTAAGTGAACAGGGCAAATGATTGAACCTTAGGGGCTTTGCTTGTTAATTAATAGAAATATTAATTACCCTTGTTTAATCAAATTAGATTATCATTTATCTGGCTTAAACTCACATAAGGGATTATGTTATAGTTGAGTAGCTTAACTTAAGTTCGAGAGAATCACTTTAAGCCTTTATAAAATCTAAGATTAAAGTGTATGAATTGAATTGAATAGCAGATGTTAGGGAGAGTTAGCAATTCTTAGGACGGGAGAGGGGGATTAGTAACTCTAGGCCTTTTATTTGAATTATTTTCATCAAATTTTATTGTAATTTGATTTTGCCTTTCAATTTACAATTAGAGCGGCCTTTAATCCAAATTGGTTTGTCTGACTAATACGTTTAAATTCTTATAGCACTTAGCACGTTAGTCCTCGTGGGACAATGTCACCACCCATTTTTATAGGCACATGACTGGCACAATGATGAGTATCCTATCACTGTAAGTCTTTCGATAAATTCTACCCACGAGTTAAATTATTTAGTTATTATCTCTATATTATCAAAATAACCATTCCTTAATAGATACGAAGAAAATATATCACATTTTCTTATTTGAAAATCATAGAGATGATTTGCATATAATAATATATCCTCAATATAAAATACATTATCATACTAAAATACAAGTCAAATACCAAACCCCTGACTTAGATGTCCTAGACGGTTATAGAGCAACATAATCTACAATAAAAGAAGGGCCTACCCGACAGCAGGAAGGTCCAAAGTGGTCTATTCTTCTAGCAGATATTCTTCACTGGTAATCTGATATGAACAAAAAGATTTTACAGAGAGTGTGAGCTTTAAAACTCAGTGAGCAAATCGGCCTCGTGTTAATAAAATTCAAATACATCACCAGTCATACAAGTATACCCGAAGGCTCAAACTCAACCAAAAGACATAGTTAGAAATTACATACTAGAAGGTAAAAATTCATCTAATTCAACAAATGTTACTAGTACTCATCAATGGCAATATATCCCAAAGAACGCACATAGGCCGGCTCACCAATTTTGTATATTTTCGCCATGACGCATAACCTCATCCTCTAAGCTAGGGAGCCTCACGAATTTGTTAAACTCGGGCTATGTCCCTACTAAGGGAATCATTGTCTCCACATTCATTGGTCAAGACACTCTTTAAACCGGGTTTTTCGTCTTGCCGTGAGATGGGATACTGTCCCGCTCAATCACAATCAATAGTACAATATTTTATATCTAGTGCGTATAATTTATAGCACATATAAAATTCCAGCAAGTATACTGGGTCGCAACAAGTAATAAAGTGATAAGTAAAGTATCGTCCTACAGAGATTGAGGTATCAAATAAAATTCAATTAGGCTAAGTGAAATGCTATTAAGACTTATGAAGGAAATTGCAGAAATTACACAAAAAGGGGGGTGATGATTGAAACAACGCAATATAAATAACTGAAATTTAAATAACTAAACAGAAAACAAAACAGAGAAAAGATGTGGACTGGTCACAAATTCCATGGAATTGTACATCATCATCCTTTGCTTTGAATATTCTTGCCTAATTCTGTTATGTAATTTTCAATCTAAAATTCTCAGAAAATCTTCTAAGACTGAATTATATTAAAATTATAGTTAGAAAGATCTTCACTAATCTATAACTCAAATACAATCCAATCAAGTCCTAATCACATCAATGCCCCGCAATAGCATATGACATGCTATCTCTTGTCCCACTCGTTACAAATACACAGCAATCGCATACATGTATAGATAACAAGCTTCATAGAACAATAAATAAAATAGAACTTTGGCTAAGAAAATACTCATTGGTTCAAATGAATTGAAGTACAATTTCCATTTCATCAAATGACCGATCATACAAGAAAATAGGATTGATTTCATTTGGTCTAATCCGATTAATTCATAGACAAATTAATCTTTGAATCATTAAAGAACAATTCAATTAAATTACAATCCATTCAATGTTGGCTAATTTTCTAAAAAGGTGATTGAACCCAACATCTTGAAGAACAATCTAACTTAAGGAAATAATTGACTAAAATCTTAGATCAACCATTCAATTAAGTTATGAAGCTCAAGAAAATTATTCAAGCCACATAAATAAAACTATCTATATCTAGATAATTTGATTTATGGTGGAAATTACAAGGTCAAGCTTAATATCCAACTAGATCTAGCATAGACATCAAAATCCCAAACTCATTGAAGGTTAATCAAGCATTCAAGAGGAAGAATAATTGGTAAAATCCATTTCATTAAACGAAAATGCATTAAAACTGAATATGTTCAACAATAAAGCTTCATAAAACCGAACTACATCAATCCTTAAACTCAGAAATTTACATGGAAGAGAAGGAGAACATGACAGATAATAGAAAATACAGCAGAAATCTAAGAAACTATGAAGGAAAATGGAAGAAAAGGGAAGAAAATGGGAGAATGAAAGCCATTCCTAAGTGGGAAGGCTTCCTTTCCCTCAAACAAAGCTCTGGAAGTCGCCTCTGTCTGCAGCAGCCGCGGGTTTGAAGTCTGGAGCGAAGCCTCTTTTGTTCTGACCTAAAAATCGCATTTATAGTAGCTTTCTACTGCGTCAGCGCCGGGCGCTGCGATCCCAGCGTCGGGCGTTGGCTTAACCTAATTTTTCTTATGTGTTCTACGTCACCTACTGATTTATTGTTCCTGGCGCCGGGCATTGGCTTCCTGGCGCCAGGCCATTTTTTTCAGCATTTTTTATTTACTCTCTATTGCTTTGTTTCTTGTTCGGTTCAAGTCCAAATGCCTCTAAACTCTGTAAAACACATAAATGAACCATTTTAGAGTAAAATTATGGAGTTAAAGCACATAAATCTATTATTAACTTTCACCCAAAATAATTCAAAACATTATAAAACTAGAGTTTTGGAAAAATCAAGATGCAAAAAGGGTTAGAATAGAGGCTAAAATATATGGAAAATTGCATGTTATCAATATCATAATCAGAAATACAGTGTAATATTCATTCATATAACAGGTATAATATATAACTATATTATAGATTTATAAACCACAAATCAAGATAACAATTAAACTGTTTTTGAAAAGATTCAAACTTCACATCATCATGAAATACTTATTTCGTCTTATCCATACTTCTGGATTAATTATTTTCCCAAATTTGTCACTCTGAATCCAGTTTACCCCTATGAATCTTGGGAGTATTCTACGACATACTTTTTATCATCAGTAATGCTAAACCTTATTAAAACGGGGTCATTCTACTCACCTGGATTTTGTACGAGTATCACTTCTCTTAAGTCGTTACGGACAAGAGTACACAAGTGAATTTCAGTGTTCTACTACGGAGATTTTCATGAAAGATTAGAGAGAATAAGTTAGGATTATTTTCATATAGGTACTGTTCATACATATAGTCACTATTCATACATACAGTTACTATTTATAGGTACAGATACTGTTCATACATACGGTCACTATTCAGACGTACAGGTATTATTCATACCAAACATAGAATAAATTTGTAAAAGAGTATATCAGGTATGTTCCCAGGAAAGAATGAAGGGTCGTAATGGACACAATTAAAAACCAAGTCTTTCCTTAGCCAAAACTTTTCTAGACATGTAATCTTCACAGTTTACATTCTATTTTAGTAATCAGAGAATTAAAATAATATATGGACAACTAAAGACAGTTTTTCTGATGTGGAAGATCAGCCAAAGCCGCAACTACAGAACATACTTAAGAAAATAACTTCTAAAATTTGAAAGACATAGAAAGGGCATAGTATCCTTACCTAAGCTGAAAAGGAAAGGCTCGAAATCTCAGAGGCCTAGCGTCAGAGTAAGAGAAACTTAAAGAAAGAAGAAGAGAAGTTAAAGGTATGAGTTTAGAAGTGAAATGATAGAGCCTATTTATAGGAAAAGTCAAGGGTACTATTTAACACTATGCGCTAATAAAATATTCAATTTACTATTCATGAAAATGACATTTATAATAAAATAATTCACGCGTTAATCATTTACAGTTACTGTGCAATTACGGAAAAGTCGTAAGCGGCTTACTATTGAAAACTTAAGGGGAAAACTATCCTTTCACCTTAAACCTTTAAGTTTCTTTTTAATTCAGTCCTTTCATTTTAGTCCCTGAGGGTATTTTCACACATAAAATATCTTTTTCTCCTACAAACTTCTTTCTAGTTTTCTCTTATGACCAAACCAGATCTAGTACTTGACATTTTAATTATATAAGTGAACAGTACCATATACGTAAATAGTATTATATAGGTGAAGAGTACCGTATATTGAAATAGTAACCGCAGTTCGAAAATACACATTTATATTTTATTTTTCATGGGTATTACATTATCACCCTCTTTAAGAAATTCGGTCTTCCGAATTTAAATTACCTCAAGTCATGAAAAGATGCAGATATCTAGAACGCATGTCGGCCTCGGCTTCCCATGTGGCTTCTTCGTGAATCTGATTCCTCCACAACACCTTAACCGATGGAATCTTCTTAGATCGGAGTTTCTTTACTTAACTATCGAGGATAGCTACAGGTATCTCCTCGTATGACAAGTTTTCATCTACTAGGATAGAATCATTGTGAGAAGGGTGAAGTATGTGAGAAGGATTAGGAAGGTACTTCCTCAACATGGATACGTGAAAAACCGGACGAATCCCTTCCAGTTCCATAGGTAGGGTGAGCCGATAAGCTACTTTTCCCACTCGTTCTAAAATCACATAAGACCCGATATACCTAGGACTTAACTTTTCTTTCCTTCTAAATCTCAACACACCTTTCATTGGAGAGACCTTTAGGAATACCATATCGCTGACTGAGAACTCCAAATCACGTCGTCTATGGTCAGTGTATGCTTTTTGTCTACTTTAAGCTGCTCTCATCTTATCCTGTATTGTCTTAACCTTGGTTAGGGCATCTTGGGCCAAGTCAGGTCCTAATGCTTTCGCTTCACCTACCTCGAACCAACCAATCGGAGATTTGCAACGACTCCCGTACAAGGCCTCATAGGGTGCCATTCCAATAGTGGCTTCATAGCTGTTGTTGTATGCAAACTCTATGAGATACAAATGCTTCTCCTAGCTACCACTGAAATCTAGGATACAAGCTCGTAACATATCCTCTAGCGTCTAAATTGTCACCTCTGACTATCCGTCTGTCTGTGGATGAAAAGCGGTATTGAGGTCCATTCGAGTACCTAATGCCTCTTGAAAACTCCTCCAGAAACGAGAGGTAAATTGAGGATCTCTATCAGAAATGATAGATATGAGTACTCTATGCAGCTTCATTATTTCCTTAATGTATAATTGTGCCAACGTCGCCACACCATAAGTGGTTTTGACTGGAATAAAGTATGCTGACTTGGTTAATCGGTCAACAATAACCCATACTGAGTCATAACCTATTGTGGATCGAGGTAGACCAATGACAAAGTCCATCGTCACTCGTTCCCATTTTCACTTAGGAATCTCCAACTGTTGTAATGAGCCTCTCGGCTTTAGATGCTCGGCCTTAACCTGTTGACAGGTTAAACAACGAGATACAAACTCTGCTATGTCTTGGTGGCTCCTGGATGTACAGCATATGCAGCACTATGGCCTTCCTCCATAATGTCTCGTCTAAGAGTTTCAACATTTGGTACGCACAACCGTTGTTCAAAATGCAATGCTCTTGTATCGTCGAGTGTGAAACTATTCATTTCACCAATCTTCACCTTTTCTATAATTTGGACAAGCTCAGGATCCTCCATTTGGGATATCCGTATTTGGTCTACAAGGGAAGATCTTCCCCTGATATGGGCTAAGAATGATTCTGTCCTTGTAACCTCGAGAGTAGCACCTTTTGTTCTCAGCTCCTGTAGTTCTTGGATCAATGGTCTTCGTGTCACTGTTATATGGGCTAGACTACCCATAGATTTTCGAATCAAAGCATCTGCCACTACGTTCGCTTTACTTGGGTGGTAAAGAATATTGCAATCATAATCTTTTAGTAATTCTACCCATCTCCTTTGCCTCAAGTTTAGGTCTTTTTGGTTGAAAATATATTTTAGACTTTTATAGTCAGTGTAGATTTCGCAGGTTTCTCCATATAGATAGTGTCGCCATATCTTTAAGGCGAAAATTACTGCTGCCATCTCCAGATCATGGGTGGGGTAATTTTGTTCATGTTTCTTAAGCTGTCTCGATGCATATGCCACTACCTGGCCATGCTGCATGAGAACGCATCCCAACCCTACTCTTGATGCATCGCAGTATATTATAAAACCTCTAGGTCCTAAGGGTAAGACCAATACAGGAGTGGAGATTAACCTTTTCTTGAGTTCTTGGAAGCTTTCTTCACAAGGATCATCCTATTGGTACTTTACTCCTTTCCTAGTCAGTTGTGTGAGAGGGGCAGTTAACTGGGAAAATTTTTGGATGAAACGACGATAATATCCTGCCAATCCCAAGAAGCTGTGAATCTCCATGACAGAGATGGGTCTAGGCCACATTTTGACCGCTTCTACTTTGCTTGGGTCTGCTTGGATGCCATTCTTAGAGATTACATGTCCCAAGAAAGTCACGCGATCAATCCAAAACTTTCATTTAGAGAATTTGGCGTACAATTGATGATCCCTCAATGTCTGCAACACAATACGAAGGTGTTGTTCATGCTCTTCTAAATTTTTTGAGTACACCAGAATGTCGTCTATGAAGACAATAACGAATTTGTCCAAGAAAGGTTTAAAAATCCTATTCATTAAATCCATAAAAGTAGCTAGTGCATTCGTTAGTCCAGACGACATTACCAAGAACTCGTAGTGCCCATATTTGGTACGGAAGGCTGTTTTAGGCACATCTTCCTCCTTGACCTTGAGTTGGTGATAACCAGAGCTCAAGTCAATTTTTGAAAAACACTTGGCTCCTTGAAGTTGGTCGAAGAGATCGTCAATGCAAGGCAACGAGTATTTATTTTTGATAGTTACTTTATTTAGTTGCCTGTAATCTATGCATAGTTTCATTGATCCGTTCTTCTTTTTCAAAAATAGAATAGGAGCTCCCCAAGGTGAATAACTTGGCCTTATAAAGCCTTTGTCTAGCAAGTCATGTAATTGAGCCTTAAGCTCTTTTAGTTCTGTTGGCGCCATCCTATAAGGGGGTATGGAGATTGGGCGAGTCTCTGAAACTAACTATATCTGGAACTCAATCTCTCGATCTGGGGGTACACCTGGTAGATCATCTGGAAAGACGTCTACAAACTCCTGGACTACTAGAACATCCTCTACTTTTAGTTCTTCTTTCTTGATATCCTTAACGAATGCCAAGTATCCTTGACAGCCCTTTCGTAATAAACGTCGGACACATATTAAGGAAATAAGATTTCTAGGAATTTCACTTTGTTCACCTTGAAAAATAAAGGAGGGTTCTCCCGAAATATTGAACTTAACTATCTTATTATAACAATCCAGAGTGGCATAACAAGATGCCAGCCAATCCATGCTTAAGATGATGTCGAAGTATGTCATATCCAATAGCATTAGGTCTGCCATTGTATTTACTTCTTTGACTTTCACCTTGCAGGCCTAGTAGCCTTGTTCTATTAGTAATGTGGCTCCGGTAGACGTAGTTACTAAGAATAGACATTCTAATCTAATAACTTTTTGCATAAAATTCTTAGCAAAGAATGGTGACACATAAGAATGCGTAGAGCCAGAGTCAAACAAAACATGTGCAAAGTTTGATTCAATCAGAAGGGTACCTGCTACCACCGTATTAGATGCCTGAGTATCCTGATGGGTTAAGGCGAATAATCGAGCAGTCCCTCGGCCTACTGAAGCTTGACCTCTACCACCTTATCCTCTGCCAGCACCTCTTCCGATTCTATTGCCTCCTACAGTTATAGGGGCTCTGTTGGCAACAATAGCCTCTGATTGATTAGGGCGTACTGATCCTTGGCTAGATCTCGTATGGAGTTGGGGGCAATCTCTTTTAATGTGGCCCTGTTGACCACATTGGAAACAAACCTTAGTGTTGTTGTTGGCAAAACAAGCTCCGAAGTGGTTTCTTTCACACTTAGGCCACCAGGGCCTTTGTTGACCCTCTGTACCACTTTGTTGACGCTGTGGTGCACTAGTGGTAAAGGCTACATGTCCTGTAGTTTTAGTGGGTACAGAACTTCCTCCGTGGTTTCATGATTTCTCATCTTGTTTCCTTTTTCTTTTGTTATTCCATTTTTCATTATCTATTTCTTCCATCATACGGGCAATGTCGACGGCTTCTGTGTAGGATGAAAAGTCTCGTATCTTTGATCCCACCCTGTTGAATAAGGACTCTCAAAGACCTTTAACAAACCGTCAGATCCTTTCTTTCTCAATTAGGACTATGTGAGTAGCATATTCAGACAACTCCACAAACAGATTGTCGTATTCATTGACGGTTCGTGCTCCTTGCCGTAGTGTCTCAAACTCATTCATCTTTGCTTCTCGTATACTTTCTGGGATAAATTGTTCTCGAAAAATTCTTTTAAAGTCCTTCCACTTGAGAGGTGAGGCGTTTCTGGCCATGCCCTTCTTCCATGTTTGCCACCAGCGGTGTGCCTTACTTCTTAATTAAAAGGTGACAAGCGTCACTCTTCAAGGTTTAGGGCACTCCAATGTGTCAAGAATTTTCTCACAGTCATCTAGAAAGTGTTGTGGGTCTTCATTAACATCTCCTGTAAAGATTGGCGGATTCAGCTTTATAAATTCTGAGATCTTGACCTCTGCCCCTACCCTATCTTAAGGAAGAGGTGGGGGTGATACTGGTCTGTCTCTTGCACTCTTGCAGCATATACTGATGCCTGTGAGTCATCTTCAGATGACTGTCCCATCAGAAGTTCCTTCAGCCCATTTACCTCATTCTGCATTGCAGCTAATGCTTCCATTACTACAGTCGCGTCAATTTGTGATGGTACTCCACCACTTCTTCCAGGGTTTACAGTAGGTATCTCTCTATTTTGTGCATGGTTACATTCTGTATGGTTAGGCGTCTCTAACCTTCCACCTACTAACTGAGTAATAGGAGGGACCAGGGCCCTGCCAGATCTTTGGCGGATTTCTAAAGCTTTTGATTTTCCTGGTGCCATCTAAACTTATTCTACAATTAAAAATAATATGTATTATCACTATTATGCTTCAAGGGTAAGACACGAAAGAAAAGGATTTTAAACTTTATAGGGCTTTTTGTGGATCTTCGTCATATGGTCGTACTGTAGTCACAACAATAGGGGAGGGTCCACTAAAGACACATTGCTTTGTAATCACTAGGAGACCTAACCACCTTTACTCTGATACCAACTTTGTCACGACTCGTTTTTATAGGCACATGACTGGCACAATGATGAATATCCCATCACTGTAAGTCTTTCGATAAATTCTACCCACGAGTTAAATTATCTAGTTATTATCTCTATGTTATCAAAATAACTATTCCTTAATAGATACAAAATATATATATCAAATTTTCTTATTTAAAAATCATAGAGATAATTTGCATATAATAATAGATCCTCAATATAAAATACATTATTATACTGAAATACAAGTCAAATACCAAACCCCTAACCTAAATGTCCTAGACGGTTATAGAGCAACATAATATACAACAAAAGAGGGGCCTATTTGTCATATCCTCAATAGTGTAACCGATTCAAGTTATTTCTAAGTTAAAACATCGTCAAGGTCTTAACTTTCTTACAATGAAACCATAAGGAATATTCATATTTACACATAGTCCATCCACAAAATCCTAGGAGGCTTATGTGACCACAGAACTACTTCTAGAGCTTATAAGATAATAGAATACAAAGGAACTAACCGAAAATACAAGAGGGTTGGTTTAAGATAACTCGCTATTCCCCTGGACAATCCCTAGCGTCAGCCACAGATTCTGAAATGTTGTAAAATAATAGGATGAGTAACAGAATACTCAGTGAATGTATAACATTATCAATCAAAAATAAATTTGACAATTAGTATCATAAAGATATTATCGAATTTAAAATTCACATCAGTTACAAATAATATACGCAGTATAAATCATACAGTGCCATACACAAAATCCCGTACCAACTGGGTCGTCCACAGTATCAGTGGATCGTTGCCCGCGACCCCCTGGCCGCATCCACCCTTATCTCTCCATGAAAGGTATATCTCTACCCTTATAACTCCTCTAACTTCTCCCGTGGGGTGCACCACCATGAAAATATTATAACAATGTTATATCATAACGCAAGCATTTACACAATCTCAACTTAATAATAGCAATATCAACATTAACTTTACATATTTTATAAGAATTATCATTTAATCAAACAAGATGCTTGAAATCCATAATACCTTTCAATACAAGGAATACAAGTCCTTGAAAATGAATACATAACGTACCATTTAAGTCCACCTTCTCAATTTTTCTTTATGATACTTGATAACAATACTTTTAAAGAAATATTGATGAGATAAGGTTATCACACTCACCTCAAATGTGGCCCTAACTACCTTTATTTTTGCAGCTAAATTATAGGAGGTGTAAGGAAATAACTCTCAAAGATTTCCTAAAATGCAAATAAGATGAAAAATAAAGAATACATTAGAATTTTTAAGTGAATCTTGTACTATTAGAAACTAGACTCAAAGAGCTTTCTAATAGTATCTTATTTACTAAAAATAGAGTCCAGATGAAAGAGTTATGAACATTTTAAAACTGATGCTATAGTAATGGTCAACAGTCAACGCAGCTACAGTATCGTTGACTAAGTCAATCTGAGTCAATGCTACAGTAACATTGACCGAGTCAATGCTACAGTAGCTGAGAAAATCTGGAAAAATTTGTCCGATGAACAATAATTTCTGGAAATTTTCTGGAATGAACAGTGATGTTCTTCGTGCTCTTCATTCAAAAATCTTAAAATCACATCTAAAACAACATTTCTTTTGATTTCTTCCATGATTTTTGTTTCTTAATGTCGAAGGAGTATTTTAACACCAAAACCCCCAATTTTTACTAACAATCCAAGCTCAAGTCTCAAATTTTCATCAAGAACACTGATGTAATCAAGGATAACCCCATTGCAGCCCAAGAAAGGGAGAACACTTCAATTGGGCCTCTAACTCGTTCAAGGGTTAAAGAGCTTGGACTAATTGCAACCCAAGAAAGGGAGAACACTTCAATTGGGCTTCTAACTTATTCAAGGGCTGAAGGGCTTGGATTGGGCTTAACCACATTGTTGAAAGTGGAAGAAGTGTGAAAAAGATTGCATGTGGGATAGTTGCATTTGTTGAATATAGTTGTAGTCTATTACCTATGCATTTATTGTCTTTGACATTTAGCTACCTATGCATTTATTGTCTTTGACATTTAGCTACCTATGCATTTATTGTCTTTGACATTTAGCCTACACTACTTGACTTTTAGTTGATGCATTTAATGCATTAGTTGGAGTCTTTTGTCTTTTTGTTTTGGAGACCCTCTATAAAAAGTGTCCTTGGCATTTGTTGTAATCGATCCTTGAATCATATATGAGATATTGACATTTTTCTTTCAAGAGGATTCTTGAGTTCTTTCTCTTATCTAACTTGGGTTAGTGGCGAGAGCAGCTAGATTTCTTATCACTCATGTTCTTCTTTCTTAAGTGTGGCGAGATCAACCCATTTCTCTTAGTTGTGGCGCCCTTTGGCTTATCAATTGAGTGATTTGGTTTTCTTTGTTTGTTTCTTTCAACCTATCCAGAAAATCGATTAAGTGTTTTCCCTCTAGAAATCACATCATATTGGTATCAAAGCCACTTCAAATCAGGTTCTATTATTTGTTTTGTGTTTTGCCCCTTCGTGGAAGGCTTAATCTTTTTGCGTTTTATTTTTTTGTTTTGCCACCTACATGGAAGGCTTAGTTTTCCTTATTTTGTATTCTGCCACCTACATTGAAGGCTTAGAGTCTGTTTAGTTTGAACATTTTCTGTTTTCATTTTCACTGAAAATAGAAAATAGACTTGAAAATGCGTTTGGTTGAGTTAACTGAAAACGTTTTCTTGAAAACATTTCTTAAAATAAGCCTAAATCTGAAAACACCAAAAAGATGTTTTCAGTGTTTCAGGAAATGCATTTCAGAAAATGAAGATTGAAAATGAAAACAGGAAATATTTTCACAAACCAAACAGACCCTTAGTTTTCCTTATTTTGTAATCTGCCACCTACATGGAGGGCTAATTTTCTGGTCTGTTCATCTTTGTTTTTATTTCTATTCTTGTGTTGTTCTATTTTATTCCAGCTTTTTTATTTAAAAAAATTTATCGTTACTGTTCATTGTTCATCGTTACTGTTCATTGTTAATCCGAGTGTAAACACTTAGAGAGTGAACCTACCTTCACCAAACTTAAACCGGTAATTACAAAATCACTATGACAGGAAAAAATAGTTCTGAAGTTCCTTTTGGGCTTACCCTACAACAAGCTCAAATTGTTGGCCTACAAAGAGGTCAAGAAGAAATAATGGAACAAATAGCTCAACTAACCACTCAAATGGCTAGATTTATGGAGCTACAACAACAACAACCAAGAAGAGGAGCTTATGTTGAACACCATGGAGAAGAATCTGAAGCTGAAGAAGGTGAACAACCTAGGCAAAGAAGGCAGCAGAGGGAACGTGATTCCAACATCAAATTGAAGATTCCTCCATTTAAGGGAACAAGTTCTCCTGAAGAATACTTGGAGTGGGTGCAACGAGTAGAGAAGATTTTTGAATATCAAGATTATTCAGAAGCTACCAAATGCCAACTTACATCCCTTAAATTCACTGATTATGCGAATTTATGGTGGGAAAATTTGAAGAATCAACGAAGAAAAGATGGAGAAGAAGAAGTTCGAAATTGGAGATTGATGAAAAGACTCATGCAGAGGCTTCGTACCTGATTACTACAACCAAGAGCTTTATTTTAAGCTTCAAAGCTTGAGGCAAAGAGGTATGTGTGTTGAAGATTATGTTAAAGAATTTGAAACTTTGATGATTCGGTGCGAGCTGACTGAACCCCAAGAGCAAACCATAGCTCGATTTCTTGGTGGTTTGAACAAAGAAGTTGCTGACTTAGTAGAGTTACAAAATTATGTTTTCTTAGAAGATGTAATTAAATTGGCAATTAAGGTGGAGAGACAAAAAAAGAAAGTTTATGGAAGAAACAATGGAGTATCTAAACCATTGGGGAGTAAACCTTTCCAAACACTTTCCCAAACCTCAAACACTACCAAAGGGAGTAATAAGGAGATATGGAAGAAGGAGCCAAACAAAACTGAAAGTTCTAAGGGGAAGGAGAAGAGAGAAGACAACCAACCCTCTAAAAGAAGTCGAGACATTAAGTGCTTCAAGTGCTTAGGTCATGGCCATATAGCATCCGAATGTCCTAATAGAAGAGTGATGATCTTGAAGGAGAAACAAGGGGAAATAGAGAGTGAAGATGAAGATATTGTGGAGGAATATGAAGAGGAAGAATATTTTGACGAAGAAGAAGTTGTTAAGTATGCTGATGAAGGTGATGCCTTGGTTATTAGACGTGCCTTGAATATCCAAGCCAAGGTAGAAGAAGAACAGAGGGAGAATATTTTTCAAACAAGGTGCACTATCAGAGGCAAAGTTTGTAACGTGATAATTGATAGTGGGAGCTGCACTAACGTTGCTTCAACCACCTTGGTTGGCAAATTGAAGCTACCTATCATCAATCATCCCCGTCCATACAAGCTGCAATGGCTAAATAATCATGGCAAGATGAAGGTCACCAAACAAGTAAAGGTACCTTTCTCTATAGGGAAGAATTACAAAGATGAGGTGTTGTGTGACATAGTCCCTATGGATGCTAGTCATCTTCTACTTGGGAGGCTGTGGCAATTTGATAGAAGAGCACTACATGATGGCTTCAAAAACACCTACGCTTTTGAGAAGAATGGAAAGAAGATTATGTTGGCACCCTTAAAGCCAATACAAATACAGTCGAAAGAGGATGTAATCGAGGAGAAGAAGCCTAGTTGTTTTGCTTCTAAGAATGAGTTAAAAAAGGCAATAAAAAGGGATGACTTTGTATTATTGCTAATTCTCAAAGAGCTGAATCTAGAACTTGCAGAAAAGCTTCCTAAGCTTGTGAAGGAGTTGATAGAAGAATTTACGGATGTCTTTCCAAATGAGCTACCTAAGGGATTGCTACCCTTAAGAGGAATTGAGCATCAAATTGATTTGGTGCTCGGTGCTGCCTTACCAAATAAGCCAGCATATAGAATGAATCCAGAGAAGGCTAAGGAGTTAAAAAGGCAAGTTGATGAGTTGATTGAAAAGGGTTATGTAAGAGAATCCATGAGCCCTTGTTCTGTGCCTACATTATTAGTCCCTAAAAAGGATGGCTCTATGAGAATGTGTGTGGATAGTCGTGCTATAAATAAGATTACCATCAAATACTGCTATCCAATTCTAAGATTGGATGACATGTTGGATGAGCTGAATGGTTCCAAGGTGTTTTCAAAAATTGACTTGAAGAGCGGCTATCACCAAATCCGAATGAAAGAAGGAGACGAGTGAAAGACAGCCTTCAAGACAAAGCATGGACTTTACGAATAGATGGTAATGCCATTTGGGCTATCTAATGCCCTTAGTATATTTATGCGATTGATGAATCATGTACTTAGATCTTTCATTGGAAAATTTGTTGTTGTATATTTCGATGATATTTTGATCTACAGTCAAAGTTATGAGGAGCATGGGAAACATTTGAAGGAAGTCTTGGAAGTGTTGCGAAAGGAGAAACTCTATGCTAATATGAAAAAATGCTACTTTTGTCAAGACCATGTGATTTTTCTTGGCTTTGTAGTATCTCAGCAAGGAGTGGGAGTTGATGAAGAAAAGGTGAAAGCTATCAAAGAATGGCCCGTTCCAAGAACCATATCTGAAGTAAGAAGTTTTCACGGGCTTGCCTCTTTCTATAGAAGATTTGTAAGGGATTTCACCACCATTTTAGCACCTATAACTGAATGTATTAAGGGAGGAAAGGAGTTCAAATGGAGTGATGCAGCCCAATGAAGTTTTGAGCTTGTCAAATAAAAATTGTGCAATGCACCCATATTGGCTTTGCCTAATTTTTCTAAGACTTTTGAGATTGAATGTGATGCTAGTGGAGTGGGAATTGGAGATGTACTTCTTCAAGAAAGGCGTCTTATAGCTTGTTTTAGTAAGAAGTTGAGTGGAGCCAGTCTTAACTACTCTACCTATGATAAGGAGTTCTACTCTTTAATTAGAGCTCTTGAGACATGGCAGCACTACTTGTTACTAAAAGAATTTGTAATTCACACAGACCATGAATCACTCAAACACTTGAAAGGTCAAAGCAAGCTGAATATAAGACATGCAAAGTGGGTGGAATTTGTTGAAGCTTTTCCCTATGTGTTGAAGTATAATAAGGGAGAAACTAACATTGTTGCAGATGCCTTATCAAGGAGATATGCCTTAATTTCCATGATGAATGCTAAATTGTTGGAATTTGAATCTATTAAAGACCATTACATGGAAAATTCGACACTTGCTGAAATTTATCTCGCTTGTGAGAAAATGACATATAAGGCATTTTATAGATCTGAAGGTTTTTTATTTTGCTTGGGGAGGCTTGTAATTCCAAACTGTTCTATAAGGGAATTACTTACATGAGAAGCTTATGGAGGAGGATTGGCTGGGCATTTCGGTGAAACCAAGACATTGGAGATGCTGAAAGAGCATTTTTATTGGCCTAACATGATTAGAGATGTGCATCATGTGATTGAAAGGTGTATTATTTGTAAAAAAGCCAAGAGCAAGGAAGCAGCCCATGGACTTTATACACCTCTACCTGTTCCAGATCAACCTTGGACTGATGTTAACATGGATTTCGTGCTAGGCTTACCAAGGACACAAAGAGGTAAAGATTCGGTCATGGTTGTTGTTGATCGTTTTTCAAAAATGTCTTATTTTATCCCATGCCATAAGACCGATGATGCTGTGCACATTGCCAATTTATTTTTCAAAGAAATTGTGAGACTTCATGGCATTCCAAAGAGTATCGTGTTAGATCGTGATGCCAAATTTCTTAGCTACTTTTGGAAGACTTTATGGAGGAAATTGGGAACAAAGTTGCTCTTTAGTACTGCCTGTCACCCACAAACTGATGGACAAACTGAAGTGGTGAACCGAACGCTTTCTACTTTACTAAAAAACTATCATTGGCAAAAACTTGAAAAGTTGGGATGAATGCTTGGCCTATGCTGAATTTGCTTACAATAGAAGTGTACATGGTACTACTAAATACTCTCCTTTTGAAGTAGTTTATGGATTTAATCCATTGAGCCCACTTGATTTAGTACCATTACCACTTGAAGCTCGAGAATGCATAGATGGAAAAATGAAGGCTGACGTGATAAAGAAGTTACATGAAAACATTAAACAGCAAATTGAGAAGAAGAACTCCATCTATGAGAAGACTGCCAACAAGAGAAGAAAATTTGTTCAATTCAGTCCTGGAGATTTAGTGTGGGTTCATCTTCGAAAAGAAAGATTTCTAAACCAAAGGAAGTCCAAATTAATGCCAAGGGCAGATAGTCCTTTTCGTATCATAGACAAGGTAAATGATAATGCATACAAAATTGATTTGCCTGAAGACTATGCTGTTTCTACTACTTTCAATGTGAGGGATCTTTCCCCGTACTTAGAAGATACAGAAGACTTGGATTTGAGGACAAATCCATTTCAACTAGGGGAAGATGATGTAATCAAGGATAACCCCATTGCAGCCCAAGAAAGGAAGAACACTTCAATTGGGCCTCTAACTCGTTCAAGGGCTAAAGGGCTTGGATTGGGCTTAACCACATTATTGAAAGTGGAAGAAGTGTGAAAAAGATTGCATGTGGGATAGTTGCATATGTTGAATATAGTTGTAGTCTATTACCTATGCATTTATTGTCTTTGACATTTAGCTACCTATGCATTTATTGTCTTTGACATTTAGCCTACACTACTTGACTTTTAGTTGATGCATTTAATGCATTAGTTGGAGTCTTTTGTCTTTTTGTTTTGGAGACCCTCTATAAAAGGGTCCTTGGCATTTGTTGTAATCGATCCTTGAATCATATATGAGATATTGACATTTTGCTTTCAAGAGGATTCTTGAGTTCTTTCTCTTATCTAACTTGGGTTAGTGGCGAGAGCAGTTAGATTTCTTATCACTCACATTCTTCTTTCTTGAGTGTGGCGAGATCAACCCATTTCTCTTAGTTGTGGCGCCCTTTGGCTTATCAATTGAGTGATTTGGTTTTCTTTGTTTGTTTCTTTCAACCTATCCAGAAAATCGATTAAGTGTTTTCTCTCCAGAAATCACATCAAACACTAACTTTTTTTTAAATATCCGAATTCTACAAATTTTTCCTAGTTTTCTCCAAATTTCTTGTTCCAATAACATCATAAATCACCTAGGAATGTTTTAGATTAACATCCACACTTAAATTTATCCATTAAAACTCAAAATCTTAATTCTCTTCCATAGGTCCGAAAATGGAGAAAAAGAGAAATATAGTAGATAAAACTTACCTCTTTACCTCTAGAACTCGTGAGAATAGGAAGTATGATTAGAAAATACAAGATCGCCGGATGAAAATTTAAGAAATGATTAAAGAAGGGAATAGTGGTAGATGAAGAGAAGATAGAGATGTCTCGGGGAGGAAAGAACGAAGAGAGGAGATGAGTCTAATAATTGTACATGTGGGCCCTACCAATTTCTTTTTGATTAAAATTGCTCATAGCTACTCTAACTTGTAAGATTTGTTCACTTAGGTCCTTGATTATTTGTAAAAATTTCCTAAATTAAAATTTGAACTTTCTATTTCCAAATTTTCTTTACTAATCCAAAGAAAAGAAAAAAAAATATTTTTCACGTAATTAAATTTTTCAATAAACTTCAAAATAATATTAAATATTCATAAAAATTATTGGGCATTACACTACCCGACAATGAGAAGGTACAAAGTGATCTACTCTTCTAGCAGATATTTTTCATTGGCAACCTGATCTGAACAAAAAGATTTCACAGAGAGTGTGAGCTTTAAAACTTAGTGAGCAAATTGGCTTCGCATTAATAAAATTTAAATACATCACCAGTCATACAAGTATACCAGAAGGCTCAAAGTCAATCAAAAGATATAGTTAGAAATTACATACTATAAGGTAAAAATTCATCCAATTCAACAAACGTTACTAGTACTCATCAATGGCAATATATCTCGGAGAGCGCACATAGGCCGGCTCACCAATTTTGTATATTTCCGCCATGACGCATAACCTCATCCTCTAAGCTAGGGCGTCTCACATATCTGTTATCGACTTGGGCTATGTCCCTACTGAGAGAATCGTTGTCTCCATACTCGTTGGTCAAGACACTCTTTAAATCAGGTTTTCTGTCTTGCCGTGAGAGGGGGTACTGTCCCGCTCAATCACAATTAATAGTACAGTATTTCATATTATAATCAGAAGTACAGTGTAATATTCATTCATACAACAAGTATAATATATACTATATTATAGATTTATAAACCACAAATCAAGATAACAATTAAACTATTTTTGAAAAGATTCAAACTTCACATCATCATGAAATATTTGTTTCGTCTTATCCATACTTCTGGATTAATTATTTCCCCATATTTGCTACTCTGAATCTAGTTTACCCCTATGAATCTTAGGAGTGTCCTACGACATACTTTTTATCACCAGTAATGCTAAAACCTTATTAAAACAGGGTCGTTCCACTCATCTAGATTTCGTACGAGTATCACTTCTCTTAAGTTGTTACGGACAAGAGTACACAGGTGAATTTCAGTGTTCTGCTACGGAGATTTTCATGAAAGATTAGAGAAAACAAGTTAAGATTGTTTTCGTATAAATACTGTTCATACATACGGTTACTATTCATATGTATGATTTATAATCATACATACAATTACTATTCATAGGTATAGATACTGTTTATACATATGGATACTATTCATATATACGGTCACAATTCATACGTATAGTTACTATTTATACGTATAGGTACTATTCATACCAGACATAGAGAATAAATATGTAAAAGAGTACACCATGTAAGTTTTCAGGAAAGAGTGAAGGGTCGCAACGAACACAATTAAAACCAGGTCTTTCCTTAGCCAAAACTTTTTTAGACATGTATTCTTCACAGTTTACATTCTGTTTTGGTAATCAAAGAATTAAAATAATATATGGACAGCTAAGGACAGTTTTTCTGATGTGGAAGATCAGCCAAAGCCGTAATTACAGAGCATACTTAAAAAAATAACTTTTAAAATTTGAAAGACATAGAAAATGTATAGTATCCTTACCTAAGCTGAAAAGGAAAGGCCCAAAATATCAGAGGCCTAGCGTCGGAGCAAGAGAAATTTAAGAAGAGAAGAAGAGAAGTTGAAGGTGTGAGTTTATAAGTGAAATGGAAGTGCCTATTTATAGGAAAAGTCAAGGGTACTATTTGATACTATGCACTAATAAAATATCCAAATTACTATTTATGAAAATGACATTTTTAATAAAATAATTCACGCGTTAATCATTTACGGTTACTGTGCAATCACGGAAAAGTCGCATAGGCTTACTATTGAAAACTCAAGGGGAAAACTATCCTTTCACTTTAAACATTTAAGTTTCTTTTCAATTTAGTCCTTTCATGTTAGTCCCTGAGGGTATTTTCACACATAAAACGTCATTTTCTCCTACAAACTTTTTTTTCTAGTTTTCTCTTATGACCAAACCACATCTAGTACTTGACATTTCGATTGTATAAGTGAACAGTACCATATACATAAATAGTATTATACAGGTGAAGAGTATCATATATTGAAATAGTAACCGTAGTTTGAAAATACACATTTATATTTTATTTTTTATGGGTGTTACAGACAATATCTCTTACTCATTTTATCACTATATTACTTGTGCAACTGGTGCGCTTACCAATTCGCTAAACAAGTATATTAGTCCTCGTGGAATGATATTTCTTACTCATTTTATCACTGCATTACTTGTACGACTGGTACGCTTGCCAATTCACTTAACATTAGGGCGTCAAGTACTCGAGAGACTATCATAAATGCTATTTAGATGATTCTTTCAAGTGAGATTTAAATCTTGAAACAGAGCGTAAAGTAAGTTCAAGTTAGCTGTAAGTTGTATGACTATATAGACTCTAAACACACAATAGAAACAATAAGTTTAATAACTTAGAATTGATAATCCCCCTTTATTTTCCTTTCATTTTGATCTCTCTCCCTTTTATCCTCACCAGCCATCATGTTAATCTTGGGTACTGAATTGCTTGGATGAATTTTTCCAAATACCAAAGAAAACAAAACCAAAGATTTCAAATTCCTTATGTAGTCTTAGGTTTCAATAGTGCTTAAACCCTAATTTGACTATACAAGGTCAATGTTTATATTCCTATAACATTAATAAATCTATCACCTCAAACATTTAAGATTCAAGACTCACACTACTTATTCTATGGTCTAGGGTTTCACATTCCTTTCCAAAGTGCAGCAAAACCACTAAACAATCTATTAAATTGATCAAGTTTAATGAAAGTAAGAAAATAAGAATGAATAAACATGTATTAATGGTCAAATGATTATATGAAGTCAAGAGATTTACAATACCTAATTCTAACTAGGGTTCATAGTAATCCTAGTATGGGAAACTAGTTACACATGTTTACAAAACAAAGAAAACAAGAGGACAGAAGAGAAAACTCCAAGAATCCAAGTTGGGTGGAAGAAGAGATGCCCTAATCTTCACCAAAAGCTGGTTCCCCTTGCTTCTAGAGCTCAAACCAGTGTCTTCCCTCGGTCTTTAACTCAGAACAACCTAAAAATTTCATCCCCAATGCCTTTTAAAGTCTCCAACACTTGACAATAAAATGGGTCATGTGCTTAATGATAATTCTTTGAAATAGAATTATTGTGGTTCCAAATTCAATCATTTTAGCTAGTTCTTTATTTAATCTTGCATGATTATATGTTAGTTTTATCCTTCTTTTAAGCTTTCATAGTATTTTTTAATTGTTTAATTTATATTTAGTTTATTTTGATTTTTCTTTTATTTTTCTTGTAGGTTGAAGTTGTTTTCCTGAAGTCATAGCTTAGCGCCAGGAACCATAGCTTAGTGATGTTGTAGTAAAAGAAAGTTTTTGATGAGTGATGCATCACTAAGTGATGGTAAGCCATCGTTGACATCCTCCAATTTCTGTATTCCTCCCAGTGAGTTCATCGCTGAACGATGGTCTCGCATCGCTCAGCGATGACGTTAGTGCTGCTGTGCATTTTGGAAGCTTTTAAAAGCCGAATTTTGCTACTGACCTAATTACTTTTTGAGAAATCTCAAATCTAGAGGCAAAGATGGTTAGCAGACGAAGGAGAGCAAGGAAAACTCGATTAGGGATGATCGGGACCTCTGATTCTCTTAGTTTTTCTTCTGAACTTTTACTATGATCTCTGTTTTTGTTGTTTTCTCCTTTAGAATTATGAATCACTAAACTTTTAGAGTTAGGGATTGATGTAGCATGTTTCAAATGGGATTTTACTGATTGTATGGATTCTTTTTAATGCAAATTTGATTGTTGGAGTAGTTTTTATTATTTAAATTGCCTCTTGAATGATTGATCATCATTTTATGAAAGTTGGAATTTATATTGATACTAGGGATAGTTCAATATAAAGTCACCCTTGTAATTACTACCATAAACCGGATTAATCCAGGGATAGATAACTTTGTTTATATGATTTTTGTGAATTTCTTGAACTTAATCACCTAATCAAATAATTGTACTGAGGAATTGGGTAATTATTTGAATTAGATCGGACTGAATTCCAAAGAATTGGGTTTAATCAACTTTGAGAAATTGGCCAACAACAAAAGAATTTGAAATTAAGAGGAATCATCTTTTGGTAATTCAAAGGTTAACTTGTCTATGAATTAACCAGATTAAGAAACAAGTGAAATCAATCCCTTGCTCCCTTTCATCCATTGTTGAATTTCAAACCTTGATTTTGCCCTTTACTTTCTGGATGTCCATTTTAAAACTTATTTTAGAGTTTCCTTCAACCCAATCTATACTTTGTTCAAATAGAATTTTTATTAGCAAAATTTGTAATTGTCAATAGTTAATTCTTGTGGATACGATACTTTTCTCACTACTTTACTACTTATGTGAGACCCACTACTTGATCTGTAGCTAATAGGATTCTAGCTTAGACTTTTCTTTATTTATTTATTTTTTCTACATTATTCAATTACTTTGTTGCTTGTTAGGCTCTAAATTTTTGAACGCTTACATTTTTTTTTTGTTTATGCGAGGTACCATAGGCCCTAACTCATTACTTTTTGATCCTAAAATTAAAAAGACATCTAAAGCACTCCGTAAGCAAACTAAAAGGGCAAAACAAGCACAATCTGCAAGAACCGCGGAACCCTTTTTTTTATTTATTTTTTTATCCCCCCTTTCATTTTTTTTTTCAAGCCCGAAGTTAGTTCTATACATATGACCGGCAACGAGAAAAAGAAATGCAATAGCTAAATGATGATGAGCAATATCAGTCAGCCATAAACTTTGCGTTTGCGGATGGAATCCCCCGAGAAGTGTTAGAATGGCAGTTCCTGCTCCTTGGGGGGTACCAAATAAATGACTTCGGCTCCTTTATGGAATAAATTAACAAATGGAAGACGTAAACAAAAAAAAATTGATCCATAACATCTATGTTGGCCTTGCTGTCTGAATGCATTCAAAACATCCTGCTTTTTAGATGATCCCTCTAGAACAGATAGGAAAAGCCCACATACGGCGAATATTTTTTGTTGCCGTGGGAAAAAGGAGAGGATCGTATGGCAGAACAGAATGGAGTTCCTTCTCTTCCTCTGGTTAAAACACTCTTCGACTGTAGCATATCAATTGTTGAGGGATGTGGAGCTAGCATCGCTAGACCAACAGTTCAGGCAACAAATTTCAAATTAAAGCCTGCTCTACTCAACTTGGTCCAGAATAATCAATTTAGCAGACATCCTCTAGATGATCCAAACTCACACATCCTGATTTCTTCAAATCTATGATACTGTAAAGCTGAATGATGTGAACGAAGATGTAATTAGACTTAGGTTGTTTCCGATCTCTGTGCGGGATAAGGTGAGTAAATAGTTATAGTCTTTACCCAAAGGGAGTATGACTACATGGGCTAAATTGGTGCAGAAATTTTTGACTCGACATTTTCCTCCATTTAAGTCTGCCAAGTTAAGAACAAAAATTACCTCCTTTAAGCAATAAGATGGAGAATCTTTGAATGAGGCTTAAGAGCGATATAACGACATTCTAAGGAGATTCCTTCACCATTCATTTGAGCTTTGGATTTAGGCTCAAAGTTTCTATAATAGGTTGTTACCACACACTATATCTATGGTAGATGCTACAACGAGTGGAGCACTAAATTGTAGGACGCCTGAATAAGCCTAGGAACTATTTGCAAAGATGGCTTGCAATGACTATCAGAGTTAAATTGAGAGAATTGTGGTAAACAAAAGTGGTGGTGTAATAGAAATAGGAACCTTGGATGTCATCCTGGCATAAAATAAATTGTTGACTCAACAGATGGCTAAATTAAATAAGAAGTTTGATACAGCTAATGTGAGCGTCATTAGCCATCCCCCAGTCATCTTCGAATTTTATACAGGGAATCATGCCAATGTGGATTGCCCAAGTAATATGTTTAACTCTTCCTCATTTTCTGCAATTGAACAAGTGAATTATATGGGGAATCCTCCAAGGCAACAGAATAACCTATATTCTCAGACGTACAATCTAGGTTAGAAGAACCACCCTAACTTCTCTTGGGGAAATTAGAATAGTCAGGGTGTTTTAGATAAACCGTCATTCCCTTCTCAGATGCTGCACCAACAATCTCATATTAGCATTTTTTTCTCAGTCTCCTCTGAATGATAAACTTTCATCCTTAGAAAGTGTGGTAGAAAAGTTAACACTTCAAACCACAGCTTTCATTCAACAAATATCTTCATTTATGGAGAAAACTAAAATCAGGTTCATAAACCAAAATGCCTCTATCCAAAATCTTTAGACCCAAATGGGGCAAATTGCAAGGTAACTGGTGAATAGGCCTTAAGGGTCGTTGGCTAGTGATACAACTATTAATCTGAGGGAACATGTGAATGCCATAATCACTAGGAGCAAGAAGGTGATATAACCTATGCCTATGAAGGAAGCGTTGGCTAAGGAGGATAGTGAGAAGTTAGTCATTGATGAAGTTTCTACAACTTATAGCACTTCTCTGAATGATTCGGGAAGTAAGGGAGACATTGAAAAAGTTCATAAGCCATATGTTCCCACACCACCTATCAAGGTGCCTTTTCCTCAGAGGCTTCACAAACAGCATGATGATAAGTAATTTAGCAAATTTCTAGAGGTGTTTAAGAAGCTTCATATCAATATCCTATTTGCTGAAGCGTTGAGCAAATGCCGGTGTATGCTAAGTTTATGAAGGAGCTTTTGGTGAAAAAGAGGAAAATTATGGATGATGAGAGAATCCTCTAAATGAAGAGTGTAGTGCGATCATACAAAAGAAGTTACCTCTAAAGCTCAAGGATCTGGGAAGTTTTTCTATTCCTCGTACCATTAGGGGAGTCACTTTTGAGAAGGCATTGTGCGACTTGGGAGCTAGCATTAATCTTATGCCCTTATCTATTTTCAACAAGTTGGGGCTTGGGCGAGTCAAATCTACGATAATGACCCTTCAAATTATCGATCGATTGTTGAGACATCCATATGGGGTAGTGGAAGATGTCCTAGTCAAAGTAAGAAAGTTTTTCTTTCATGTTATTTTGTGGTCTTAAACATGGTAGAAGACAAGGAAATCTCTCTCATTCTAAGTAAGCCATTCTTGGCTACTTAAGGAGTGGTAATTGATGTGGCTCGAGGGATATTAACTCTGACAGTCTAAGAGGAAAGAGAAATTTTTAATGTGTTTGACTCTATAAAACCTTCGGTGGAAAAAGAAGCTTGTAATCATAATGAAGAATCGATGGTTGAGCAAGTGATACTCTTAGATGTCACACCGTCTCATCTTGGCTTGGCTCCATATAAGGAAAAAGAAACTCAAATTGAGAAAATAAAATAGTGGCAAGTTTGGGGGAAGGTGGCTCAATTTCAAGGCTCCTCCAAAGCTCTTTCTGATTCGGGATAATATCTGAGAAAGTCTAGCTTAGGACTGTAAATTAAGTGCTTCTTGGAAGGCAACCCAAGTTTTTCAATCCTTTCCTTCTATTTTTTTTCTTTTAGCTCAATTTTAATTTATTGTCTTGCTTTGTTTTTGTGTGATTTTCTTTAGTTTGTATGTTCTGATTTGAAGTTAGTTCAACATTTTTGTTCTTGCTGCTCTGTTAAGCAATTTTTGCTACCTTTTTTAGCTCTCTGGTGGTCCAATGCTCAGTGCTAGATTCGTAGCACCCAACGCTGGAAGTTGCTGTGAAATACACATTCTGGTAGTGCATTGCTAAGAAAAGGCCTCGCATCATTCAGTGCTGAGATCTTGTTCTGCTATATGAGGATGAAGACAGAAGAGATAGCTTCCAGGGGAGTTTTTTGTTTCTCACCCTCATTTTTCTTTTGCTTAATGGTGTTTGTTTTGGTTTTTTGCTCCCACAATGAGGACATTGTTATGTTTAAGTTTGGGGGTGCAGTTTAGTTTCTTTGATTGAGTAGTTAGTTTTCTGTTTAGTATGCTTGCGTGTTAGTTTTGTGTCCTGTTTGTTGTTTTCTTGGCTTTCAGTATACAATGAGAGCTCGAGTGAGTTTTATGCAGTTCTTAGTAATGACTTGTTACTTGTAATTCTAGATTTACTTTTTCTTTGGAAATTGAGAAGAGTTTTGCTAATTTGCTTAAAATTTGACTTTTATTATGTTGTTTTCCAAAAAAAAAATTGTTGGTCAGAGTAAGTGTATTCTATCCTTTCGATTCTCCTCTGTTGACCATTCTTAATGCTCACTTGATCATGAAGAGGATCTTGGCTTTTCACATGTTGATAATATTTAGTAGGTGATTGCAAGTTTCGTTTAAAAAGTTGAATAGTTTTCCTCTCCATTCTGGAACTTGAATTTTTTATCTTTGGCTTACAACACTTCCTTAAATTTTATAAAGAAAAGGAAATAAGTTATGGCATGGTGGCCTGAGGGTGTGATGTGTGGATTAGACTTACAGTCATAACTTCAGTGTTTAACTATGTCACTTGCTAATAAAAAAGAGTGGGGTTAAATGAGTTCATGATGTGTGGATAATTCTATTTTAACTTCATTATTCTCCCCTTTCATTGTTAGTGTCGAGGGTTGAGTTGCTGATGTGTGGATTAGACACACGGTCAGTCATTCATTTACCAAGTCACTATCTTTAATTAAAGAAAAAAAGGAAAAAAGATAGAAGTGCTAAAATAAAGGTTATGTCGAAGCCTATGTTTTATTCAAGTTTTGGAATGCATGAACTGTATAAATTGTTATATCTAGCTTGCAATTAACAAAAATCTTTGTTAGTTGAAAAAACCTTAGTGATTTGTGCTCAAATTTGCACATCTTAAATCTTAGGAATTTGTATGCTTTCTAGGACTGATAACTTTTTTTGAGTGGGCTTGCAATAAGCTAAGTGTATTTTATTTTGGGTGAATTATCTTTGTCTTCTAAGTTTCCTTGAAATAGTAGTCTGGAATTCTGTAATCAATTTATTACTTGATCTATTTGGTAAGTGGTTTGAGGGTATTTGGAAGTCACCCTTTGTTGTGTTGATTTTATGTCTTTTGTTTTTAGTTGTGTTTTACTTAAGGACAAGCAAAATGATAAGTTTTCGGGTGTGATAATTCTTTAAAATAAAATTATTATGGCTTTAAATTCAATCATTTTAGCTAGTTCTTTATTTAATCTTACATGATTGTATGTTAATTTTGTCCTTCTTTTAAGCTTTCATAGTAGTTTTAAATTGTTTAATTTATCTTTAGTTTGTTTTGATTTTTCTTTCATTTTTCTTGTAGGTTGAAGTTGTTTTCCTGAAGCTATAGCTCAGCGCCAAGAACCATAGCTCAGCGATGCTATGGCAGAAGCTGATTTTTGATGAGTGACGCATCGCTCAGTGATGACATCCTCCAGTTTCATGTTCTTCATAACGGGTTGATCACTGAGCGATGGTCTCGCATTGGTCAGCGATGACATTAGTGCTGATATGCATTTTGGAAGCCTTTAAAAGGCCAGTTTTGATACTGACCTAATTACTTTTGGAGAAATCTCAAATCTGGAGGCAAAGATGGTTGGGAGATGAAGGAGAGCAAGGAGAACTCGATTGGGGATGATCAGGACCTCTGATTCTCTTAGTTTTTCTCTTGAAGTTTGACTATGATCTCTGTTTTTGTTGTTTTCTCCTTGAGAATCATGAATCACTAAACTCTTAGAGTTGGAGATTGATGTGGCTTGTTTCAAATGAGGTTTTACTAATTGTATAGATTCTTTTTAATGCAAATTTGATTGTTGGAGTAGTTTTTACTGTTTAAACTGCCTCTTGAATGATTGATCACCATTTTATGAAATTTGGGATTTATATTGATACTAAGAATAGTTCAATATAAAGTCGCCCTTGTAATTACTACCATAAACCTAGTTAATCTAGTGACAGATAACTTTGTTTATGTGATTTTTGTCAATTTTTTGAGCTTAATCACCTAATCAAATAACTGTACTAAGGAATTGGGTAATTATTTGAATTAGGTCAGATTGAATTCCAAGGAATTAAGTTTAATGAACTTTGAGAAATTAGTCTACAACAAAAGAATTTGAAATTAAGAGGAATCATCTTTTAGTAATTCAAAGGTTAATTTGTCTATGAATTAACCGGACTAAGAAACAAGTGAAATCAATCCCTTGCTCCCTTTCATCCATTATTGAATTTCAAACCTTGTTTTTGTTCTTTACTTTCTGGATGTCCATTTTAAAACTTATTTTAGAGTTTCCTTCAACCCAATTTATATTTTGTTCAAATAGAATTTTTATTAGTGAAATTGATAATTATCAATAGTCAATTCATATGGATATGATACTTTTTTCACTACTTTACTACTTGTGTGAGACCTAGTACACTTGTTAGAAAATTCACATCATTTAAGCGCACAACTTTCCCTCTTAAGTGTGATTCAACCAAAACAAATCCCTTCTTCAGCACAAGCATCCTGCTTAAGTGCACTAAATGACAGAACAAGTCTTTATATTTTTCGCACAGCCCGCGTAAGCATGGGTTTTTCCCCACTTAAGCATGATAATGACAGAGATCAACAAATTTCTGAAGCTTTTCTCGCTTAAGCTTGTTTCATCCCGCTTAAGCACATTAAAGGTATAATTGAATCTTCAATTTGAGCCTTTTTTGCCTTCACCAAGGTCTTTTCTTTCCTTTTTTTTTCTTGGCTTTGGGTTTCTTATGCTTCAACATCATTTTCCCAACCACGAAATCTACAAAAACATAATCTCCATTAGACCTACATTTATAACCAAAAAGAATGAATAAATGCCAAAAATTACATTGCTAACCTAAGAGTAAGGTGTGTATGCAACTCTCAAAAAGTCAGGTGTTATAGTTTTAACATTAGCCAAAAGTACACAAAAAGTATCCAAAATTTCATAGAATTTATATGAATGCTAAGGACTTATCAGATGGGAAAAGCCAAAACAATCTGATACAGAAAGCCAGCAATCGAATACCAAGGCATCCAATCCGAACGCTATAGCGTCTATGTGTCAGATTTTAAAAAGGTTGATTTGGTAATTTCTCAAAAAGCCATATATATATTGCGAAATTATGTCTGTGGAGAAAGGACGTCGCGGAAGAAACTGGAAATGCAGGAGAATGATGGAGCACGCCTTCTTCTTGGATTTTTCATCTCTTCATCTTTTCTTCCAATTTCTATGTCGAATTTCATGCTTTTTGAGATTTTGGTTGATTTCTTCTCCATGAGTAGCTGGAGTTTTCTTTTGAGGGGGAAGATGTAGTGTTAGTGCAAGACTTCCTATGAATAGCATTTTTATTAATGAAATCACTAAGATCTTGCTAAAATTATCTCATATTAGACCAGCACCTCGCAGAAAAGGAAAGACCACACAATTAATGTTGTAATACCTCATGTATTACAATGTTGTAAGAAAGTGTGAGTTTTGGTGTGTGGAAATGTCATGTCCCAAAATCTGAGCACGTGACCGGCACGGAAAGTGAATTTCACCTCACCTCCGTAAGCCTATCTTTCTCTTAAGCACAATACTAAATCTTATTTTGGTTATTCTTTTAAATGCAATTAATTTAAATTACACAATTTAAAAAAAACTATTTCTCTTCTCACAAAATGATAAGAAATTATGGCTAAATCGAGTTTTTCATATACGTTACAATTATACACATTACGTCGCTGAACAAACCTACCGATTACAGAGCTTTTCTAGATTTATACATTAGAATAAGACCTAAACATTATACTTTTACCTTAAACAAATGAAAAAGTAATATTGGCATGAACATCATCGAATTAGCAAGTTCTCCATACCTGAAACTGAAGACAGCTTCTATTTGAGAGAATCCTACCACATTCACACATAATATAGGTATATATATATATATATATACATACAGATATACATAATTGATCTAACAGTATAATCATCTAAGGTTTAGTGTACAAGATATTTATCAAGATGCACACATTGAAATCACATCGCAATTATTAACAACACATTTAAGATCAAGCTAAATCACATTTCAAACAATTCATACAATTCTAAATCAAGTTTCCAGACGTTTTTCGAGTCTCGTCCACAATAAGTGGTCGTTGCCCTATGGCCCTGCCGCATCCTCCCTTATTTCACCCCTGTCCTCAAAGGGACAAATCTGTAGTCCAACCTTATTTCACCTTATGCTTAAAAGGACGAATATCATATTCAATATCACGTGGCTATAGTGATTTCATTCCACCCTTATTTCATCCCATGGGATCCCATAAACTCTATTTTCATTCCTCTCTAGATCAAACGCAATCACATTACACAATCATATACAACCATATACATCCCATTTCAGGAAAAGTTCACAACAGTCTCATATTTGTACATTTCAATGCATAACATGAATGCATGAATTTCATGTCACATATATATATATATATATATATATATATATATATATATATATATATATATATATATATATATATATTTATAGTACACTTTTAATATATACATTAAATAAGCAAACAAGGTAATGTAGGATCTCTCACCTTGATATTTGCCCAATTTTACCTTAAACCTTTCTCGAAGATGTGTAAGATGATGGAATGTAATTTCTTCTACATCCAAACTAATCACAACATTCCAAAATATGTAGATGATGCATTAAAGAATCCATCCCTACAAGATAATCATGCCAAAATTATATCAAAGTCACAAAATAGGAAAATTCTTTGTTATAATTTGACCTTGGATCACTCTTCTTAATATAACTCTCAAATAATAAAAAATTCTCAAATGAAACTTGTACTATTAGAAACTAGACTCAAAGAAATTTCCAACGGTATCTTATTTACTAAAAATAGAGTCTGGATGAAATAGTTATGAACATTTTAAAACTGATGCTATAGTAACGGTCAATGGTCAATGCAGCTACAGTCGTTGACTGAGTCAATGCTACAGTATCGTTGATCGAGTCAATGCTACAGTAATCGAGAAACTCTGAAAAAATTTTCTCGATGAACAGTATTTTCTAGAAAATTTTCAGAATAAACAGTAACATTCTTCGTGTTCTTCATCCAAAAATTCAAAAATCACATCTAAAACAACATTTTTTTTTATTTCTTCTATAGGTTTTCTTTCTTAATATCTAAGGAGTGTTTTGACACCAAAACCCCCAATTTTTACCAACAATCCAAGCTCAAATCTCAAATTTTCATAAAAAGCACTAACTTTTTTAAATATCCGAATTCTACGAATTTCTCCTAGTTTTCTCCAAATTTCTTGTTCTAATAACATCATAAACCACCCAGGAATGTTTTAGATTAACATCCACACTTAAATTCATCAATTAAAACTCAAAATCCTAATTTTCTTCCATAGGTCGGAAAATGGAGAAAAAGAAAAATAGAGTAGATAAAATTTACCTCTTTGCCTCTAAAACTCTTGAGAATCGGAAGTATGGTTAGAAAATACAAGATCACCGGAAGAAAATTGGAGAAAGGATTGAAGGAGATGGAAGAAAATGGTAGATGAAGAAGAAGATGGAGAGCTTCGGGGAGGAAAGAAGGAAGAGAGGAAGATAAGTGTTTTGAGTGAATGTGTGAGCCCCACTAATTTTCTTGGATAAAATTGCTTATAGCCACTCTAACTTGTAAGATTTGTTCACTTAGGTCCTTGAGAATTTGTAAAAAATTTTTAAATTAAAAATTGAAATTTCTATTCCCAAATTTCCTTCACTAATTCAAAAAGAATATTTTCCACGTAATTAAATTTTTTAATAAACTTCAAAATAGATTTTAAATATTCATAAAAATTATTGGGGTATTACAGGAAAATTTTTTCATAGATAGATGGGTACTTGAGGGAAATTCGAGAATTTCAAGGCTAAACATGTGTTCAAAAAGGATTGATTGATGACTTTAGGGACTTATTTGAAAAATTGTAAATATATAAGAATTATGGTGAAAACTTTGGGGTGGACTGTGATACACATAGGAATTATATCAGTGTTTGTTTGTTTACGTGAATTATTGCTTGTTACATGCATTATTTATTTTTGCCTTAAATGTGTGTGAAGTTACTTCTAGATGCGTTAGGCTGTGAATATTCGTGCGATGTGTTGTAGGTGAGAGAGGGGCTAAAACGAAAAGGTGAGTATGCTTGGGTTGTCTCATCAATAAAAAAACACAATGCTTGATGTTGGAAAAGCTTGTGATACATGTGACACTTTTATGAGAATAAGCTAAATAAATAAATGGACAAAATAATAATGCAATTATATAAAGTGGCGTGTGAATAAAGAGTATAAATAGATAAATAGTGTCCTTTAGATAAATAAATAATAATTAAGAGGGAGGCGTGTGGCATTAAGGTAAGTTAGACAAGAAAAAAAATATAATTATAAGAATGAGGTTAGTGGCATGAGGGCAAGTTAGAATAAAAAAATAATAAATAAAATTTATATATTAAAAGAGGCATGTGGCTTTAAACTAAATGAATGAATAAACTATGTAGAAATATAAAATATAAATAAAGAATGGCAAATCACATAAAAATATAATAAAATAAATAAAAGAAAAAGTAGTTACATAAAAATATAATAAAAAAAAAAAATAAATGGATAATTATACAGTAAAATAATACCCAAAAAAAGAAAAAGAAGTCCTAACTCAATACCTAACCTAAAATGTCCTAGTTCTATACCTAACCTATAATGCAAAAAAATAGAAGAATTCGTAAACTTAAACCAAGTAGGTGGCCACCAAACCCTTGATGCCTTTCACACACAAACACAACCTAAGAGATTCAAACCCTAGATGCCTTTCACATGTAAACATCATCTAAGAGACTCCAAACTTAAGAGACTCAAACCCTAGATGCCATTCAACTCACAAAACCCTAGATGCCACCTCAAACCCTAGCCACCAAATCACTTCTAATGTCACCTTAGAGAGTTCCAAGACCCTTACGTCTTCATGTTGTCCAGAGAAATCTCGACCACCGGCTACTTTTCCCGACGTCAAGAACTCCAAGGATCGAGAAAAGTATTAGAATCTTAAATCAATCTTACTTTTTGATGGTCATGAATCGTATTGGTTTTTTTTTGAAAAATCATTTTTGGATCCCTTAAACCTAACAATACACTTCTTTACATCTAAAATTTTCCTTCAAATCGTTTTTCAAATTTGGTCCAGTGAGTGTTGGAAGAAGGTGGAGATCTAGTTCAGTGGTTGCCATTCTCAAGCCAAAAGAAGCTACAGATGCCACTGGCAAATGCGATGCTAAAGGTTCATCCTCATTATCCAGTCAAGGTCTGTTCATGATCATGTTTGTTGGTGCTGATCTATGGTGTTGTTGTAAAGATTTAGAATTAATTTTTAGGGTGTGTTGTTCTAAATTAGATATCTTATTCTCATATAAGTTTAGGTCTAAGTTTTATTTGTTTATCCATAAAATCTTATGTATCCCCTGATTTGATGTCATTTTAATGAAAATAATTTTCATTATGTCCAAAAAAAACACATTTCCTTTTTTGGACAATACAATTTAACATGTTGATCTAGTTCCATTTTAACAGTACAAATATTAGCCAGCGCGAGCTTGGGCCTACCAATTTATTCTTATGCTTTCTACATCTTTCTTCTTTTGCCCTTCTGCATTTTGACTTTTATGAATTTTACTTGATTCAAAAGAGTTTTAAAAAAAAAACTACTACAACTACTACTAGACTCTAAGGGTAGACGCGGTAAGGAAAAATGAAAGAAAATAAAAATAAAAATAAAAATAGAGTATTTTACTAAAGTGCCTCAATTTTTTTTATTCTAAAAAAAAAGTTCAATGTTTTTTGAAGAAGGTAATTTAAGTAATTTGTCGCCATTTCTCTCTTTTTCCTTTAACCATTCATTTACCCCCAATACATTGAACTAAAAGCGCCAGGTGTTCAAAATGGAACAAATCCAATTAAATTTACAAAACCAAATAAAAACCCACCTAAAACGATAAAATAATGTTTAATACGGTTTAGGTCAATTTATTCAATTTAAACCGAACAAAAATTAGAATTGACATCACATTATATATGGAGCATGAGAATTGTACAAGCGTTCATAAATTTAGCATATTTTTCCCAGTTTATCTTGCCCTTTAGCTCAAATGATAGAATCTTTTTATACATAATCAAACGAGAAAAAAAAAAAAAAGACCACACTTTTCATACACTTGAAAGTGACTATTTTTAATATTTAATTTCTTATGATAATTATTATTTCTATTTTTCTCTAAAAAGTCAAGCTTAGAACCAAATCAAACCAAACATGTATCAATCACGCCAAATTGTCAAAAGTTGAACTAAACCGACTATAATGACTAACTGAATAGGCTCTCTAATATATAAAACCTATATGTTTGATTCGGTTGAGATTTAAATTAAAATCGAATCATATGAAACCCACAAACCTTTAATAAAGTCCAGCCTTCTAGCATTATGTACGGAGAACATGACAGGTTCCCGTGAAGAGGTTCCTTGTACATTCTCTCCATGTGAATATTGTGCAAGAAGAATGGTTTCAATAAAGAAATGACTGCTACGTTTGCCTTGGCCCAAAACGAGAACAGTTCCCTCATTTTTTGCCACACCTGTCCCTCACTTGACATTTTGTACAAACTTCAATAGTCTTGGCCCGTTGGGGTAATCCATTCTCAATCCTGGCCATATGTTATTGATAAATGATAACTCAGGTTAGGCAGGAGCCACACAATGCGTGAGGAGAAAGACCACCCAACTTGCCTCTGGGTTGGATATATATGACACGTTTAATTCGGGAGTTTTTTTTCTTTGGTTTTTTGTGAAACAGGTATAGAAATGAAAATGACTTTTCAGAATGAAATTTCGTAAAGATTGAAAATAAATGCTTTGTTTTATTATTTGGTTAGAATAATTTATTCAGAGATCATCGCAATATCCAATAACATGATAAAAAGTACTTTGTGTCCACATATATATATATATATATATATATATATATATATATATAAAGAACATAATATGAATAAAACATAATTATAATTTCAAATAAGGGGACATAACGTAAACTCTGCTATTTCAACATATAGTCATAACATAAATTATATAATATTAAAATAAAGGATCTATCATTATAATTTTTCTAAGTTTATTGAGGGTACACGGGTAAAATAACTTGTAATTTTAAAAAATAAGATTCCATTTCATTGGATGAGTTTTGAAATATAAATTGCTGCAAAATATGAGAACGGACATCTAAAAGGAAGGAGAATCCAAGCAATATTTTGACAATTTCCTCTTCCTACTCCCATATTCCAACAGACTAAATTGGAAAATAATTTGCAGAATTTTAATTACACCTATTCATGTATTTCTTTTTTTAAATATAATTTCCTAACGTACATATAATTACGAAAGCTCTGTATCACGGATTGGGATTTTGGAAGAATGGGCTGGCAGTTGACACCACTTGGATAATAACGCATAAGTTCACTTGATTTTACTTACCCTTGTAATTTTTTTTGTTGTGACCTCCAACAGATGTATAAAAGTGTGCGTGCATAAGTTCACCTGATTTTACCCTTGTAATTTTTTTGTTGTGGCTTCGACAGATGTATAACAGTGTGTGTGCCTCGGTGGTTACAGATTCGTACCTTAGCAGGATTGGATGGCTGAACCCTTGCCGCCTGACAGTAGTAGGGTGCCTCACATGCTAATTTCAGAATCTCTAAGCCCATGACATATAGGCGTTGAGCTGACGCTCACCCTGCGAAATATTGCAGAGAGAAATCATGCTCGATATCCAAGGGATGATCACAGCGAGTACATCCAAGCTCCAACTCACAACAACGGCTTTAATTTCTTCCATCTAAAACCATCCAATATTTGCAATTTTGCGTTGGACCTTAATGATTTGATCAATTTTTATAATTTGCAGACCTTTGTTATATATATGAATTCCCACTGGTCGATTGGGGGTCTGTGGATACTAAAGCAGATACATAGGTTGAATTAATACAACACGCTTTAATATAACACGTTAAGCCACGCTTAAATTTTTGCCTTTTAATGACTAAATAACGTGTTGTAAATTTTAAAATGTATGATTATTTAACGTCATATTAGATATAAGATTAAGATTTAAGAGGACAATAATGGAGTCAACGAAGTGAAATTTGAATTCTTTTTTAATATATAAAATTTTATTGAGACGTGGCCAAATTGAGATAAATGAAACATGAGAACTCCACAATCCACTCAATTTCCAGTAAGACATTATATTTTGGAAGGCTCTGTTGCGTGCATCTCATTAGAACAGACAGGTGCCAAAAAAAAAAAAAGGACGGTTGCAAAAATATCCAAAAGATTTCCTCCAAGTGATGCAAATAAATGAGAAATCTCCCGTACATGTACTTAATGTTTAAGTTTGTAAAAAAAACAGTAGGTTGTTAGGTTGGTCGCACAGTGGTAATAGTTACCTTTTACAAAGAGGTCAGAGAGAGTTAATTATTACTAATTTTAGTAAGTTGAAAGCTTAGAAAATTTTACCTTCAGGATAACGTCTCAATTGGTAAATTTTACTTAAATTTTTATTATAGGTCTTACAATATTATATCATTTTAAGTAATTTCACAATACTTTAAACAATTATCAACTCTAATGGTGAACTTATTAAAAAATCGTAAATCCTAAATGGATTTCACAAACAACTATCTACTAGTTTAACATTTATTACTCTCTACTAACATTTATTGTGATTTGATTATTTGATTATTATTTTTTGTATAAGAACTATTCTTATGCTTGATAGTTGACGTGACGAACTCCGTTGGTAAATCAGAATAAGAATTGGTTCTTAAATATTTAAATTTAAGAACTCTTTAAAAATTACCACCGGAAATACTTAAATGAAGTATGAAATATTTCATAAAATTAAATTTGAACTTTATAAAATTAAAAGGTTTGATTCATTTGGACGGATAAGGTCAAATATGGTTTGTCTTCATGATCACTATTGTTGGAATTATTATTATACAACAGTAAATAATAAATATTTTTATTTTCAATCTTCATTATACCTTAAGTTATTATACATTAGAAGTGTTTTATACACATAACCGTAACTCATGAAAATCCATTATGTTATTTTAACCATTGCCTTTCCCTTCTGTGTGTTGCTTTATGTGTTTTAAAGTTGGCAAGCTTTTATATTTCAGTTAAGAGCTTTTATTTTGAATGAATGACCAACAATTTTGTTTCTAAGGCCACTTATATACAGTCTCTTAGTTGAAGTGGGGTTACACAAAACAGAGAAAATAATATATATATATATATATATATATATATATATATAGATATATATTTGTGTGATATTTTAAACAAAGAAAATATGGAAGAAAGTGAGTTCAATTTATTTTTTATATGTAAAAAAAATAAACAAATATACAAATTTTAAACTGCTTTATATGTAACAATGGTATATATATAGTACTAATTTTATGAATTCCTTGTCCAAAACAGCAAAGCCCAAGGATTATATTTGTAAGTGCCATTATACAATTGCCATGGCAAGCATGGTTCGAGTTATCTCAACGAGTAACATCCAAGCCTCAGCTCAAAGCGACGATTCAACTCGAAAGATCGAGTTAACTCCCTGGGATCTTCAACTCCTCCTCGTAGATTCGATTCAAAAAGGTCTTCTTTTCTATAACCCCAAGTCAAACAAAGGCAAAATAATTCAACAACTCAAAGCCTCCCTTTCTTCCACTCTAGACTTCTTCCCACCCCTCGCCGGCCGTCTCGCCGTCGTCGAAGACGGCGACGACACCACCACGTCCTCCGTTTTCATTCTATGCAACAACTCCGGCGCACTATTCGTCCACGCCGTGGCAGATAACGTGACGGTGGACGACATCCTTCGACCTACCTACACTCCTCGCATAGTCCACTCCTTCTTTGCACTTAACAGAGTCAGAAACTACGAAGGCACGCGCAAGCCACTCCTCGCCGTTCAAGTCACCGAGCTAGTAGATGGCGTCTTCATTGGCTGCACCATCAACCACACCGTTGCCGACGGCACGTCATTTTGGCACTTCTTCAATTCATGGTCTGAAATCTCTCGTTCGAGCAAGTTATCCAGTTCCAAGCTACCGTTGCTCGAACGTTGGTTTCCCGACGGTGTTGACCGCCCCGTACGCATTCCTTTCGCGAAGCAGACCCAAAAACTCGATGGTTATGTTGATTCAAAGCTGCAGCTAGAGAGGGTGTTTCGTTTCACAAAGGAGAAAATTGCGGAACTAAAAGCCAAAGCCAATGCGATGGCTAGTAATTCGACTAAAATATCTTCTCTTCAAGCAGTTTTAACGCATCTTTGGCGGTCTATAATTCGAAACCAAGGTCTTGACCAAGAGGAAGTGGTGAACTATAGATTACTGGTGGGCATAAGACCGAGGCTGCGTCCACCGTTGCCAGAGTGTTATTTTGGAAACGCGGTGCAGGATGGTACTGTGAGCATGAAAGCAAGGGAACTACTAGAGCCGGAGGGGCTAGGAAAGGCTGCTTTGGAGATGAACAGGATGGTGGCTTTACACACGGAAGAGACGTTCATGAACTACTTGAAGTGTTGGGTGAAAAGGCCGAGGCTGCTTACGGAGGGTGGGATGGCCGGGAATGCTTTGGTTACGAGCAGCTCGCCGAGGTTCGATGTGTATGGGAATGACTTCGGGTGGGGGAAGCCGGTGGCTGTTCGGAGCGGCGCTGGGAATAAAACTCACGGCAAGGTTACGGTGTTCGCTGGAGGAGAGGAAGGTATCATTGACGTGGAAGTTTGCCTTTCTTACCAGATATTGGAGGCCATGGGAAAAGACTCAGAGTTCATGTATGCTGTCTCTGTTACATCATATGACTGATTAATTAACTCTAATTTTATTTGTTTAAATTCAATGTTTACCACTCTAGGTGTGCGTTTGAATATTTTCAGTGTCAATAAGGCAAGTAAAGTATTAGTTGTGCTGACGCGCGCGTCAAATTAAAATATTGCATCTTAAGCTTGCAGGATATGTCAAATCCCCCCAGGTGCTTGTACGAGCCCTTTGTTTGTAAATATTAGCGTTTAGAGCATCAAACCGAATATTAAATTGATTAAAATACTAATTTAAGAGTTAGTAGTAGAAATAGAATTAAATCGTGGTTGTAAAATAAATTAAAATATATTATTTAAAATATTAAAATATTGTATATAATTATAAAATTAATAAAAATATATTTATTATTAAATGAAAAAATAAATTAAGTGAAAGAGAGAGAAAGAAACTAAGTGAATATTAAGAAAAATAGACACATCACATAGGTCATATCGTTGTCTTCTCTCTCTCTGTACAATACAGATGAATGTCTCTCCGTACAATACAGATGAATGTCTCTCCATCCCTTTTTTCTCTCTCTTTACATTCGGTCACTTAGACTTCCCTTCCCTCTCCTATTTTTTTCCCTCTCTGTCACCTTGTCCTCCTTTGTGTCTCAGAGTCTCTCACTATCAGATATCAGTACGTCGGTCTTCTTCTTCTTCGACTGTCCACTGAGAGGTTTTTCGGTTTGGACTGAAGCTACATTGTTGCACTGAAGGCTGCAGGGGTGGCTGAACATGAACCGGTAGAAATCACGAATTGTCCGATTTTGACAATTCTGACCAGTTTAAGACCGATTCAGCCGATTTGAGATCAGTTTTGAGGCTCACTAATTTTATGAGCTGTTTCAAACTGAAATCATGACCAATTTACTGATTTTTTCGATTTGACCGAGTGCGATCCAATTTTCACTTCCTTGATAAGTACTGTTAATTCAAGTTCTCGAAGAGGCCATGAAGTTGGTTATTTTTTAACCTATATAATGTTATGGAACCACTTACTATGCAACAATGCAAGGTTATGGACGTACAAGGACACCCAATTTTGTCTTCTTGTCTTGAGATCTCCGTCACTCGTTAAGCCTAATAAGGATTGGTATTTGCATTTTCCTTTGAATAAAGAAGAAAACGGGAAAAAGGGGGAGGGGGGGGGTCCTCATCCGACCAATGGGCAGTATTATCCACTTTCTGCATTTTTCTTCAGGGGATTCAAGAAAGTCAACATTGTAGTTTCTCCAGTTTCTGCTATTAACTAACATGCAACGGGGAAAAAAAAATTAAAAACATATATGTGATGAATCAAGCGAGGATCCAGCTATATAGTGTATACGGGAGACTTGGCAAGTCAGGATTGACCATAGCTATAGGCAAATTAGGGATTGGATAGGTGTCAGTTAAATTGCATCCAGTAGTATGCTGTAACCAGAAAATTAAACAGGCTTATTATATGTATATAATCAAATTATTGATCAACAGTTGGCAGGTTTTGATATCGTGTAGGTTTGAAGTTCTCTTATATGGCTGATTTGTAAATGTTCAACGTACAGCTCCGCCAAAGTAATGAAAAACTAGGATATGAGATGACTTAAAATTATAATTGCGTCTTCTAGCGTTCAATTAATTTGGAATTTTATGTGATCATATGATACATCCCCATCACACATTTTCGGTTTTATCTCCACGCTTTATGTTAATATTTTGTCTTCATTTATGTGAGGCTACTTGGCTAATACGCTTTTTTTTGTAAATCACATATATTAGTACTTACATTTTCAATTGCGTTTTTCATAGTCCAACTGAATTTGGAATTTTGTGTGATTTAAGTGTCTTCGTTACGAAGCCACTAAGTGGTTGTATGATGGGGAAGGGTGTAGGGTGTAAATAATTTAAAAAGTTATCATAGATTTAAAATTTTTTTTTATCATGTACCAAAAAGATATATCTATCACACTTAGAAAATGTGGTAAAAGTTATCAAATGCCTATTAATTATTTAATTTAGTTTTTTCATTAATAATTTTATATTAATTTTGACCACTAATTTATAATTTAATGACAAATCATTATTCCTCGTCTATATAGGTTTGCTATTGCCTAGTGAAGAAATTTAGTTATGCTCTAGATGTCAATTGGAATCAAGAACAGATTTTAAAATGTTGATTAGTAGGAGCAAGAAATAATTTATAAATATTTTTTTGGGGGCAAAAAAAAATTAGCACATATATTAAAATTCTGCCACAGTCATGACAATAATATGTTAACTAACTACATCATAAGTTAATTTGAGCACAAGCATTTAGTAAATAGTTCATAGACAGGCTCGACAACTATTTGGGCTCGGTCATTCTCACTCTTTGGGAACTGTTGTTCTCTCATATACACAAGAATTACACCTACATAAATATATGAATATGACTCACATACACACTTTTAGTATCCATTTGTGTCTCTAGCTAAAATTTTTTCTTTCTCTTCGATTAATAGGAGTTCTTTTTTATTTCATCTAAGTTTCTAGTTTGTGAAAATATTTTGGTCTGTAATTAAATCAGCCCCTGTAAGCTTTTTAATTTATTTAGTTTGATCCCTATTTTGCATGTTTTGTAGATATCTCTCGGGTTGGCTTTCTAGATCAGTCTATGATTTCATTGTTACTCATTTTATGACATATTCAATTACTTCTACCCAAAAACAAGACAAAGGATGGATTAAACTCAAGTTGTTTGAAGTTTCTAGGGTTTTTGCATGAAGAAAACATAGTACGTTTTCTCTCTCTCTCACTCTCACTTTCTCGGGTTCTACTCTCCTTCGTTCTTCTTGGCTTGCCCCCACTCTCTCTCTCAACTCCCTCGTCTTTGCTGGTAGAGAAAGGACAAGGAAGAAAGGATACATTTACTGGGTACACCCTTCTCCGTTGCGGTATTCTTTTTTCTTCCCGTCACAATTTATGCGTTATGGCTACTCAAGAAGTTGCAACTGTATAGACCATGGGACACAAGATCAGGAGGGCATATTTGGAAATTCAACTGTTTTCTAGATGGAAACTGGCTTTCCATCTTAATTTTGATGGAAAATTTTCAATGGAAAAAAACTACTGTCTAGAAGCCAGTTTTCCATCCCCCATTTTCCATAGTGCCATACCAAACAATGGAAGTGAAAAAAAATGAGGGAATTCCCTTTTCCATTCTGCTACAGTACCCATACCAAAGGCCACCTTAGTATTTTTTTTCGTGGGATTTAAATTATGTTAGGATTTATTAAAGTGATTTTTTAGATTTTAGAATTTATTTTGGTTGTTTATTTTGGTTTTTAGAGACTTAAATGAAAGAAGACGAGAAAAGTTTAAAAGGTCTTATAAAAAAAACAGCAACTCAATGTTATATATAGCACCTAAACTTGATGCTAAGGTTCTGTTTAACAAAATTAGCTGATAAGCTAGCCGAAAGCTTATAAGCTAACTTATTAGATTAGAAATGTTTAGTAAAAGTAGCTGAAAAATGTAAAATAATATAAATGGCATATATTTTATAATTCTAAAATAATACAAATAAACATATTAGTTTTAAATTTTTTAATTATTATATGTAATATGTTTATATATATTATATATATAATTAATTAAAAATAAAATATAAAAATAAAAATTATTCACAAACAAGTGAAGAAATTTGGAAATTTATGTTATAATAAGTTTCAGGGTATAATGGATATTTTGAAAAAGTGATAAAGGTAAAATAGAAACAAAAAATCATAAGTTGTGAGCTACTCAAAATAGCGTTTCAAAATAAACTATAGGCTATATTCGGCAAACCATTTAAGCTAGCTCAAAGTTCGTTAGAAGTATTCAGTAAACAAGTTTATTTCAGTAGTTTATAGCTTATTTTGAGATATTACTTTTAGTAGCTTAAGGGCGTGTTTGGCAAGGAGAAAAAAGGAGCTTATAACTTATTTGACTAGTTTATAGCTTATTTGACTAGCTTATAACTTATTTGACTAATTTATAAGCTTGTTAGAAGTATTTGGTAAACGAGTTTATTTCAGTAGCTTAGAGCTTATTCTGATATATTACTTTGAGCAGCTTATAACTTCTATACTTTTCTTTCTATTTTACTCTTATTATTTTATTAAAAAACCGATTATACCATCATTATTTGACATACATTATATATATATAGATATAAATATAAATATATAAATAAATATTATATATATATATAATATGTATTTAATTAACTTTATATATATATATATATGTATATATATAAAATAATTTAAATTAATTTGATTAAAAAAATAAAAGATAATATGTTTATTTGCATTCTTCTCATTGTTTTATATATATATATATATATATATATATATATATATATATGTAGACGACAGACGAAGAAGATAGCAAGGGACAGGGTAAACATTCAAAAAAGAAAGAAGGAGGAGGAAGACGACAGCGACAGACAACGATGGCTGGCAACAGATGACAACAAATGACAATGGACAATGACACAAGCAATGGAGAAGATAATATATATATATATATATATATATATATATATGTAGACAACAGACGAAGAAGATAGCAAAGGACAGGGTAAAAATTCAAAAACCAAAGAAGGAGGAGGAAGACGACAGCGAAGGACAACGATGGCTGGCAATGGATGACAACAAATGACAATGGACAACGACACAAGTAATGGAGAAGATAATATATATATATATATATATACACACACACACATAAGTATATAATGGGTATTCTGAAAAAGTGATAAGGGTAAAAACAAAATATTAGAAGCTGTAAGCTATAAGTTACTAAAATAATCTCGTTTATCTAACACTTCTAACGAGCTTATAAGTTAATCAAATAAGCTATAGGCTTTATTCAGCAAAATTAGCTGATAAGCTAGCTAAAAGCTTATAAGTTAACTTATTGAAGTAGAAGTATTTTGTAAAAGTAGCTGTTAAATTAGTTGAAAAGTGTAAAATAACATAAAATGACATATATTTTGTAATTCCCAAATAATACAAATAAACATTTATTTTTGTTTTTTAATTATATATATATATATATATATATAAGACAATAGATGAAGAAGACGATGACGAGCGATGGTGGATAATGGGTCGGCAACGGACAACAGACGAAGAAGACAGCAAGGGATGCCGACGAAGAAGACAGCAAGGGATGCCGACGATATTCAGAAAACAAAGAAGGAGGAGGAAAGCGATGGACAATGATGACCGTTGACAGACGACAACGAATGAGGATGGATGACGACACAAGTGACGGAGAAGAATATATATATATATATATATATATATATATTTATATATATATGACTTAAGGGTATAATGAGTATTTTAAAAAAGTGATAAAGGTAAAATAGAAACAAAAAAAATAAGTTATAAATTATAAACTACTAAAATAAGCTCGCTTACTAAATAATTCTAACAAGCTTATAAGCTAGTCAAATAAGTTATAGACTTTGTTTAGCAAAATTAGCTGATAAGCTAGCTAAAAGCTTATAAGTTATTTTTTAACTGATAGTTGAAAGCTTATAAGCTAACTTATTGAATTAGAAGTGTTTGATAAAAGTAGATGTTGAAATAACTGAAAAGTGAAAAGTGACATAAAGGGGCATATATTTTATAATCCTAAAATAATACAAATAAACATTTTTTTGTTTCTTAATTAAATTAATTTATTTATATATATAATTAATTAATTAAAAAATATAGGAAAAATGCATTTTACTCCTATGAACTTTCATCATTGTACAAACAACCCCTATAAACTTTGAAACTGAATAAATAACTCTTACGAACTTCTCAGTTGGTGCACTTTGCTCCTTCTGTTAAAAAAATTGTTAGTCAGACTAATGGTTAACACTACGTCATCTAAAATATGCCATGTAAGCTGTTGACATTGTAAAAAATTTCTGTTAGCCAAACCCAACCCAATACCCAAAACTAAACCCATTACCCAAAAATTAAACCCGATCCAATCTATAGACTAAAACCCAATGGATAGCTTCACTCAAATTCAACCTAAACGCAAATCCAAATCTAGCTTATCTTCTTCTACCCTAACATTTAGATTACAATCGTTGAACCATCCCCCAATTTGACCAAACGCCTGAGCACATCATCCATGGCAGAGAAATTTTTGTGAACGAAGAAGAAAAGGCAATGTTGGAATTTGTATTAGGTGCCGAATTTGTCGTGTTCTTCATCTTAGTGGTTTCCAATAATGTCTTCTTCAACGTAATTGTTCTATCTGGTGGTGAATTTAGACATTGGTAGAGGTTGTCCCATATTGTCAAAGTGTCCAAGGGGAACTTGGTTCACGCCACTACGATGCCAAATCGCCCAAAATTGAATTGTGGCAATTTGCAGTATAGTGATCCCCAGGTCGTATTCACTCAAGGAGCCTCACTTCTTAATACTAATTAATCGTTCTAAACACCCGAACACTAATGAAGAGTACATAAACGTGGGGGGGTTTTGTGGCAGTACTAATAAAAATAATAGAACAGCAACCAAATAAATACAACAGCAGTAGCAACAAAATTTGCAAGGTATTGACAGTAAAAAGATTATGTAATCAGCCACTAGGATTCATGGGAGTGTAACTATCATTACCTAACTCATTGATTCAGTTTTGTTCTCATTCCATTATTTGGTTCTTTATGAAAATGGTTCTAGAATAACATCTAGAATTTAATGCTACTAATTACAGTCAAGAACATCTCTCTACTGTAACTAGATGCATTCAGTGGAAAATCTCAACCAAACCAAGTTAAATATATCATCTAACTAGTCATTTCGCCTCCCTCACTTTCCTAATCAGTCAAGCAAGGTTATGTCTTATATATATAAGTTAGTTTATGTTACATTCTCAAGCTCTAATCAGAATATGACAGCAACATAAACATAACATCAAAACAGAAACGAAATGAGATGAAAATGGAGAATAAAACACTTAGCTTGCATTCTTAGTTCAAGCTACAACATCCCAATGGTCTAGTGACTAATTACAATGAAGATTTAGCCTTCCATGAGAGCAAAACAGCAAAAATAGAAGAGAAAAACAAAGAGGGAAAGAAAGCTGCGAATTTTCAAAGTTACCCCAAATAAAAGTGTCTTCTCCTTATTTAAAATGATGCCCTCAATGCCTTGGGATATTCTACCCTTGATGCCTCCTTGGTTGCCTCCTTGGTTGCTTTTTCCATGATGTGGGCAGCAAAACAGCAAACAGCAGCAGAAAAACAGCAAAATAGCAGCAGAAAAACAGCAAAGCAGCAGCAGAAAAATATGGCAGAAAACATGGAAAACAGCAGCAGAAAAATAGCAAAACAGCAGCAGAAAAGACAGCAAACAGCAGCAGAAAAATATGGCAGAAAACATGGAAAATGGAGGTGCATAATTAATATTTCAACCATACTTTTCTGACCTACAAAAAGTAATATTTCTGTCCAAAAATTCTGACTACATGGCATTAAATAAGAGTTCAAATGGGCCCCATATCCAGCACAACCTAGTCATCACCTAAAAAGTGCCACATTAGCATCCAAATCAGTATCTTTGTCCATGTCAGCACTTTTCTCTCAAAAATTAAAATTTGTAGGAATTAAATTGAGCATTTTACAATTCAAGTTCTAAAAATATAAAATTGAGACACATTCAATCCATAAATAGTTTATACCCAATAAATTCCAAAACATAATAAGATTAGAGAATTGACAAAATTAAAGATGCAAAAAGGACTAAAATAGGGACTAAAATAAATGAAAAAAGCATGTTATCAGAACTACAGCCACCATTTCCTTTGAACCAAGTTCGATAACCCCAGATTTTAGAGGTACAAAAACAACTGTTTGAAAACCAACCAATTTTCTCAGAAATGATCTTGATTCATATTGATTTAAACAACTAGTAGCATCAAAAGCCCAAACTGATTTACTGGACTTGAATGAATTGCCAGGGCCACATGGGGAGTCGAAACCAAATATATAACACTTTGAAGTTAAGTAAAACATATGTAAATCTGAGATTGCATCCAGTCTTGCACAATCAACCTCTTTTGAGCCCCCAAAGCAAGCATGAAGCTTTTGTAGCATCCGTCGTTTCACACTGTCCTCCTTGCCAACCCCATTCATATCTCGACAAAACCCATCACCCTAAACCATTGTAGAGCCACCAAATTTTAGACAACCTACCAAAAGACAACGTAGTTCCTCACTTCATCTCCATCTCGTCTTAATCATGGGCATTTGGCTAAAGGTGGGGTTGGTTCAATGATTGTAATATGAACATTAGGATAGAAGAAGTAGATTGGATTTGGACTTGCATTTAGGTTGACTTTGAGTGAACCTGCCATCGGGTTTGGGCTGTGGGCTAGATTGGGTTCAATTTATTAGGTGGTAGGTTTAGTTTGGATATTGAGTGCTGGCTGACATTGCATTTTTTGCCATGTTAGCAATTAATGTGGCATTTTTTGGATGACGTGACGTTGATCGTTAGGTTGACTAACGATTTTTTTTAACAAAAAATGTAAAGTGCACAAACTGGAAAGTTCGTAGAGGTTATTTGTTTAGTTTCAAAGTTTGTGGGGATTTTCTACACAATGATGAAAGTTCATGAGGGTAAAGTATTTTTTTCCTTTATATATATATATATATATATAAGATGACAGATGAAGAAGACAACAAAGACGATGACGGGTGATGGGCGATGATGGGTGACGACAGTGGTGATCGACAACAGCAAAGAAGACAGCAAGGGATGATGACAACATTCAGAAAATGAAGAAGGAAGAAGATGGTGTATATATATATATATATATGGTATAATGGGTATTCTAAAAAAGTGATAAAGGTATAATAGGAATAAAAAATCAAAAGTTATAAGCTATAAGCTATTCAAATTAGTGTTTCAAAATAAGCTATAAGTTACTAAAATAAGTTCATTTATCGAACACTTTTAATGAACTAATAAACTAGTCAAATAAGCTATAAGCTAGTCAAATAAACTATAAACTAATAAACTAGCCAAATAAACTATAAACTAACTTAAATAATTTGTCGAACACAGCCATAAGTTGGTCAAATAAGATATAAGCTAACTTAAATAGTTTGCTTAACATAGTCATAAATAAGCTACGAGCTAGCTTATTTGCACACTTGAACACAACCTAAGGTATTGATCACTTCTCTTACTATAAACCAAAATCCAGCAAGTTAATGCTATAGCATCCAGAATCAAAATTTTTTTAAAAAAAAAAACCAATTTTGTAATTCTCTAAAAAAGGACCACATATATATCAACAAAATCAAGTCAGAAAATGAGAGGAGACACTGCAGAGAATAGAGGAAACACACATAGAGCTAGGTTACATGAGTTTTGCTTCAATTTCTTTTATTCCCTTCATCTATTTTCCAATTTTTATGTTAGATTTGTTTATTTTTTATATTATGAATGAATCCTTCTCCATGAATTGTTAAATTTCTCTTGTTAGAGGGAAGACATAGTTTTCCTTGAAGGCTATGTGTTGAATTTTCAATTCAAGCTAAGTTGCTTTCTTTTTTCTTTTTGAGTGATTATTTCGGTGCTTCTTACTTTCTCAAACTGATCACTTAAAGATTGATTAAGGGTTCATGAATAGAATTGGAAAATTAATATGTGAATAAACCAGTCGAAATTATTGCCATGAGTAAATTTGAGCTAAGAATAAACAAGTTGCTTTTGTGGTTATTTTAAAACTTATTTGCATCTCATGCCTTTTCCAAATTTAATTTATCGAAGGAATTAGAAAATTTAATTAGGTTTAAGAGAATTAATTTGCCAAGAAATTGGATCTTAAATAATTTTAGAGTTCAACCATCATATAGAGATTGCAAAACTTAGATTAAAAGTGAAATCAAGTTATAGTTGGATATGTTAGTGAAATTGCTTCTTTCATGTTTTAAAATTATCAATAACTTTAATTTTTCATATTATTTTTCAAATTAATTATATTATATTTAAATTTGAAAATTTTATATTTATTTTTAAAAAATTACAAAAGTTTTCATATCCAAATTTACTATATTTATTGAATATAATGTTATATAATAAGAAAATATGATAAAGTAAAATTAATTATACTGAAAAATATATTTTTTTGCAAAAACATTTAAAAAATTAAATTGATTGGCCCGTTTATACTTGTTTTTTAATGAGAAAAAATAAAAGCCTAAACCCACACAGTTAGGGAAGGACATGGACCGACCCATGAGTTGAAGCCCTTTTTGACACTAGTAAGCTTGTGTCATCTTCACATTTGTCATTCATGTGAATATAATGTAATTATTAAGAACAATTATTTGAACCTAATAATTGCATGTGGGAGAACATATATTTTAAAAACAAATTGCACTTCCTTTTTTTAATTTTTAAAATTAGTTGGTTATTTTTTTAAATTTTATTTTGATCATACAACGAAAACATTATTAATGAAAAGCTTCCTGGAGGACGCTATGCTATATACAAATGGGGACCCCATTATCCCAAGAAGAATCAAAGGTTAGACCTTTACCAAAGATTGCCAAGTCATGGGATCCGGATCCGCTCTTGCGAGTTAAAGAGTCCAGCTTTTTTTTGTCACGATTTTGTGACTTTTAGCCACGGTTATAATTATGACTACTTTTACAACACTTTTAGCCACGGTTAAAGTCACAAAATCGTGGCTAAAAAGAGTTGAACTCTCTAGTTCATAGGAGCAAATCTATGTCTAGCCATCATGTTACACTCACTGGGACCCAACGAAAGGAACAAAAGATGAAAGCCTTGGGCTTACTCAAAATGTCTTTACACAAATGGGCACCTCATTGTTCCAAGAAGAATCAAGGCCACATTCGATATATATCATTACTTTTTGAAGGAAAGGGAATGAGAATAAAAACAGAAATTTTAAAATTATATTTGATTGTCCCAAAAAGAATCAAGGCCACGTTCGATATATATCATTACTTTTTGAAGGAAAGGGAATGAGAATAAAAATAGAAATTTTAAAATTATATTTGATATGATATAAGAAGAAATTAAAAGGATTGAATTTATTTTATTTAGTATGAGGTTTAAAATGAAGTAAAGGAAAAAATTTGATATGAATTTACTAAATTGTCCTTTACTAAAAAAAATTAATATAAGATACAAGAAAAATAGAAGCAGGTTCTTCGAGCACGTGTTTGCCCAAGAAAAAGGGTTGAGTTGGGTACCTGATTATTTCAATGAAGTTTAAAAGATTTTTTTTTAAAAAAAGATATTTGTTTATGTTCCTAAGATCGTTGAGGTTCCTGAAAAAACTTGATTAAGTTGTTTAGAAATTAACTGTTTGTTTTCAAGATATAGATGATAAGTAAATAAAGATAAGTAGAAAACATACAAGATGTATATTGGTTTAGAGATATATCAAGAGATATTCTTATGTCCACTCCTCAAACACACAGTATGATAGTTTGTTAAGGGAAAGGTAACACTTACAACAAGCAACTTAGTTGAGGTTCAGCTTCTCGCTTTTATGCTACACACTTAGCGACCTTCAACTATGGCTCAGCAGGTTCTTGCTTTTACGCTTAATACACTGCTAAGTCTATCCATACGTCCTTAGTATACATAACACTAGATAGGTCACCTTAGACCTTTTACAATCTCTCTCTCTGAGAGGATCAACTAGCAACTTTTACACCTAACAACCAGGAACCACACAAGGTTCCTAACAATCAACAAGTCCAATCACCAAACAATACAGAGAATACAAAGATGATTTAGCTCACCCATAATTTTTTCAGAGAGAACACGTACTAAGAGAATATAATAGAATATTGAACTCTCTCAAATATGTTGAGCAGTATAGGCGTATAGTTCAAGCTTTCTCAAACTACTTTCCTCTTTCAGCAAGGTGACTTCAGAATGTTGAAATAAGCTTGAATAGGAAACTGTGTTGCTCCGAATAAGGAAATAAAGCGTCATTTAATTATACATCTTCATTCCATGTGGACCTTCTAAAGTTATGCATCTTTGAATTACTTTTTCTTTTTTCTGCAACATCTATTCTTAATGATGTATGAACGACTTCATTTATTATTTAGGGACCTCAGTATTTAATACGCAATCTTTCCTTTTTCATGTGAACTAGTAATTATCCTTTTCTGCATCGCAATTATTTCTTCAATATTAACTGCAAGTAATTATATCAGTTATTAGCCATCTTCAATGTTGACTAAGATTATTTCCGTGTAAAGCAAGATTCTATTTTTGATCATGGTGCATTAAATGCTTGAAGCTTCAGGGATCTCATAGTTACATTACAAAGGCACTTGTCTTTCTCTCCCTCCCACTCACCTCATTCTTCTTGTTCTTCTTCTTTTGTCTCTCTCGCTCTCCCCCTCCCCTCCCTCCCTCCTTCCCTTTTTTACTATAATCATCTTCTTCCATCTTCTCCTATACACCCAAAATTGTTCATCATTTGCCATTGTGATCATTCGAGCGAAGTTACTGGCACCAAAGCATAAGATATGATTCAAGCAAAAGTAGTGAGGAAGTACCACTACTATCATCTGAGCAAGGCTACTGAAGTCATTCTTTGTCTGCCACTGGGACAATATAGCCTTTTCCTATCAGGCTTATTGGAATGGAATCCAATTCCATAGGTTTTGATAGAATCCCATTCCATAGGTTTTTCATTCTACTGGATTCCCTTTGCATAAGCAAAATACAAATCAAACAAGCATTGGGAGAGATGAGAATGAGATTCCATTTCTATTAATGAGTACTAAGCATCACCCGAAGGTTAAACCTCTACCAAAGACTACCAAGTCATGAGAGACTTTTTTACTGTCAAGTGCCCATTTTATTTTCAAATTCCTTCAATATCCCTTTTTTTAAAATTTAAATTACGTATCTAGGTGGTTCACGCCACTACGATTCCGAATCGCCCAGAATTGAATTCGTGGCAATTTGCAGTATAGTGATCCCCAAGTTGTATTCACTCAAGGAGCCTCAATTCTAACACTAATTAATCGTTCTAAACACCTAAACACTAATGAAAAGTACATAAACGGGGGGGGTTTGTTGGCAGTACTAATAAAAACAGAATAGAACAGCAACCAAATAACTACAACAGTAGCAGCAGGGAAATTTGCAAGGTGTTGACAGTAAAGAGACTATGTAATCAGCCACTAGGATTCATGGAAGTACAACTATCATTACCTAGCTTATTGATTCAGTTTTGTTCTCATTCCATTGTTTGGTTCTTTATAAAAATGGTTCTAGAATAACATCTAAAACTTAATACTACTAATTACAGTCAAGAACATCTCTTCACTATAACCAGATGCATTCAGTGGAAAATCTCAACCAAACCAAGTTAAATATATCATCTAACTAGTCATTTCGCCTCCCTCACTTTCCTAATCAGTCAAGCAAGGTTATATCTTATATATATAAGTCAGTTTATGTTACTTCTCAAGCTCTAATCAGAATCTGACAGCAACATAAACATAACAGCAAAACAGAAATGAAATGAGATGAAAATGGAGAATAAAACACTTAGCTTGCATTCTTAGTTCAAGCTACAACATCCCAGTGGTCCAGTGATTGATTACAATGAAGACTTAGCCCTTCATGAGAGTAAAACAGCAAATGACAGAAGAGAAAACAGAGAGGAAAAGAGAGCTACGAAAATTGCTAAGTTTCAGAAAATAAAAGTGTCCTCTGATTTTTAAAACTGGTTCCCTCAATGCCTTGGAATATTCTACCCTAGATGCCTCCTTGGTGCTTCTTCCATGATGTGGGCAGTAAGACAACAGCAGAAAAGTGGCAACAATAGAAGGCAAGTTACTCCACTCCTTTGCTGTTTCTGTCTGCCATTCATTGCTGCAGAAGGCCCATGCTGTCAAAGCAGAAATTACATTCCCCTTTGTTGTAAAGTGTAGAACAATGGGGACCAGAAATCCAGTCAGCCCTAGTCAACCATTCAATGCCCAGTCAGCATGTCTAGGTAGCCTCCAAGTAAGCAAAACGTCCATATCAGTATTTTTCTCTCCAATAATTAGATCTGAAATTAAGCACATGAATTAATTGGGATAAAATTATGAATTTGAATCATATTAATTCTATAATTAATTTACACCCAATAAATTCAAAATATAATAAAATAGGAGAGTTAGCAACATTGAAATAGCAATACGACTAAGATAGGGACTAACAAGTATATAAAAATGCCCGATATCACTAGGCCAATTTTTTTTTGGAGAGCACGTATTAGAGATGGCAACAGATTTGGGGAATCAGGGATCCCCGCTATCGAGGATTTTTCCCCCGTGGGGATTGGGACGGGGCTCAAAATCCCTTTATTTTGTTTTCAGGGACAGGGACGGGGACAACACTACTCGCCTTGCAGGGTCCCCATCCTTGAGGGTATTTTGGTAATTTTACTTAAATTACTAAAATACCCTTATATATATATATATAAATATATAATATATATCTGAGGGTTAATATAGTCCTTTCAGAGAAAAGAAAACCCTTAGATCCCTAAATCCCTAATCTTCGACTCTTTCATCTCTAAACTCTCTTCTTCTCCAGCCCAGTGCCCTTGTTCTCTTTTCTAACTCTAATTCTTTCATCTCTGAACTCTCTTCTTCTCCAGCCCAGTGCTCTTGCTCTCTTTTCTGACTCCAATAATGAGTCCATGACGCCGTCTGTGAGTCTGCCATGAGCTAGTGACTTTGCCTGCTAGTTCTTGCCATCATCATTGAGGAATCTCGCCAACGTCCCCGACTCTGTGTTTTCTTCCGGTGCCATTCTCACCGTCCAGTGCCATTAGGGTATCTTTAATTTCATAAACTGATTTTTCTCTTCCCTAATCACTTATTTTCCCTAATTGCCATTTTCTCTTCCTTAATGAACTTTAGTATTCTCCATTCTCGGTCTCTTGCCAACGTCCCGCATTCACTTCTCTCCTTATGCCATTCTTAGTCTCTAGCGCCATTCAGGTATGAACATTGTGAATCATTCCCCTTCCTTATTCGCGCACCATACGCCTGTTTTGTAGTAGTTTTTCGCACTCTATTTGCTTTTCCTCAAGCTCTGTTTTGAAATTCTTGGGTATTCAAGGTATGTTTCTGCTTGTTGATTAGTATTTCTAGTGTTTCTTTACTAGTGTTGGCTGAATGGAAGCTTTTGAACATTTTTTAGGTTGGGTTAAGGCTGTTTTAATTGTGCATACAATGTGTTCAAAAAAATGCTTGAATGAAGATTGGGTTGGGGGTTATACTTTTCTGCCTTGAGAAATAATAAAATTTCTATACTTTGTGCTTCATAAGTATATTGTCATTATTGTCTAATTTGTTGGTCACCTTTTCTCATGCATGAAAAGCATATGTTGTGATGTTTAAATTGCAATATTCATCCCTTTTTAGTTTGTTAATTGTTGCTTGAAAATGATTATGTTAAAAGTGTTTTGCAAAAATTAATAGCTTGTGCTTTTTTGAGTAGGGTATTTGTGATCTCCATGACTTATATTTAGTTGTGAATTATTTTTTATGTGGATGATTAGCTTGTGAGAGGTTGGTCTTGGTTTTATGTTTTAAGGGTGTGTGAAATTAGAGATATGCAATTGATGTAAATTGATGTTATATATATATGTTGATGTAAACTGATGTTATATCTCAATTACTGCTAAATTTTAATTGATGTTATATCTTTTTTTTTCTAAATTGATGTTATATCTCATTTTTCTATATTGTGTTGTCATCACACACACACACACATACACATGCACACACACACACACACGCACACACACACATGTATATTGTTTTAAAGTTCTTTTTGATATTCTTTTTACCAAGAGTTCTATAACAGATTACTCATGTATACCCAGATGTTCTTGGATATGTGCTTTAGTTAAAAAGTCGCATTAATTCAAGTCTTCTTAAGTTTTTCTAGCATAAGTTTAAAGATGATCATGTCTTAGTGTATATATAGTCTCCTTACTCTCTTGTAATATTTAGATTATTGAGTAAATAGAAGTTCAAAGAAATTCTTCAATTTCATTTTCTTTTAGGTTGGTTATTTAAATATGGCTGAAGATCAGTCATCTAATATTCCATTGGAAGGGGAGGAAGTTCTAATTGCATATTCTTCTGATCCAGTGGTAGGAACTGAAGTTGATCAAAATCCTCCACCTAATGAGTTGGAACAAAATGTCATTGAATGCATAAGCCCAAATAAAAAACGATTAACCTCACAAGCTTGGTTACACTTTAAAAGGGAGAAAATAGATAATAAGTGGAAAGCAATATGCAAATACTGCAATAAGAAACTTGGTGGGGATACTAAGTAAGGTACAAAACACTTACATGACCACATTAAGAGTTGTAAGCTTTGTACTGTGAGGCGTCCAAGGCAATCAATTATAAATACTTTGCAACAATCCTTAAGTTCAATAGGAAATAGGAGTGAATCACTTGTGGTTGGGACATATACTTTTAGTCATGATAATGCAACAAGAGAATTGTCAAAAATGATTATAATGCATGAGTATCCTTTTGCAATAGTTGATCATATTGGTTTTAAAAGATATTCCAATTCTCTTCAACGGTTGTTCAAAGTATTTACTCGCAATACAATCAAGAGTGATATAATGAAAATATATAAGTCTAAGAAGAGTAAAGTAATTAATGAGATTACTTGCAAAGAACACAAGCCGTATTGCAATTACAACTAATATGTGGACAGCTATTAGTCAAAATATAGGATACATGTCCATCACAACACACTCCATTGATGACAATTGGATTTTGCAGAGTGCCACTGTGAGGTAATGTTTTATTCTTTTAATCTTTTTCTCTAGGTTTGTTTATGTGCTGCTTTATGATGTTTATTATAATTTGTTATAGGTTTGTTTAAATTCCTGCACCACATACTGCTGAAGTTCTTTCTAATGTGTTGCTTGAGTGTTTGTTGAATTGGAATATCAATAGAAAGTTGTCTACTTTGACAGTTGATAATTGTAGCACGTATGATTCCATGATTGATCATTTGTTTGATAAGATTCTATTGTCTTCATTTATTTTGAAAGGGGAATTATTTCATATGCGTTATTATGCTCATGTATTAAATCTGATAGTGAAAGATGGATTGTCAACAATATCTGATGCCTTTGAGAAAGTTAGAGAAAATGTTAGTTTTTAGACTTCAACACCAAAGAGGGAGGAAAAATTTACGGACACTTGCGTCCAATTAAATTTAACTTATTCGAAGAAGCTTGTTCTTGATTAGAAAACTAGGTGGAATTCTACTTATCTGATGATTGCTTCTACGTTACCATATGAAGATGTTTTCCAATGATTAAAGTAACCTGATTCTCAATATAAGAGTTTGCCTAGTGAAGAAAAATGGAAAATGACAAAAGAAATTTGTGAAAAGTTGAAATTGTTTTATTGAATCACTGAATTATTTTCAGGTCCCAATACCCGACCTTAAATATTTATTTTCCACAAGTTTGTAAAATTAGATCATCTTTGAGGAAGTAGGTTAATAGTCCTAGTGACATTATTAGAAGCATGGCTACTAGTATGATGTCAAAGTTTGACAAATATTGGGGATCAATTAGTGGAGTTATGGCAATAGGTGTTGTTTTGAATCCTCGATATAAAATGACAATGTTGAATTATTTCTTTTCTCTTATGTATAGAGATTATGCTTTAATTGAGTTGCAAAAAGTGAAGACAATGTGTCAGAGTTTCGTTAATGAATACCAAGTTAAGAATTATAGTTCTTCTAGTAGTAATACTTCTTCCTCAATTTTGACGAATCCCAATTCTTTTAAGGAGGATAAAGGTTAGAGGTGTGATTATTTTCAATATGTCAGGGAAAATATTTCAAGTAGTATATGCAAGTTTGAATTAGATTCTACTTAGAAGAGCATGTGTTGCTAGATGCATCAAGTTGTGCAAACTTTGACATATTGGGTTGGTGGAAATAAAAAGGATTGAAGTATCCCACTTTGCAATGAATTGCAAGAGATTTCTTGGCTATTCCTATCTCTACGGTTGCTTAAAAGTTTGCATTTAGTATCAGTGGTTTTGTATTAAGTCCACATCGTAGTAAATTAAGGGTGAAAACATTAGAAGCATTGATGTGTACTCAAGATTGGTTACAATAAGCAAAAGGTAATATATTCTAATATTTATTTATAACTTGTTCATCTTCCTTCAAAATTTATTTGATTCTTTAATTGTTTGTTGTTAGGTTCACGCACAGAAAGGGGTAAAATTCTAAACGTTTATGAAGAAATTGAAGATGACAGTGATGAAGTAAGATTATATGGTTTTATTTTTATTATTTTTTAATATATTTAATTACTAACATTTGTTTATTTTTGTCTTATAGGAAAGTACCATAAATAGCTAAGATGTGATGAACAAGAAGATATATTGACTATTGAGGTGTGAGGTGTGACCAAGAATAAGTAAATAATATTATTGTTTTTTATTAAATAATATTTGTTTAAAGTATTGTTTCTCATATATATCTTGTATTATAAATAATTTGTTTGAATTTTATTTTGCAGGAAAAGTACCAAGAAACAAGTAATCAAGATTCAAGCACATGATATTTTGGTGTGACAAGAAAGAATATTGTATTTAAATTTTCATGTGTTTTGATCTTTTATTTTTGTTGTGAACAATGTATTTTCAATTTTTATATTTGTTTTCTTGAACATATACTAAGTTGATGATGTAATGATGTTTTTTATCCTTTTAGATAAGTTGAATTGCTATTTTAATATCTAAATTTAGTCATTTATGTTTAATTTTATACATATTTTTATGTATCACAAATTTTTTTTATAATTTTTTTTAAACAACCTCGCGGGATCCCTGCGAATGCCGAGAACAAGGACGAGAAATTTTTCCCCTTCTTGGCGAGAATCGAGGGCGGGGATGGGGGCAGATTTGCGGCCCTGCCCCATTGCCATTGTTAGCAAATATGTCGCCCTCTGAAAGGGCGCATCAGGCATGCACTTATGTCGAACATCAAAGAGGTGATATGTATGAGGTTGAACTATAATATGAGCTTTTGTTTGATAGGGGGAGAGAGAGAGAGAGAGACACATGGAGGGATATTTATGTACCCATTTTGAACAACAACACACATGGAAAAAATATATATTGTGATCTAAATTACATTTGTGTATATATATATATATATATATATTCTTGTGTTGAGCCTTTCCCACTTGACAGTTTCAATATCGGTTGAGCCGTGAATTCCATTAACAACAAGAAGACTACAAAATTTTGATATGATTATAAAATATTATGAATTTTTTTTTATTAATTTTTTCTAAGCATGCCCATATATGACCTTGTCAAACAATTAAAAATAAAAAATGTATATGCCCATGAATCAGGCAATAGATCTAATTTTTTTTTTGGGGGTAAAAGTTGATTAAATATACTAAATATAATTTAATCAAATTTAAGTATTATTTTTTTGGGTAAAAGTTGATTAAATTATTTTTTTTATATTTTTTAATTTAAATATTACATTCAGTTCTTTAATTTTTTATTGAAATTAACTTTTATCACAATATGTATTATTTTCAATAATAAAATTACTTAAACACTTTTTACTATGATATTAAAATTACTAGATCTTAATTCTTAACATTGTTTAACTAATTTTAATATTATATTAAAAATAAAATTACAATCCCATATTTAATTAAAGATCCAACCAAAAAAAAAAGCACATACATATATTTTCCTTTGCAATGAATATCTTACCTATTGTCTGCCTTATGGCAGGGGTTTGGCGTGACTCCTCTGTGTAGGAGGATTCTACGATTTTTATCAGCATTTTTTTATGTCGCTAAAATGTTTAGCAACAGATTAATCTGTTGTTAAAAAATGTGTTACTAAAAATTTTAGCAACAATTTTTTTGTGACTACAAGTCGTAAAATCCTCCTTCTCAAAGGAGGGATGCCTAACCCTTATGGCAGAGGTGCATTATTTTTTAGCAACGATTTTTATTATTGCTAAATCTTTCAACAAAAATAATACAGCTCTACAATACTGAAAAAAATGTAGAGGATCTAGAATCCTAATTCATGGACAAATCACAATATATATTTTTTCCCTGTGTGTTAGTACTCAGTTGTCCAAAATGGGTATGTAAACCTTCCATGTGACTCTCTCTCTCCTCTGTCAGACAAAACCTCAAATTATAATTTAGCCTCACTTATGTTGCCTCTTAGATGCCCGATAGAAGTGCATGTGTTCTAGAGGGCGAAAACTGGTCTGGATGAGTAATTTAAATTAAAAAAAACGATACAGAAGGAATTTAAAAATAAAATGGGCGCCATCAGTCATGAGCCACCGGGTTGCTTTTAAAATCCATTATTGCTAGGCGTGCAGATATTTCTAGAAATTTCCAAGAAGGATGTGGAGATATTTGCGTCCGGATCCCCTACTATTGGGATTTCTTACCATTCCTACCATTGGCCAATCCATATGCGCCACATGTCCAAGGTGTGTCCAAAGTGTTTAAAAAAAATTGGATCCAAGTTGTAACACATATTCAAACCCCCAACCTCTCACTCCATGATGTCTACGCTTGTTGTCCCTTTTTTTTTCCTTAAAACCCCACCCAATAGCAAACTGACACTTGGCAGTGCCAAAAGTATTGTCAAATCCTATTACCTTTATCAAAAACAAAATTGTGAAAATAATAGTATTAAGTATATTCTCAACCTTCAACCAATATTACAACAAATTTATACAATAAGTAATATTTTTACTTAAAGCTTCACATGAAATAAATCAAAATTTTCTCCTTATAAAAAAAATTAGAGGGACCCCAATGCAATGAATCAAAATTTTTTAGCTATAAGGCAAAAATATTTTAACTAAATAAAAATAAAAATAAAAAATATATTCAACCAACAATACAACAAATTTACACAATAAGCAATATCCTTACTTGAAGCTCCATATGAAATAAATCAAAAACTTCCCCTTATAAAAATATTAGAGAGACCCTAATGCAATGAAGCAAAAAATTTTAACTACAAGGAAAAAAATATTTTAACAAAATAAAAATAAAAATAATCAACCAACAATATAACAAATTTACACAATAAACAATGTTTTTACTTGCTCCATATTTTCTATTTTTTTCTTCTTTCTTTTCCTGTAAGCAAAACACAGTACTAATATTTTAAAAAAAAGTTGTAGCAAATCAACAAAAATAAGCTAATTCAGGAATAGGAAAAAAAGATAAATCAGAGTCAGATATGTGCTTGCTGTCCAGGATACTGAATTTGGATGTATGAAGATAAAGATGAATGAGGATGAATCTTATTCAAAAGACTTGCTTTCCTTCTTTTTCTTCCAGCCTTAGAATAGAATACACATCACACTGTTTCTCGCGTTATTTGTTCCCCTCTCTAAGTTATTTCATTTAGCACTACCAAGTTTTAGTTTGTTATTGGGTGGCATTTGAAGGAAAAAAACAAAAAAGGGGCATGAGGCATGGACATCATGGAGTGAGAGATTAAGGGTTTGAATTTGTGTTACAACTTGGATCCGATTTTTTTTAAACACCTTGGACACACCTTAAACATGAGGCACATATGGATTAGCCAATGGCAGGAATGGTAGGAAATCCCCAATGGTCGACGATCCGGATAAGATATTTTGGCTAACAAGGCTAGGATTCAGAACCTCAAAATTTTTTGGAACAATCACCTCATGTTCTCCCAGTCTAGTTGCCGGATCTGGGATAATTTTTGTTGCTTTATTTCTTCTTTTGCTTTGTTTTGTTTATTAGCTATACTCTTAAAACTCTGTTAAGTTTGCTTTAATATATTTCCCTTTCACTAAGAAAAAACAAAATCCATTATCATCATTTTGGAATTGTACCCCCATTTGGCTTTAAAATAGTGATCTTCCGACTTTATAAAAAGCATAGTGCTAGATTTATGACTTTCATGTCCAAGCCAGGGAATGTTGGAAATAACTGATTGAAAGTGTTGGGACCCACAAGAAGAAAATTTGCAAATGTGAATGAAGCTCTTTGAAGTCCTACATCGGCGGGGTTTTAATGTGGGAAGCTTGGTTCCTTGCTATATATAGGACTAAGTGTTAAGGTTATAGGTGTACCAATACAAAACACATTAGCTTGTATTTAATTCTTTCTTTCTTTATACTATTATTCTAGAGTGGTGAGAGATGTAAGTTAAATACATGCTTGAGAGTGTGTGGGTGTATTTGGGTATCGGTTGGTATATGGTATTGGGTACCAGGTATTTAAGAGAAGTTTCTGTGTGTTGTAAAAATTTACACATAGTGTTTTCTTTGGTTGTCTTTGACAACGGCTATGATTTTTTCTCCGATTTTGGAGTTTCCACGTTATTTTCTTGTGTTGTGATTATGAGTATTATTTCCTGTTATTTCTCTGGTTTATTTGTGCCAAGGTATTTTTCAAGGGGAAAGGTGTTTTTCCCAAAAAGTGGTATCAGAGCCTGGTTCGATGGGATGTTAAATTCTTAGTATGCTCTTGTGGTTGCAGCTTTGTCTGATCTTCCACAATCAGAAAAGAATTGTTCTTGGTTGCTTGAAGATTGTTTTTAGTTGCTGGGTTACTAGAACCAGTGTGGTACTGTGAAAGTACATGTCGAGGAAAGTTCTAGCTAAGGAAAGACTAGGTACTTAAGAGTTTCCATTGTGACCAACTTCTCTTTCCTGGAAACTTACCTGGTGTACTATTTACAGTTGTGTTCACTATTCCAGTATACGGTTGCAATGTCAAATTTTTCCAGCGCAATGAGATTTGACATAGAGAAATTTGATGGGAGGATCAATTTTGGCTCGTGGCAAGTACAAGTCAAGGACATGCTGATATAATCTGGTTTATACAAGGCATTAAAGGGGAAGGTTTCCAGTAAGGATTATGAAAAGAGCAGATCTAGTATGAGCAATGAAGATTGGGAGGAACTAGATTTGAGAGCGGCAAGTGCAATTCGTCTATATTTGGCCAAGAATGTTCTTGCAAATGTGTAAGGAATATCAACAACCAAAAAACTCTGGGAAAAGCTCGAAGGGTTGTATCAGGCGAAAGGTATCTCAAATTGATTGTTGCTGAAGGAGCAATTTCATACGCTTCGTATAGAAGAAGATATAAAAACATCAGATCATCTCAGTGCTCTCAATGGTATCATATCTAAACTAGAGGCTGTCGGAGTCAAAGTTGATGACGAAGATAAAGCGTTAAGGCTCATATGGTCTCTTCCGTCTTCCTATGAGAACATGAAACACATTTTGATGTATGGGAAAGAGACTCTAAACTTCGAAGAAGTTGCCAGTAAAATTTTTTCTGAGGAGAGAAGGTTAAAATGTAAGGGTCGCTCTATACCTTCGTCAGACTCAATGGCGGTAGCTAAAAGTGAGAGTAAGGGGAAGAAGAATATGGGTAAGAACGTGACTTGCTGGAAATGTAGACAGTCTGGGCATGTAAGGAGAAATTTTTCAGGTGGAGCAGGTTCGGCAAAAAGCTCTGAGGAAGATGCAAACTCTGTCTCTCTCATTGCGGGAAAGGAATTTCTTTGAAAAGTGAGAAGTTTGAATCCTCATGGCATGTCCGGGTTGCCATGAAAGAGGATGAGTCACTGCTAGCGAGTCCACCATTGCACATGGGCATTCGTTGGCATTGATGCAAGATGTGTAGTGGGATGATGTCGATGGCTGAAGAACTTCCAAGAAGAGCCAACATTGGAAGTTGCACCATAAATTTTTCAGCAGGAATTTTTCAACATGTGCTGAGGTGAAATTCCTAGAATTGGTTAATTCTAGGTGAATATACTCTTTTATGGTGGAGTATGGTAGTTCTTGGAACTATGATTATCAGTGTAGACAATGAATCAGCACATGTGGTTACTTTCAATCAACGTAGAGATTTGTTGGAAATAATTGATTGAAAGTGGTGGGACCCATAAGAAGTAAATTTGCAAATGTGAATGAAGCTCTTTGAAGTCCCACATCGGCTGGGTTTGAACGTGGAAAGCTTGGTTTCTTGCTATATATAGGACTAAGTGTTAAGGTTATAGGTGTACCAATATAAGACACATTAGTTTGTATTTAATTCTTTCTTTCTTTATACTCTTATTCTAGAGTGGTGAGAGATGTAAGTTAAATACATGCTTGAGAGTGTGTGGGTGTATTTTGGTATCGGTTAGTATCTGGTATTGGGTACTGGGTATTTAAGAGAAGTTTCTGTGTGTTGTAAAAATTTACATATAGTGTTTTCTCTGGTTGTCTTTGACAACGGCCATGATTTTTTCTCCGATTTTACAGTTTCCACGTTATTTTCTTGTGTTGTGATTGTGAGTATTGTTTCCTGTTATTTCTCTGGTTTATTGGTGCCAAGGTATTTTTCAAGGGGGAAACGTTTTTTTCCCAACAGGGAAGCCATAGCATTATTAGCATAACATACAATTGCCATGGCGAGAATGATCCCAGTCATCTCAACGAGTAACATCCAAGCCTCGGCCTAAAAGGGAGATTCAACTTGAAAGATCGATTTAACTCCCAGGGATCTTCAACTCCTCCTCGTCGATTCCGTCCAGAAAGGTCTTCTTTTCCACAACCCCAAGTCAAACAAAGATAAGCTAATTCAACGCCTGAAAGCCTCCCTTTCTTTGACTCTAGACTTCTTCCCACCCCTCGCCGGCCGTCTAGCCGTTGTCAAACACGACGATGACACCACCACATCCTCTGTTTCTATTATCTGCAACAACTCCAGAGCACTATCTGTCCATGCCGTGGCAGATGACTTAATGGTCGCAGATGTCCCTCGACCTATCTTCATTCCTCAGATTGTCCACTCCTTCTTTCCACTTAACAGAGTCAGAAACTATGAAGGCACTGTCAAGCCACTCCTGGTCGTGCAAGTCACCGAGCTAGTAAACGGCATCTTCATCGGTTGCACCATGAACCACATTGTTGCCGACGACAAGTCGTTTTGGCACTTCTTCAACTCATGGTCCGAAATCTCGCGGGAGGGTAAGTTATCGAAGCCACCCCTACTCAATCGTTGGTTTCCCGATGGTATGGATCGTGACATGCGCATTCCTTTTATGAAGGAAACCCAGGATTTAGATGGGTATGTGGATTCAAAGCCGCAGCTTAAGAGGGTGTTTCAGTTCACAAAGGAGAAAATCAAGGAATTAAAAGCTAGAGCCAATGCGATGGCTGGTTCGACTAAAATATCCTCTCTTCAAGCAGTTTTAACCTATAGTTCGAAACCAAGGTCTTCACCTAGAAGATGTGGTCAACTATAAATTACCAATAGGCATAAGGCAAAGGCTGTGTCTGCCATTGTCTCAGAGTTATTTTGGAAACGCGTTCCAAGTTGGCACTGTAAGCATGAAAGCAGAGGAACTACTAGAACCAGAGGGGCTTGGGAAGGCTGCTTTAGAGACGAACAAGATGATTGCTTTACAGACGGAAGAGACGTTTATGAACTACTTCAAGAATTGGGTAAAAAGGCCGAGGCTCCTTACGCTAAGCGGGATTGCTGGAAATGCTTTGGCGACGAGCAGTTCACCGAGGTTCGATGTGTATGGGAATGACTTCGGGTAGGGGAAGCCAGTGGCGGTTCGGAGCTGCGTCAGAAATAAAGCTCACGACAAGATTACTGTGTTCCTCGGACCGGAGGAAGATAGCATTGACGTGGAAGTGTGCCTTTCTTCCCAAATATTGGAGGCCATGGGAAAGGACTCTTATGGAAGCTGCCTCATTTACATCGTCTAAGCTAATTAATTAGAGTAAAGTAGCCGCAGTTTCTTAATTTGAGTTCTTTAAAATTATGATAATTAAAAATATTTCAGAACTTATCATATGGCTCCAGTATTTGTTTGTAATGTTTATGTAATGGATCTCCAAAACTACTAGGTTGTTACGTTTTGTATTGTCTTTATGCTTGTGTTTCTTTTAATGTCTCTTTACTGCCCCCCACCTAAGGAGGCCTAAACAATTGGGTCCGCGTAGGAGCTCCTACATTCACCGAGAATGAACCCGAGAGCAATTCCTACCCTTCAATCTCCACCTTGTCCTTCATCACAAGTTCCTCCAATTTAGAAAGAGGATTTTTTCCATTTCCAGCTTTTATTGGATAAACCCTGAAACGCATTCACAAGAACCAAATTGGCACTCTAATGGAGGACGAGGCAGAGATTGAAGGGCAGGAATTGCTCTTAGGTTCATTCTCAATGAGTGAATTGGAGCGTATTCGAACCCTAAACAATTAGAGGCCGTTTGGTATGCTTGTTTCTGCTAGAAAGGAAAGCGTCTTTCTATTACTGTGTTTTTTTTTCCGTTGTTTGGTATGACTTACTGTAGCAGATGAAAACAGAACCGGGCATTCTCTCTTCCTTCAAAATCAGATTTTTGGCTTCCATCGCTTTTCGGATGGAAAACCGATCATCTCGATGAAAAGAAAAGTAAAATTACTCATTTGCCCATGTTTTGTTCATTGAAATGTTCGTTGGAGCTTCCAAACTACTTGTCCGACACTCGTCCTTCATCTGTAAACTATTGGAGCTTCCTCGCCCATTCTCTGTGTCTTCTTTGTGCACGCCAGTCACTGTCTTCTTGGCTCTTGGGTATTGCAACAGTCAGTTGATCGGCCCCTGGTAGCCAGTTTACTAACACCTGACAGACGGTTGACCGGTTGCTGCAGGGCTCTTGGGTTCACTATCAAAGCTACCAAAAGCTACTAACACCGTCGTTTGGGTTCGTCTTTTCTTCAAAACCGATGGAGACAGTCATCGAACGATGGAGACAGTTGTCGAACATGGAATGGAGAAAGACAAATTCATCGATAGGTTTGTTATTTTTTTTTTTTTGGTTAAGTAATGAATTTTTAGTTAAGGGCAAAATAATAAATTACTTTTATATTTATTTTTTATTATCTTTAAAAAAATATAATAATCTTATTTTCTTCTTTTTTTTTTCAATGCATAGCAAACAAATTTTTTTTTCTTTTCCTTCTCTTTTTTTCATTATCTTTTTCTTTCTATTTTTTTATTTCCTTTCCATTCTTACTCTTTTCCTAGATAGCAAATAGCCCCTTAGTTTTGTTGGATGTATTTTGACGTTATAGAATCAGATTCTTTCACTATTTTAATAGAATGAGATTTTATCAAAATTGTTTTACGGAAAATTTCTTTTCAGTTAAAATTAATGATTATTAAACAAAAAAATAAAGAAATGAGAATTCCTTTCCCATTTTACCAGTTTATATCAAACAATTCTTTAGTTTTTCTTTAATATATGATCCCTTTTTCAACAAGATAAAAATAAAATGTTTTATATAAATTTTGAGATAATTTATTAACGAAAAACTCAATCTTCTTAAAAAAAATTGAGCTATCTTCACTCAATTAATTAATTAACTCTACTTTAATATTTCTTATTTTTAATTCAGTGTTTAGGACGCTAGGTTTGCTTCTGTTACTTCAAATGATTAACTAATTAACTCAAATTATATCTTTTTTTTTAATTCAATGTTTATGACTCCAGTGTCTTTGTGTACTTGAAAATTTTCAATTTCAATAAGGTAAGTACACTAGTTGTATTTGACGATTGACGTGTGCTGCAAATTTGAATATTGCATTTAGGGTATGTTTAGAAAAAATAACTGATAAGATAGCTGAAAGCTTATAAGTTAGCTAAAATCTTATAAGCTAATTTTTAGCTGAAAGCTGAAAGCTTATAAGCTAGCTTATTAAATTAGAAGTATTTGGTAAAAGTAACTGTTAGAGTAACTGAAAAATGTAAAATAACATAAAAGCACATAGAAGTGTTTTTATTATTTTATAATCTTAAAATAATATAAAATAAACATATTAGTTTTTATTTTTTAATTAAATTAATTTAAATTATTATATATATAATTAATTAATATATATTATTATATCATATATATATAATTTTATATTTTATATATTATATATATAGTTATGTTGAAAAAGTATAATATATACTTACAAATTAAATATATCACATTTTTTATCTTTAATATATATATATATATATATATATATGTTTAAAATAAATTTAATTAGAGATAAAAAATTTAAATAAAAATAAAAATTATTCACAATAAAAATATTTTGGGGATTTAAGTTATGAATAAAACAAAAGGATATAATAGGTATTGAGATAAAATAATAAGAGTAAAACAAGAAGAAAAGTACAGAAGCTATGACCTATAAGGTATAAGCTACAAAAAGTAGCGTTTCAAAATAAGCTATAAGCTACTAAAATAAACTCGTTTACCAAACACTTCTGACAAACTTATAAGTTAGTCATATAAGTTATAAGCTCCTTTTTATGGCAAGCCAAACACACCCTTAAGCTATTAGTTTCAAAAAGCCTCACAAGTATTGGTACTTCTAGATCATGGAATTCAAAATTCAACTGGCTAAAAATTGATTTGGGCTTAAATTGGTATGAAATCGGTATCATACCAGTTAAATTGGTAGAACCAGCCGGATGATTGGTTTCATCTTTTAAAAAAAAGATCGAAGCTTCATCTGTGACTGTTGAAGCCACCTCACTCGTTCTTCCTTCGTGCAGTCACTGCCGGTGATCCTCTTCCATTCAAAATTGTCTGTGTTTTCTGTTTTGAAAGAAAGAAAAAGACACAGTAAGGAAAGGAAGGAGCCAGGAGGAGATGAATGAGGATCCCCTTCAAAACAAATCTAATGATCCAACAGGTAAAAAAAAAGGTCAAAAAAAATTTTTTTTTTAAGATTAGTCGGAGAGTCTGGAACGAAGTCTGGAATACTTGGAGTGAAACCAGATTTGGAGGAGATTATCTATCCTACTACTGAAGCATGTTGGGAAGTGGGAAATTTCAACTGCAGAAGCGTGTTGGGAAGGTGTCTTGATTAAAGTTGCCAAGTTGCCACTGCTGAAGCTGTAGGTTGGAAGTGAGAAATTTGGAGTGGTAAAGAAATTATTTAATATTTATAATTTGTATAAAAGAATAAAAATTGATATTTTATATTAAAAATTTATGAGTTTTAATTTTTAATATAATATAAATATATAATAATATTTTTTAAAAAAATTATATTATTTATTTATTAATATAAAATTTATATATATATATAAATATAATTAATATTAAACCACAGTTGAACTAGTCAACTTTAAACCAGTGTCTTCATTAATTTAATGATTAGTCTAATTTTTAAAACATTGATTAACCAATGGGCAGTGATATCTCGTTTTTGTTTTTTTTTTTTTAGGAAATTGAAAAAAGTCAAGATAGAAGTAAAAAAGGAAAGAAAAAACAACCTCATTTGTGGTGATTTGATGAATCATGCTGCTCCCCCAAGCAGTAGTTGCTCATCCTTTGCTAGCCATTGGATTGTTTTGAATTTTGATCTAATGGCCAGCATGTGAGGACCAAAAACATGTTGTGGCATGATCAAATCGTGATTTCTTTTTTGCCAGAACATTCCAGTCAATCAACAAAAGTCGTGTTTTCGACTCACCAACCCAAAACGATCAGAATTTCACAGTTTCAGTTATTCAAGTTTCAAAAATCAAAATTTCATAAACTTCCTAAGCAATCAGTATTTGCTAAGTTTCACAAATCATCAAATTCCACAATTTGAATCTTCTTCCTACGCTTCGTAAGCAATCTTCTTCCTAATCTCCCACCAAAATCTTCAACAACTATGAGAAGGACAAACTCATTTGTGCCAAACCATGAGGGTGTGCTTCTATGTTTCAGTGGGTGTGCTTTTGTGATTCTGAGCCAAATTTGCAAAATAATGGATTAAGAATCAGAAATAAAACAAAATAAGAAGAGATGTCTAATCTACAAAAACAAGATGTTTCTGACCCTATGGCCGACGGTCTTATGCGTCATCGAGTACTTTTGTGTGTACGTCTATGCTCTTGCCTTCGTTTGTGCGTACACCCCGACGAAATCGTCTTCTTTCCCTTCCTTCCTTGTCCTCTCTCCCTCTCTCTCTCGGAAATCCCTCTGACTTCTCTCTCCTTCAATCTCTGTTTTTCCCTCCTCATTCCTTCTCAGTCTTATTCTTCTTCATTTTGGTGCTATTCGATGCTCCATAAGATCACATAACAAAAAAATATCAAATAATACCCAGATTTAATTTAAGTGCAGAAAACATCCAAAACTTCAAAAATTGCTTTAAAATCTAAAAACAAGATAAAGAACAGGAAAAATCAAAAAAAAGCTTGCACTTAGACTTTGGTGTTGGTATGTTTTCCACGTGAACCCCACAGACCCTTTCAATCAAAAAATGGATTTGTTGTCAGATGTCTCCTGTTGGCTTCCTTGTGTCCCCTTGACCTATGTGATTAACCGATTATAATGTAGGGAAGGAACCATCATTTGAACCCAATATTGCCAAGTTGGCCCGACAAATATTTTAAAAGTAAATTGTATATTTATTTAGATTTTATATTAATCGGTTATTTTTTAAATATATATTTTAATTAATTAATTAATTAATATAGTACATGTTAGAGTTATAATCCTCTAATGTGGAGGACTTTTACATCACTTTATGTAAATTTTAAGCCGTCATATTAGAGAGATTGGATAGCATTCGCGCATCTATGTTAGTGTTATGAAAACTAATGATATCGCGACATGTGGTATATGCTCTAAAGAATAATCATCCTCGCACATGAGGTAGAAGTTGAATTCGGGCCAGATAAAAGATGGAAGACTGATATGCCTTCATAATATAATATATGCAGGAAATTTAATAAATAAATAAATATATATATATAATTTGTAGGAAATTTAATAAATATATATCTATATATCTATAAACTTCTGTTATTGTATTCAAAATTTAAAATAATATACACAAATTATTATATATTATAAAATAATAAAAAATATTATAATAAAATAATATGCTATTATTTTATATAATTCACTTTAAATTATATAAAAGTTTAAAATTTTAATAACAAATCTTACAATATAAATTTAATTATTATTAAAAATATACTTAATAAAAATTATTATATTAAAAATAATTATAAAAATATATTATGCATATTATAATTTAATTATTATTAAAAATTATAATATCAAATCTTATATTTGAAAAATAATTTTAACTTGTATAGTATATTTTTAATAATAATTAAATTTATATTATAAGATTTGTTATTAAAATTTTAAATTTTTATATAATTTAAAATGAATTATGTAAAATAATAGCATATTATTTTATTATAATTTTTTATTATTTTATAATATATAATAATTTGTATATATTGTTTTAAATTTTGAATACAATAACAAAAACTTCTATATATATATATATATATATATATATATATATATATATATTAAATTTTGTGTATATGTAATGAAATCATATCAAGTGGTTGGATGATGGAGTGCTTTTGCATCTTCTATTTGGCTCAAGTTTGAATCCTACCTCATGTTTGAATCCTACCTCATGTGGTAGAATGATTTTTTCTTCAAAGCTTATATCACGTGTCGCAATGTCATTGGTCCTCCTGATGCTGGTGAGAATGTGCAGATGTTGTCCAATCTCTTCGATCCGACAGCTCAAAATTTATGTTAGGTGACGTATAAATCCTCCACATTAAAGGATCACAACTCTCTACATGTTAGTTTTCATTACCCATTTTGTATGATCGTTTTCATAATTGTTATACCTTATATGGTCTAAATCTTTAATCCATTTATCGCTTATCACTAATAATTCTAAATAGTGCTCACTTATTATTGTCTATATTAGCCTAATTATTAAGTTATTCCAAAATGACCAAATTATTGATTCGATTCTCATTAGCAAATAATGTTACGTTAGTTCCTTAAATCTATTTAGTAGTTAAGGCACCCTAGCTATTGGGAATGAAAATTAGATTAGTCGCAATTAAAAAAACTTAATCCTAAATCCAATTGTGAATATCACTATAAAAAACTTGACTTTCAGTGCCGACAAAAGTTGTCACTAAAAGTTAATAAGTTGTCACTGAAAGTGGTTCAGTGGCGACACATGGTCGCCACCTAAAGTTCTGTTACTGAAAGTATTCATTGGCGACTTCATTGTCACTAAAAAGTCATCACGGAAACAAACTTTCAGTGACGAATTTGTCGCCACTAAAAGTATATTATGTGTCACCAAAAGTAAGTTATAGACGAAAGAAATATCGCTACTGAAAATACTTTTAGTGGCGACAACAAGTCGTCACTGAAGAAAGTTTTAGTGGCAAAACACTATTGCCACTGAAAGTCACTTTCAGTGGCAACAAAATGTGGTCATTGAAAGTCACCTTCAGTGATGACCATATGTGGTCACTGAATGTATAAGAGAAATGTAATACTTTCAGTGACCACAAAGGGTTGCCACTGAAAGTGACTTTCAGTGACCACATTTTGTCGCCACTAAAAGTATCATGACTTTCAGTGGCGACCATTTGTGGTCACTGAAAGTATTAGAGAAATGTAATACTTTTGGTGACAACATAGAGTCGCTACTGAAAGTCACTTTTAGTGGCGACTAATTGTGGTTACTGAAAAGATATAGAGAAATGTAGGACTTTCAGTGACAACATAGGGTCGCCATTGAAAGTGATATTGCCACTGAAAGTCACTTTCAGTGGCGACCCTATGTCGTCACTGAAAGTCACTTACAGTGGCGACCCTATGTGGTCACTGAAAGTATCTTCAGTGGCAACATCTAATTGCCACTAAAAGCTTTTATTTTTTTTTCTTGTACAATCAAGCTATTAATTTAATATTTTAAGTAACATTATACTAAATTCATACAAGCACAATATATATTTGTACAAATTATCATATATTAGAAAATGATTCGAATACATAATGTATTTTACAAAATACAAAAGGAAACTAATACAAAAAGAAACTAGTACAAATAATCTATCATTTCTTATGTTTCCTTCCATCTTTGGTGACTCCGGAGTTTCCAACGGTATTTATATTTGGTGTTTGACTTGTTCCCTGTTATGATACAAGTAAAACAAGTGTAACTTAAGATCTCATAGAAAGAGAAAATATATCATTAAGATTAAGACAAAAAATTGCAACCAAAATGTAAAAAACATTCATATAACATGAAGTAGTCATGAATTTTTAGTATCTATGAATCACTTTTGGTATATATGTTTATAAATTTTAAGTATTTAATTCTTTTACTATTTGATATGTGCACATCTTAATTCTCAAATACTTTAAAAAATATTTGTAAAAATTTCTTAGTAACGTGGAAAAAATTCTATATTATTTAAAACATATAAAATACATTTTTTATTTTTTTCTCATATTTCCATGTCCACGTTATTAATGTGCTTCCAAATATTTCAAGAATTAAAATTTCAACTTACCAAATAGAATTCAAGATGTTAGAACTATTAAATCATTAACTATAATAAGAAAAATTATAATATCTTAGTGAAGCTATCCACTCATTATATATATATATATATATATATATATACATGATAATGAAATTGATATCAATTCATTAATTATGAAGAGTCATAGAAAACAATGTAATTTGACTTTTCAATTGGAGAAGACAAAGAGGTTAATTTCATGGAAACTTTTAATTTATTCACAGGGGAGTTACGCTCTTGATTCATTTGTTGGCTTCCTTTCATTCTTCTAAAGCATTTTCAAGCAAGTTACACCATACATTGATATGTTGCTTATATATATTTCATAATTTGAAACAAATAGATTGGCAAAAAAATTGTATTGGTGCTTAGTTTGGCTTTAATTAAAGGGTCTTACGATGATCAAACTATATATAAACACTATGTAATAAATCCACTATAATGCTATGCCACAAGAAACCATAAATTAACAAGAAACAAAAGAAAAAGCAAAGAAACCATAAATTAACAACACTTATAGCTCAAAGCTCTGTGGACCCTACTTGCATTGATCTTTGAAACCATGGCCATAGTCTCCTTATATTCAGACAAGAATGCCATGTTTATCAACATAAGAGACTAGGCTAAGCTCAAGTTATTAATTAATTAAAAACTTGGGTAAACTATTTAGTTAAGATGTCTATATCTAAGAATTATATGATTTTACTCATAAATAGTTCATATTTTTCTCATATTGATAACTAAACATGATGAAACCTCAAAAAGTGTAATACGTGATGAAACTAAAAGTGTTACGTCTATTAAAAAAAATGTTAATTGATAACTAAATTTTAAAAGAGATTAATACTATTTATCCAAAAGAATTATAGTTTTAATGTGATAAAAACTAGTTGAATTATGTGTGAAATAGTTATTGTTAAGTTTACATAGGCCATAGCCTACACGTATGTTAGAATGCCTCAAAAGAAACAAAAGGGGAAATTGAAATCATTGCAAGACACCTCACAGAAGAAACAAAAGTAAATATTGAAAAATTACATAACAAATTGAAAGTCACTTTGAGACAAAACCAGTTAACCAAAGGCTAAAATGAAGAGGAAGTCACGTAAAAATGTTTACTTTTCATCATATTACTTGAATGTTATAAGCTCCCTGCAATGGCATTTTATAATTTCATACACACACAAAACCTTTGACAGTTTTCTTACTAAAAAAATAAAAGGAATGAAACTTTGTCTACTTGAAGCTTTAACATGGTTTCAACAGCTACTAAATTGTATATTAAGTTAAATATGATACTAAGGAATATAATTGGCTAATAAACTAAGAAAACCTCAACTACAGACAACCTAAGATTGAACTAAATCCACCTTGTTAGTCTATATATTTTTCCTTGCGTTTTTCCCTATTGTTATGGATCTCGCATTTTCTTGAATTAGAAAGTTCTTGTCCCATAGTATGTTCCTTTCAAAACTGAAAAAGTCCAATAGTGTAGTTCATTTTAGTTTGCCTCAAAATTCAAAACATATTCGTGCAAAACATCTATGAAAATAGTTAAGAGTTATTGATTTAAGCTAACTAAACTTTGCCCTTATTTCTCTCGGCTAATTGAAATCTCTAGCAACAAAATCACTCTTTTAAACTTTATAGTCATATTCCTATCCCATAACCAACATCAAAGAACAAATTAACAAGCTTCTTAGTTAAAATTTTTCAGATAAACCTAAAACCTGCTATACATGAAGAGAAAAAAAAAACATTATCCTTTGAAAATGGGTCAATGTTACTTGGTTCTTACCTGAACTTTGATCTTACTAGAAAGCTTTGTCGTGACCCACTTCACTCAGTGAAGTCTGAGGGAGACGTCGACCACACCGAGAAAGAAAAGAAAACCTAGCGCTGAGAAAGAGCTACAGCCAAGATGAAGCATAGAGAGAGAGTTGAGTTTTAGAGGGAGGGATTAGGTGAAACAAGGGTGAATCATGGTGAAGAAGAGTGAAATGGTGTTGGGGTTTCAGATAGTAGAGGAAAAAGCGCGAAGATATGATTCAGGGAGGAAAAGCGCGAAGTGTTTGATTTAGAGAGGGGCGAACTGATATGTTTGCTGAAAAAGGTAAGAGGTTTAAGCACGTTTATGTAAAAGGTATTATAATTCAAATACCAAAAAGGCTAAGTGGCAAAGTGGATGTCGTGTATATTCCTTTGTCAGGGGATGCGTGTTCGAATCCTCATTTTGCCATGGAAAATTATTTTACATTGTGTGATAATTAGTAATTAAAGAATATAATAGCTAGTTAATTATAATAATAGCTTGTTGGTTAAATGGTATTTAAGAACTAATATGACTAAGAAGTTTAAGGTTTGAATCTTCATTTTGCCATGGAAAATTATTTTACATTGTGTGATAATTAGTAATTAAAGAATATAATAGCTAGTTAATTATAATAATAGCTTGTTGGTTAAATGGTATTTAAGAACTAATATGACTAAGAAGTTTAAGGTTTGAATCTTCATTTTGCCATGGAAAATTATTTTACATTGTGTAATAATTAGTAATTAAAGAATATAATAGCTAGTTAATTATAATAATAGCTTGTTGGTTAAATGGTATTTAAGAACTAATATGACTAAGAAGTTTAAGGTTTGAATCTTCATTTTGCCATGGAAAATTATTTTACATTGTGTAATAATTAGTAATTAAAGAATATAACAGCTAATTAACTACAATTATGGTTAGTTGGTTAAATGGTATTTAAGAACTAATATGGCTAAGGAATTTAAAGTTCGAATCCTCATTTTGCCATGAAAAATTATTTTACATTGTGTGATAATTAGTAATTAAAGAATATAATAGCTAGTTAGTTTTCCATAATGATTAGTTGGTTAAATGGTATTTAAGAACTAATATAGCTAAGAATATTAAGGTTCGATTCTCTAGTTGCATACCTCCAAATTATTTAAAATTAAATAAATTTTTATTAATAATTTTTTATTATTTAGAATTAAATAATTTTTTATTAAATAATTTAAGAACTAATATTAGTAAAAAGTTTAAGATTTGATTCTCTAGTTTTACATATTTCCAAATTATTTTGAATTAAACAATTTTTTTTTATTTTGAATTAAACAATTTGTTTATTATTTAGAATTAAATAATTTTTTTATTTTTTAGAATTAAATAAAATTTTAATTATTTATAATTAAATAATTTTTTATTATTTTTGAAAATAAATTAAAAAATTTTATTAAATTATTTTACGTTGTGTGATAATTAGTAATTAAAGAATATAATAGCTAGTTAATAACAATAATGGTTAGTTGGTTAAATGGTATTTAAGAACTAATATGATTAAGAAGTTTAAGATCCGATTCTCCAGTTTTGCATATCTCAAAACTATTTAGAATTAAATAATTTTTTATTATTTAGAATAAACTATTTTTTTATTATTTAGAATTAAATATTTTTAATTATTCAGAATTAAATAATTTTTTATTAAATAATTTAAGAACTAATATTAGTAAGAAGTTTAAGGTTTGATTCTCTAGTTTTACATGTCTCCAAATTATTTTGAATTAAACAATTTTTTTTATTATTTTGAATTAAACAATTTGTTTATTATTTAGAATTAAATAATTTTTATTATTTAGAATTAAATAATTTTTTGTTATTTTTGAAAATAAATTAAAATATTTTATTAGACTTTTCAATGGCAACGCTAAACGGTTGTCACTAATAGTCTACAATGAAAATAAATTGAAATAGATTATTGTACTAGACTTTTTTGTGGCGACATTTAACATTGCTACTGAAAGTATACATTTAGTGACTACATCTAACATTGTCACTGAAAGTCTATTTTTTGTAGCGACTTTTGATGGTTGTCACTAATAGTCTAAATTATAAATAAATTAAAATATTTTATTATATTAAGCTTTCAGTGGCGACTACATGCGATCGTCACAAAAAGTAGATTTTCTGTGACGACATCATATATTTGTCACTGAAAACTAACTTTCTGTGTCAACCAACGTCGCCACTGAATGTCTTCTTTCAGTGACGACTAAAGTCGCCACTGAAAGTAGCCTTTCAGTGGCGACTTTATATAGTTGTCACTGAAAATAGAATTAAAAAATTTTAATTTTATCTTTCGGTGACGACATGAAAGATGTCGCCACTGAAAGTGAGTCATTCAGTGACGACCATAAAAGTCGCTATCGAAAGTCTCACTTTCAGTGACGACTTATGTGTCGTCACTAAAGTTGGATATTCAGTGACAAATTCTTTTGTCGTCACTAAAAAATCGCCACTAAAAATCTTTTTTTTTTTGTAGTGAGGGTGGAAAATGAAATTTGAAAAAGATGTGATATACTTTACATCTCTCTCTACTTCTTTTGATGCCGAATGCTCTCAGTTAATGACGAGTTCAATTTCAATACACGAGGAGGCTTCATTTTTGCTCTCTAAAAAACTCTGCTATGTTTTCAAAAGGCTTCGTTATCCATTAACGAGAGTTCATTTCTTGCTTCAGTTTTCACCTCTAGTTCTAGCCAATACTAGTACCTAAAATAGGCCAATCTTTACATATGCTCTGTTTTTAAAATTCTGCAATCTCCTTCGCTGCAAGGCTGCAGCTACTTGCGTATTTTCTCTCTACCTTATACATATATACTTGTGTTTAGCAGAGAGTGATTTTCCCTTGTGCTATACAAGTTTCCCTGTGAATTCCAAATCGTAAATAATAGAAAAATCATGGGCACTAATTACTTGATAGATAGAGGAAGTGCGTACGGAATTGGTAGTTTGCTAATGAAAGTATGAAACTACTCGTGCCACAGGCTAAAATCTGCAATTAAAGCATTCAAAAGGAATTTGACCTCAAACTATCATATTGACTCTTCCTTATCACTCTTCCATAAGTTGAATGATCTTAACTTTAAGGGAGGTGCAACACTATAATCAGGCACTATTTAAGGAAGTTAGGCAGCAAAGATTGTAACGATCATACATAACATTCCTGTTCTGTTCTCAATTCCTCTCTCACCTAGGGTTCACTCACTAGCTTAGGGTTCGAACTTCACCCATTAGTCCGAGCAAAAAATTTTTAAGAGGTTAAGTATTTTTATTTTTGGATTATTTTGAGATCTGATCTCAAGATAATCTAATAGTTCAACCTATTTAAATGTTGTACTTTTTATAAACTTACCCTGAACTGTTCCACCTTCTATCACAAAGAGATTGGGTAGATGTCATTTTGCCTCCAACAAAAGGTATGCAATACAATCAAATTACCCTGAACAGGCTTACTATATAATCAAATTATTGATCAAAAGTTTGAGGATTTTTTATATGGCTGATTTTAGAATGTCCAACGGCTTCGCCGGCTAGCTAGCTACTTGCGTGAGAAAATCAAGTGGATTGCCATTTTTATCCAAAATGACTCAGGAATAATTACATGAAAACCTCATGGTCACGCTTCACTCACAATATTGCCGCAAAAAGATCGAAAATAATGTTACAGATTTTCAGGACTTCATAATTTTCCGTTAACCCAAAACTAAGTTACATGGTCTCAAATATACTTTCTACGTATCTTTGCCAAAAATTTTTACTCGTGAAAAAACACCAAATTTACGGATAAGAGTTTAGAACCACTAAATTTGGGTTGATATGTTTGGTGCATGATTTTTTAATAACAAACTTTTAAAATGTAAGATTTTATGTTTCAAGTTGTTACAAAATACTATAAATTATACAAATAAATTAAAATATAAAACTATATAATTTATCATGTAATATTTTATGTTTCCATAATCTTTTCAATTTTTTTCAGTCTTTGATTTACGTTTTTTAAATCATATAAATTTTAAACATTAATTTAAGATGGCATATAATATTTTTTTAAAGTAATTTATATTAAGTTATATTTTGGCAGGATAAATTAATGGATACCCAAAAATTGAATACAAAACAGCTAATCTTTTTTGTAACTTGTTCATTATTTATTTATTTGTATAGTATTTTATTAAATATTGACGCTTAAAAACCTCAAAGTAAAAATTCAAAATTCGGCGAAAAAGAATGTAGGTTGTCAGAACTATATATTATTTACTGACCAAAAATGAAAAAAAAAAAAGATACTATTATTTAAAATTAACGATGTTATCTATATATATATATATATATATATATATATAGTGCTAGATTTATGAATTCCATGTTCAAAGTAGTAAGCCATAGCATTATTAGCACCACTCCTGGCCATGCAAGTCACCGAGCTAGTCGACGGCATCTTCATCGTTTGCACCATGAGCCACACCGTTGCCGTCATTTTGGCACTTCTTCAATTCATAGTCTGAAATCTCCCGGGAAAATTTTTTTTATAATTATCATTTTATATTTGTTATTGTACTTATAATTATTATTAGATTAGTTAATATTTATAAATTTTTTTTAAAAAAAAATGTTGGATGAATAAGATCTAATGACTCTTGGAGACCTCCTACGTATAGGAGGCAAACTCATTCCCTCTTTTGTGGCCGTAAATTAGAGTTTTCTTCTTAACTTCATATTCTTTCCCTTTCCATCTTCACCGGCATTTAGTGTTGTTAGTTCAGGATAGGCCTATTGAATCCATGCTTACTTAAATTTGGCTAATTTTAGTGTATGCATATTCTGGATTATTGACAGATATGTTTAGAACCTATTCTCCTAACATCCCTATCTGTCTTACATGTTCCCATCATAAAATATGTTAGACTCTGTTACCACATTGGTTGTGAATTACGTATATCAACTTCTGGTTGGCTTATAATTCCGTTATTGAGGTTTCTGGAATAAATCAAATACATCTTATGTTATGTACATCCACAAGAGTAGTTGACCATCATATCAGGTTTCAATGTGACCTGACTCCCCCCTTCTATTTCTGATGAGGAAATTTTAATTGGGTGCATATTTTTTAGGAGTATATCACAACTTTGTGTGGACAACATTAATGAATAGATGTAATAAGACGTAAGCATACCCTTTTAGGCCTCTAACCTTTCTGAAATTTCTACTGGAAACTAATTGTATAAAGAATAGGGATAACTACAGCTTGCTTTTAGCATTAATGGCATCCCATGTTAAATCAATTTTACAACTACAGTCTGTTATTTAACACAATTTATTGCATTGAACAAATGTTATTTTGTACCTGGTTTCTTAAAGGAGTGTGAGGATATACAATACTAAGTATACTGGTTATACAATGTATCACACTACCTTAGTAAGTATATTGACTGCTGTAATAAAAAATATACCATACTAATCCTTTTATGCTCTTTACTGCTAATCATATCCACTGGGAGCTATAGCTATAAAACTGAATTCCTCAAAGCTAAGATTTTTATAAAGAAACAATATTATGCAATACTATATATATACAAAATATTCTGTAAAGAAGAAGAAGCAACTTATAAAGTATAATTGTGCCATGTTTGTGCACACTCTTCATTCTCTCGGAACGCCTTATTTTAATACTGTCAACCACATAGATGTTCTAACCTGTAAGACCCTACAACCAATGATTTGCTGCTGCACAGAATACGAGGCAGGTAGGCTTGGCAGGTTTCTGTTTGAGACATTGAAGATTACTTACTACTAGAAGGTAATTAATTGCATTTTTTTTTTGTTTACTCTCTAAATTCTTATTTTGATTCTGTTCTACGTACAGGATGACACTCTTTGAGACCTTGAGTACTTTCAGTGGTTGTGCATTATATTCTTTCAATCTCTGGTTGTTGATATTTTGCTAGATTTTTTATTCTTCTGCAGAGTAATGAAACTATTTATGAACGTGAGTGTGGAAATATACCAGGCTTTGCTGTTTATTATAGATATACAAACAGCCAGCATATTACATATAAGCAGTTCATCAAAGCAAGTTTATTCATTTGCAACGGCTTTGTATATTGTTCTAGTCTTTTTGGTGTAAATCTAAAATGTTCTGTCATCACTCTACAGTTGGATTTTGTGAGGCTTTACCTTGCTTTCTACCAATCTACCACATGCTTTTTCTTTTTTTAAATGGTGGGACCCTCAATAGAGTAGGGTTCAATTTTTAACGCATTCATAGGCATACTTGCGTCTAAATCAATGTTAAAAGCTCTTCCTCATTTTGCAATTTTCTATATTTCCTTCTTGTTATTGAGATGCGGTTGCTAGAAAATTTGTAGTCAGTCACCTGCTAGGCCTTCTGTGCTTATGTTCACTAATTGAAGAACATTGTTATGCACCCAAGGCCTTTTGACCTAGGATAGCATAATGTAGTTAAAATATTTTAGGATCTCCGTTTGTAATTTGTAAGAGTCCCCTGATGCTTGCAGTCAGAATCATATTATGCTTTTCATTTTTTTTTTGTTCTCATTGCAATTACTGCACAAGGTTGGGTGTTCATTTTTGTGATATCATTCAATCCTGTCTTTTAAAAAATTCTACGGAGTTTGGTATGGGCTATCTTGAGTTAAAGCCAGCGCCCTCTATGAATGAATCCTTAAATAGAGCATTGGATGAAAACATGACCAGGGTGGGCGAGGTACCTACTTTTTGTTGTTTTGTACAATAGTTAGCCATTTTTTTCAAACCAGTGCCATCCAATATTTTCATAATATTCTACCTCATGGTTGCATCAGTTGGCGGCTTGAATAGAGGGAAGTAAAAATGGTAGCATGGAGTTGTTCTGAAGGAAGAAATTTTCCCCCCTCTTGTTATGATTGGTCTTAGAAGAGTTAAAAGACTGTCTTTTCTTATAATAAAAAATAGAATTCATGCTAATCATGAAAATGTATATTCATGCTAGTCTTATATTGGCCCCCTTAATTATAAGAAAAAGTTGACTATCGATTCCTTGAATACACATTTTTGTGTAATTTCCTTTATCCAATGGCCAGCAGTAACCCATTTTTCTCTCTCTTTAGCTTCTCTGAGAACCTTCTTACACTGCTGAATAACACCACTTGATCAAGAGAAAGTGAGAAACTGTGAGGCTTCTATTGACTTTTCCATCTCATTTTATTATTTTATTGGATAGATCTATTTCAATTATGTCATAAGCAAGTTAAATAGGATTTAAAAGGTTCAATTCCTCAAGGACAGAAATGAAATCTTCATATTCATCCCTCCTAAATATCAAGCCAACCTCAAGTCCACCTTCTTCACATCCGCTTTTAGCAAGAGACATGAATGTACCATTTCAACCTTGATGGGTCTTTCAAATCCAAAATTGGTCTCATAAACAGTGAATATCTGTGACCCAGTAACCAACACCAAACATCCTAAAACCACAAACAATTTTTATCTTCTAGTCCTTGTTCTTCTGCTAGAACTCCTAGGAGTTTGACCACATCTTTTAGGTTTCATTGGCTGTCTAGTCTTTTTAAATCTAGGTGTTTTTGCTCTATTTTGAGGCTAGTAAGGAAAGGGTGGGCTGGGGTTCTCGTATGTTTTTATTACCATTTTTCAATGTAACCTGCTTGGATTTCTCTTCGGTTTCTGTGTTTGCATTTTTGTAGTTGCTGCTTACTTTGATTTACTTGGATTTTACTCTTTCACTATGTGCTTGTTGCAATGCCTTATTGTGTTTTCGGCAATGCAATGCCTTGTTGTGTTTTTGGCAATGTTATGTTGTTTGGAAGAAATGTGGGAAAAGAAGTGTGGTATGTCTTTAGATCTTGACAAAGTATAAAAAGAAAAGAGGTTTACACGTCACCATTTGCAATTCTTGAGAAGTTCGCAGAGGATTTAGGCTTCAGTTTTAGTCACTCAAAATCACTTTTTCATTTATTCTAAAATTTCAATAATTATTCTTTCGATTTTCGAGAACATCCTATAATCCTTTTTTATCTTTTAGTAAAGATCTAAAATGCTAGTTTTGTTCTTTACGCAGGAGAGGGTCAATCTCTTGTTGAACAAATGGAGCACTATGAAATACTTGAGCAAATTGGATACCATGCAGTGGTGCTGCTCTTCTTGTGAGGCATAAGAATGAGAAGAAAAAGTGAGAAAGGAACCTACATTACTTTTTATATAGTTTTATAATTTGTTTCTGTTAAACTATTTACTTTAAACTCTTGTGATGATGCAATGCCAATACCATAATGCATCTGAAAGTTTTTTTTATTTTTTATTTTTAATACAGATATGTGCTGCAAAAAAATTCTCCTTATGTGACACTAACCTTGAATACATTGATTGTTGTGTTCGTTTGTTGTAATAACGTTGAACTAGTGTGAGATTTGATGGTTGGTATGCATGTTCAACGAATATTTGTTATAACTTTATTAATTTTTAAAATGTAAAATTTCATTTTAATGCCATGATCATTGTTTTAGTTATTTTTTTTATATTATCATAAATAACAAGTTATAACTGCTTCATGTTGGTCTATTTCAATGCTTTCATTCTCAGGGTGTTGCTATAAGCTTTTTAATCTTGAAATTTAGCCTCTTACACATTACCGATACGATACGTTTGGTAGGCATGGCTACAGTGGACGGGCTGATAGAATCCAAAGTTTTTTTTCATGAGAGGTTGTTTGGTAGCCTGGGTATACAGTGACCGTGGGAATGCTTCGATGGAAGCTTTCCATCAAAACTGTACGGCCATTTTCCAAAGCTCCTTGGATGGAAAACTGGTGAATGACTCTGGAAAACAGTAGACTTTTCCCTTGTTTCCAAGTTTATCCTGTCCTCAAGTAAGCCCTAAGCTTGCTACTGATGTGACAAACCTTTGCTGCTTCAGTTGTCGTCTTTGCGTCGGTGCGTTCACTGGTGATTCTTCATTCGCATCTCTGCTGTGCTTGAAGGTCTGTCATATTTCTCCATCTATTCTGTATTAGGTTCAATATTCTGATGAGGTCTTCGTTGCTTGAGCCGAATTTTCCCCCCTGTGAATTAAATTGATTTCTTCTTTGAACTTTGTATCTTGCTGGTGCTTCTTTACATTGTTGTCTCTGCATTTTGTCGAATAAAGTCGAGTGTTCGATGTAAATTTTGGTTAGTGCCTTTTTCTCTCCTTTGTTCTGCCTGAATAATAGTTTCCGTGATTAATAATGGCTTCTGCAGTTGTCTCCTTTTTCTATCCCTTGTTATGTTATGACTTCTGTATCATACTTAGATTAAAGGTTAGTACAGAGATCAATATAGATTAAATCCATATTAAGTCATTCTCATATGATGTTTATACAAAATGCAACATATATAAAATGTGGATAACCAGATTAAAATGAAATTTCAAGATCAATAAAGGAAATTCAATATTCAGTCATCAGTATATGATGTTTCAACTTTCAACACATAAAAACAACAAAATTCATACTTAAATATTATAATCCCAAATTATTTCTCAGCTTGCCTTTCCTATACCTCACAAAAAGGGAAGTCCTTCTTGGGTAGCAATACAAAAAGGTATGTCCTGCAGTATCACATATTCACATAATTGAGAAATATTTGAATTCTCATGTTATTGTAACAAGATTAATAAATCTTACAGAAGAGGATCGCTTTATAGGGCTCATAGATGGTTTAGATGTGATAAAAGTATGTTTGATTATAGCTATTTTTAGATTTTTATGTCTGCCATGATTTTTGGGATGTATGAAAACTCTTGTGAATTATTGGGATGTATACATTCAAAAAAGGGACAAAAATTAGATATAGCAAAATACTTTTTAATTTTGAATCTGGGAGAGAACTGGTTAGGTGAGTTTTAATAGAAGGGTTATTGATAAAAGCCAGCAAAAAAGATATAAATATAACCTCAAGTCAACTTCACAATTGGCGAGAAAATATCCATGTAATCCACTGCATAGGTTTTGGCATGGTCCTTAGCCATTCACAAGGCCCTTATCCAAATGCAAGTGAACATGTGACGCTGTAAGTTTGTGTTCTCCCCACTTACGTGAATATAGTACTATTATTAAGAACAATTATTTGAACCTAATAATTGCGACCTGGGCCCATTGGCAAATATTTCAAACGTAAATTTCACTTCTTTTTTTATTTTTAAAATTAGATGGTTATTTTTTAAAATTTTATTTTGACCATACAAGGAAAACTTAATAAAAAGCCTCCAGGAAGGCTCTCGTCTATATACAAAAGGTGACCTCATTATCTCAAGAAAAATCAAAGGTTAGAATTGAATTTTAATATTCAAGAAGTAAAGTTTGATTTAAATTTTAACTTCTAAAATTATAAAGTCTGATTTGAATTCTAATTTTAAAGATTACAAAGTTTGAATTTAATTTTAACACTTCTAATTTGACTTTAAAATAGAGATCTCCCAGACTTTATAAAATAGATGGTTGTAGATTTATGAATTTCGTGTCCAAAGCCAGGGAAGCCATAGTAGCATTATTAGTGTATGTAACATACAGTTGCCATGGCGGGAACGATCCGAGTCATCTCAACGAGTAACATCCAAGCCTCGGCTCAAAACGGTGATTCAACTCGAAAGATCGAGTTATCTCCCTGGGATCTTCAACTCCTCCTCGTCTATTCCGTCCAGAAAGGTCTTCTTTTCCACAACCCCAAATCAAACAAAGACAAGCTAATTCAACGCCTGAAAGCCTCCCTTTCTTCGACTCTAGACTTCTTCCCACCCCTCGCCGGCCGTCTCGCCGTTGTCGAACACGACGACGACACCACCACATCCTCTGTTTCCATTATCTGCAACAACTCCGGAGCACTATTTGTCCATGCCGTGGCAGATGACTTGACGGTCGCAGACATCCTTCGACCTATCTTCGTTCCTCAGATCGTCCACTCCTTCTTTCCACTTAACGAAGTCAGAAACTACGAAGGCACTGTCAAGCCACTACTGGCCGTGCAAGTCACCGAGCTCGTAGACGGCATCTTCATCGGTTGCACCATGAACCACACCGTTGCCGACGGCACGTCGTTTTGGCATTTCTTCAATTCATGGTCTGAAATCTCTCGTTCGGGGAAGTTATCGAACCCACCCATGCTCGAACGTTATTTTCCCGACGGCGTTGACCGCCCCATACGCATTCCTTTCACGGAGGAGATCCACAAATTAGATGGGTACGTGGATTCAAAGCCGAAGCGGGAGAGAGTGTTTCATTTCACAAAGGAGAAAATCGCAAAACTAAAAGCCAAAGCCAATGCGATGGCTGGTTCGACTAAAATATCTTCTCTTCAAGCAGTTTTAATGCATCTTTGGCGTTCCATAGTTCGAAACCGACGTCTTGACCCAGAAGAGGTGGTCAACTATAAAATAGTGATAGGCTTAAGACCAAGGCTGCGTCCGCCGTTGCCCCAGAGTTATTTTGGAAACGCGGTTAAGGGTTGTAATGTGACCATGAAAGCAGGAGAACTACTAGAGCCAGAGGGGCTTGGGAAGGCTGCTTTGGAGATGAACAAGATGGTGGCTTTACACACGGAAGAGACGTTCATGAGCTACTTCAAGTGTTGGGCAGAAAGCCCGAGGCTACTTACGTTGGGTGGGATTGCTGGGAATGCTCTGTTAACGAGCAGTTCGCCGAGGTTCGATATGTATGGGAATGACTTCGGGTGGGGGAAGCCAGTGGCAGTTCGGAGCGGCCCCGGAAACAAAGCTCACGACAAGGTTACGGTGTTCGCCGGAGCGGATGAAGGTAGCATTGACGTTGAAGTGTGCCTTTCTTCCCAAATATTGGAGGCCATGGGAAAGGACTCTGAGTTCATGGAAGCTGCCTCTGTTGCATCGTGTGAGCTAATTAATTAGAGGAAGTCTACACAGAAACTTATGATAATTAAAAATATTTACATCTATCCTCCCAGATCTCCTTCAATTACTGGCAGTTTACTTTGCAAAATCAACTCCACTTGTCTTGCCATTTAGTTCCTATGCTTTGTTGTGTTTTTTTCATGTTTTTTTTTTCTGGTACTACTATTATGTCTATTTCTTCTTATGGAGTTTGACATCTATCCTCCTCCTGAGCACTATGCTCTGAACCATCTAGATCCTTGTCTACAGTTTCTTCTCTTTAGTTTTAATGCACTACACAGTTACTGTTTAAGCCCCATGATAGCATAACTAAATTGTCTCCCATCCAAAGTCATTGAATTGGACTCGTATTTTCACTCTCCTCCTCAAAGATTATATTAATGTTGTCAGGATCGGTCCGGCTATTGATCCGGACAGATTTTCGAGTCATCGGGTCACTGGTTCAACCGCCGGGTCACCGGGTCAATTGTTGACCCGGATAAATATATTAAAAAAATTAAAATTATATATATATCTATATATCTTTATAAATAAATTAAAAAATAAATAAAATAAATAATTTACATGTAAATTTCACAATTTAAAGTCATAAACATCCAAAATAATTTCTAAACATCTATAATAATTTAAACATAAAGTCATAAATATTCATAATAATTCATAAAGTCATAAATAAAATCATCCATATATAATAATTCATACATTTAAAGTCTTAAACATCCATAATAATTTATAAAGTCATTAATAATTAAGAAAAATTACGTAATTTTTAAGAAAAAAATTAATTTATCCTCTTTAAATTAAAAATAATAATTTTGATATTTTATTTTATAGTATTTTCAATTTTATTAAAAAAATCCACCACTTGTAGAATTCAAATTAATCCTTTTAATGGCTTGTTATAAATTTAAAGGACTATTTGAAACCAATATTTGTTATAGACTACTTTGAAAACGTTTGTTGTCTAACGTAATACTTTGGCATATTTTAACCTTAAAGAGTTAACTTCAATTTTAAATAAAATTTATGAAAATGAAAGAGGAATTTAACTAATATTTTTAAAGAAATAAAGTGAGAATATTATGTTTCAATTTGTTTGTAGTGGAACGGTGTAGATATGGAGAAAAAGAAAGCATTAATTTTTAGAGTAAATAAAACAAACTTTTTTTTAGGATTATTAATCAATTTTAGCCATAAAATTTTTTTTAAAAAAAAAAATACGGGTCAATGGGTCGTCGGGTCGACCGGATCACGCTCAGACCGGTCTAAATTATTGACCCGAATCGAGTCATGTCCCTAGTCGCTGGTTTTCGGGTCGGTCCGAGTCATACAACACTGGATTATATCAATATAAACAAGGTTCTTGTCACGTCCCAAAAATCTGAGCACGTAACCGGCACGAAAAATGAGTTTCACCTCACCTCCGTAAGCCTATCTTTCTCTTAAGCACAAAATGATAAGAAATTATGGCTAAACTGAATTTCTCATACATGTTACATTGCTAAACAAACCTACCCGATTACAGAGCTTTTCTAGATTTATACATTCGAATAAATACTAAACATTAAATTTTATCCTAAACAAATAAAAAAAAAAATCTTGGCGTGAACGTCATCGAATTAGGCAGTTCTCCATACCTGAAACTGAAAACAGCTTCTACTTGAGAGAATCCTACCAAATTCACACTCAATATAGGTATACATTTATACATACAGATATATGTAATTGAAATAACGGTATAATCATCTAAGTTTTGGTGTACAAGATATTTAACATCAAGCCAAATCACATTTCAAACAGTTCAAACAGTTCAAACAATTCACACAATTTCAAATCAAGTTCCCAGACATTTTTGGGGGTCCCGTCCACAATAAGTGGCCGTTGCCCCTCGGCCCCTGCCGCATCCTCCCTTATTTCACCCATGTCTTCACAGGGACAAATATGTAATTCAACCTTATTTCACCCTGTCCTTAATAGGACGACCATCATATTCAATATCACATGGCCATAGTGATTTCATTCCACCCCTATTTCATCCCAGGGGATCCCATGAACTCCACTTTCCTTTCTTTCGAGATCAAACACAATCACATTACACAACCATAGGTAACCATATGCATCTCATTTCAGGAAAAGTTCACAACAGAATCATATTTACACATTTCAATGTATAACATGAATGCATGAATTTCATGTCACATATATATATATATATATATATATATATATATATATATAAAGTATACTTTTAATATATACATTAACTAAGCAAACAAGGTAAGGTAGGATCTCTCACCTCGATTCCAAGCTAAAATTCTATACTTCAAATCAGAGGATAAATGCCAAGGAACTCATCAAAGGCCTGCATTTAAGAGACCAAGAATCATCGAAGCAAATAACTAGTGAAATGTTAATTCAGATTTCAGTGAACATTTTTTCACTTATCAACCAAGTCATTGAGTGCTTTCGTGGACGAGCCAAATGATTCTCTAGCTTTCAAGGCCATCTCCTTCATCTTCCAGCATCTTTCCCTCATCTCTTTTCTTTTCTCTGACACCATTAATTCTCTCACTTTTTTCTCGAATTCATCCCCACTCACGAACCCATCTTCCTCTCTGTGCTCCAACCCTATTGCCATCTTTATGTCATGAACCAGAGCATTACTGTTCAGGTGCTGCTCCGCATAGAGCAGTCACGCGATCATCAGCACTCCGGCGACCACTGCCTCCCGCACTGAGTTCCACCCGCAGTGGGTCACGAACCCACTTGGTAGTATCGATTCCAAGTCAAATTCCTCCATCGTGTCGGACGTCTGCTTCGTTTTCTCATCAATCGGTAGTCTCTTCACCACCCACAAGAATCTCTGCCCATTTTTTTTTTCCAACCCAGTAGCGATCTCCTTCAATTGTGTCACCGAGAACGATCCCATGTTTTCGAAACACAAGTACAGTACACTTCTGCTTGGTTGCTTCTCGAGCCATGACAAATAGTTCTCAGAACCACTGTTTGTTACTTCTTCAGTTTTATCATTTGGCTCTGAAATCAGAGGGCCGATGTAGAAGACAGGGGGTGCATGATTTGGGTCTGGAAAGCAAATTCCCTCTTTGACAGCGTTAACCCCTATAGGTTCAAGCTCTTCAAAGGTATTAACTATGATACCGTTCGATTTGGGAAGATGGGTACAGAAATATAACATGTCCCAGTACACTGGATCGTCTCGATCGAAGTGAGGGGGTTTTCCTGGGAAGTGAAGATCGATCTTGAGATCCTTAAAGCTCCTAGTGGTTTGTTCGTGAATCTTGGGGAAGTAGGAGATAGCAGAGAGGATAGAGACTCCGAAGGCAAAGAAGTAGAAAACAGGGATCCCCATAGAAGAATCGATGCTGAGTGCAGATGTGCAGAACAGATCGATGACGAGAGCTCGAATACACGATGTCTGTGAAATGTCGTTCAGTGCAGAAGTGACGTTGGGGGCGTTGAGACGAATGAATTCGAAGCCAGTGGCGGGGAGGATCGTGATGGAGAAGGAGGAGCTTGGCGAGCTCCACCATGGAGGTGATGTGGCCAATGCCAGGGGCAGCGTAGAGGACGATGGTCTCTTCCATATTTAGGAAAGTAGAGTGATGATTTAGGTTTTTAGCATTTTTCTCCCATTTGAGAGCTTTGAGGATGATGGGAACGAGGGTTTGCGCGGGTCACATCCATATGTGCCTCAGCTTCTTAAACAATCACGACATCCCTTTTTGTCACTTAGCCCCCTTTTTCTTTTTTTTTTATACATACTCGGGGTATTACAGTTCTCTATCAATTTTATTTTACTTCTCAGAGTGAGGCTGAAAAGAGAAGGTGCTACAGACTTGGCTTTATATTCCTATGACCACTCGTCGCATCCCAAGGGCAGAGTCGCCATATTGTTCCCACCAAAGCCCTATAATGAATAAGCAATGACTTTGATGATTATATAACACTAAAATACAGTGGTGTAGGCTAGTTTTCAGAAGTAACAATCGCATGAAGCAAACCAAAAAAAACATGCTGTATCCATAATACAATGTAAATAAAAGACTTGCAAATCAACCTGCTTGCCACATGTGGTTGACAATTGCGATGGCCTAAAAATCAAAGCAGGGTTCAGCATTGACAAAAATAAGGCAATTAGCGATTTGCATGTTATTGTTTTCTTAGAAATAATGACAAGGCAAACATAAATTTTAGACTGGAATGTATAATTAATGCGAGAATTATATTTGTGGCTTCCCAGATTTAGACAAGATAAACATAAATTTCAGAAATTTTCGCTTCACTCCACAAAATAAACCCAAAATTATCTGAAAGCTTTTCTATAAAGATAAAGAATTGACAGCCCAAAGAACAGAACAGGAGGAACTACTTTGAAGTTATGGAACAAATAAACAGCCAGTCCTAGTTGATTATGATTTATGATCTTCAAAAATAATGAAGTTACAATCTATATAGAAAAACCTCAAACAAGTTTTTGAACAACTAGAGGAATCTTGACATGCAATGTGTGCTCTATATCCAACTGAGCAGGAAATCTGGTAAAGCTGTGTTACTGGCAACATAACACAGTTGATCATATAGAAGAGGAGAGGACAATACACCCAGACAAGCAAAATTACCTTTCTATTGAATGCAATGTTTTTTACAGAGGAAGACCATACACCCAAAGCAATTCCAAGTCCACAATGCTCCATCGTATAATGAGATTCGAATCATCCAAAATTAGATATCAAAAGCTACTAAGCAAAATTAATACATGAATTAAACACAATGAAAGTGAAATGATAGAGACCAAAAGGTTTTGGATTAACACAGAGAAACACACTTTATTTATTCTAGTCAATATAATAGTTGTTACTCTTTTCTTCTTCTTGCCTTGCAAAGGAACCCTGATTTAATGGATGTTACTTATATCTAATGGTAATCCAAAAACGAAAATTCGTTTCCAAAAACTAGAAACCCAGATACAACTAGAAAAGAAAAATCATTTCTGGATTTACTAGAAACATCGTTTTTGGGTTTTAAACCCAGAAACAAACTTTTGGCTATCATTTCTAGGTTACCCAAAAATTCTGGGTAACCTAGACCCAGAAATTCTGGGCTTTTGGGTTAACCATTTCTGGGTAATCCATAAGTTTTGGGTTTTGGGGTTAATTGTTTCCTGGTTACCCATAATTTTTGGGTTTCTGGGTTGCCATTTTGTTTTTTATTTTTGTGTCTTAGATTTTTTTATGCTTGTTTGAACCAAATTTTAACATAACAGTGGTAGTGGAAACGAACAAAACTGATTGGATGGAAAAGAATGTGATCAAGAATTTTAATGAACAAATAGGATTATCTTATGAGTACAAGTAAATAAAAAATAAATTGGACGTTTTAAGAAAAAAATGGCAATTGTGAGCAAAACTTGTTGCAAATGCCTCTACACAACGTTGAAATGTTATACAATCATATATCAATTGTCAATTAATAAAAAAAAGTTATAATTGATATTAAAATTTTAAAATTCTAATAATATAATTTATGTTTTAATTTAATTAGTTCCTCAGTTTTTATTTTTAGTTTTTTTAAATTTTTAAAAAATAATGTCAAATATTCATTTATCCAAATACCTTAATTTTATAAGTGCTTATGATAGATATTATGATAATTTTAACTGTTATAAGTACTTATATAATAATGCATTCAAACGCCTTAAAATACTGCACGAGCACTTTTTAAATATATATTCAAACAAAAATAACTTATAAAATTAAGCGCTTATATCATAAGCGCTTAATTAAGTTGTTTACCAAACAAGCTCTTAATCAATATAAATTAAACGTCAAATTAAAGCTAAAATTAAGTAACCCGAGTTAAGGAGATTAATAACTTGAGGAAATTGAATTGAAAATTAAATTATTTACTTTAATAATAATTAATCCTGGCTATTCATATTCTCAGGTGACTTTTGGTCAACTCTAGCACACTCCTACTAGGTGGATGTTAAAAGGCCCATTAGCTGCAGTAGAGATATCCTTTTTGTGTTTTGGGTCTGTTAGAGATATCCTTCTAAATGGGCCAAGGGCAAGTTCCTATGATTCAAACAGTATCCTCTAAAATTGATTTGTACCCATGGGCTAGTTTAGAACAATCCAGATCACTCGTAAACGGGTGATTGGATTCTACATGGCTTTTTTTTTTGTTGGGCCCAATTAAGTTGTGGTGGAGCTTCTTTTGTTTTTGGTTTTTAAAATTTTAACAGTGATTTGAAAAACAAAATGCCACATCCTTGAACAATTCCTCTAAATCTTTGAACCCTACCAGCCTGTCCTCATCTTCACCAACGACAATTCTTTTCCTACCGTTGTTGATAATGACTTCTCATTCCATCTCATCCACTGCAAACCCCCTCCGCGATCTAATTTCGGCCCCAAATGGCAATTCCAGCAACATTGTCATCTCTTCTTAGCTGCTAACGAAGGCCTTCTGCTTTGCAGCGGACTCGAGTTTTCGATAAGTCTATGTAAAAGAAAGATTTGTTTTGATAATCTCTATAAAAAAAGAGTATATGAGATAAAGTGCAATATCTCTACTTTTTAATCTTTTTTAATGAAAGATGATGTTGTGTCTAATAAAATCTTATGTATCCCTGTAGTTTAGCGTCATATTAATGAAGAAGATTTTAATTGTGTAAAAATAATAATAATAAATAAATAAAAGCCAATTTTTTTCTTTTTAAAAAAAAGATAACGCAATCACATATGAGATGAATCGGACCCAAAACAAGAGGTGTATACAAGAATGAAGTTCGGCGGTGGAGTGGTGTACGGAGGTCCACGCGCTAACGCTCTGCCACTTCTTCTCGGCCACAGCAGAGCTAGTATTCGCTGCTTTTCATCTTCCTTAACTCCTGGTAATGCGAACCTTCACTCATTTTCGTTTTCATTCGAATTGCTGTTTTACTTCACAAGAACCAGTCATTACAAGTCATAAATTGTCTGCCAATGCCCACGGTGTGTCTGTTCTATTCCAGAATTAGCCTATATGATAATTTGTTTACTAGCAAGGGTCGTTTATTGGAATTCTTTGTCAACATATGCAGACCATGTATCTTTCATCAAGGATTTAGCTGCAACCCAGCCTCCTGAGCATTTGTCGCAGTTGTTGAGTGTTTTGAAAAGCAGAGGTAGGGCGTCGTACTGCCATTCATTGTTGATGTTTGAAATATTAATGACGAAGGATTATCAATATCTATGTGATATTGATTGTCTCCATTGGTTCGTTCTTTGCAACACTTGGCTAATTGATTGTTACTTTCTCAGGTGTGCATTTTGTGTGATGATCAATTTCATATAATAGCAGTTGTCTGACCTAGTTTTCGCCTTCTCGGTTACTTTATCATTCAGTGGCCACAAAATTATCAAATCAGCTCCATTTTCGTTTTGTTTAAAGTGTATCAGCGTCCCTGCGAAGTACGTTTCAAATGCGGCTTTGTTTGTGGTCAGCTTATACTGACGAGCCTAGTCATGTATGCTTGAAGCATAATGCCTTCCTTCTTAGCAACGTGTTGTGTTGCTAGAGCTTGCAATTTTTGACTCAGAATATGTTACTCCAACCAGGTGGATTTGTTCTTTTTTTTTTTAACTTAAAAAAATAGTTACCAAAATAGTTACCTTAATCCAAAGTTCCGAAAAGTTTAAAAAAAAAAAAAGTTACCTTTTTCTAATCCACAGTTCCAAACACTGCCGTACGGAAATATTGCATTATTGCATCCTGCTTTCCTTTACTTAGCTGGTTTTGTGACACACTGTACACCAGCTAGCTTCTGAGGGATAATCTTCTACCATGACTTTGTCATAAGTCATAATATTGTAGAGTTTGACTATTATGCATCAACCAAGTTGTAGTTGTTCTTGTACATTTGTCCTTGGTACAGTTAAAAATACTACCGGAAATGTTTAAAGAATTTCAAGTTTGGAATCAAGAGGCACAAACTATTATATCACATGAATCTATCCTTTGCTATGTAACAGGTGAAACTATCATTTCTCCAGGAGCTAGGCAAGGATTAATTCCCCTTGTTATACCATTAGCGAAAAGCAGCTCAGGTGTGGATTTGTGATTGCATAAGTGCAGATTTTACACTTAGACGGGGTTTGGTATATGGACATTTTAGTTTCCCGAGTATTTTCAAAAACCTTTATATAAAAATTTCGAATAAGAGAAGTATGAAAAACTAGCTCTCCTATGTTGTTTTTGAGATACATGTAAGTTTTTCATGTTTCTTATGCTCAAATATCTTATAAATATGCTTTCAAGTACTTGGGAAGTTAAAATTCTCAACTAATAAACTCCACCTTAAGAGAGATCTGCAATTTCCATATTTTATGTAATTCTTCTCTTCATAGGTGCTGTAACTGCACTGCTGCGGTGGCCCACGGCTCCTCCTGGGTAAAAAAGCTCCTTGTCTTCCTTTTTGTTGTGGTTAATGTGTTTTAATGCTTTTATGATGTTTATAATTGTAATATCTACAGGATGGAACTGCCTGTGGTAGATGTCAACAAACATGGAGTAAGGCTTTTAGCTAAGAGTGTGAGTGGGGCATGCTTAGATTTTTTATTTGAAAACATGGCTATGTTTCATTGTTAATTCATATTGATGCTGAAACTTGAAAGTAGGACACTTCATCGTGTGCAAATTTCTTTTAAGGTGGCCTTATACCAAATGTTTATTTTCTAAATATAGGTAGACCAATTCATTCACAGAATATTGGTTGAAGAAGATGCAAAGAACAGTCATGAAAGAAACGAAGAGCTATTTGTTGTGTCAGCTGATGCTGGGAAGAAACTTTACCAAAAGGGTGAATTTGCAGAGTCCAAAATTTCTAATCTAGATGTCTATATCTTAAAAAAGGTACAAAAGAACTTTCTAAACTTTGTTAACCTTCTTGATAAATCATTGCAAGAATCTAATTTGTTTTCAGGTTGGTCTATTTCCAGATATCATAGAGCGCAAAGTGATGCGACATTTTGAGGAAGGGGATCATGTAAGGATCTCTTGTTTGAAAAATTCTATAAGCATTAGTCAATTGGTCTACTTGTTGATCATGCTTGTGCACCTATCAAAGGTTTCAGCTTTAGTAACCGGAGAATTTTATACTAAGAAGGAGCATTTTCCAGGATTTGCTCGACCTTTTGTGTTCAATGCAGAGATCTTGTTGAGGTTTGTAGTAATATTTTCACTTACTTTATTTGAATCGTCCAATATTGATAAACTGATACTGTTTATCAATTCTAAGGAGCCTCTTTTTCGCTTTTCTTGATAGGGTTGGCCGTAATGTAGAAGCTAAGGATGCTGCCAGGGGAGCTTTGAAATCGCCATGGTGGACTTTAGGCTGCAAGTATGAGGTATAAGTTTTCTAATCTCCGACGTAATTGTACGATTGGTGTCTTTACCTCATACTCATGTTCTTTTGTTTTCCCTATTTGTACAATTGCTTGTGTCTGTTCAGGATGTCGCTGATATTGCACAATGGGATGATGAACAAATTGAGTACATTAAAGAGAAAGTGACTGAGGAGGGAAAACAAGAGGATATTAAAAAGGGAAAGGCACCTGCGCAGGTTCTGTAGGATATATGCTGTTTAACTATTAATAAATTAAGGTCATGGGAAGGGTGTAAGCTGAATTTTGTCTGAAATTTTATTTTCAAACGAATTTCAGGTTGTATTAGATGAAGCTGCTTTTTTGCTGGATTTAGCTTCTATTGAGGGGACCTGGGATGACTATTTGGAGCGGATTGCTGAATGTTACGAGGAGGCAGGACTCCAGGATATTGCAAGATTTATACTTTATAAAGATTAACAAAAAACATAGTAAACTATCTTCGACCTACTGGCTACTGCGCCTAGGCTTTACCATTTGGGCACTTTTCAGTACTTCAATGAAATTTTGGAAAAGTATAATCTTGTAGAGATTATAAAAACAATTCTACAAGCTTGGAAAATTATCAAGGTTCATTCGTTTCGTTGCACTAATTTTTTCCCTGTGCGCCCCATCCCCATGTTCCGTGCTCTGCATTTATTTGTAGATGAGATAAGATTCATTCGTTTCGTTGCACTAATTTTTTCCCTGTGCGCCCCATGTTCCGTGCTCTGCATTTATTTGTAGATGAGATAAGAGAGGTAATATGCGTAAGGTAAGACGCTTGCTGCCATAAGATTCCTATTAGTTCTAGCATTTTAGTAACACAACAACAACAAAATCTTATTCCACTAAATGAGAATTACAAGTGCACAAAATCAATTCATGCATATATAAGGGATAAAAGGATGAACCTATCTCTACAAATTTGTGGTTATTAGCATTAATTTAATCTTAAAGTATTACTTTGTAATGAGTTCATAACTTAACGAGATTAGTTTGTTTATACTTAAATTCTTAAGACTAATAAAAATTTTATGCTTTTGTAATTAAATCTCTTATTAAAAAAGAAATTCTAGAAAGTTTGTTTTGCAGGTTGCATAACCTAGCAGTCCTCATTTTGATGGTTGAAATCTTGGGCGTGAATGTGATAACCACAGTGGTGGATGCTTCTCAATACAAGAATATTCAATCAATCGATATATCACGGACGTATATACAAGAGTGGAATACACAAACATCAAGCTGCTCTCTCTCCATAGAAAATCCCAAAGGAAAAAGGAAAATAATTATTTTTCTTCTCTTGGTAATGAACAATACTGCTAATTTATTATGTATGAGAGCAATACATGTGGTTAGAGGAATGCGTGTTTACTTTTTCGCACTTACCTTCTTTCTCCACAGAAGCTTTTTCCACAAACTTCCACCTCCCCGTTTCTTGGCAGGAACAATGGCCAAAGATTTTGTTGTAGCACTATCATCCTGATCTATCGTTCCATTCAAAACCATAACCTTTTCCAGTGGCTCTGTGACCACACCGGAACTGTTATTGCCGTCTCCTGCTTTGGGAGGTTTAAGATCATTGGCTTCAGTGTCATCTTCGGCAAGCATCTGATCCAGTAGGGAAGACCGGTGTTTCAGTCTGATTTCTTTTGGAGGGACAGGGCATTGATCGACATTCACAGTGCTGGGGCTCATGTTAGTAATTGTATTACTTTTGGTGGCAATGACCTTATCAAAAAGGGATGCGTCCTTTGGGTCAGCCAATGCCTTCAACTGCTTCCCAAGGTTAAGGATGGTTTCTTGACACTCAGCCAGCTTTTCTGAAGCTGCTGTTATCTCCCAGTCCTGCAGGATTGATCAACATTTCTCAGCTCAATCCCAACATTTCCGAATATGTACAACAGAAATGAATTATAACTTAGCATCGCCTAGCATAGGTGAGTGGCGAGCAACCAACTTGGAATTGGCTTACACGGTATCATTGATGTTAAGTTAATAATGAACACCAGTCAATCACACAACATGGGAGATTTTTTTTTTTTTTTTTCACTTTTTTTTCCCTGATATTTGTCCACTGGTGAGATGAAAATCATGAAATGAAGTAACTCCGCACATCAGGCTTCAGTTAGGTATGCACAATTTGTAGTTATGAATGCAAGTTATTCAACCAAGACTAATAAGTGCCCGATTTGCACCTGAAGTAGTCATGCTTCTACATAGCTATAGTTGTCACTTTCCATAATGTCAGACAGGAAATAGTAGTTGGATTAAGATAAAGCAAATAAGATGAGGTCACTTACAGTTCGCAGTGGCTTCTCTTTCTGATTAATGTCATTAATTGAGGGCTCCTTTTTCATGCTGAAAATATAATTTGATAAGTCACAATAAGAAGCAATTAAAAGCCAATGTTCAAAAGCATATTGCACAGAAACAAATATATCGAATTACAAATACCTTTCAAGCAAGAGCTGTAGTTCAAGACATCTGCCCTCTAATTCTTCACAACAATGGTTTTTGTTCTCCAGTTCCATTTCCAATGCCAAAACCTTGTGACGAGCTTCTTTTACTTCATCATCTGTAAGTTGGGCATCAGGTTCTGCATTTATCAATTTGTGATTTTGTGTTTGATCTTGGAGTACTTCATTGGAATTTTTAACTGCGTGTAATTCTGATGAATTAATTTTCTTTGATTCCTGAAGTTGAATCCTTAATGCTGTCCGATCAGTAACTGGTTGAAGTCTCCCTTCAAATATTTCATCTCTAGTTTCAGGACAAATCACTTTATCCTTAGTATTTTCAGATTCTTTCTTCTCATAACATTGTAACTCTTTGGTCTGAAGCTCATGTCCATCTGAAGTAGTTACTGTAGGCAAACATGGCAACTGTTCTTGGGGAAGATGCAAATTATCTGCATCTGCAACAACATGACTCATCATCCCAATATCTGCTTCACTTTCACTCCGTGTTTCCTCCAAGTCAAATTGTTTTCTAATTGCATCTTTCATACTAGTAACATCCTGAATTGAGAAGCAGTGATTCATAATCCAATCCAAAGCTGTTGTTAGTTCTCTGGTAAATTCTTCATGATCAGCCTTTCCATTTAGTAAATCATAACAGACTTGGAGAAATTGGTTTAGAACATTACTTAGTTCAGATGTTTTCCACTGGAAAACACGCACCGTATAGTCTGTTGGCATTCCTAGATTCTTGTATGAAACAATATTCCCATCTTTTCTGCAAATGGGATCAGAATTATCATATTCTGCTGCAGGCATGCTGATCCCTTCAATGATCTCAATGATCTTGCCTACTGATATACTTATATCTGACTGAGATTGTTGTTTGCTTTTCTTTACTGATGAGATGGCAGCATCAGCAACTCCACCAGATAGATCTAATGATAAAGAATTATTTGAAGATCCCCATGGGAGGCAGTGACTAAAATGGAGAGGATTAGACGCATCAATGTGACCTGAGCCTTTTCTTGGATCCAGCTGAAGTAGGTCTGGATGATTCAGATGCCTTGAAGCCACTCTAATTTCCTCAAGTATGTCATTTGGGTTTCTGTGAGTTATACGGCTTTGTTCTAAAACCACTTTCAGTACATCCTGAAGCCAAACAGGAATCTTACCATTTAAGATGTCATTGGAACCGGATGACTCGGACACAGGAATGATCTCCTTACTCACTACTGGGGAGGTAATCTCATTCAGCCCAGTTTCCAAGGAGCCATTAATTTCACTCGCATCTTTTGGAGAAGCATGAGAAATTTCAGAGACTTTTTCAACTGAGACCACTGCTAATTTTTCCATTTCAACAAAGTCATCCATAAGATTTATGTCTGAAGATCCAATAGTTTTGCTTGATTTAAATTCCTTTTGCTTTCCACCTCTGAACTGCTCCAGTTCTGAAATCAATGCAGAAGCCCAAGATTCAGCACAACTAGCCTTATCATCAGTGCCAATGTCAGACATTGATGCCAAAGAGAATTCATGTGACAGACTACTTCTGGGCTGCTCCACAGTTACGTGACCTTTAGATGATTCTTCAAGCTGTGACTCAGTCTGTGACAGTTTCAAAGCTGTTCGAGCAAGCATAGTTCTCGAGAACTGAAGTTCATTTATTTTTCTGTTAAGGGATTCTCGTAGAGTCTTGTTTTCTTCTCCCACAGCACATAACTGCTCAGTCAATGCACTGATTCTTTTTATGGTAGTCTCAGGAGAACTGTCAACTGACGATTCGTCAATGAAGCTGATTGAGTTTGACCTTTTCCTCCTCATTTCAATTGTGTCCTGCCCCAACAGTTCGACTTCATTCTTCATTTTTGCCAGGGCAGCAGGACCTGGTAACCGTTTGCGGACCAGGAAACGCAACCTTTGACACTCTGATTCTAATTTGGCAATCTTTTTTGCACTGTCCAACTGCTGCTTGTGACATGCATCAGCTGTTCGGCGATTGAATTCTCTCTCCTCATTTCGAATCTCAACCTCCTTTTCAAGCACTAGAACCTCATACTTCAGAGAGGCATTATCTTTCTCCATGGACTCTAATCTAACCATCAGTGCATCATGATCTGCCTCAGCTTGAGTCAATTGCTTTTTTAGATCTTCAACCAAAGTTTGTTCTACAAGGACAGTTTTACTAAGATGAGCATTTTCAGCCCCAGCCTTTGCAAGCTTTTTACTGGTCTCTGATAGCTGCTCCTCAAAGACCATGCGTGCCTTTTCAAATTCCTTTGAAGCCTTCATCACAGCATCATGAATCCTTTTCTCCTGTTCTTCTCGGACGAAACGTAATTGCTGCATACATTCCTTGAGTGCTCCATCCAAATGGGTTATTCTTTCTTCATAAACTAGTTTCTGCTGTGAAGCTTCCTCAAGATTTTGCCTTAGACACAACACTTCAGTTTTAGCTTTCTCCCAACCTTCAGATAAAGGTTTTATCAGAGACTAATAAAAGATATTCTGGAAATTTTGATGCATAATTAGTAATTTTGCTTGTCCCAAGTTACAAGGGGGATGGGAAGGATAAAAACACACAAACATGGACAAATATTACCCGCTACTGCTTCCTGTGCAATTTTTGTTTGTTTCTTTACTAGTTCATCTTTAGCCTTACAGTCAGAAAGAGCCAAAGCAAGTTTGTCATTCAAAATTTTCAAGTCTTTCTCCAGTTCTTCTTTATCAGCTAGAAGCTCTTGGACCTAAAACGTGAAGATAAAAACAGGACAAGATACCAATTATTTGAATAAAGTATCAATATAAGAATAAGTTTAACACGATTTAGGAAGAACTCTGGGTCTCAGGTGATAAGGAATTACTGACTCCATTTTACGAACAAATCTAATTCAGTACAAAGGGTCCAGGAAAAAAAAAATCTGTAATTTGTAACTCTTTTTAACAAGGAAAGAGCTAATTTCAAACTAAATTAGCACTCTTAAAGATGTAACACACTTTGCAAGACAAGTGAAGTGAACTTAATAAATTTCGTGACAGTCTTACGAAGAGCAAGCCATATACTGGGATCATGTAGAACAATTGATTATATAAGTAAATAAACTACCTCTTCATTTTCTTTCACAGTCAGACTAGCTTTGTCAGTTGCAACAATGGTCTTTTCTGAGGACTTTTTCTTCCAAAGCCATGTCTTGTGATCCATAACGCTAGGAAGACCTCAAATGAATAGAAGCCTGCAGAACCACAACAACAATAACGAAAACCTGAAATGTACCAAACTTTCAAAAATTGTCTCTGCTGACAAAATATTTTGCATGCTACTATTAAATCACGAGGAAAATGTATTTCTGTTTTTGCAGAAAAGAAAAAGGCATTTTAACAGAATTAGTTACAGATATATGAAGCGGCCTCTAAGAGACACTATAATTCAGTGAAGGCGGTTATGGTTTCTCGCCTCAGACAATGATGCAGAAGGTGCGGCTTGTGCATGAACCCTCCAGGAAGAAGGAGGAAAGGCTCCAAATGCGAAGAAATTAAATTCTCTGCTCACTGTAAAAATCAGAGGAAGAAAATGCTTACAGTAAGAAACAGAAGCAAAGAGACGGTACGGACAACAATGGTTAAGACCATTACATATGAATATGATGCTTGATCTCTTACCGAAGCCGAGAATTGTAGGTAAGACTCAGAGGCTGAAGTGAAATGAGTGAAGCGACTGGGCACCACCACAACCACCACGGAAGCTTTCTGAGTGAGAGTGTGTTTGGTACGCGAGAAAAACAAACCAAAAATAAGTAGAAAGACGGGAAAGTAAAGTGAAGTGTAGGAGTTAAGAGAAAATGACAGTAAGACTGTGACGTTGGTTTCTAGGAGAGGGCTGAGGAGTGAGTAGAGAGAAAACAGAGAGAGAGAGAGAGAGAGAGATACAGTGTCGAGAGAGGAGGCAAAGTGTCGGCTTAGTATGAATCCGACGGACGCGCGAGTAGGGGACGGATACGGTTGTGCGCGTGGTTGTTGATGAGTTTGACGGAATTCTGTTGGGTTTTGGCGCTCATTTTGCTTTCATCGCACGGACCGGAAGAGCGGAGGTCTCTGTCTCGATCCTGATTCCTCACGCGCCCAGCAATTCCTCATCTGCATTCTGTGTTGTTTATGTCTGAACTCTTGAATTTTCTTTTTTGGGAATAATGTCTGGAGTTATTTATTTATAATGGAAATGCGAATATTTGGAAGAGTCTTATCCCACTTATGATTAATTGCTGAATTCTATTTAGCGGGGCCTGATGTTAGTTATGATTTTTTTTTAATATCTTTAGATTTTAAATATGAAAAGATTATCTAAATACGTATTGCTATTTTGTTATCAGGGTGTCCAAGTTTCCAGCTACAATAATGTTTCGGAATTGTAAATTAAGTTATATCCTTTTCGCTTACAATTTTATTTATTTCTAACTCGTGTAACTGAAATTTTTTTTATAATTTTAAACATTTTTAATTTAATTTTTTTTAGTTTAATTTTTGTTAGTATGTAGTTAATTAAATTTTACTGATTAATATATTAACATTTTAAACATATATTCAAGTCAACTCATATAAATAATTTAAATAAGTTGCATTACATGTACATGTGTAAGTTAATCTATCTCATTTCATTATTTACTTTGAATTTTTTGTTAATATAAATTAGACATATTTTAGAATATAATTAGTTACACCAACAAAATTTAATAATAAGTTTACAACAATTTATTCAAGTAAATAGAATGAAAAAAAATTAAAAAGACTTAGTATAAACTTTTAAACTATACTAGATTGTAATGTAAAAAAAATTACAGGGACCCACGAATATTTAAACTTTAAGGCATTGCATCACTTTTAATTGTAAAATAAATACTATAAATTCTTCACTTGAGCTTTTGGAATCAGATGATAATGATTTCAATGAGATATCTTACGCATATATATCAACTATAGCACAGATGACATTTGAAAAGAAAGAGAAGTAGTAGGTATGGAGTATATAGAATAAAAAAGATATCAAAGCTTAAAAATTGATTGATTAGCTAATTATTGATTTTCTTGTCACATTGCCTTCGATTGTAGAAAGAAAAAGCGATTAGTTAACAACAACAACAAACAATTAATTGGATATAGTTAGAATGGCCTGTCAATATAAAATTAAGCGTAAGATAGAATAGTGTATTAGCCTTGTGTATTACTCTAGGTATCACTCTCTAAACTTTCTTAGCTTTAACTTTAACAACAATGACGATTATGATAATGATTCATTTTGTTGAGTGGTGGCCCCTAATTTCCGCTCATATATCTTAATTGAAACGATAATTAGAATATGCCACATCCCTGCTAGCCTTCTAATTAGCTTATGCTACAAATCTTACATACTTTGCTTATCCAGTTAACTTCGTTAAACAAGTTCCTTTTTGATATAAAATATATATTTTAATTTTGAGCTTTTTTACTTTTATTTTTTAAATTACTTTTGAAGTGTAACAACTAACAAGAGTGTTTTTCTATTTCAAGGAAAGTAAACAAAATTAGAATTCCTTCATTTAGTCAGTAAAAAAAACTATTTTTTGTAAAAAAAATACCATTATGAAAGATTATTTATTAATATATTATATATTGCTTACATTTGTTTTTACCAATAATCTCTTCTTTTTCTTTTTCATTCTTTTCTCTTACTCTCATATATTTATTTTGATGTATGTGTATGTATTTTAATTATTAAACTTGTAGTTCAAGTGGTATGAGTCCCAGTGTGATGGATTCAGAAGCTATAATTCGAGGCCCCATGTAATTAAAAATTAAAAACTTTTATATATTATGTTTGTATTTGATTTTTCATTAAGTTTTTACAAATTATTGTTTAGATTACATTAACATAATTTTAGTATAAAATAATATGTTTGAAAGTCTTTGTATTAACATTGTTTTACCCTTAAATCATGGTTTCGATGAAAAATTCAAGTTGTTACTTTTGTAAATTATAGTTTGCTCAAATCTAGGACTTTTCAAAATCAATTATGCAATCATAGTTACCTCAACTGTTCTTCAAACACACATGTGTGTTTGGGAACATGTTGGGAGTGAGTTGAACCACGTTTCAATAGTTCATACATGTTTTCCATGTTTCTAATATGTTTTGTAGAGTGTTGAAAATTTTTGTCAACCAAGTTTATTTCTTGAATTATGTTTGATCTACATGCCAAATTGTTACTTCTTCGATAGGATGAACGTGGTTATAAAAAAAAAAAACCAGCTTCCTTCTGTCATGTTTCTGATATATTCCTCCCTTACCCCTTTCTTTTGTCAAAAAAAAAAAAAGAAAAGAAATGAGCATCTCTATTTTAGAGATTAGAAACAGAGGAAGGAAGAGAGAGAGAAGGAGAGATGAAGAGAAACAGAGTGCAAGAAAGTGACAGAGATGAAAAAAGATAGAGAGAAAAGAAAAGGAAAGGAAAAGAAGAATAGGAACGAAGATGATGATATCTCGGGCCCAAAATGAATAAATTAAAAAGTTTATAGAGATTGATTTTAACAAAGAACAAAATATATTTTTAAATTAAGGATTTCGATGAAGTAACAGAAGAGTTTATATTAATCAAAGGACAAAAGAAAAATTTTAACTATAGACCTAAGGGAATAAATAAAAAAGTTTATAGGTTTTATTTTAATAAAAAATAAAATATATTCTCAGACTAAGAACCTAGATAAAGTAATAGAAGAGTTCATATAAAACAAATGACAAAAGAAAAATTTTAGTTAGGAACCTAAATTAATAAACAGAAAATTTTATAGGGGTTGATTTTTATAAAAAACAAAATATATTCTCAAAAGTTTATAGTGGTCAATAATTCAATTTTTATCTAACAATTTATAAGCACTTTAAATTAGTCAATTATTAATAAAAAATTAGTCAATAATTTATTTATTAAAAAATTAGTACACTTTATTAAAACATTGATATAATTTATTAAGTTAGCTTTAAATAAATAACAATAAATAATAATGATACACCAAAAAATAAAATATAAAATTTATGTCATTTTTCATAATTATACATCTTAAATTACGTTTGTACACCAATAATCATATTTTATACCAAATCATATTTATCTGCTCTAAATTATATTTATCTAAATGTCTTTCAAATATAAATTACATTCATCTAAACTTAAATTTTTTTAATCACGTTTAATTCAATCACGTTTATCTTGATTAATATGTATTTATTGTTTTTATATTATAGTTAAATAAAATATTGGATGTTTAATCGTAATTGAACGAATCATTACATTCTTATCAAGCACGAATCATTACATTCTTATAATATTATTTATAAAAAAATTATATTTAAATGAAAAATGATTTAAAATAAATAAAAAAAATTCACAGTAATACGAAACCACTCTTGTTTCTCGAGACAGATTATAATATAGATGAACAATAATTGAAGCCACTAAACGTATATTATGCTATTTATAACACTATATATATAGTAGGCCTTCCTCTTATATTTTAGGGTGATTAATGTTCGCAGTCAGCAAGCTTCTTCCCATTTTGGCCGAATAAAGTTTGATCATTCATAGTCTCACAACAAAGAGTCTAGAAAATAGAAAAATAACAAGAAATAACAGGAACGACAAAATGGGGCCATTGTTGTCGTACTACATAGGATACCATGCCACCATGCCACCTTGCATGGCGTTTATTAAATCCATTCTCAGAGTTAGGTCTCTGCATGGTACAATTCATGACTGCCTACTTTCAATTCCAGTTAGCTGATTTTTTTTTTTCTCAACCCTGATAAACATTTAAATTTCTTGGGCTACCCTGGTCTTCCCAATTAATTATTAATTCTGTCTTCTTGCGCTATAACAAAATTACTTATTAGAGACAGAATAAAAAAATTTTGATTGCTCATAAATAAATTTAGAGACAAAAAATTCTGTCTCAAAATTAGAAATACAAAATAAATTTCGTTTCAAATTAGAAACGAATTTTTTTGTCTTTAATTTCGTTTCAAATTTACAAGTAGAAATCAGTGAATTGTTGAATCAATTAAATTTGGCCATTCAAAAAACTTTTTACCACAATAAATAATATTAAATTAGAAAACACATTTATTCATTAGCATTCTCAAGATAAGAATATCCACTGAAGCACTCTATATAGGAAAATGTGGGAGGCTCATTTTCTGGTATTGTCAATGTGAGAGTTATTAATCTAAAATGAAATTTGAGACAATATTTATTATGTTTCTAATTAGAGATGGAATAAATTCTGTCTCAGATTCTGTCTTAAATTTTCAACTAGATTTTGAGACTTATTTTCAACATTACAAAGATAGAATTTGAAATAAAATCTATTTCATCTCTAGTTAAAAACAAACTCGAATAATATATTAAAGACTAAAATTAAAGACAAATTTTCAAACAAGATTTTAAGACAGATTTCTAACATTTCAAAAATAAAATTTATTCTCTAATTTCTTTTTTTGTAGTGTTGTTGACTTTCCTAATTTCCTTTACTCAATACATGACAATTATAATTACCAATTATAAGGCTTTTTTTTTTTAGTTGGAATGCAAGTTGATATATTAACTAAAACCACCAAATAACGACTTATTGTTAGAGTTAGTTATTACTATTTTAAGAGAACCTTAAACATATCTACAAGTCACGCATTTAATTCAATAACTTTATACAATACATTACTCCCTCCTACTATCTTCTTGCTCCTGCAAGTTTCTTTCGTGATTATTATCATTTTTGTTTTAGATAATTTAATTATTTAATTTTTCTTTTAAGTAGCTAGTATATATATTTGCATTTATAAAGCTTGATATCACATTGCTGAAGATCTATATATGGATTAATAATTAAATTAGGAGAAGACTTATATAAGGTTCTTTATATATTTATTATGAAGTGTTTCACTAAAAATAAAACATATGTAAAATGTTTCTTAAAAGACCAATCATGCTATGATTAAGATAAGTTGTAAAAAATTTGAAGTTATTTCTTAAAGACTATGTCATATATTTGTCTTATTTTAATTGAAAAATTATATACTTACTATATTTTGATTAAAGAACTTGATAATAAAAATATAAAGAATTGTACAATTTTTTTCATTAAATTATGAGATCAATAGTAACTAATAATTAGCGTGGTGAACCGCGCGCAAGCATAGTTATAAAAAATATCTGAGCACATTACAAATACGTTGGTGATACAAAATTGAAGTTATATTCGCTTATGAAAAGTATATAAAGGAAATGAGGTGTTTCATGAATAAACTTACCTGTAGATATAGGTTCAATAACTCGCCAACTGCACCTACAAGGATTTTTAAAAATCAACAAAATGCAAAAAAAATCCAAAATATCTAATGTCCAAATTAAATTAATTAAAAAAAATCTTATGTAAAATGAGTAGTAATACCCTTTACACAACACCCAAAGAAAATCATATGAAGAAACAAAAATTCAATCTCTATTACATTTAATTTTATCATAACCATAAATTCAATCTTATTATAATTAATGAATGGCCATCGATCAAGTTATAGTTAGTTTTTAACTTGTATCTTAATTATCCTATTTTTTGTTTTGAAAATAACCTCGTCTAGTAAGTACAAAATAATGCTTTACGCTTAAATGCCCAATTACCATAATATTCACTTAAGCTTTAGAGTTTCAGACAGAATTAAATTATCAAGTATAATATATACTTGAATTATATCATGTATAAAATTATATATCAACAACACCAAATATTTTCTCCATGCACCGTTAAATCTTTCAAGACATCTAATTAAACTCTTGATTATTATTTGTCAACTCTTTCAATGCGCTTAAATTTATCACTTTTCAACAAAATGAATGCATAATATATATTTCTCTAATAAAAATGCTACCTAATCTGCTTTACGAAAACCCAAGTATTTCTCCACTTACATTTAAACTTGTTTACATAAATCCAGTGCAGTTCAATTTTAAAGCGTGTCATTATAAATGCCGAGAGATGTAATAAATTGGTGCCGAGAAAAGGGAATCACATGAATCCTCTCCACACCCTATAGCCTAGTAATAAGGGAATTGTAAACATTTTGGACATATCAATGAGGTTATAGTTCTATGTTTCTAATAATATTACATTTTTTCCTTTATAAAACAAAAGTTGGTTCGAAGTGATTAAAAGCCATAGTTTGGAGCAAATTAAATTGTAGAAAGCAACCGAATTTAGTTGCTCAGCATAACAAGATACATTAACCAAAAAACTATTAATTAAAATTGTATGGAATAAAGACTTTTGTATGGAGTTCTTCATGCTTCATCTCGTGAAGTTCCCTGAGCTGAGGTAGGAGGGATAAATACAACTCTTAGAGGCGCTCCTCTATTTTTGACTTTTCTTTATCCATACTAAACTGCATGCCAAATTAAACAGTGTTGCTGATAAATTTTCCTTCTGAAAACTGATATTGTCAAGGTTGAGCTTTAATTTCTTCCAGTATTTGGAAGAACATAAAATTCAATGCGTACTTGTCACAATGGCACTTTGTAAGAGGAGCTTAGCACCTGTTTGATTTGGGTATTTCCTGTTTTCATTTTCACTGAAAACAGAAAATGAACTTGAAAATACGTTTGGTTGAGTTAACTGAAAACGTTTTCTTAAAAATATTTCTTAAAATAAGCCTAAATCTGAAAATACAAAAAAGATGTTTTCGGTGTTTCAATAAATGTATTTCAGGAAATGAAGATTGAAAATAAAAATAGGAAATGTTTTCACAAACCAAACAGACCCTTATCTTTCTATTTCAGGTTCCCAAAATGTTCTCAAAGGGCTTGGAGAGTGACTATAGAATAAAAAATGTGACTAACACAACAAATGCTAATACACCGAAAGGTAATAGCATCCCTTATGTTGCTTTAAGCCAAATTCAAGACAAACTACAAAATTATAAGAAAAATGTTATGCCTAGTCAAAGTGTTAAAAAGAAAAAGAAAGAGAGAGAATATCAAAACTTTGAAGCTGAAAAGTATTTAACCCAGAAAATAGATCCATTGAGACTATCAATACCACGGAAGGGGTTCATCTGACTTGGGAGAATTTCACTCACCGAACGTGAATCTTTGGTCCAAATTTCATAAGGGTGGATTTGAACGCCTGACCTAGAGGGAGATCAAGGCCACAAGTGCCATCCATCTAAGGACTAACTCTTATACAATGTACTCAACATTTAGTATATAAAGATATCATGTTATTATACATAAAACAAAACAATATACACATATTATTATATATTATAAAACAATAACAAATCTTATAATAGAAGAATACACCGTTATTTTATATAACTCATTTTAAATTATATAAAAATTTAAAGATTTAATAAAAAATCTCATAATATAAGTTTAATTATTATTAAAAATATACTATGCATATTAAAAAAAATTTATAATATTTTAATTCAACTGATTCAATCATGATCCGATTATTAAATCGTGAATCACTCAATGTTGGACGTCTATTAGAGTTCTATTGGGATCTCAACTACTGAGTGATTCATAATTTAATAGTCGAACAATGATTGAATCGATCGAATTAAAATATTACAAAAATAATTTTAATATGCATAGTATATTTTTTATAATAATTAAAATTTTTATATAATTTAAAATAAGTTATGTAAAATAATGACATTATTCTATTATAAGACTTGTTACTGATTTATAATATATAATAATATATGTATATTGTTTTGTTTTGTGTATAATAATATCTTTATATATTAAATGTTAAGTATATAGGATAAGAATTAGACCTTAGATGGATGACACTTGTGGTCTTGAGCTCTCGTTGTATCATTGGTTTAAATCCACTTTCATGAAATTTGGATTTTTTTTTCTCCCAAAATGTGTGTCACATAATGTAATTCTATTAGACCTAAAATTCTGTGACTTAAAATTCAGTGACTTGAAATTCTCCCAAGTCATGATGATCCCATTCCCAATACCAGAGCATTAATTGCTTCAAATTAAGCTCCTAATTAGAGGATATTTTGTGAAAGATATGCATTGTAAGATCACATATATACTAAGATCTGAAACTTATTCAGGATATTAAATAAGAAAAACAAAAGTTATATATCAATGAATAAGGATATGATCTTGTGCAAGAAATATTGACTTTTGCTTAACAGTCCATCTCCAATATCTAAGCAGTAAGTAGTATCAACAAAACTGTTCAGCCTACCCCAAGTCTGTGGTTTTACAGAACAGTAGGCGTTTCTCCATGAGCACTCATTAGGTTAACAAATGAAATTTAGTTTTACTGTAGCAGAGAATATGTGAATTGTGAAGATGACCCAAAAGCCAGAATCAAATTCCAACAACTAGTACTCCTTTATTTATTGGGCAGTGAGCGTGTGGCGTAAAAGCACGTTGCCACTTACATAGTAATACTATGAAAATTAAATTACATTCTTTTCATAAGTACTCAGTTTTTTATCAAACCCTAATTATTGTTTATTCTCTCTACAATGCTCCTCTCTTCAATTGATCAATAATCTACATACTATTCACCCTTTCAAAATTAAACAAAATCTTACATTATTTGAATTGTTTACCATAAAATGCACCAATGAAAATATATCATGTCAAACAGTTTACTATTTTACATCAATCAATTAATAAAGGTAAGCATTAGGACAAAAATGCCTCCCTCACAAACACCACCCACTGTCCCAAATGCAGCTCCTAAGAATCCCATCATGGTTCACAGTATGATTCTCCATTCTCCACCCAAACGCCGTTTTCTGAAAAACCCATAATTAATCTTATGTTCTTCAACATACTCGGAATTGAATATAAGGGGCAAAAAAAAACCACAGAAAAACATAGGAAAACAGAGCATACGGCATACCTATATTATATTGTCAACAACTTAACCGATTAGTATGATTTCAAAATTTTCCTTCATCTTCCGGGAAATATTGACAAACGGACCAAATCCAACAGACATATTTTATAAATCCACCACTCAAGCATTAGAGGCAAAGAAAGTAAATCACTTAGCATGTCCTGTCTCTCTCCTTTCCCCTATTCAAAAATTTACCAAAAGAAAGATACTATGAAGAAAAATGTTTGATGTATAATTCTCTTCATGTTTTTCTAAATAATGATAATATTCTATTCCAAATACAACCACACATGTATTTTAACCTCACTAAATCATATCAGTCAGTTAATAATGCATAATACAAAAGAAACTATTAGCCTTAAACCCAACAAAAATCATATGCAGTTCAAATGGCTCCTAAAGACTGTGAATAATTGACCATTCATATTAACATATTACATGTCTTAAACTGAATTGGCAACAAAACATCTCAACAAAAAGTACTTCACACTTCCTCTTCCTCCTCTTTCTTAGAGTAGATTGCCGTTGGCCTAAAAATACTTGGAAGCTATTCATTGCAAAATTATTGTTAGAGCAGAGAAATAAGACATAACTAACTTATGCACAAATAAGAAATTATGCATTAAATTTCTTAAACAATAATTAGCTGCTAAGTATATTCAACCCCTTCAACTTAGATAACATACAGTATAAGGACTTTAGCTTACACTTACTGAATGCACTAAAAATAATACAAAAATAACTAAAGAAAACATCAAAATCCAAATAGAAGAGGCAAACATATAATAAAGACATATTAAGAACTTATAACATTTTTTAAATTACAAAGAATGCTTACACAATCTAACAACTATTTTCTGTCATTGGGCAAGAAAGTTACCTATGTGAAAGCAAGATGATCATATGATGAGTTCTTTGGATCTACCCATGTGATAGGGCAGATATTACCATCCAACTTAAATTTTGCATTTGACATCTTTTTTATAGACCTCCCATAACTAAGGTTTATGAGAGAAGGGCAAAAAAGGGCAAAGAGCAGCAAGGGGGTGACCTAGCTGCTGCCTAACAGAATGGAGAGAGAAGAATATTATAAGAATAAAAGAGGGACACGTGGAATCCCTTGAGAAATAAATTAGTTAGGTTAAAATAAGTAGGAGGTGGGGAGAAAGAGGGGACTGGTATTTTTGTGGTCTGGAGTTTAGCAGAAGAGGTCTCTTTGGAGAATTGTGGTGCCACTGATCAGGTACCTATCATCTGGTATCAAAGCAAGTGACGAAGGTTAGAATCTCTGGTCGTCACGCGATCGGATTCAAAGATGGATGAGGTAGAAAAGGAAGTGGGAGGGATGAAGCAAGACTTGGGTAAGCTCAAGGGTGACGTAAATGTTATTAAGGAGTACATGGAAGACTTAAAGGGATAGATGATGAGAATGCAAGATAAATTGGACGCACTGTCAGCTGGGAACAAGGAGGAAAAAAAAAAAAGGAAAATAAATGTAGTAAGATCACAATAATCTGCATATTTTAGGGTTATCATCTCTTGACGGAGATTTCAGAGTGCCTAACACCTTCCTCGAAATCTAATTAGACTTCCCATCCCATACTTCTCTGTTCCTGTTTGCCTTGTCCTTGTGTTTGGGTTTCTTAGTTCCCATAAAAATTAGGTGGCAACTCTTGTTTGCTCTTTTTCGGCGACGTCGCCTAAAGGGTATGCGACAATGATCCATGTCTTCGGTAGCTTCTTTCTCAACACCCAAAACCCAGTAGTCAGGGGTTTATTTGTTTCAAGATACACTCTCATTCTTAAGAAACTCCTAACCATACGATTCTCGAACACTGGGTTCTCTACACTAATAACTTCTCCAACTTTGCTCACTATTGTATCCAGAACGAGCGCAGGTTGAAACATACTTCTTATAACGTAACATTTGAGGCCCAAACTTCGAGACTTAGCAGGCTTTCTCCATGGGCTATCTTCCATAATCTTCAATGGTGTTTTTGGGTCTTTGAAATTAAACGAGAACGTCTTGGAGTTCAAATCCCCTGCTCCCTCCATGGGCTATCTTCCATAATCTTCAATGGTGTTTTTTGGTCTTTGAAATTAAACAAGAACGTCTTGGAGTTCAAATCCACCACTGTCATTCCTTCTGGATTGCCCCACATTTTGAAAATCATGTTCTTTACTGTTCTATGATTCATCGGTCTCTCTGTTAATAATTCAGGTAATTAAATGAGGATCTTCTTAATATTTTTTTAAAAATATTTTTTTTTTAAATATGGACCCTAAAATCTGGGTCAATGATCTTAGACATTAACAGTCCAAATGAGCCAACCAAATTGGTAAAAATATACTTTTCATGTAATATGGGAGAAATTCCGCATTAATATATCATCTTCTTGGCTTCTTCCCATAATCCATAAGTATTGTTTTTAAGACAAATAAATTTGTAAAGACGCGCATGCATAAAGTTTTACACTCTGACATATTATATCCAAGTCTCCTCGAGTGCATTTGTGACGTTGTTCCTTGTTAGTTTTACACTAATAAAGTTTTACACTTAAAGTTACATCATAAAGTTTTACACTCTTGCCGGCATGATTTTATATATGTATATATATACATATATATATATCTAAGTACCTACAGAGTTTCAGTGTATAGCATTTTACTAATCACTGAATATTTGACTCTAAAATGCACCTTGTGTCCATAGAGTCTATATTGAAGATTACATCGGCCTCTACTCTATTGAATTTAATGGCCATCTATGGTGGTTTTTATTAAATGTTGAAGGTCTCCGGGTCTCCAGCCATGTTGATTAGGACTTAGGATGGTGGCATTAAATGTTGAAAATAAAATCTAGCCATGGAATGCATCCACACCACTGTATATCTTATTAATAATTAATTCAGTTGATGCATGATGAGAAATGTCACCTACTTCATTACCTACCAGAGTTCATAGAAATTCCCAATATCAATCACACTGTTGGGTGGTGATTTTAAAGCCTAAAAATTTCAACCAAAGGGTCTTTAGTGATGATACAAGTTGCTATTATTAATTCCATTATTGAAAGTTTTGGTGGCAACAAACGGCATTGTCATTGAAAATTACTTTTTTTTTGACAACATTTGTCACCATCAAAAACTAAAAAGCTATCACCAAAAGTTATCTTTTACATCTTCCTTTAGAGTTGGTAACACTACTAAAAAATTAAGATTTAATGGCGAATTTCCATTTTGAGAAAAGTTGCCACTAAAAAAAATTTTTATTGACAACATTTGTTGGTACCTTCAATAACGAGTAATAAATTTTATTGTTGCTACCAAATATTACTTTTGGTTGCAACATTTGTTGTTACTGGAGGTAAACTTAAATTTATAAAACACATTAATTTATTAAACAAAAAATTTTAATTTTAAATTTTATTCAAGTTCAAACCAGAATATTGATCAATTTTTCTTGTCAAAATAATATTATTAACAATTATTTTATAAAAAACTATTAGAGAAAATTCATAATTTATTTTTAATCAAAAGTATCTTAAAAGAAAAAAAAGACAAATATTTTAAACCTAAAAAATGTGGGCAAAACAACATGAAAATAATGGATTTTTGAATAAAAAAATTGACCTCAAATGAATAAATCGGTTTGCCATGTGTGGGCTAGGAAAGAACTTTTCATATATAATATAACCCAAAACTCCAGCCGTACTAAACGTTATGTCCTATGAAATTTCAATTCCGTTTCAACTTCCTATTGAACTTTCACTAGTTTATTTTTGTTAATGTTACATGCAATTTGTTTCATTAATCTCCTTAAATGGTTTAATATTTATAAATTTTAAATATTTTATATTTTCAAACTATACATTTTAAAAATAGTTAAGCACTTCAAATTTTACTTGGCTAAGAAAATACAAGAAACAAGGAATTAGAAAAAAAAAAAGCACAAGAAAAATATATTTTGGTGGTGACTATATAAGAGTTGTTCCTGAAAAATTTTTAATAACTACATAAAAGTTGTTATTAAAAAGTTTTTGATGACGTTTTTTTAAGAATTGTTACTAAAAAATTTTTAGTGACGACTACTAACAATTGTCACTAAAATTTTTTTATGTCATTAAAACAATCGCCACTTAAAGGTATTTTGTGGAAATAATGTTAAAGTTGTCACAAAAAATGGTGGCATAATTTTAATATCATGGGTTTTGTGGCAACTTTTCATTGATAATGAATTTTTAGTGAAAAAAATTTTTTTTTTCGGCACCCAAAAGTGGTAACTGAAAATCTAATGTGGCATACGACAGCATTCCAAGCTGTTTGGTAGGTATTGGACAACTAATTAATGAGGACGGTTGGCTAGTGAGACGATCGGAAGTAGATGGCTAATTAAAAGCAGTAGGGTTTTTGTGGTCAATTGCTTGGGTTGATATTCTGGTCAATTAAAAACTCCATGACATCTAAAACAATAAAATATTTTCCTCAGGCCAAGAATTGGGCCCATCAAATCCAATCCTCTATTGGGGTTCTAGGTCACGTAGGAACCGTTTGGTACATTGATATTTATTAAAAAAAAATATTTTTTTATTATTGTGTATTTTTTTTTGTTGTTCGATGCAACTAATGGTAGAGAATGGAGCTTTTATCATAAAAAAATAGTTTGCTTTTCTTGAAAATTTTTTTCTATTGTTATCTCGATGAAAAATGTGTTTTTTAGATGAAAAATAAGTATTTAAACGATTTTATCCCAAATATTCTGTATTGTTGTTCTTTTCAAAGAAGTCGACGAACTGAGAGGCATATTGAAAGGGAGAGAGTCTGAGATGCCGGCCATGAGAGAGAGAGACAACTGGTCAGGTGGCGCCTGACAGGCTGTTGGACTGTGCCGAGCAGGTGGTCGGGCGAAGCCTGGCAGCCGATCGACGCCTGGCAGCCGGTCGACCGACTCCTGTAGGCAACGTTAGCCGGTCGACCAACTCCTGTAGCCAACGCCCGATCGATCGGCACCTGACAGCTGGTCGACCAGCTCCTTACAACCAAAACTAACGATAAATCTGAATTTTTGGTTAAGGGTAAAATAGTAAATTATTTTTATATTTATTTTTTATTATCTTTAAAAAATTATAATAATTTTATTTTTTTCTTTTTTTTAATACATACCAAACAAATTTTTTTTTATTCTCTTTTTCATTCTATTTTTTTACTTTATTTTTATTCTTATTCTTTTTTGAATACCAAATACCCCATAGTTTATCAAGTATATATATGAGGTGGTTCAGTTATAAAAGAACAAGTCCAAAAAAACGTTGTAGAGAACCACATGGAAGGAATTCAAGTGATCTCAACGAGCACAATCCAAGCTCCAAGTCAAAATAGCAACTTCACTCCAGAAATCGATTTAACTCCATGGGATCTCCAATTTCTTCCATTTGAAGCCATCCAACAAGGACTCCTTTTTCAGGCCCCCATAACCAAAGACATATACATCCACCTCATAAAAGACACTCTCACTTCCAATTTAGACTTTTTCATTCCCTTGGCTGGACGTCTCGCCATTGTCGACCACATCGATAACACCTCCTCTGTTTTCATCAACTGCAGCAATGCCGGTGCTCTCTTCGTCCATGCCAAAGCAGATAACACTTTTGTCTCCGACATTCTCGGACCCGCCTACGTTCCTCGCATCGTCCACTCCATGTTTCCGCTTGTCGGAGTCAAAAACTATGAAGGCACTTCCAAACCATTGTTTGCTGTGCAAGTCACGGAGTTAGTTGACGGCATCTTCATCGGGTGCTCAATCAACCATTGCGTCGTTGACGGCATGTCGTTTTACCAATTCATCAATTCCTGGATAGAAGTCTTTCGAGGGTCTCACAAAGTACCCAAGCCTCCAGTACTTGAACGTTGGTTTCTTGAAGGTACTGATCGCCCCATTAGCTTTCCTTTTAAGCAGACTCTGATGGGTTCGCTCCTCCGATACCTCCAGAGAGGATCTTCCATTTTACAAAGGGAAGGCTGGATGAATTGAAAGCAAAAGCCAACGCAGAGGTCAGCACCAACAACATATCCTCTCTGCAAGCACTTCTAAGTCATGTTTGGCGATCTGTGGTTCGTAACCAACATCTTGACCCGCAAAAAGATGTCGCTTTTGTTTTAGTAATAGATGCTAGGTCAAGAATACTGCATCCTCCATTAGCAGAAAGCTATTTTGGAAATGCTTTGCATGTTAGTAAAGTAACCATGAAAGCCGGGGACTTGCTCGAGGGTGGGGTGGGCAAGGCTGCTTGGGAAATGAACAAGACGGTTTCTTTACACACAGAAGAGAAGCTCAAGAGCTACTACGAGTCTTGGGTCAAAGAGCCACAGCTTTTTACAGTGAGTAGCATGACAGGTAATGCATTGGCCACTAGTGGCTCTCCGAAGTTCGAAATTCATGGGAATGACTTTGGCGAGCCGTTGGTGGGAATTCGATGTGGGCCCTCAAATAAGGCTAATGGAAAGCTTACTGTTTTGCCTGGAGTAGAGAAAGGTAGTATTGACATTGAAGTTTGCCTTCAGTATGAAATTTTAGAAGCCATGGCAAAGGACCCTGAATTCATGGATGTTGTTTCCATCTAGTACTGAGTGTGATATTTTAAATTTAGTTCAAGTTATATATGGGGTATTTCAATCTTAGGATCAAGTTGGGACATTGTGTGAGCAAGGGCTTGGTGCTTGGGTTTGTGTAGCATGACTGCATGTTTTCCATGTAAGTGATAATGTTATCAACTTAGATTTATTATCAACCTTAATGATTAGTACAATAATTATTAAATGTAGAAGGATATCTGCTATACTTTCCGTGCTAATTGCAATTCAACCTGCTATACTAGACAAATATTTATGACACTCCTAAAAATTTCCTACTAATTTCATTAAACGAATAAGCAATTTTCATTTATATGATCCAAAATATAGCAATGAATTAAAATTAAATTAGATGAATTTTATTAAAAAATATTAATTATGGGACTAATATTTATAAATATAATATTGAATTTTTTAGTTTTACATTAAAAATGAACTCATTAGAAAAATATTTATGATACCCTTCTAGTATTGGAAAATTCAATATTATTCAAGCAATTCTCGCTAATAATTTAAAATTAGATTATACAACTTTTTTTAAAAGAAAAGAGAATGACATGGAAAAAATGTGAATGAAAATAATACTATAATTTTCAATAATGGCATGAGTACCAAAATAAACTCATATACTAGGGTATTGGAACTCTCGTTTAATGCCCAAGAAATTTATTAGAATCTAAATTAATTGACACAGAAAGTACAGTGATAAAATCTTTTGAGATGTAAATATTCAACAATATATAAATATATTTTTATAATATATTTTAAATAAATTTAAATATAAATTTTATATCTTTATTATCATGTTTTTCAATCAAAATACAATAAATATATAGTTTATATAACTATATGCACCCAAAATTTCCACTATTAATCTCATAAACATAATATTGAGCATGCATTCATATATATATATATATATATATTGATATCAATTTTATTAAAATAGCAAGTCATGTGTACATAAGATAAATTAAGTCTAAATATCTTTAGATACATTACAAACTTAAACTTATAAGAGAACGGTTCATACTTTAAAATAAAAACTCTTGGTATTGAATTGAAGTTTTTATTAAAAAATAAAAAGGCTTTCGGAATCTACATCTATTCTCACGCAGCCCTATGGGCTCCTATTACTATTTGAATCTCGTAAGGTGGTGGAGGCCTCAAACCCAATTCCATGAAGCCCATGGGCTACTTCTATTTTGTGGATGACGTTCACGAAGCCCCATGGGCTGCTATTATTGTTAGTTGGTTTTTCGCCGGAGCATACACTCGGCGAGTTCTAGGACCGTCTTCCCAAGAAATCTCTGGTTCTCTGTTTCGCCATCGGAGGAGGTCATGGTTAAACCAAAGCAGCAGAAGCCATCCAAGAAACATCCACATCCACATGTATGTTTCTCAAATTTTAGTTTTCTTGCGCTTGATTCACTCTTCATAACTTTATTTATGCATAATCACTTATATATGGAGACCCCAATCTATCATTTGTAGTTAGGATTGTCAGAGCTTCACTGCATCAAAATGTATATACTTATGATTGGCGGCTGTTAGTTGAGAGTATGCATTTTTGACGGATTTGAATTAGATTCCAGCATTTTGGTTCCTCCTCCTAAAATGTGTAGTTATTGTTGCTGTGGTAGAGTTGATTTACTTTTCGCTGGCGGTTAATGAAGAGATCAAATGGTCTTAAGTATGTCAGTGTGGCCACTGAGATAGTGTCAAGTATGTCTTTGTCAGCATATCTTCAAGCCTTTCTATCGCTTATGGTTAACTGAGCTTAAACTTCTTCATAGGAGATAGCATAAGGTTTTAATGGCGAGAAAGTTGTTTCTGTAAGGAATTGATCTTGCTCTGTTTGACTTATCTATGGGAGGTAAGCCAGCAATATTAAAAATGGTTGCAACTGCCAGTGCTATGATTCTATTGTAAAGAACTTAGGTGATCTGTAAAATAAAATTATAGAAAATTAAAGAATGGTGAAACTTTCCCAATCAGTATGTTCAAAACTAAATCCAAATGTGATGCTTATTGGATAACTAGATAAGTGATGTTATTTTATACGTTGGCCATTGGTAAACCCTGTGTTTATTGATGGCAGATCAAGAAGCAGGGTAAACAAGCAGATACTTCTCAATTACGTGCTCAGTTGGATACTTTGGGCCTTCGGATTGTCGAAGTGACAGCAGATGGTAATTGTTTCTTCAGGTGAGCCTCTATGCTTCAAGTTTATTTGCATTCAATATACATAATATGTAATACATGAAAATACTTGAAGTTTTCATGCTCTGTTACAAACTAGTTCATTTCACTTGTAAACAAGAAATCCAACTTTTAAAATGTCCATTGTCTTGTGAAATGAGTTAGATATGACTCTGAGATACTCCCTTATTAGTTACTCCCTCCCTCCCTCGCCTTTCTTTGGATTAGCATGCCACACTAGCATTTGGTATTTAAAAATGTTGTAATGAACTATGTTGGAAGGGCAATTGTGTTTTTATCTTGTGCATCTTGTGCAGAGCCCTTGCCGATCAATTGGAAGGCAATGAGGAGGAGCATCGAAAGTATCGTAGCATGGTGGTGAAACACATACATGTATGTTGTTTATGGAAAAGAAAAGGAACAACATGATTCTTTTTTACCTGTTCTGGAATCAATATTTTAATTATTACTCTTGAATATTCTAGTTTGAATATTGTTTGTCTTACAAAATTAATCTGCATGCATGAATTTTAAAATCATAGCTCACATATTTGATGTCATTGATCAATGGTCTATAGAAATTCATGGAAAGAGAATCAGTTGGGGAAATTTAAAGATCATGAGATTAGAAACTTCATCTAGTTAATAACTTGATTATTTAAAATTAAGCTAGTAAGTGTAGCAAAACAACACAGTAAAAGGGATATGAAATAAATTTTAATTGCTATACGGTATAGGTATAGGACATTTAGAGTTTCAATTGTTAGGCGATTACTATAAATGGTTTTGACACCTAAGGATTGTGGCTTTCCTACAAGTTACTTGTCTGTTATTTCTAGGTGATGCTTATGGTTACAAGTGATTAAGGCTGTTATTATGTATATCACACACTCTGAATTTCTGCAAACTGCAAACTGTAGGACATCTTGCTACTTGCTATATAGACTTGCATCACACATATCTGTTACTACTGCTAGCTTGAAAGCTTGCTTTCCCATGTCAGCTCTGTCTCTTTTCTGATTAGAAACCTCTTGCCATAATCTGGTTTTGAAGCTGTAATTAACAGGACAACCGTGAAATGTTTGAGCCCTTTATTGAGGATGAGGTCCCATTTGAGGAATACTGCCAAACCATGGAAAATGATGGTACATGGGCAGGTCATATGGAATTGCAGGCAGCTTCTCTTGTAACACATAGTAACATATGCATTCACCGGGTAAGTAGTAATATTGGAGATAATTTATGCCTTCCCAAGTCCTCCGTCTCATTTTCACATATGTACATACTGATTATTGGTTTGATTATTCATATATTTATCAGAAAGAAATATGGGACATGCTGTGGTGGAGGATTCCACATTATATCATATTTTCTCATGCAATTTTTTCTTGTTTAAGCATCATTTATTATTATGTATACAAATATTTGTGCAGACACAAATGCACAAGGAGACAAGCTCTTCTAAAATGTTAGACTGTGCAGATTGTTTTCCTATAAAGCTTTTGGAAATTTACACGTAAATTGGTTTTTATACAGAACATGTCTCCTCGATGGTACATAAGAAATTTCAATGACCATGGAGTTCGTATGATCCATTTGTAAGTATTATTGAGTCTACAGTTAGGAAAAGCACTGCATTTGTTTATATAATTGTGCTGTCATCTTTTCTTGAGAAACACTTAAGTTTATTAAAAAAAAAAAAAAGTTGTTTTCTTGACATTTTTTGTCATTGAGTGATCATTAATTTTTAATTGTTGTTTTTGGAATTTCATTGGCTAATTTTCTTTATGGAAACATGTAATGATATGCTTTTGATAGAATACACTAGACAAAAACATTGTAATGATATGTGATATAGTAAATATATCACTAAAAGAACATTAAATTGTTTATATGTTTAACTAACCTGTTGACAGGCTATGGGTTTATGTGTTTAGATTTGGTGAACCGTACTTCCATTGTTCAACTAGTTACTCTTATGCCTGGTTTTGGCAGTTTTTTTTTTTTTTTAAATTTCGTTCTTATCCAAATCTATACTTAAGTTAAAATAAAATAGAGTAGTAGGACAGTACTGATTACTACATCTGAGGTATGGCTAGATAATTTAATCGAGAATATAGGAAGCTTCTTGCAACATATATGTCTCAATTGAGCTATTTAGAAGGAAAACAGACAAGAGCAATGTGCAAACAACCATTCACTATTTTTTGGATGAAAATTTTCATTGATGGATTGCCAAGGATTTGAAATTTGGGATTTTGTAGTTATTAAGTCTTTTTACAGTTCTTCTTGACGTGATTACTTTTTAGATTGACTAATGGTGGTCTATCAAGTAAACCACATCATTTTGTTAGTTTAGAGGAATACAGCCTCATCTACTATTTTCCATGTGTAATAAATAGATCTATTTATGCATGTAATTAAAATTCAAAGAATATATGCCAATAGCTTGTGTAGGAAGTATTCTTGATTTCTGTATTACAACCTGTTCAATGTAATTGTTCCAACCTTGCATATGAACATTGACGGTGTAAGTATGCTTTTCCAGGTCTTATCATGATGGAGAACATTATAATAGTGTGCGATCAAAGGATGATCCTTGCGATGGGCCTGCAAGGCCAATTGTAATTGAGGTCCATACTGGATTTCCATTTCCCAACTTCCTAGACTCCTAGCTAAAATCTCATTTTTATATTTACTCTTAACTACACAGAATTTTAATGTTAGAGTTGTAGCTATTGCCTGATTAATTGTAGTTTGTGAAAGGCTGATGCTGATCTTTCAGCAACATCACATCAATCAAAAGTTATGGTCAACAAATCTCATGGGCAAGCTGGTAGGGAAAATTTTCAGCCAGGGTCCATCAAGTTGGTTATGGCAGGAAGTGGATGTGAAAATGCTGAAAAAGTCAAGCAGGTGATGAAATGCAGTCCTATCTCACTATCTCCTTGCATGTGTATGCTCCTTGCCTTGCATGACTAAAATTTTAGTTCCAGGAGATGTCTTGCCAGTTGGTACTATTTCAGAAGTAACATCTGATGGAGCTTCTAAGGTAAATTTAAAATTATATCTTCCTCGTGACAGATTCTGGTGCAAGTGAATGGAGATGTTGATGCTGCAATAGAGTTTTTAATAGCAGAACAGGGAACAGAAGAGTGCTCTGCAAAGTCTGATTCCCCTCCTAGTCAGGCTGATACTTCTTGTGGTAATGGTCAATCAGTGAATTTTGCATTTCTTGTGTTAAGAGGACTTACCAACATCATTATCTGATCAGAATTGTTCATTCTTCCTTTCTTTAACTTATGTTTTGGTGCAGTCAAGCATATCTGTGTTTGTTTAGAATAAAAAATTATGAGTATCATTTCCACACTAATATTGTCCAACTCCACGTCTTCCCCCATTATCCAGAGAAAAAAAAAAAAGTAACTTTTGACTCCATTCTAATTTTTATTTCAAATTCTGAGGATGTCCAGGTGGTGATGAAAATAAGAATTACGAGAAGCATGAAGAAGACAAGGCAAGGGAAACCACCGATGATGAACCCAATACTAGCTCCACAAAGACCAATGAAAATGGCAGATTGCAAAAAAGTGACAAGGTTTTTTTTTTTTTTTCCTTCTTATTTTACTTGCTCCTATGGGATTATTTATGCAAATTAAATTTGCTGTGCGTGCACTCCATCCTGATATTATGATTCCTTTTATACTCTTGTATTTTTGACCCTTTGTGGGGTTAACCGCAGAAGATTCCTAGAAACAACGTCTGCCCATGTGGATCAAAAAAGAAATACAAAGCTTGTTGTGGTACAGCCTTGGGGAGACAATCTGCTAAGTTAGTAGTGTATGAATCTTAGACTGTTCTTTTGTAGTCCTTTTCCATATTGAGATTATATCTGCATGGAGTTTTTACAAATAGCTCATTTCAAGAGCTTGCATTTTATTTCTTGAATTTTAAGTTTGTTGATATAGTTTTATGGGCTAAGAATGTGATTTTGAAGAGCTGTGCAATATACATATATATATATATATTTACTAATACTTTTGTTGTACCAGTAACCAACCGGCTGACACTAGAAAGGGTAGAAAAGAAAGGGGGCAAGGGAAGAAAGGTGTTCCCGCTAAAGCTGAAGTAATACGTGAATATGATGACGGAGGGACACCTGACATGGGTGCACTTTGTATTTGAGGCTCATTCCAAATGTCAGACTTGATACCTTGTTGCAGATTTCGATCTCTTCATGAATGTGATTCACGAGTTGTTGTTGCCAGTTAAAGTTAACTTTGCTTCCTCTGAAGGAGAGAACTACTGACAGGTCAGTAGGATTTGGTCGTAATCTTGGCTCTTGTTTATTCCCCCTTCTCTTTACTACTGATTGACGTCTGTTTTCGTTCATAATTTGATTTCTTTCTTGGTTGTTTCGTATACGAACTTTCCTCTTATAATTCGTCTATCCCTTTTCATAATCAGGAAAGGTGGAAGCGACTCTATTACCCTTCTAATATGGAATATAGCTCTTTCGTCTTTGTGATGCAACATGATTCTATTGCTATTGTACTGATTGGTTTGGCAGGATGCTAGTCAAAGGGAGATTAAGAAATCCTAGAGTGCAATTATGATGTTGATAGGCACCGCTGATAATTTTGTTTTTCATCTTGCAGGTTCTTTACACAAAGTATACGGACTACACTGCTTATCTCCTTTACATCTGAGATACAACAAAATTTACCCGCGTTTTTTTCACTAATTAACAGTAATCACTAATTATTTGACGCAAACGTGCACCTTGTGTCTATAACATATATATTATATTAGAAAAGCAAAAAAGACGGCTGGGCTCTATGTTGTTGTTTTTCGACAATAGGTTTCGTTTTGGTAGTAAGCAGAATTTGAAGTATAGAAACAGGAGGAGGTCATTTTATAAAATCCTTTTGTAAATCCCCCCCTCCCAAAAAAAAAAAGAAAAAAACAACTAACTTTAGACGCCTATGGGGGAAAACATGGTTTTTTAATCTGTCTATGAGAAATACGAGGGAAGTATTTCTGATCTCTAAATTTGACTGGAATCATTCGACAGCAAAACGAATTTGCCCAAAAGTTGGGGTTTAAACAAAATTCAATGGTATAGTCAAAAAGATTTTGGTTCAATGTAAAGTGAAAAGAATTTGCCCAAAACTAGGGGCTTAAGCCAAATTCAATGATATAGTCAAAAAGATTTTGGTTCAATGCTAAGTTCATGAGAATGATTTTCTTTTTGCTTTTTCGGCCCATGGTGGAAGATATGGACGGCATGATCCGCAAAAGAAGCAGGATATTTAGATCCTTCCAGAAAGGAGAAAAGATTGATAACGCAGCATCAGAGCATCTAGACACTTTCAGTTTTCGATAGACGTTTATTTCTTATCCTAGTTAATTTTTTTTTTGAAAACCCCATCTTTTTTTTTTCTGTGGTATGGGGATGACTAAATCGAGATGCGTTGATTTAGGGGGCAAAAAAAAAAAAGGGAATTCGACGTTACTAAGAAATTAAAATGCAAAACATCAAAGGAGGAAAAGTAAAACTTCATTTCTTAGCTAATTACAATTTTTGTAATGTATTTCCAAGGATCCATATCGGTGTTTGTTTCTCAAGAAATGGTTTAGTCAATGTGCACTGTCTCCAATTGTTAAACCAAAATGAGAAAAAATGGATTTAGGCTATTCATACTTTTTCTATATTTGTTATGAATGAGATGCAAAACCTTGAAAGTAAAGGAAGAGGAAAGAAGCTAGGATTTCTCCTATGATATCATGCTGGCCTCAATTTCAAAAATTGAGATTAATCAATGACTCACCGATAAACTATTCCTACTTTAAATTTTACAGGAAGCAAACTCTCCAACAATATTTTTTTAGAGTGTAACTTGTTTCAAAATTACTTGTGGTCTTTCCCATAAAAAGGAATTAAACTTTTTGAGTTTCATTTAAAAGTTATTTTACAAAAAAAATAAATTTATGAAAAACTCAATCTTTTAAGAAGTTAATTTTTTTATTGTTAAATCACCTCAAAATTTATGTAAAATATTTTTTATTACCATACATACAAATTTTGATATGGCACAATTGTTAAAAAAAATTGATTTAACTTTTCATAAACTTTATAGAATAACCTGCAAGTGACCTAATTAATGGACTATGCTGTTAAATTAAGAACTACCTTGAAAGAGACATTGTACTCCTAAAAGAGTTTTTTTTTTTTTGGTCGTTGGATAAAGTAGAAAATATAAAATGAATCCTCTAAATTCCAGAAAGAAGGTATTTTCTCAGGTTCCATCCATCCAAAAGGAGATAGAGATTATGGCCTGGCTTAGACAAGTAGGTTAAATTTTTACTAAAACCCTTCCATTCATACAAATTATGGTCGGCGGCTTCCGCAGCAGTTAAAACCCTAGCTCTGATAGAAGAATTAAAAATATATGTTGTTGCATTCTTCAAATTTGCAATAAAAAGGCATAGAATTGAGTATCAGTTCGGGTGTGGCTACCCGATATTGAGTGTTCCATGGAAGCAAGAAAAGTCCTAAAGGCATACAAAATGATTTTGAGTTGCTTAACCATGACCATCATGCTTGGCTTAGCTAGCAAAAAGAAAATGGCGGTGACATCAGTTATGAGGTAGGTGAAATTAGCAAGAGGTTGCGTTGAACACCAAAACTCGTACCAATAATGGAAAAAGAGTGCACCCCCAAAGTCCATCGCATTCAACAAACCAACCCAAACAAGAAAGAAGCTTGTGAAACATCTCAAAACCATCCCAAGTGTTGCTTCTTTCAGACAAAGTAGGTTTCGGTCTTTCTCTTCTCTTTTTGGGTGGTCATTAGGATTAGTGCATGACGAGACACCAATCCCTATTTGGACACAACAATCGGTTGAAAAATTCACGAAAAGTCATCCATTTCCCCATAATTAGAAACTCGTAAACCTCTCTGATTGACCCATTTGAAAACGTCAATTATTTTGTTGAGAGATTAAGCACCACTACTAATGGTATTGTCCCTGTTACAATGAGGTCTCTGTTCCTCCATCATATTTTCTAGCAACGTTATTCATGGCTAGCTTCACAAGTGTCACCCATCAAGAATTGATTATTATGAGCCTCCATTGAGGTCGAGAGACTCCTCAGTTTTCTTTCTTTCAGTGGCCATTGATTTTGCTTTTTTCCATCTTAGGAAATAGCACTTGCGTGACCACTCCAAGCTCAAGTGGAATGCGATGTGCAATCAAAATCATAATAACGTAGTCATATGACCAAACCAACCTTCAACGTTGTAAAAGGAAAGTGAAAACTGAAATGAACCCACACTGAAATTGACTTCTCGTGTGCAGAACAAAGCTTTTTGGTGTTAGTGCTAGTAAATGTTATTATATTAGCATCATTAATCTTCGTTGCTGATTAGTTAATTAATCACATTTAGAGCCTGCAAGTTGCGAAGGATAATATATAGAACATAGAACATAGAAATATAGAAGGATTAATTAAAAGTGAGATGGGTCCATTTTTTGGTTCTCTTTCAGATAAAGGAACGAGATTATCCCAGACAAGAAAGATCAAGTCCTCACGTTAAGTGATTAAGGTTTCTCTGTTGAGTGCTTACTTGTTAATCCTTTAGTTTTTCAGACTTTACTTATTTTCCTCACGCTGAGCTAATAAAGAGGGAATTTGCTTCACAAATGGGCAAAGCAATTTTCAATACTGGCAAAAGGAGATCAAATTAATTCTTCTCGTTAACAATCATATTTAGTCATGAAACCTTAATTTAGACGCCAAGAATGCGATGCACTGTAAAATTAGCATAAGAATTAACATAAATAACGGAACACGATTTCGTCTTCTTTTTCTCTTTTCGTAGCATTAAATGAAGTGCAAGCTATCCCACAAACAGATAGAGTTGTTCTTTTCTCGCTTTTCTTGTTTAAAATTCTTGTCGTTATTACTAATATTACCCTAAACAATATTAGTACCATTCTCTGAAACTTTTTTGTATCCAATCTCAAAGTCTTAGGCCTGCAAGAGACTGATCTGCCATAAGAAAAATATAATAATTACGATTAAATTCATGAATTAAAGCCCTTGATTTGACGAAAGCGGGTATGTAGGTTTTGCATCCAAGCCATAATTCATGTGCTTTTGTAGCTTTTTCCTAATGATACCACCTCAAAGGAAACGACTGAGTAAAGATAATTGTCTTGTCTAACACCACTTTTTTATGAGACTTTTACCTAAAGCCACCCACTAACTTTTCGTACTGTTGTCTGTGTGACATCACCATGCTCACATGGGATTTTACAGGTTTGAGATTTGAACTGGAATTCACTCATAAAATATTATAACTTAAAACGAGGTCTTTGAAATTTGAAAATCTTTGTTAATTGGCCTCTCCAGGACAACAATCGCATGCACTTGGAATATCAAATTGTTGATGAATTATAAGAATGTCACTAATTATAATTTCTCAATTTGCTGAGAAAGATCTAAGCTATTCGAAAGTGTATGCCGACACTTTACCGCCAAATATATATACAAACATTAAACTTATAATTCAAGTAGTTTGAGTTAAGGTATTGTGGGTTGAAAGTGTTTTTAGATTCACATTAAAGTGGTGGACAGCTCCAACTCCAAAATGGAGCTGGAGCATCTTGATAAATAATTCTTTTTTTTTTAGTATTTTTTTAAAAAATTTATAATTATTTCTTTGGTTAAAAAATTTATAATTATTAATTAATCTAATGATAGTTGTAAGCACAATAATAAATATAAAATAATAAAATAAATTTAAATTATTTTAATAATTTTTTTAAAATATACTAAAAAAATAAGAACAGTAAAGAGAGCTGAAGCAAAACTGATCCACGCCCGCCTAAAAGCACGTTTGAGACTTTAAAAGTGGGTTTACAATAAATATACGTGTGTTTGGTTTCATACTATTAACCCATGTTTAAAGTTCGAAATTTCATTTAATTTAAGTTGCAGCAAAGTATTTTTACTTTTACAATGACTTCTTACATTTATATTAAAATTATCTTTCAAAAATATTTTTCATATAAAAAATTTTAAACATAAATCGTAATAATACAAACTCACCTTCAACTAAAATCAAATTGATAAATACTTATCTATCTATATATATACAATGTATCTAAAACACGCTTATGGGATAAAATTCGAGCCTCCCCATCATTAAATATATATATATATGCACATACACACAAGGTACCCATTTATTAAATTAAACATCATTAAAATCTTCGTTCATGTTAATGTATATTATTAATTATTAAAAGTTCCCATTATATATGTATATAATTGTATATATTATTGATCATCTTTTCTTTTCCAATCAATCTTCAAATAGAATTTTGTTTCTTTCCAATAAGAAAAAAAAAAGGTTCAGCCATTCTATATACGCACGTGCATCTAATTATTTTATTTTAAATGAATTATTTTATTTTATCGAACAATTCTATAAGAAATATCACGTGGATAAAATTGTATACTCTTTGAAAATTAGCCTGAACTCTAATATCAAACTTTCATTAAATTAACACAAGCAATTATAAACCATTACTTCGATTATATATTAAGCTTTAGATCAATCTAATTAATTATCTAATTAAACTTTTATAGAAAGCCAACAAAAAAAAAATTAATAAAAAGCGTGTCCAGAGCGTGTTATGTGAGATATTTCTTCACGGCCTTAGGATGTCTCTGAGGCCACTTATACGAAGCACCTATATATATATATATATATATATATATAGAAAGTTAAAAAAATAAACCGATCATTAAATTTGTCGAATTATTAGTTGAATAGTCTATAATTTAATTATGATCAAATCACGGTTAAATTAGTAACATTCTAAATATATTAAAATATAAAATATCTAATTAATATATATATTATTAATATTAAAATATTAATATATTTTAGACATGTTACATATATATATATATATATATATATAAATATATTTACATCAATATTAGATATTTTTTTAATAACTTAAATTTTTAAATTTTTTTTAAAAATATATAATAATATTTAATAAAAAAAATTAGTTGAACTAATTAATTTTATCAATTGAGATTGATTTGATTAATTTTTTACTAATTTAAATACTAACTAATTTTTTTTGATCTAAATCAAATTGATTCTTTAACCAATTTATTGATTTTTCATTTAAATCAAACGATTTGATTCGTATTGTAAGTCATCTTTCGTACTTGCTAATTGACTTATTGAGAACCATTGACCCTTACTTTGTGAGCTACGGCGCCATCTGACGCAAGCCTATGCGTGGTTCATTTGATAATCTTCTTCTTCTGCTTCTCTTCAATGGCAATCAAAATACAGTATATGAGCAGAGAAATCTAATCAAGTTTTTTAATTTCTAATTTGGAATACTTTAGCGTGAATAACGAGTGCTTTGGGCATTGCTTTCAATAATATCTATATATATTTGGCTTATTACAATTTAGGTGGCTATTTTTTTGTTGTTCCTCTCTGGGAATTACCGATGCGCCCACTAGGCCCCCAGATTTGAACACCCTGCCTTCAGAATTACGTTTTCTAATCTCAAAGCCTATCACCCACTTTTCAATTTTATTTATTGACTCTCCAATTGCGTCCAGCATTGTCCTCTCTCACTTGAATTCGTTTCCAAATCTGGTTATAATAAACGATTTTCCCCCATCGGGAGGGTGACTTACAATTATGGCTACTACTAGTAATAACAGTTATGGCACGGTAATTAATACATAATAAGCGTAGTTTTGGTCAAAATTGATAGTTCGAGGACAAAAGAAAGTAAAACTTCATGGACAAAAATGTAATATCCATCCTTGAATTAACAAATTTTTTGTCGCATATTTTCTGTCTCTATAGATATGAACAACATGCATGATGTTGCGGATGGTGAACTTACTGACAAATTCCAATTGGTAGAAGTAACTGGAGAGTGGAAATAAATAATCAATAGTTAGTGACACGAAAGCGCATGAATAATCATGACATTATATATATATATATATATAGGTTTAAACTAATAGTATGTAAGAATTTATTGACTTCTAATAAATTTAGTTTAAATTGAGTTAAATCACAAAAATATAACATCCATCCGGTGTAAATATTTTTATTAGCAAGACTTAAAAATGAGATCTTGTTTTAGCGAATAAGTTTTAAACTAATTAAACTAACCATCTTTATATAATAATAATAATAATAATAATAATAATAATAATAATGTTAATTTAGAGCAAAAAAGGGAGGGGACCAGGAAGCAAGGTTGGGTTTCTAGGTGTTGCACTCATAAGAGAGGGTGCTTCACAATCCACACACGAGTGGTCCAGTGTCTTAACGTAGGACGAAAGGAATAAATGAGCTTTCCCAATACTTGATAAGCCGAAACACATCCAACTTATTTATGAGCTCGCAAAATTATATGGTCCAGATTCTTTTGTATATATGTACGCTTCGATGCGTTATTGTCTCAACTCTCAACTCATCTCTCTCTCTCTCTCTCAGACTTTGGGTTTGATCATAGATTTTCCACGTACTTGGGTTTCCCTTTTCCTTTTCTTCTTAATTAGTTCATGTGACCAAGCTTGGCTTTTGTGTCATTGAAGTTTTGTTATATACGGAGAGTTGGGTAACACTAACACATATCAGAGAGATTAATTCAGCCTGAAACTCCATGGTCTTATTAATGACTGGCTTTCCTGTTTAATAATAAGCTTATTACACCTACTACAGCTACGAGGTCTGACTCCGTCATTTAGGGTTTGCCTGGTCCCCCTTCTATCCTTTACATGAATGTCAATTTAACTTTTAATATATATCTATATATTGCCATTTTTGCCTTTGGTATATTGAGAGATGAGTTTGATGTTTTGGCCATCCGATTCATATATATACATATATATATATATACACAGATCAAAGTTAAATCATTTGTATTAATAAGTTAAATGAGAAAGTTGATAAAGTTTTACATTGGCTAACCCCAAAGATATAAAATATTACACTTGAGTTATGAAGCACTTTTATCATTGGTTAGCTTTTAGGATAGATTCTTTTCATAGCTCAAGATGAAAACATAAATATTGTAATGTTTGTCCAAGATCAGAAAATTAGCACAAAATCAACTCATGTAAACTTTAAAATTGTGAAATGTGGTGAAATATCTAAAACTAAAGGCATGAGTAGTGTTAAAAAGCAAAGAGAGAAAATATTAAAAAAAATAAAAAAGAAAAAAAAGAGGAAGAAGGACATGTGTGATCAGAGAGTAGCAGCTCGAATTGCACATGGGGTTAGTCATGAAGAAGCGTGAAAGAAATAAAAGGATGATGAAATGAAAAGGGTTGGGGATAAAAATGCAAAGAAGTGCAGGTGAATTCTGTAGCAAACCCAATAGGATACCAGAATAGAAAAGTGCATGGACATGGAAGGTTATGTTGTACACATAGATTAGAGACACACACACATACAACAATTAATGGAGAGTGGTGTGTGTCTTAAGAGAGAGAGAGAGAGAGTCCCAGAAAGGAAAGGTTTTGGAGTAGTTTGTGTGAGTGAATGATGAAAGCGATATAACAAGTGAGGGGCACAATGTGAATGATAGCACCTACCTACGCCCTCCACACACCTAGTCCCAGTCGCACTCACAGTCGCAATCATCCATCCCTATGTACATTTGCTTTATATAATATATATTATATTATATCATAGCATCAAACCCAAACGCTAACACACACCACTCCATCCTCTGTTATTATAAAATTGAAGTGAAACACACTAAGCCATAGCTAGAGAGGGAGAGAGAACTTTGTTTTAATAAAATAAAAAATGTAAAAGTAGGCCCCAATAAATTTGCAACCGTTTAAGAAATCCCATATATGGAAACACTCATCTTAAAAGGAAAAAAAGTGGTCTCGACCCAAGCTCTTTTTCTATTTTACTTTGATCTTTTTTTATTCCCATTCTTTTACTTTCTCAACAGACCTTGTCTTACTCTTTGCATATATGCACCTTGCAGTGTGTTTTCCCACTCTTTCTGCCCTTTTATCTTAATATGTGAATATTTCTCATATAAAACACCGCCTCGCACATTATTTATTATATAGACCAAATTATATGTTTTTATTTGTTTATAAATACTGTAAGCTATAAAATATTATGTAAGAAATTAAATACTGTCCAATTGAAAAAAGAAAAAATCTGGTATCTTAAACTTGCTACGACGGTATAACTGGCAAGAAAATGGAAAGAAGAAAGAGAGAAAGAGGAAGAGAGAGAAATGTGTGTGGGTGTTGTTGCAGTGTCTCTTAGATCCGATGCAAAGAAAAGAGATCTAAGGGTGATGTAGGGCTTTAACCTACTGAATGATACAGTCACTTTGTACTCCATTCTACAATTACGATTACTACTTTTGTTTTCTTCTTTCCTTTACGTAAAATCATGACCCGTGGCATTAGCTCTTTGGACCACTTATCTTCTTAACCCTATCCTGCCTCTCATGCCTACACCAAACATTATTATGAACTCATTCTCTCTCTCTCTCTCTCTCAGAAATATAATTGTAAGTACTCCTTGGGTAAAGCAAATGTTATATTCTCACACAAAGGAATTAAACTAAAGAGACATGAAATGCAATAAAATAGTTGTATAATATTATTACTAATAACTAACTCATGTCAAGAAGAAGGTAAAGCGGAAAAAAAGGAATTGAAGTGGTAATTCCATTCCAAGTATGGTGGCAAAGATTGAAAAGAAAGAAAAGCAAAAAGAGGGTTGTGTTGTGCTCGGTACATTATAAATGTCTGACTGATCAGAAGAGAGCATCAAAGTTTCATGTAATGAGGATGGACAGGTTTTATGCCTGCTTTTCTAAAAATATCTAGAGGTGACGCTGGCGATGATGGAAGCAGGTATGCTATTTTATTCATTTTACCTAACCACAGTATCCCAATGGGATAGACGATTATTATACTCATATTATTATGCAACTAACCAGATATCAAAGTTCATTAAATACTGAGTCTGATTCACTACCAGGTCAGAGCGCTGTTCCCTTCCTCACTCACAACTGTAGGAATCATTGAACCCAACCATTTAACCAATTACTCCTCCCATTCCATAAAAGCTAAATCCCACATCAATTTTGAACTAGCACACTTTCTTCCCTATTCTCTTATTTATATAATTATATTTTGTTGATTCGAATCATCATTGTCAAAAAAAAAATTATTAAATTCTAATTAACTTAATTCAAATTAATTAAATTGAATCATACAAATATAACACTTTTTCAACATGAATTTTTTTCATTTACAATATTTAATTAATAGTATTGAATTCCTTGAGTTGATAAATTATTATATATACATATATATGTATGTATATTTTTCCCTCGTAAAATTGAGGCCCCCAGGCGAACCATTGTACCTTTTTGGTTCCTTCTCTCTCTCACTGTGTATCAGTGTCCTTTTGAAACTTTAGGGCGAACAATGATAGGTCTCTCTCGTCATAATAGCTTTGTCTGACTGCTTTTGTCCGGGAGAACTGATTCAAAGGACACCGTTGATGGAGACTATTCATGACCACCTCGGTGATATTTCCAAGACTTGGACAAAATATTATATACATATATGTATATATATATATATATATATATATAGACAGATGATGTAGTTATAGTGATTCCTGGCATCTCTCATTTTATTTTTCTGCCGACGTTACCCTTACCGATCCCCCACTGGTAACACCAATATATTTTTTAAGCTACAATTGCCCCAATGTTTTTTTGTCATATTTAACAATACCCATACTAAGCAACCAAATGCATAGCATCTTTTTCCCTTTGGCAAAACAGAAATAAAAGAGGCACATTGACGATCCACGATAAGGCAATACATCCCAATTTAAGAAAAGAATATGTGGTGTCATAAATACCATATAACGCAGAAAAGCAACAAATCATAATTTTATAATGATCAGAAAATTTTAGTCAGAAACCAGAATATCTAGTTCAAGATTTCGTCGGCTTGTTAGTTTGACCAACACCAGCTTGCGTTTCCCAATTTGAAGTCTTTTTGTTTTTTTTTTTTTTCCTTTTCCTCTTTCAAATCCCTCCCTTTCACCTCAATTATAAAACTTTTGAGGGTGAACAACACTGAACACGGACACAAGAGTCTAAACTCTAAACTTTGAACTCTAAATTGCATCCATTTTTTCATTTTTACACGCTCAAATCAAAGGTAATTAAGAAGGGTAAGGATTAAGAGAGAGACGAAGATTATTAGAAGGGAAGGGATTTTTAAAATGGCCAGGCAGAAAAAAATATCCTAGAAGGGTCAGGAGGGTCTCATGAGGGTGTGGAACCCATTTTTCTGCAGCCAACCTTGGGAAGGTCTAATCTGCGGTGGGAATCCTGATGATGCTGCAGCACTTGCTATGTAATGAGATTGAGATTGAGGCTGAATCTGAATCTGAATCTGATCGCTCATTGACAGTGAAAGATCGCTTCCTATTCGCCCTCCTCCTCCATTGCTGCTGCCCGCAAACTGCATTCATTCCAAACCATATGTCAACATTACTTCACGCGACCTATTTTATATATATATATATATATATATATATTTATAATGTAAACGAACTCAAACATTAAAAGCTTGAGCTAAATGCTTTCATTTTTATATCAATAAGGGAAATTTAATGCATGAGCTTACATGGAAACTTGGTGGGTGAAGATGTGAAGGCGCAAAATTGTGAAGCATGTGAGGCTCTCCAGGTGTTCTGTAGGCACCATATCTTTGCATTTCTTTAGAGGCTGGAGATTGTGACTGAGAATGAGACTGAACCTGACTTTGACTCAACAGCCTCAGGCCTTCACTCTGGCTTTCCACGTTACTAATTCTATTACATTGTTCTGGTAGCAGAGCGAGCTAAAACAAAAGAGGCAATAGGACGTAGCTCAGAAACAGTAATTAATAAATTAAATCTTAATTGAACACTATTGATTTTTTTAATATAATTAATCAACACCAACCTTGGGCCTGAATCCCCCGTTGTTCCTCCAATTAGATTCATTATGATCAATTGCAGTATTCGGCGTATGACTATGATCATTCCCAGGAACTTGTCTATTGCCGTGTTTTGAGCTTGAATTCCCCAAACTTAAATCCAGATTGTGATCTGGTGCGTTACCTGACGACTCTGCCCAATCCATTTAATTTCAACTACATGAATACGAAATGAAATATGCATGCTTACTTAGCCAATTAATTAACCTTAATTCTTTGAGTGATTACCAGAATTAAGCTCATTCTCGTATATGCTGGGGTCGAAGTTGGTGACGGCCTCTTTGCCATTGCATTTTATCGCTGCCTTGTCATAGGCCCTAAAGAAATAGAACACACCCAAAAATATTTGATAATTCAAAACCCTAACATCCCTGATTAATAGTATAAAATCTAGTAATTGAGAGTAGAAAAAATTATAGAAAATGACAACGAAAGCGAGCAGAAGGGTGAAGATACCTTGCAGCTTCAATCTCGGTGTCGAACAAGCCCAGATAAACGTATCTGGAGAATGAATTTAAGGTTAGTTAATTGTTATGATCACACATATATAATAAACACGCATCGGAACCCCCACAAATTAAGAAAGATGAAGATAAGGTTTGTATATGTATGTACTTTTTGCCTAAAAATTGGCCCATTCGAGCCTCCCATCTCCCACACTTGTGCAAAGTTACACCTCTATATTTGGAGCTTCCTCTTGGAAACCCAGTGCTTTGTCGGCGAAGTACGTGCACAAACTCCTCCTTGGTCAGATTACTCATCTGTCACATTAATTAATTCAACCAAAATAATAATAAAATTAATTATTCGAGACAAATCATAAACAGTTCGCACTCGTTTTTATTTACCTGCTTCAAGTCTTCTTCATAGTCTTCTATGTTGAAGTTGATGTCAGCCTCGACTCCCCGAAACTTAATGGCCGCTCTATCATATGCACTGCACAGATGCATAAATATATGTATGTTCTCTCAATCTTATTGCACATTCCCACAGAATGAAAATTTTATATCTTAATTATATAGTCGCTTCAAGATATAGAAAAGTAATATTACAAGCTTTGGTAAAGAAGAAAGAGCAAGTGCTCACCGAGCAGCTGCATGTGCTGTGTCAAATCCTCCTACACAAATTAAAATTCACCCACAAAAAAACCATCTCAGTCCATACATAATTTCTCCCCCAATCCAACACCAAAAAGAAATATATTTTTTTTTTCATATATACATAGTAGGCTTACCCAGATACACTTGCTTTCCACAATCCCTGCAATATAAAGACAAATAGAACCGAAACCATCAAATTTTGATTGGATGCACAAGCAAGATTTATGATTCCACATTTTATGGAATTAATATTGAAGAGAGTTGTTGTGTTGTGGTGTGTTGTGTTGGTATTAACTAACTAACCATATGTGTGACTCCCATCGACCAGTTCTTCTGTAGAAGGTGACTCCTCTATACTGAGAGCTTCTCGACCTCGGTCCTCGCCGGCTCTTCTTCATCGGCTGCGACGACACTTCCACTGATCTTCCTCCTCCGGCGGCTTCCGGCTGGCAGAATTTCACCCCCACCCAGTGGGCCCGGGGGAACGTCGACCCTACTCCGCCGACGGATGACGCCGCCGCCACCTCTCCCTCCTCCTCCTCCTCCTCCACCGGGAAAAACTTCCGTGTCACGGGCGGGTCGCTATCCATGGACTCGTGGTCCTGGGTCACGCAGAACCCGAATATCTTGTTGCTTCGCTTCTTCACTGTTCTGCTCCTCTCCCCCTCGTCGTCCTCCGATCCGTCCTCGATGACCACAGCGGAGGAGCTCGAATTAGACACAGATCCGACCCGCTTCCCCTTCTCGTCGTCCCCGTCCATGGAATTCTTGAGCGAGGAGCAGCCTTCGGATTCGTCGTCCTTCCTCCGATCCGGCGAGTCATTCAGATCCCACATTCTTTTTTGTCCAAAGATTTGAGCTTCTCAGCAACACGGGCATTAACGATGACGGACAACACAAGGAAACCAGATTTCTGATTCCCACTCTCCCATCCAAAAAAAAAAAATTAAATTTTTCTGCAGAAGAAAAATCAAACTCTAATAGTGGGTGTGTGTGTGCGCTGGGTGTGTGAGAGAGAAGAAAAATGATAGAGATAGGAAAAGAGAAGTGGAGGATGGAGGAGGTTGAGAATTGAGAATTGAGAGAAGAAATAATTAAACCTAGGACGGGTAAGAGAGTGAGTAAGAAGAGGTTGGTGTTGCAAAAAGGTAGTAAAGGAAGGAGATGTTCAAAGATCTTTGCATTCCCTTAACTGCCCAATACAGCATAGACGAGGCCAGTTTCAGCAAGCTAAGCGAAAGCATCTCCTCTTCTCCTTAACACCATCTTCCTCTTCTTTCTCTCTCTGCCTCTGTCTCTCTCTCTCTCTCTCTCTAACCACTTGCCTTTCTTTTCTTTTCAACGACTCATAATTCACTCTCTATGTTCTCTCTGATATGTCCTTTATTTGTTTCCTTGTTATTCATTTCCTCTTAAAAATTTCATTTTGTACACATATTTGTTTTGCCGCTCCCGTAATTGTAAACTCTGCCTCTTACTATTTATTTCCCTTTTCTTACATCTTATGAGTTACAAGTGGGAAAACGGGGAAAGAAAGAACCATCTCTTTCTTAAACAACTTTCCCACGTTAACCAAATCGAAAAGCATCTCCTCTCGGCACACACTCTCTCTCCCCCATTCTCGCTCTAAATTACCCACTAATGGAAATAGACAGCGCAAGCACTCCAAAAAGATAGATAATAACTCAAATTTACCTTTTGCTACCTTCTAATCGTTAATCATTCCCATCATAACTCCCACAAATCATCTCCATCCACGTCCACAACCACTTCTATCTTCCCCCTCTTTATTTATTATTTTTTTAAGTCTTTTATCTCTGAAAATTTATTAAATTCGAACTAATTTAATTTAAATTATATTTAATTATAAAAAATTTAATTAAAATTTTTTAATATTAATTTTTTTTTACTTACAAGACTTAAATTTGAAGACGCAAATTCTCTACTATTTGTTTCAAAATTAAAGAAATGTGGTTTTATGTCTAAAAAAATCCTCCTTAAATTATAACCATCCAGTTAAAATAGGTGAAGTGAATTGTTAAATCTTGATGGAAATAATAAAAATTCTATGTCCCAAATCTATGGCTGGACAGATAAACTACATAAGCGAAGTAACTTTGTTCGCTCTTGTATATTTAATTTTGATGTGTTTATGGATTTATGACTGAAGTTTACCATGTGGGGGGGGGGGGGCCCGGGGGTGGGTAAGAAAGGAAAGCAATGAGGGGAGGGAGAGAAGGGTAATTTGGGAAAGGAAGGGGAATATAAATGCTTGAGAGAGAGAGGGAGGAGGGGTTGGGGTATCAGAAAAGGAAATGGGAATAATAGGAGTAAAAGGAAACTCTTTCCAGAAAAGTCCAATGAATCCAAGAGTACGGGAAGAGGGCCACCTTTGCCTCTTTCGTTCTCCAAGCGACCAATGGCCTTCCTACGCTGTACCTCGTATTTATGACCCTTTCTCGCTACGTCACTCTCTTCTCTCTGCGCGTGTCCCTCCAACCCCATTCTCTTTCTTTCACCTCCGCTAAGGTAACTACTCCTTATTCCCCCTTCCTGTTCATTTCCCTACTTGGCCTCTTTTACCCTTCTCCCCTTCACTGCCTCACCACCCCTCTGATTCTCTATTTACGGACACACTTGTGTCCCCCCTCTCCTCATTCCTCTCTTTGTAGGCTTAATTTGATTTAATTTTAAATTTTAATTAAATTAAATCAAGCTAACTAATTTTATAAAATTATAAATTTATTTAATTTTAATTTTTGATAATTTGGCTTTATTTTAGTTGAGTTTTTTATTTATAATAATTTTTAATTTTTAATTTTTTTAATATACATATAAAGAAACCAAATTAATTAAAAAAAAAAGAACGAGTTAATTATAATAAATAAATAAAATTTTTTGTTGAAATAAAAATATATAAATATAATATTATATATATAGCAAATATAATTTTTTATATGTAAATTTGGCTCGGTTTGATTTTATTTAAACTGAACCAAACAAAATAAAATCAACAACCGAATCGAATTAATTAAAATTTATATTTTAAAAATTAATTTTAACCTCTTTTTTTTTAGTTTTGATCTGTTTTTAGTCAGTTCAGTTCCATTCGACTTAGTTGATTTGGTTTAATTTTAGTTGGAGAGTTGCAATTTTGTTTATAATAATTTTTAATTTTAATAATATATATATATATATATATATAAAGAGACCAAATTAATTAAAAGAAAACAAGTTAATTATAAAATATATAAAAATAATTTTGTTGACATAAAAATATATAAATATCATATTTTATATATACAAAATATAATTTTTTTTACATATAAAATTAGTGCATTTTAGTTCGATTTTAACTGAATTAAACAGACAACTAAACCACATCAATTAAAATTTATTTTTCAAAAAATGATTTAAACATCTTTTTTTTTAGCCAATTTGATTTTATTTTATTTTATTTTAACCAGTCTTACATCTCTCTTTCCTCTCAACCAAAAACCCAAAAACAATCGCACTTTGTTTATTTATTTGAATTAATTCTCTATAATTGGTACTTTAATTTTAAAATATAATTCTTTTATCATAATTGTCTGTTTAAGATTAAATATTAAAAAATACTGGCAATAACTACAAATATCCAAATTGTTTGTTTCTTTGGGATGTGTTTCACACCATATTATTTGAGAGAGAAAAAAAGTCACTTTTAGAAGTATTTAGATTGTTTCGTCAAAAAAAACAATGTTTGTTAGATTATGAATGAAGGTGTATATTTAAAAAAAAAAAAAAAGGTTAAAATTCATTCTGCCGAACTTGTATGCATATGCATATAGACTAGATATACCCACGCATGAACAAGCACATATAGCTATAGACATATATATATATATATATATACATATGCACATGTGAGCATATCTTTATACTGTATATATTCATGCATCATAATGACATACAAAAAGATTATAGTTATTGTAATAATTTAAATAAACAGTATAGCTCTTCAAATTTTTTTTACCAGATAATTTTAATTCTTTTTGAAGGATAATTTGGTTATAAAAGCAGTAGTTTTTAAGGGATTCTTAAATTTAACAACTGATTTTTATTTTAATTCATTATTGTAGTTTATCATGTTAATTGCCACGTATAAGAACGGTTCTTATATAAGAAACGATTCTTATACAAAAAGTAATAATAAAATAATTAACCCGCAATAAATGTTTATGAAATTAGTGGATAATAATAAATGATAAAGTAGTGAAAAGTTAATTGTGAAACTTATTTGTAGGTTGTTAAAATGTTCACTGTTGCAGTAAATAGTTGTTTAAAGTGATGGGAAATTATTTAAGTTAATGTAGCATCGTGAGACCTATAATAAAAACTTAATTGAAATTTATCACTGTAGATACTTTAAATAAATCTTATTTTTGCCTAGATTTCAATATTATTTTGTTAATTAAATATTTAAATCAAATGGTAGTACTTATCTGTCACGACCCATTTTCTAGGCACATGACCGGCACAATGATGAATATCCCATCACTGTAAGCCTTTCGATAACTTCTTCCCACAAGTAAAATCGTTAGTCATTATCTCTATATTCTCAAAATCCCATTCCTTAATAAATACAAAGAAAATACATCAGATTTTCTTAATTAAAAATAATAGATCCTCAGTACGAAATACATTATCATACTGAAATACAAGCCAAATACCAAACCCCTGACCTAGATGTCCTAGACGGTTACAGAGCAACATACTGTATAACAAAAGAAGGGCCTACCCGACAGCGGGAAGGTCCAACGTGATCTACTCCTCTAGCGGATGTACTTCGGCGGCAACCTGATCTGAACAAAAAGTTTGTACAAACAGTGTGAGCTTTTAAACTCAGTGAGCAAATCGGCCTTACGTTAATAAAATTCAAATACATCACCAGTCATGCAAGCATATCCGAAGGCTCAAGCTCAACCAATAGACATAGTTAGAAATTACATACAAGAAAATTCATCCAATTCAACAAACGATACTAGTACTCGTCAATGGCAATATATCCCGGAGAGCGCACACAGGCCGGCTCACCAATTTTGTATTTTTCCGCCATGACGCACAACCTCATCCTCTTAGCTAGGGCGCCTCACGGATTTATCACCAATCCGGGCTATATCCCTACTGAGGGAATCGTTGTCTCCACACTCATTGGTCAAGACACCCTTTAACCAGGGTTTTCCGCCTTGCCGTGAGAGGGGGTACTGTACCGCTCAATCACAATCAATAGTACAACAGTTCATATCATAATCAGAAGCACAATATAATACTCATCCATATAACAGGTATAGTATATAACTATATGATTCAAATTTCATATCATCATGAGATACTTGCTTTGTCTTATTCATACTTCTGGATTAATTATCTCATTATATTCGTCATTCTGAATCCAATTTCCCTCTATGAATCTTGGGAGTGTCCTACGACATACTTTTTATCACCAGTAATGCTAAAACTCTATTAAAACAGGGTCGTTTCACTCACCTGGATTCCGTACGAGTATCACTTCTCTAAATCGTTACGGACAAGAGTACGCAGGTGAATTTCAGTGTTCCGCTACATAGATTTTCATGAAAGATTACAGAAAGTACGTTAAGATCATTTTCGTACAGATACTGTTCATACGTACGGGTACTATTCATACAATCACTATTCATATATACGGTACTATTCATACATACAGTACTATTCATACGGTCACTATTCATACGTACGGATACTATTCATACCGGAAATACAGAATACAATCTGTAAAAGAGTACACCAGGTAAGTTCCCAGGAAAGAGTGGAGGGTCACACTGGACACACTTAAAAACCAGGTCTTTCCTTAGCCAGAACTTTCCTAGACATGTATTCTCCACAGATTATATTCTATTTCGGTAATCAGAGAATCAAAATAACAGCTAACGACAGTTTTTCTGATGTGGAAGATCGGCCAAAGCCGCAACCACAGAGCATACTTAAGAAAATAACTTCTAAAATTTGAAAGACATAGAAAGGGCATAGTATCCTTACCTAAGCAAAAACGGAAAGGCCCAAAATCTCAGAAGCCTAGCATCGGAGCAAGAGAAACTTAAGGAGGGAAGAAGAGAAGTTGAAGGTGTGAGTTTAGAAGTGAAATGGAAGGGCCTATTTATAGCAAAAGTCAAGGGTACTATTTGACACTATGCGCTAATAAAATATTCAATTTACTATTCATGAAAATAACATTTCTAATAATGCAGTTACTGTGCACCTTACGCGTGGAAAATTTTCGTTTATTTACTATTAGAAACTTTAAAGGGAAAACTATCCTTTCACCTTAAACCTTTAAGTTTCTTTTCAATTCAGTCCTTTCAATTTAGTCCCTGAGGGTATTTTTACACATAAAACGTCATTTTCTCCTACAAACTTCTTTCTAGTTTTCTATTATAACCAAACCACATCTAGTATTTGACATTTTGATTGTATAAATAAACAGTACCATATACATAAATAGTAACAGTAGTTTGAAAACACGCATTTATATTTTATTTTTCATGGGTATTACATTATCACCCCCTTTAAGAAATTCGGTCCTCCGAATTTAAATTACCTCAAGTCGTAAAAAGATGGGGATATCTAGAACGCATGTCGGCCTCGGCTTCCCATGTGGCTTCTTCGTGAGTTTGATTCCTCCACAAAACCTTGACGGATGGAATCTCCTTAGATCGGAGTTTCTTTACTTGACTATCGAGGATAGCTACCGGTATCTCCTCGTATGACAAATTTTCATCTACTAGGATAGAATCATTCTGAGAAGGGTGAAGTATGTGAGAAGGGTCATGAAGGTACTTCCTTAACATGGATACGTGAAAAACAGGGTGAATCCCTTCCAGATCCATAGGTAGGGCAAGCCGATAAGCCACTTTTCTCACTCGTTCTAGAATCTCATAAGGCCCGATGTATCTAGGACTCAACTTTCCTTTTCTTCCAAATCTCAACACACCTTTCATTGGAGAGACCTTAAGGAATACCATATCGCCGACTGAGAACTCCAAATCACGTCGTCTGTGGTCAGCGTATACCTTTTGTCTACTTTGAGCTGCTCGCATCCTATCTTGTATTGTCTTAACCTTGGTTAGGGCATCCTGGGCCAAGTCAGGTCCTAATGCTTTCGCTTCACCTACCTCGAACCAACCGATCGGAGATCTGCAACGTCTCCCATACAAGGCCTCAAAGGGTGCCATCCCAATAGTGGCCTGGTAGCTGTTGTTATATGCGAACTCTACAAGATACAGATGCTTTTCCCAGCTACCACTGAAATCTAGAATACAAGCTCGTAACATATCCTCTAGAGTCTGAATCGTTCGCTCTGACTGTCCGTCTGTCTGTGAGTGAAAAGCGGTACTAAGGTCCACTCGAGTACCTAATGCCTCCTGGCTTTAGATGCTCAGCCTTAACCTGTTGACAGGTTAAACAACGAGACACAAATTCTACTATGTCTTGTTTCATTCCTTTCCACCAGTAGATCTGTTTCAGATCCTGATACATCTTGGTGGCTCCTGGATGTACAGCATATGCAGCACGATGACCTTCTTCCATGATGTCTCGTCTAAGAGTTCTAACATGTGGTACACACAACCGTTGTTCAAAATGTAAGACTCCTGTATCGTCGAGTGTGAAACTATTCACTTCACCAATCTTCACCTTTTCCATAATTTGGACAAGCTCAGGATCCTCCATTTGAGATATCCGTATCTGGTCAACAAGGGAAGATCTAGCCCTGATATGGGCTAAGAATGATCCTGTCCTTGTAACCTCAAGAGTAGCACCTTTTGCTCTCAGCTCTTGTAGTTCTTGGATCAAGGGTCTTTTTGTTACTGCTATATGGGCCAGACTACCCATAGATTTTCGACTCAAGGCATCTGCTACCACGTTTGCTTTGCCTGGGTGGTAAAGAATATTGCAATCATAATCTTTTAGTAATTCTACCCATCTCCTCTGCCTCAAGTTTAAGTCCTTTTGGTCGAAAATATATTTTAGACTTTTATGGTCAGTGTAGATTTCGCAAGTTTCTCCGTATAGATAATGTCGCCATATCTTTAAAGCGAAAACTACTGCTGCCATTTCCAGATCGTGGGTGGGGTAATTTTGTTCATGTTTCTTAAGTTGTCTCGATGCATATGCCACTACCTGGCCATGCTGCATGAGAACACATCCCAACCCTACTCTTGATGCATCGCAGTATACTGTAAAACCTCCTGGTCCTGAGGGTAAGACCAATACAGGTGCGGAGATTAACCTTTTCTTGAGTTCTTGGAAGCTTTCTTCACAAGCGTCATCCCATTGGTACTTTACCCCTTTCCTAGTCAGTCGTGTGAGAGGGGCGGCTAACTGGGAAAAATTTTGGATGAAACGACGATAATATCCTGCCAATCCCAAGAAGCTGCGAATCTCCGTGACGGAGGTAGGTCTAGGCCACATTTTTACCGCTTCTACTTTGCTTGGGTCTGCTTGGATGCCATCTTTGGAGATCACATGTCCCAAGAAAGTTACACGATCAATCCAAAACTCGCATTTAGAGAATTTGGCGTACAATTGATGATCCCTCAATGTCTGCAACACAACACGAAGGTGTTGTTCGTGCTCTTCTGAAGTCTTTGAGTACACCAGAATGTCGTCTATAAAGACAATGACAAATTTGTCTAAAAAGGATTTAAAAATCCTATTCATTAAATCCATGAAAGCAGCTGGTGCATTCGTTAATCCAAATGACATCACCAAGAACTCGTAGTGCCCATATCTGGTACGGAAGGCTGTTTTAGACACATCCTCCTCCTTGATCTTGAGTTGGTGATAACCAGACCTCAAGTCAATCTTTGAAAAACACTTGGCTCCTTGAAGTTGATCGAAAAGGTCGTCGATGCGAGGCAACGGGTATTTATTTTTGATAGTTACCTTATTCAGTTGCCTGTAATCTATGCATAGTCTCATCGATCCGTCCTTCTTTTTCACGAACAGAACAGGAGCTCCCCAAGGTGAATAACTTGGCCTTATAAAGCCTTTGTCTAGCAAGTCCTGTAACTGAGTTTTTAACTCTTTTAATTCTGTTGGTGCCATTCTATAAGGGGGTATGGAGATTGGGCGAGTATCTGGTGCTAACTCTATCTGGAACTCAATCTCTCGATCTGGGGGTATACCTGGTAGATCATCTGGGAAGACATCTACAAACTCCTGGACTACTGGAACGTCTTCTACTTTTAGTTCTTCTTTCTTAATATCTTTAACGAATGCCAAGTATCCTTTACAGCCCTTTCGCAATAAACGTTGGGCATACATTAAAGATATAAGATTCCCAGAAATTTCACTCCGTTCACCATGAAATACGAAAGAAGGCTCCCCCGGAATATTAAATTTAACTATCTTATTATAGCAATCCAGGGTGGCATGACAAGATGCCAGCCAATCCATGCCCAAGATGACATCAAAGTCTGTCATATCTAACAGCATTAGGTCTACTGTTGTATTTATTTCTCCGACTCTTACCTTGCAAGCTCGATAGCCTCGTTCTATTAGTAAGGTGCCTCCAGTAGGCGTAGTTACTAAAAACGGACATTCTAATCTAACAACTTTTTGCTTAAAGTTCTTAGCAAAGAATGGTGACACATAGGAATGCGTAGAGGCAGAGTCAAACAAAACATGTGCAAAATTTGATTCAATCAGAAGAGTACCTGCTACCACCGTATTAGACGCCTGAGCATCTTGACGGGTTAAAGCGAATACTCGAGCGTTCCCTCGGCCTGCTGAAGCCTGCCCTCGACCACCTTGTCCTCTGCCAGCACCTCTTCCGATTCCATTGCCTCCTACAGTTACAGGGGATCTGTTGGCAACAGTAGCCTCTGATTGATTAGGGCGTACTGACCCTTGGTCAGATCTCGTGTAGAGTTGGGGGCAATCTCTTTTGATGTGGCCCTGTTGACCACATTGGTAACAGACCCTAGTGTTGTTGTTGACAAAACAAGCTCCGAAGTGATTTCTTTCACATTTAGAGCACCAGGGCCTTTGTTGACCCCCTGTACCACTTTGTTGACGCTGTGGTGCACTAGCAGTAGAGGCTGCACGTCCAGAACTCTCTCCGTGGTAGCGTGATTTCTCATCTTGCTTCCTCTTTCTTTTGTTATTCCATTTTTCTTTTTGCATATCTCTTTCTTCCATCATACGGGCGATGTCGACGGCTTCTGTGTAAAATGAAAAATCTCGTATTTTCGATCCCACCCTGTCAAATAAAGACTCTCGAAGGCCTTTAATAAATCGTCGGATCTTTTCTTTCTCAGTTAAGACCATGTGAGTAGCATATTCAGACAACTCTATAAACAGATTGTCGTATTCATCGACGGTTCGTGATCCTTGCCGGAGTGCCTCAAACTCATTCATCTTTGCTTCTCGTATACTTTCCGGAATAAATTGTTCTCGAAAAATTCTTTTAAAGTCATTCCATTTAATGGGTGGGGCATTTCTGGCCATGCCCTTCTTCCATGTTCGCCACCAGCGGTCGGCCTTACCTCTTAACTGAAAAGTAACAAAGGTTACTTTTCGAGGTTCAGGGCATTCTAACGTGTCAAGGATTTTCTCACAGTCATCTAGAAAACATTATATATAGAGTACTGTTAGACCAGCTTTTACATGAGGTGCCTCTCGATCGTATTTGTCAATACTATGATCAAATTAAACTCACAATACTGAAGTTGAAAGTTTTGACTCGTGGTATTTTCTATTGATATAATTATGGACATTGGGGATTCTTGATATATACAATTCCCTTCTACATTAAAATTCTATATCTTATTTTGTAATAGAAAAATCACAACAGTAAAAGACAAAAAAGTAACACTAGGTATGCATTTTATTTAGGAAAATGAAAAAGTTGGAAATGATAATTGGATAATTTTTTTCAAGTACATGTTAACAGATTGTTTGATAAAAATATAATATATATACAGTTTCCAGAAAAAAATCAAAAACATTAATAATAAGTTCCTAAAAATTATAGTCAAGTGTTGGTCAAAAATATAAAATACTATCGGCAAGTGTACTAAGTTAACAAGTAATATAGAAAATGAGTAGAGTGTCGATCCCACGAGAATTATAATAGTCAAGTACCAATTTATCTATTTCTACACTATCTAGACGATCGAATTTTAATGTGATTAAACTAAATTAGCCTAAATTAATTTTTTAAAATAAACTAAATTATTAATAATTAATGAAAAGTCACAAAATTAAACTAAGGAAAGTATGCAAATTATTAAAGCGTTAGGGATCTAATTTTACTAACCTATCAAACTATGAATGAGTTTCCATTTTAATCTAAGTCTTTAATTTCTATATTGATGGTATAATTCTCAATTTTAATTAAAACTCAATCCCTTGGCGAATCAATACTGCGAACCTAATCAAATTCTCTAATTCCTTAGACCAACCAAATTAGGCACAGGCAATAAGTATAAGTGAATTCCATCAAAACCACATAAGCAATCTATCTATTCCTAGATCAAATCTACTTATGGCAATTAATTCAATAGGCGTATTCAATACATGAATTTTTCAATTCTTTGTATGAACCCTAAATCAATTTTCAAATGATAAGTTTGAAAAAGCAGTAAGTACAGAAATAATCATTCAATAAGATAATTAAATAAACTCAGATTAATTAAAAACTTCATTCACAGTGTCCAAGAGAATCTACATCTTCCTCCTAACAAAAGAAATTTAGCTACTCATAATACATAAAATATTCATAATAACATAATTGATGAGTGTTTTCATCCAAACTAAGAAAGAGGACAACAAAATAACATAAAGATGATGAAGATGAATGAAGAATCAATCCAAAATCCCCAATTCCGTCTCCTTCTTTTCGTGTTGCGTGCGTCCTCCCTTCTTCAATCTTCCAAATCCTAATTTAAAAATAAAACATCCAATCAAAACATAGATAATAATAATAATAATAATAATAATAATAATAATAATAATAATAATAATAAATAAAGATTGTTTTTTTTTCTTCAAATCCTAATATTAATTTAAATTCTAAAGGAAGCTAACTAAAATAAATTATAATAAAAACTAATTTAAATATCCTAACTAATTTAAACTAAATAATCACAATAAATAATAAATCTCAAGATAAATTCTAAAGATATACTTATTCCTTATAAAATTAAACTAAACAAATAAAAAAACTAAATAAATCAAAAAAAGACTTAAAACTACTTATTTTACTCAATTTATAAATAAAAATAAAGGTTAAATAATTCTATAAAATAGAATTATCATCAAGTTTTTTTTTGGATAAATAATTACACTAATTTATGAGTGTTACTAATTTAAATTTAAATTGAGTAGAATCACAATAAATGATAAAATTCTTCTTATCAAATTTTAATGTAATTATATTTTTAAAGATTTAAATTTAAAATTTTTAATTAAATTAGAATAATTCTTAATTTACCTATTAGTAAACTATAGTCAACTTGCGTGGTCATGGGAAATAATAAAAAATAGGAGGCGTGGGGTTAAGCGTAAAGGTTAGTGAGCGTGGGATTAAGGCGTGTCTGGGAATGCCGAAGCCAACTCAAAAACCATAGATTGAGAAATAGATTCGTAGACTATATGAGATATCATCAGGGTTGACATCATCGACCTTTAGAAAATTCACACAAAATTTTAAAAATTGGCAATTAGCCAATTAGCATATAAAATAATAAAATATACAAAGTTTTAATAATTAAAAAAATAAAAAGTGAAGGGTGGTGTGTCAGACGGAGGGAAACGGACATTGTTAGAAGTGGGGGTGGGGGGAGTGGAAAGAAATTAGATTTGTTGCCATAAGTATTATGTTTGTTTACAAAAAGATTTTTAGATTTTAAAGTTAAGATTTAGATTTTAAATAATATTTTTAATTTTTTTTAAAAAAAGACAGTGAAATCTAAACTATTTAACTTGAAATTTAATGATTTTTACATAGATAAACACTATATTTGTTTTTAAAGACAAGTATTAGAAGAATTTTTATTTTTATTTATTTTTATTGTTAAAGAAACATAAAAAAGGCCACGTCACAACGCACCCCAGACAGAATTCCCATCAAGCCCAAACTCACAAGAAAGCTCATCCTCATCCTCTCTCTCTCTCTCTCTCTCTCTCTCTCTCTCTCTCTCTCTCTCTCTCTCATCAGACCAATGAGTGTGGGTGGGGGTCGCACCTAAGCTATTTCAAAAACCAACCTTCCCGTAATGGAAGTGGGACGAGGCTCTGCTTCAGGACGTTGTTTTCCTCAAGTGGAAACAGTACCAACGATGTGGGCCCTCTCTCTTTCATTCAATTATTCAAGCCCAGGCCCACCTCTCTCTCTCTCTCTCTCTCACACTAGGCCCACTTACTTTATTATTCTTAGCCTCTTGGCTTTGTGTCCAACCTAACATTTGTTATCCGATTAAAAAAAATAAAAAACAAAAATGAGAGAAACAGAATAAAAAAGAAAACTACCTAACTTTTGTTTGACTAATTTAGTAGTTGGAGGATACACCTAGAAGGGGTTTCTACAAGTTACAAGGCTGAAATTAACTAAAATGGATGATTTAGGTTGGGTTATTAGATCTCTGGGGTTCTATTAATTGGAGGGTCCTCTCTATTAATGATTATACAAGCCGACAACCATGATATATCATATCTTGTTTGTTTATTTAATTTCCCCTCTCAACTAAAATATCTCCCAGCACACACCTTCATTTAAGATCACACTTCCATGGCTTTTTTTTAACTCACTTGTTCCCTCCATATTCCCTTTATATCCAAACATTTAATCTTTTTTTCTCCTTGTCTGAGATGAAATTAAAAAAAATTCCATTAATTACTAAACACAATTACACCTTCGTCTCATATTTCAGTTAACCATCAAGTATATATTCTCACTAAAATATTGATCAATTATGCTGTATACTTTCATTCCTAGCTATCATTGATCGGAGGGTTCATTTGAAATATCTAAAATTTGATTTTTTGACAAAAAGATATGCCATGCTGTAATTTTAAAGGATGATTGTATTTACAGCTCGAGTGTTAATATTAATGTACAAGGAACAATGAGAGATTTTTTAAGAAAAATACAAAAATAATACACGAGAGAAAAAGGCAGGGGGCCTGGCAGCATATGTGCTTAAAATAAGTATCAAGCTTTGCGTAAGAATGGGCAAAAAGAACATATTCAAAGTGTAACATGCTCTTTCATTGACATTAGAGAATGGGAATATCAAGGATGTATCAGAAAATGTGATATGCATTCATGTGTTACTTCCCTTATATAGGAATAGCCATTTTCTGATCAATTATATATTACTTTACAGTTCTAGAAACCCAACCCAACCTACCAGGGAATCCTATGATATGATATCTCATTCTGTTTATATATTTTATGGTTCATCCAACATTTTCTTCTATTGTTTTTTTGGGCATTTCATCATTCATGAGACAACCACGAAATGTCATTCATTTCTGTATGCTCTTTAATAATGTGTGTGTGTGTGTGTGCGCGTGTATAACAGAAGTGTGGTAGAAAAAAATATGTGCAGTGGAATATAATTAGGCACAAAATTGACGCGAAAACTTGGATTTGGAAGTGGCAATCATGTTAGATTACGTTGACAAAACCCACTTTTATAATCTTATCATATTTTATCAAAAAGAAGGCTTATGATTCATGTGATTAATTAAGAGTTTGTACATCGCATAGAGTCAACCCCAGAATTTAAATTACATAATTGTTATCGTGGAAATGGGAAATTCCCTCTGCAAAAGATCTTACATCACCAGAACCAACCTACATGGCCATGACTCATCAGGTGGGCCATCCCAACCACGCCTATCGCAGCCAAAGAAACATCGGACGGTGGACATGGCGTCTTACGTTACTGTGATCAAATCCAGATTGTTGACTTCTCGTGGGCCCGCATGGATAAGATCATTATTGAAGATAAAAGAAGCCGTGAATCACGTGAATTTATATTATTCTGATAAATTAATATGTCATTTTTATTTTTGTTTTAACAATTAGTGTTAAAAATTTATTGAGTTTTGATTAATTTTATTTAAGTTGGATTAAACTACACAGAAGTAAAAAAAAATTAATGTTACTTTTTTTTTTTATTTACAAGAGTCCTATGAAAGTTTGTTTTTCAAAATTTCCTTGATATCTTTAATAATAAATCCTCTAAACGAGTGTTGAGGAACTCCATCTTTGTAAGAAGGTCAGTATAGTAATTAGATTATCTAAAGATGTGAATGATGTGATAACTCATGTTGTCTTTCAAAATCTTCTTGATATCTTCAATAATAATTCCCCTGAGCATGTGTAAAGGAACTCTCCTCTTTCAGTAAGGCGAAGTGCCATGAGAGAATCAATATTTGCATGAATAAACGAAGCATCAATCTCTCGAAGACTTTCTCATAAGTGACAAGGCTCTTGTCTTTTAATTAAGTAGTTAGAGATTTAATCTTTAATTCTTGTGAATGAAATAAATTTAGTTGACAGAAATTTATTCTTTGTTTTTAGTACCTCAAAAGATATTAGTATTTGTAATTGCTAAAAGATACTCTTTGCAAAAGTTTTAAAAAAAATCTCTCAAGCAATAAAAGAAAAAAAAAAGGCCATAACAAATAAAAGTAATTTAAACCAATGAAGGATAATTTTGATACGCGGTACAGGATAAAAAGTGAATTTTCTAATTAACTTTTATGGTATTTAATTCATTGAGATTGTTGATTTTTAAAACTAATAATTCAGATTTTATGATAATTTTTAAAAAAAATAAAAAAAAATAATTTAAAATTTAGACTATTAATTATAAAAATTAACAAAATACTTAATTTTTAAAGGATACAAAAGAATATACTTTCCTATACAGGATAGGGTGGAAGCAGCATGAATTCACTTGGTAATTGGCGTGTAAAGTACACGTGGAAATGGGAGAGAGGGTGGGTGGAATGCGTGGAGATATGATATATAATTATATAAGTAGGCCCCAACTATCTTCCCTTTGATCCCACTATTGCATTATATAATGGTGTCGATTACCTAGTAAATCATCGAAACATAGGGATGCACCGTTTTTATTCCTTTCACATCTCAAATTTATTATTTTTCATTCTTTGAAGTTAGGTGTCGTCGTTTTTATCTTGTAACGTTTCAGTTGTATGATAATTATACTGATTTGATCAAATTCATCCCATTGACTTGAACACAATTTTTTCTTTTTTCTTTTTTAACATAAAGTGACACAAGCAAATACTTAAAATATAAGTAAAATTTTAAAGTATTTATTATCAAAATTTTAAATTTGTAATTATCATGATACGATTGATTGAACAACTAAATTCATGCCAGGACTTTTACCAATTCCAAAAACTGAACTACTAAATCGAAGAAATGAAAACTCACAAAACCACCCAAGTTAATTCATCCATCATTTTCAATTAATTTGATTGAAGACTCATACTTCATTATATTTTTTTAATATATAAAAGTTTTAAACAAACCAAATTCATCAAACAAAATCGTAAAAGTACTAAAATCCAAACATGCATGTTCGTTTATATAATTTTATTTGGCCGTAGATTAGGGTCATGACTTGTGAGGACGCATGAAGATGTCCCTCGGCCCCAGATAAAACAAATCAACTTGTCCTACTTGAGTTATTGGCCGAATGAATTCGGTTTAAAATGGGCAAATGGTTTAGTAATATTCTAATTAATTAGTTTTAATGAGTTAAAAGATAGCCAAGTGAACCTATAGTGATAACTCTATTCATCAATCGCCTATTTGTGCTTCCTAGATTCTTTGTGCTGCGAAAGCAACAATTCAAAAACAAGTTCTCAACTGACCACCCATTTAGTAGGCAAACAAGGAACTACTAGGCCAACGTGATGAAGCCTTGAGCCCTAAACAAAATAGTTTAATAATATATAGCAATGTTAATCGTAGTGATATAGGCTCTCGCTCAAGTCCATAGAGTGGTCCCAATTTTGTCAATCCAATGGGCTGGAAACAGTGAACCACATGCTTCAATAAAAACTATGGTCCATTTACGCTGTCGACTTTTCTCCATAACAAATGTTACAAATAGTATGCCTATACACACAATTTTTCACTCTAAATTTACTTAAACCCAAGTCCATTTACACCCCTAGATTAAATAGTTCCCATGACTAATACACTTAATCCAACTCAAGGTACAACTCACTCGCTACATATACCCCACCTTTCAGCACAATTTTACACCCTAAATTTACTTAAACCCAAGTCCATTTACACCCCTAGATTAAATAGTTCCCATGACTAGTACACTTAATCAAACTCAAGGTACAACTCACTCGCTACAAATAGCCCACCTTTCAGCCTCTCCAGGTAATGTACAATATTTTTCAAACAATGATTTTTTTTTTTTACATTTTTCTTATTAATTACTAATTTAAATATCACCGTCAAATTTGTAACTTAAGTGACATGACATTAGGGTATTGTGAGTTGGGGGCCAAGATGTGAAACGTTGGCTAATTAAGGTCTAGTAGCAATTGTCTCAGAGTAATAAAAACCCAAGTAAAAGGCTAAGTCATAATTGAATTATAACTTTTGGGTTTTTGCTTTACTATAAGTTAAAAAAATAGAGTCGTGTCTTGATTAATAGTTATAGTTTTTGGTTTAGTGGTCAATGCTTAATCCCAACAATTGGTATTAAAGTCAAGGTTATGGGTCTGATTTCCAATGAAACAATTGCTGAATGAGAGATTGTTGGCCAATATATGATAACAATTATCTCATAGTGAAAGTTCAAATAAGAGATCAAGTCATAGTCAAGTCATGACTTTTAAGATTTGCTATATTATGAGTTAAGGAAATAGAATTGTACTTTAATTAATAGTAACAATTTTTGGCTTAGTAGTAAATATTTGATCTTCCCATTGTTGTTTAAAAGAAAAAAAAACAGAAACTCAAATATAAGTGCAAATGGGAGACATTTTCTCTTATTTGCATTGCTTGCAAGTCTCATCAATTAATTTTCGCTCCCACTAATTACTTGATATGATTATCTCAATAATCTCCAATTCATCAATTGGTGTCATTTATGGAGATTTTGAACTCATAACCACATGGTTAATAGAGGTTCATCAACATATGCATATTTATGTACTTTGGTAAAATTTTATTCACTCCCAACATCTATTAGTGATGTTAGGTGGTGATTAAGTTGTTTGAATAGGGAAACAACGAGCCCTCCCAAAAGGGGAAGAAGCCAGAATTGAAATCCACAGGACTGCTGGAATGCTGTGTGTGTTTGAAGTTATTGTTATTGTCAACTTTTGTTGTGAAAGTGAGAGGAGGAAGAATAAGGGATGAAAGGGGGACCATGAAGTGGGAGGGAGGAGCATCAAGACCAAAAGTTAATCTGGTGGAAAAGGTAGCACAATTTTGAAGCTAAGGGAACTTCTTCACATGGCCATGCATGGATGGGTGTGTTATCATAATTCAAATCCAATATGCCAGAACTTGTTCTCCTTTTGTATATAATTGCTGTGAAGATAACTCTATTTGTATCCTTGTTTCCGCATCCTTGTAAGTTATCATTGGGCTTCAACATTAATCTGATATGAAATGTGCATGGGTGGGTCCTACTCCTTCCACTTCCACCTGCTTCTCCACACACAAATTCATTCCCTCACTACACACTAATATCACACTCTTTAATTGCCCTCAACCCCCACCTTTAATCTCAGTATTATTTGTTGGATATGAGACAGTTGGGTAATAAAAATATTTGCCTCCTTTCCTCAACATTCTTTGCTTGGACACGAGACAGAGTGACAAACCAATAAGCATTATAGTGTGTCTCATATCTGGGTGTTGGCCAACTCATTTACACAATAATAGTGTTGATATGGAGTTGGCCCATTAATTGGCCAGCCAATCTAGCGTTGCAAATAAGGTGAGTGGGCCCAATCTTCAATAATCCATTTAAAAAAAAAAACTTTTAGCATGGTCTATCAAAATCCTAATAACTTAGATCAATTAGGATGAGTTGATCTTATTGAATTTTTAAACAATATTTTTTAAGGTTTAATACATAGATTTTTTAAAAATTAGTCTAATTTTTTAAACTTGTATAGTCTCAATACGTGGATTTTATAATTTAAAATGGCTGAAAAAATTAACCCATAAATTGACCCACCTCAACTCCATGTTCCTTGATATATTGTTAGGTTGGGCTAATATTTTCGACTTATAGTGTAAACATGGCTCACCCCAATTAAAATAATGTTTACTATTGGCTCTATAGAGCTTAAATTGGCTTGGTAATTTGGCCTATTTGGCAATATACATAATAATAAGGACGAGAAATATAATTATAATATTAACTTAAGAGTCATAACTCAAATGGTACACCTGTTTCCTATTCTCTTTTTCTTAAACCTTGTGCCTTCCTTGAAAAAAAAAAACATTGTATCACGTATGATCTCATATATAATTTTTTTTTGAAAAAAATGAAAATAATTTTTATTAAAAATGATATCAAGCTAGAATTATATAAAATAAGTAAGATCTAAAAATCATCAAATACATTTCAAGTCTAAACTTATGAGAGAAGATTCATGATTTAGGATAACTTACTCTAAAAATAAATACCAAAATATATATAAAAAGACTAAATAGAGATAATACACATCTGGATCTTAAATCAAGCAGACTAAAAAAGGGGATAACATACTCCTAAATTCTATATTAGAGTTAATCTTCTAATAATTTAAAAAAAAAAAACTGCCACCTTGCTACGTAATACTAGCAAGATCCGCAGGCGTCATAGAGCCATATATTCTCAGGGTAACATTAGTGGATCCCACAAATGTGCATCCTTCACCGGTCTGCCTGGTTTCAGCTCTTCTCTTATAAATCTAGCAGCTTTAATACTTTGAAGATCTAGACGTCTCTTCTTCAAATCAGTTCTCAGAAGCCCAGAACAGGAAGAAGGAAGAAGTGTGCATGTTAAGGCCCATAAACAGAAAGCCACCCACAACCTTGTGCCCCATAACCCGCAAATGTGCACCCTTCACAGATCTCATCTATAATTGAACAAACAGTTTATTTGACAACCAACTTGGGCACAACGCAAAGGGAGGACTTATTGATCCACAGTCCACACACCTTGTTTTTTTGGACAACCAGTCCACACAATTTGCGAGACCCACTGTATCTCCAACTTGAAATGCAAGCCTAGTATAGGCCCACTGAAACAAATATCAACAGAACCCACAACTTCAATTCAAGTAATACGTAAGCATCTTTCGGGCCATATTGGGCTTCATATGGGCCTTAATTCCTGGCCTTGATATTTCAATGACGACACGTAGATTGCACCGCAGGCACTCCATCTGATCTGGATATTATATCTCTGCAACCAGAAACTTACTGGCGCCATTTTGATATTTTTTGTTCTTTTCTTCTTCACAAATCACAGTAAAAGCAACAAATCGCAGTCTCCATCATTGGATCGTTGTGCTCAGATATTTCTACTGGCTCTTCGGTGCTAATTGCGAAACCCTCCTATTACCTCAATTTGGGTTCCGAGTCCAGAACTGGGAGCGCCTAACACTGAGAATGGACTCGATTGTTCATCTTGATACTCTACCACTGCCTGGTATTGGCTTCTCTTATAACCACCGTCGGCCCTGCGTCTTCCTTTTTTCTTTACGTAGTCCGAAGACTCACGGCGCCTCCTTCAGTAGTTGTCGGTACTTCCACAGTTTCCGTCCAGTTCTAAGGCTCCGGGGATCACCGGTGGCTCCCTCCAGCACCCTCATGACTAATTCTATAACAGTATGTTTAACTGTTATTTTTTGTTGCTTAAAATATACGCAATTCTTGTTGCCTCGTATTTCTGCCGCAGAAATGAGACGATTTATCGCTTTTCGCTTTGACTACTGTAACTGAAGTCAAAGATCTTTTTTCTTTTACTAGAAATAGAGACGCGAGTTATAATTATACTGCATAGATAAAGTAAGTGTAATTTGGCGAAAAAATGTTAGTTTAACTGCAAAGACGGCTCACTATAGCGTTGCGGGTTTCTCATTGATTTCCGTTTCCCGATCAGTTTGGTTCTTGAAATTGTGAAACTTGATCTTTAGCTTTTTAAAGACTTGGTTTAGCATTTTATAAAACCGTTTCGATCGTTATGGCATAAATCTTTTAATCGAAGAAATGATTATATTATTTCAGTAATATGTGGTTTGTAAAGAGTAGTTCAATAGACGGGGAGGGGGAGTAAAAATGACAAAAAGCTGGAACCGAGCAACGAAATTAACCATTCTCCCTGGGATTATTATAACTTATGGTTGAGAAAAACATTGAATGATTTCACATCCCAATACTTTTTTTTCCTTCTTTTTGAGATTCAAATCACACCCCAATCAGAATTAGAAATCTTTGAAAGCTATACTTGGGAATCAACTTTTTCACTACTGCAGTTGATAGCCCTATTTCACGTCTAGTTTGATGCTTCAACTTGAAGAGTGACAGAGAACAGGGCCAATTTGCTAGAAAACCTTTTATCTGGCAGTTTCAAATAGAGAAAAGCATCTTTTCTTGGGAGAAGGGTTAAGACCAAATTAATTTTTTCTGTTTTCCTGTGATGCCAGTGGTTCACTACTGTTACAATCTCAGTTATGAAAGTTGTATTCTATATATTAACTGAATATCGACATGGCATGTAGTCAAGGAGTGGCGTTTACACTGTTGGTGACTTTATGACAAGGAAGGAACACTTGCATGTAGTAAAGCCAACAACATCTGTGGAAGAGGGTAAATTTCATATGTTTTATTCCCACGATCTTCCTTTTTTTTTGGTTGGTTTTTTTTTTTTGGGGGGGGGGGGGGGGGGAGAAGGGGAATGGGAGGGGGTTGTAATTTACATTTCTAAGTTCTAACACGCTATCCACTTTGAAACAGCTCTGGAAAATCTTGTTGAACACAGAGTAACTGGTTTTCCCGTGATAGATGATGACTGGAAATTAGTGAGTCATCCTTACCCATTTTCGAGAATCACTTTAGATTCTGCTGAAGTAATCCATGGCTCTACTTCTGATGAAGAGAACTAGCTTCACTTTTTGTGTCAGAAGTTCCGAAGACATGAATATCCATTAAATATTTGGTAATTAAATCAATAAAATAAATGTTTCAAGTGTAATTAAAATTTGAAGCCATTTTTTACAAGTAATTAAGTTCCTTTATTTTTTTTTCTCTTTCTTAATTCCATTTCACTGTAATTATACCACCAGTCCTGTAAATTTCAACATTTCCAGATTTAAGAGTAAAACTATCATTTTTAATAGCGCTATCAGATATAGGTATTTTAGCTTTGGCTAAAGACCATTTAGAGGTTAATTCATTTATCTAAAATGAATCAAAGGATTCTTTATGAAGAAGCCTGGGCTTTTGTCTGATGAGCATGTTTATTGCTGTGCTTATCTAATAAAATTAAGAGCTATGCACTCTTATAAAATAGACTAGAATCAATTCTGCAGCATAACTTAGAAGCCATAAATTCTAACAAATATTGAATCTGATACATATAAACTTGAATGCATTCACTATCAATAATCATGTATGCTGTAGTTTCTTTCCATGCTTCATATATCCAAGCTTGTACGTAATTGGTTCAACAAAGTATTGCATGATTAGTTGTTATGAAATGCTTTCTGAAGGTTCTTTTATACTCTGCAGGTTGGTGTTGTTTCAGATTATGACTTGTTAGCATTGGACTCTATATCAGGTAAATTCATTCAGAAAAACAAGATCTGCTCCTTTATTGTCACTTGAAAGTTCACTTATAGTTTTATTCATAAAATGAAAAGTATGCAAAAATGAATTTTGGTATCTGTGCTGTTTATTTTTGTTTATAAGATGTTGGCCTATAGCTCAAATAATGTGTAATGCTTATTTCAGGCAATGGACGGATAGATAACAGCATCTTTCCCGAAGTCGACAGTACTTGGAAAGTATGTAAAGAGAAAATTATTAAAAAAAAAAAAATTCCTCCCTGTTGGTGGTTGATCTGTTGTTCCATTTTATATGTTGTGCAGTTTGATGAGAAGCCTGGGGACTTGTGATCCCCTGAAATAGACCTATGTCCCTGGCATTACTTATCAAAAATGAAACACAGCGTTCTTACGTGCTTCATAAACAATTTTAGATACTTAGTATTGCATTTGTCAACTATATCCCGTGGAGGTGTTAGTAAATCTTATGCCTGGTCTTCCTGTTTTTAGTGTTGCATATAATCTGTATATATCATTCTCTTTCACCTCCACTGCTGTCTAGTTGCTCATGCGGGTTAGAATTCCTAGTTCCTACTACATGTTGTCCTCGTTCTTGCCTTTTCTATTTGTTGATGCTGCCATGGGCAGGGACTTGTTTCTAATCTCTAGGGGGTGGAAAATGGGTAAATTTTGGTTGAGTCAATAGTAATTGGTGATGTATGACCTATATAACTTTTTTGTTTTTGGCTTATCAAATGACCCATGACTTTTTTTTGTTAGGGCTAGACCCAACCTACCACATGACCTTGTTTGGATAATCTTAGTATTTCTAAAATTCTTTGTGCTTACATATATATGTGTGTGCGCACGTGTAAGAGTATGTATGTATTATACTATAATGTATACATAGTGTGTGTGTGTATATATGAATTTGTGTGTATACGCACATGTATAAACATGTGCTGTGCATCTATATGTAAATGTGTTTTTACATGCGTGTGTGTATATATATATATATTTATATATTTACTTGTTATGTACACATGCATGTTTATTTTGTATGCATACATATATATGTATGTTTGTCTGCCTATCTGTGCTTGACCACTTTTGTGTGTGTATGTGTGCATCTGTAAAAGGTTCAATGTCTATATCTACCGTAAATGTCATAATGGCTTGCAGACTTTCAATGAGATTCAGAAACTTCTTAGTAAGACCAATGGGAAGGTGATTGGTGAATTAATGACCACTACCCCTATGGCTGTTCGGGAGACCACCAATCTTGAGGATGCTGCTAGGTTCTTTATCATTTTATTCCCGCTTTTAGTTTAACTTCTTTCTCCCTCTTCTCTTCACCTTCTATTTGCTTTCGTTACTCGGAGAGGACACTTTTGAAATGTTTATCTTCTCTCTTCAGGTTATTGCTGGAGACCAAATTTAGACGTCTTCCAGTTGTAGATGCTGAGGGTAAGCTGGTAAGGGATTCCTCCATTCATTCTGTTATTTTTCTTAATTTCTGGGTCTTCATGTTTATTTGGGTTTCTAAGGCCCCTTTCTTAATGATCTGAAGGTCGGGATTATCACAAGAGGAAATATTGTAAGAGCCGCACTTCAAATTAGACGAGCTAGCGAAAAGAGAGCATGACAAGATTTAGAAGATCATTCAAAAAAATTGTTGTACGATTGGTCAGTGAAACTAGCTTTGAATAGAATTAAAATTTTAGATTTTTGCATGTATACCAACAAAATTAGATCCTCTAATATTGGTGACATTATATTTTAACCGTTAGATCGTGCATAATGAATAGTATCTTACACAGTATATTTTAAAAGGTGACGTGAATGCATAAAATGTCATCTATTTTGCATGATTCAACTACCGAAATAAAATGCCATTAATATTGATATTAGAGGATTTAATTCATATTATAGTATCGTTTCACTATTACAAGAATGCTATTCATTTTTCGATTATTCAAGGGCCAAATATGCTTGTCAATCTCTACTTTATCAGAAACGCTGTTGCCACAGCTGCATATGACTCATTTATTGTCTCTGGGAAACGAAGACGACACTTATCACTCTATTTTTGACATGAAACTGAAAGGTCCTGGCGGAACAAAAATCTTTGCGATAAAATGTTGAAATGACGTGTTAATCTGCATCTTACCACACTCGACAAACCTGATTCGCACGCAAAATTCAACTGCCATTAATCTACGACGACCCATTTGTCCCTAAAACAATATCTTTAATCCCATAGTTGTTGAGCTGAAGCGTTGACTAGTTTTGGACCATTATTGCATATGACTCTCTACCAGTTGTGGAACTGATCGGCTGAAAAAAAGAAGCTCTGGTCTGGACCTGTTTTTGTTTCTTTCTTTTAAAGTTGAAATTAATTTTGATCACCGATTGGAGCATTGTCCCTTCTATCCCTATAATTCTGCAATCAAAGATCTTCTACCACATGTGACATATCTTTTCCCTGTATAAAAATCTCTCTCTTTTGGCTGATTTGGCCTCTTCAAGAATCTATTTCTTTAAGCTGGGAAGCTAACGTCTTTATAATCACACACTTACGTCTACTCCCTATACTATAATTGCTCAGATAAGAACAAGAACAGTAGGTAAACAAATAAAATAAAAATAATAAGTCTCCGCTAATCATGGATTAATCCTTGTCTAGGGCTGAAAGCTGAAAAGGGTCATTGATCGTTGTGAAACTGAAGTATGGGGTACAGCTCAGACACAAATCAGAAAACCGCTGCAAGATATTTATAAACTGAGGAGCTGTAATTTTGGGTTCACATGGATGGATACATCAAAAAGATGTTGTGTTTCTTTTTATTCTCTCGATACAAAAGGTGTGGTTGTATCTGAGATTTGAATTCCAATTAGAAAGCAAAGCAGGGCCGACAAAACCGATTAAAGGACCCCATCTTCCATCGTTATCAGAATACTCAGGCACTCTCACTGGTCCCCTTCACAACACAATCCTTAATCAGCAGAGAGTGCAGAACCAGAAAAACACCTAACTCTCAATCTTATCGCTTCTCTTTTAGTAGTTATGCCTTTAGTGGTTAGCATGGCACCTCCTCTTCTTTGCACCCAATTGTTGGGCATTGTAGGCCACTCCTGTCCCCTCCTCCTTCTCCTTCATTCTTTTCCCTACTTCCACTTCCCCCCTATCATCTCAAAATTTCTACTTTATCATTCATTAATTTCCACCCAGTTTGTCACTCAGAAAGACAAACACGCAGAAAAATTTACAAATGACAGTAACAGCAAAAATAAAGGAATAAAAGGTAAAAAGGTGAAGAACAAAAAGAGGCTAATTAATTACTAGTTAATTTACATTTAACATTTTTTACAACGCCAAAATTTCTTTGGAAAATCTAAATTTGAAAGGACTACCCATTGGAGAGGGATTGGGGAAAGATACAGTACACTAATCCACACCGAAAGGCCCCATCAGTCATTACTTAGCTTCCGCCGTGGATGTCAGCAGCCACCCTCTCTCACGCCGGAGAAGGACACAACACAACACAACGAGTTGTGCGGGAGATTTGGAGAGCAACGCCAACGCATCTTCTAATTCCTATCCCACTCGCAGTCTGAATCCTCAGGTTCGGGTATCTTATTAAGATCAACCCGCTCCACGAACTCCCCGGCGCCGGCGCCACGCGAGATGAGCTCGGGCGCCGCCGTGGAGTGGTGGTGATGATGGTGGAGAGCCGCCTGAAGCGCATCGACTCTCGCACCGACCTCCGTCGCTTTCTTCCTAATCGAAGCCGCCGACATGTCTCCTCCTCCGCCACCGCCGCCCCCCTCTAGAAGCTCCGGGAAGTTTAGCCGGGCGGATGGTCCTCTGAGGTAGAAAACCGCCGTGTCGTAAGCCCGCGCCGCCGCGACCGGCGTCGAATAGGAGCCGAGCCAAATCCTGGAGCGCTTATTGGGTTCTCGAATCTCAGCGACCCACTTGCCCCACTTCCTCATCCTTATCCCTTTGTATCTTCTCTCTCCTTCTGCCAACCCCCTCTTTCTCGAGGGTATCTCCCTCTCCGTTCCCCCTCCCACTTCACCGTCCATCTCTAAGAAAAAACTCAAAAGGACTCTATCTTTGGTTCTCTCTCTCTCTCTGCCAACATCAATCAAATTCAGAGAGAGAGAGAAAGAGACAGAATGTTGAACAGAGACGAGGAATTTAAGGAGTGGAAGCGACGGCAGAGGAAGAGGGACGATGGGTTTTGGAGAGAAAGTCGTGGGACACCGCCGCCGAGCTTGTCATCTGCTTTACTCTCCACGTCGGTTTCTTTTAAACCCCATTTTATTTTATACTCCAAACACACACACACCCCCCCCCCCCAAAAAAAAAAAATATATATATATAATAAAAAAGATAACCACAAATTGTAAATTACAATAAAACAGATTCACCGACAATATCACAGACACATACATAGTCTCTTTCTCTCTTTCTTTCTTTTTTTTTTTTTAATGTATTCTTATCCTATGCATATTTATTTATTTTTAATTCCTCTCACTTTCCTAATTCTATTATGGATTTTGAAAAACAGTCTGTATCACGTCCTTTTAACTAGGAAACTGCCTTATTTTTTAGCTAATGCAACATTATTTGTAGAGTATTTGTATTCATTCATGCTGCGTTGTTTGGATCTTCCTAACATTAACGATCATTTTATTTAAAAAAAAAAGTTATCATTCAATTTTTTAATATAAAAATAAAAATAAAAGAAAACTAATTATCGTTACTTTGATCAATCATATTAAAATAATTTATTTATACAATTATTTTCTAAACAAAAAGAAAATCTTATTTTTGTGTGGATTGTTTCGATAAAAAATAATAATAATTCTAGATTAACATATATTAAAGTTGTATTTTGTAATTTATTTTTTAATATAAAAATAAATGTCAATAATATTATTATATTATAGAAAATAATATAATAAAGTAGTAAAAAGTTATTTAACTGTTCTTTCTAATAATATATCTTATATAATCTATTTAATATCATAAGGTTTTGGAGAACCATGATTTTCTTTAAAGTCATATATATTAATATAATTAATTAAAAAATTTTCTTAAATAAATACTACAATATAATGTAACATCTGCTCTCTGGTGGTGAGCTAGCAATGGTGCAGGGTTGGTTGTTGTCTTGTTGCGGGTTAGTGTGAAATAGAATTCAAAGGCTAATGGGAAAATATTATTATTATTATTATTATTTTGTATATTTTAATTTCTTTTTCATAATTAGTTGAAGTTGTAATTTTAATAATTCTGAAGTGGGGAAGGGGGGTAGGTCGGTGGTCGGTGGATAGATACCGTTAGGAATTGACTTTCCCTCCACGCAATAACGATGGGGATGGAGGGGCAATTTTGTCCTTTCATCTGTGTTACTATTATTTATTTATTTTTTTGCATATTAGTACTTTGGTTGGGGGCATTTGCGAAATTTAGAAAAATATAATGCCCCATAAAGTAAAAAAGCAGGAGGCGCCACTAATCATTTTAAGGGACGGCTTAATTTTCCAACCTTTTATTTTTTATATTAATGAGTAAGATAATTATTATTAAGGGTAAATTTCATTGCTCTTAGTTGGCAATTGTCCACGTGTCACTTCATCACATCAGGACAAAAGAAACTACTTCATCCTCCAAAAAAAAAAAAAGAGATTTACGTGCGATTCCAATCTATGCTTGCCTCCAAATCCAAAATTATATATATTGGTTGCTCATGTCCATTTGTAATTTTCTTCCACCAAATTTATAACCAATATGGTATGTTCAATTAAAGAAAAAAATTTACTAAATAAAAAAGCTTTATTTGAAAGCATAACTGAAATGATAATAGAGGCAAGAGGCTGAGAAGGAATTAAATATATAATTACGACATAGTTAACGATAATTCTAAAAACAATATTGCATAAGAGCTCAGGAATTAATACATAGTTTTAAAATAAGCCCATGCTAGAAGCTCTTTTTGTTGTTTCCAAATTCCAATTCCTTTGCTGTATATATTGTTGAGATTTTTTAATATTTCCATGGCGAACACAATAATGTTTACTATCCTCGTCGAGGCTACTTTTGATAACACAGCCAATACTAAGAGAGAAAAGGGTTAACTTTCCTTCGCCTTTTTGCGTTGCTATATAAAATTAAAATATATGTAAAAGGAAGCTTGTAGCTTTGGGGATTTTGGTTGTAACGCTTTAAGCCAAGCTTTGTGTACATAACACGATATTATATAAAACTGGCAACATTAGAATCAATCATTGAATTGGGAATCATTGAGTAAGGTGCTATGCTTATAAGACTTGCAAGAAACTCTCCACCAAAAGAATTTAAAATACAAAAAAAGAAAAGAAAAGAAGAGTACATGAGAGTTTCTTTTTGTGAAAAATGTGTTACAAATGTTATAAACTCGTTTTAAACGAAATCAGATCATCTTCTTACTTTTAAAAGATAAGTAAAATGTTTGTCTCGTTAGATCTACAATTCAACTATTGTAGGTGAGACTAGCTTTTTTTTTTTCCTTTTTCTATAACATTTGCTTGTCTCTCAATAACTGTTGGATCCAACGGCTATAAAGAGATAAGCATTTTGCTTGTTTTTCAAAGACAAACAGAGAACGAATCCTCTGTTTAGTTCATCTGAGCTGTTAGTTTTCACAATCAATAACAATTTTAGGATGTTGATTTCATTTTTTTTAAAAAAATAACCATGAAATCTAAATCATTAAGGTATGTTTGATTTAGGCATTTTCTATTTTTATTTTGGCTGAAAATAAAAAATGGGCTTAAAAATGTATTTGATTGAGTTTAATAAAAATATTTTTTTGAAAATATTTCTTAAAATAGGCTCAAATTTGAAAACATTAAAAAGATGTTTTCAGTGTTTCAGAAAATACATTTCATGAAATGAAAACCAAAAGAGAAAATAAGAAATATTTTTACAAACCAAACAAACCCTAACATGTATGTTTTGGGTATTTCCTATTTTTTTCACTAAAAATGAAAAATAGGCTTAAAAATGTGTTTGGTTGAATTAATTGAAAATGTTTTCTTAAAAATATTTTTTAAAATATACCCAAATATAAAAATATCAAAAATATATTTTTAATATTTCATAAAATGTATTTCAAAAAAGAAGACTAAAAATAAAAATAAAAAATATTTTCATAAATTAAATAGATCTAATTTTCATAACTAATAATTTAAATGAACCAAACAAGATTAGAGGTTTAAAAGTCAACAGAAAATTCATTCTCCTTTCAAACAACATTGTTGCTTTCTCTTCACAAGGACGCTTTTCTTTTCGAGAATCTTAGAGGTTTTGGATTCAAATAATAATAGAAATAATAAGGTGATTTGCCCGGAAAATATGAGGTCACAGACGCGTATATGGGATATCATCTGGCAGTAGTTATCTAGTGGCGGCGAATTTTGACTTGTTCCATCCATGGCTTACAAGAAAGATAGACAATAATGCATGCACTTACTAGGGCACATGGAGTCCAAAGTCAGAGAGAAAAAGGAATCAGAAAGAAGTTTATTATGCAGATGTGAGAAATTTGGACACTTACAAATAGAGAGATTATGAGCCACAGTGATGTTTCAAATATTAATTGTACAATTGGGTCGGGTATGGAGGGTTAGAGAGTCGAAACCAATCGACGATATCTACAAGTATTAAGTATTGTTTAGTTGGAGGGGAATAGAAATGAGGTGAGGGGGAGAAGAGAGATTTTTTTAAATTGATTTTATTTGTTTCAATTAGTTAGAGGGAAGAGGGAGAAAAAATGTAAGTAAAAAATTCTTTCATTCGAAAGTGAAGAGATTTAAAGGGAAGGAAAATTATAACAATTTAAAAAACATAAGTGACCTCAACAATTTTTCTTAATGTCAAGATAGCCACCTAACTTACTTTATTTTACTTTTTAAATAATATATTATTAACATATTTGGACTATAAAAAAGTTGTTGTTGTTATTATTACTATTAGGCAAAAATATACTTTACGTCCCTAACGTTTACCTCAATTTTTATTTATGCTCTTCAACTTTTTTTTGGTCAGATATGTCATACTCCTGCATGTTTCAAATTTTATCAGATATGTCCCTTTTTTGTAACTTCGTCAGTTAACTTAACAGAAATGCTGACTGGACAGCCACATGACAGTCACGTAGACTCCCTAAAAAATTTTTTTTAAAAAGAAAAGTTTCAGTTTATTCATTTAGGTTCTTGGTCAAAATTTTTTTTGTCTAATTTTTTATATAAACTCGTCTTCTACTTCATCTAGGTCCCTAGTTTAACAATATTTTTTTTCGGCAAAATCATCCCCCTACAAACTTTTCAGTTTGTTCATTTAAGTCCATGTTCTTCACTTTCATACTTTTTCTCACAGTTTGGTCTTTCAAATCAGTTCATAATTTCAGTTTTAGTCATAATATGATTCAATATATTATTTCTACCCAAGAACAATACAAGAAATAAATTAAAATTCAAAGTTTCAAAGGTTGCATATCTCTTCCTCTCCTGAAAGGTAAGCTTTGAAACTTAAATTTTAATTCATTTCTTGTATTGTTTTTGGGTAGAAATAATAAATTAAACATATTATAACTAAATAATAAAGGATAACCAAAAAAATAATCATATTAAAAATAAACTGAGTAAATTAATAAGTTAGTTAAGTTTTACTTAATTATTTTTTTGTTTCTTCTAACAATAAAATTATTTAGCTTTTTTTCTTATTATGGTAATAATAAAATTAAAATTTTATATGATTTTTAAAACACATTATATATTTGATATGCTTTTTAAATGAATTAAATTGAAGCTGCTAAAATATTATATTATTTCATCATAACAAATGAGTTAACTTATTTAAATATAAGTAATAGCAAATTTATCATGTTCTGTTGGTCATACAATTAGAGAACTATAATAGTCATTTTGTTTTATTTTTCCTCCCCTCCTATTACAAACCAAACAAAAGAATGTTTATTTTCTCTCTCCTCCCCTCCCCCCAAACTAAACCAAATAAAGAAATTTTATTTTTCCTCTCATTTCCTCCCTTCTTTTCCCCTCTATTAAAATCTCTCCCCCTCCGTTGAACCAAACACTCCCTAATTAAGGGACAGAATTTTTTGCTTGGATACTTAGAGAGAAATTACGAGTGTGAGTGATCATTCAAATATTACTTGTACAATTTCCACACAAAAAAAGAAAAAAGATTACTTGTACAATTGGGTAAGGAGGGTTAATTAGATAGTTAAGACTAATCAGTGAGATTTAAAAGTAATGCAAATAGAGGAAAAAATTTCTTGTTTGGTACATCGAAAAAGATAAACTATGAGTGTCAGTTATGATTCAAAGATTACTTGTACAATTCTTATCAAAAATAGGATTACTTGTACAATAAGAATAGATTTAGTGTTTGTCTTATAAAGACAAGCACTGTGCTTATCTTTATTTATACCGTTAGATTTCAGATCTAACAATATAAATTTTAATGTCTTTTTTTTAAAAAAAATATATCAAAACTACTATTTGAAATCTTGACTATTAGATTTGAAATCCAACGATTTAAATAAAGACAAGCATGGTGCAGATTCATTTTCCAATTGGATAAGGAGGGTTAATTAGAGAGTCAAGATCAATAGGTAAGATTTACAAGTAATGCAAAGAGGGTAGAATTTCTTGTTTGTGCTTCTAATGCTTAAGTTAATAGTAAGTAAAGTGAAAGGAAAATATTATAGTTTGGAGAACATGTTACTTGTTGAGATCGAAGTGTAGACTATTTATAATAGACTAATATAAAAAATTATAATAGACTAATATAAAATGTATTTGATTGTTAGACATGTGCTTTGCTGGTGGGCACCGTTTGATTAATTAATGGCTTGCAGATTGACAACCTTGGAGGGACAAATTCAGTCGAGGTTTGTATTTGTAAGAAACTAAGCGTTTTAGTTGCAGATTGACAGTCTTGGATGGAAGCTAAGGAACTTCCTTAGTCCCAAGGCTAAGGGGGAGGGGGGGGGGGGGGAATCTCATTCCATTTTGGTTGTTCTTAGAAAGGTGTTGTTTGGATATCTAGAATATTTTGTTGGTTGGTATTATACTTGCACATAATGAATTTAGGTTTGATCAAATGTAGGTTACAATTAGACCTAACAAAATATGATTTATCAATTTATCTATTTTTTGTATTGAAAATTAGAAAAAAAAAAGAAGAACATATTAATTTAATATGTACAAATAAATAAGACAACTTTTTTACGAAGGCTCAAAATTAATGCAAAGTGATATATTTATAAACTTTTTTTTTATGATTAATCTGTTCTACTATGCAATGAACAGCATTTCAACTAGAAAAATTTAGATGTGTCAAAGAATATTGCCATGAAAGTGAAGATTTTTTTTTTGGTTTCTCTTAGATATTTTTTTATTGAAGACAATTCTACTTAAGACATTATTAAATATTAAATATAAATATTTCTTTCAATAAAAATTTGAATAAATTCATCACTTTATGAAAAATTAATTTTGATATAATTAGAAAAAAAAATGTTATACGTTCGAAAGTTATGAAAAGATACATGTTGATTATATAGGACAAGTGTGATATGGTGGCCAACGTTCAATGATTTAAACAGAGAAATATCCATGTTAAATATATGATGTATACATCAATAATTACACTATGACTAATAATTTAAGCTTTTAACCCTACAATGGAAGATTATATCAGGATAGGTGGAATTTTAGTTATTTGTCGGATAATTGGATAAAGATGAGGGGAAGGTAAATGTAGAAGTTGAATGATTGGAGGAAAAGTCAAAGGTGGATGAAAAATGGAAGAGGGGAAGTTAATGAACTTTTATTGTGGTTGACCTTTTCGTTGTTTGTTTGTAAAGAGTAAGACTATCCTATTCCTATTCCTATCCTCAACATTGGCAGCTTACTACTATTTTGATGTTTTTGTGACGTAGGTTTCTCTTTCCATGCGATGTTGTGTAAAGAGTAAAACAATGCAGCTAGTTTCTAAATGATTCTAATGCAGCTTTTTTGCTCCCGTTCACTTCAGCCCAAAGTGCCAAGAATTTTCAAATAAAAAAAAAAGTTAAAAAGATTGTACAATTGATTAATTTAACTAAAAAAGTTAACAATAGATTTTTAAAAGTTTTAATTTTTAGAGTATAATTTATTTATTTTTTAATTTAAAATTCCTACACTACTTGTTTAGGTAGATAAAAAAGCTGAACTAATAAAAAAATAAATTAAATTTATTATCTTAAGGGGTCTTTTTGTTGCAAAAATGCTAAAAAAATAGTTATTATTTGCTATTTAAAATGAAAAGTCTAATATATATATATATATATATATTACTTAATTCACACTGCATAGATAAGTGGAGTGGTATTAGAGTTTTAAATGAGAAAAAAATTAGTGAAAAAACTACGTTATACAAAATTGAAAGATTAAATGAGTCTATTGTCAACTTTTAAAATTAAAAGATAAATTGCACAACCCAAAATTTGAAAATTTTGAAAAAAAAAATCTTTGCATTTAAACATTTCTTTTGGTGATCAAAATTCTGATATTAACTCAGGAAGGGGAAAAAAGAAAACAGAAAGCAAAGCACAATAGAATAAAACAGAGAACTAAGTGACCTTAAATAGCTACGGGTGTGTTTAAAAGTCCAGTGGGCAAACGTGGATTGGGTAAAATAGGTTGAATTGAATGTAATTAGAAAAAACTAAGTTTGGATGAACATGATTTATGTTTATGAGACATTTAGGCAAACGAAGTTTGGAGCTGACAAATGTGGTTTGATGCAGAACATGATATTTAGATGTTGATGTGCAAACATGGTTTGAGATGTGTAATTACCAGAAATAACATAATTTTTTTTTATGTAACATTATTATTTATTGTTATTTATTTAAAGCTAACTTAGTGAATTATATCGATGTTTTAATAATTGCACTAATTTTTTATTAATAATTGACTAATTTAAAGTATTAATAAATTGGTGAATTATAATTAAAGTGCTAATAAATTGCTAGATGAAAACTAAATTATTGACTAAATATTTTCAGGAATATTTCTCAAGGCAAAAAGAAATTGTAAAATCTCAAAGAGTAAACCTTTATCTTTTTTAAGAATCTTTGTAAAAGCTTTTGAACTGCAAGAGAAATTTTTTGTGAAACATTTTTGCTAAGTTGGAAATAGGTATTGATCCTTAGAAGATGAAAAACTTTTGAAAAATCTTAATCAAGAGTCATCAGTCGACTGATGCACTTGTAACAGTCAACTGATCACTCTCTTGTTGAATTTCAGCTAAGGATTAATATTCTATCAGTCGATTAATTGGATTCAAATAGTCGATTGATTAGTCTCTGTCTCAAATTCAAAAAGACTTCCAATAACCATCAGTCGATCGATTCAACTGAATCGGTCGGCTAATCAAATCTAGAAGAATTTCAACCATTGAGACAGAGAATTATCAGTCAACTGTCATGGCTCTATTAGTCGACTGCCGGCATGATGACATCAGTTTCAACATCTATTTTCTAAAAATTTTAGCTGATATCATCATGGATCCTCTTCCAACGGATCTCTAACTCTTTGGCTTATATATATTGACTTCATAGGCTGTCAAATCAAGATGACATTATTCCATTTGACTCTGAATTTTGTGAAATCAATCTCTTGCCAATCATTTGATTTTAATAAGCTTATTATTTGTAAATCTACTTTGTTTTAGATAGTACCGAAAAAAAAATCATGGCCCACGGGCCAGATCAGGAACACCTATAAATGGGCGATCCTGGACTGACCAATTTAGCCCCGTTTAAAAACGAGCCTAAATAGGCTTTTCCTTTTTTTTAAAAAAAAAGTTTTGTTTTTTAAAAAATACATTATTTAGTATAAAATAATCCCTCTTTATCACATTTCTATATTTTATAACATTATATTCAATAAATATAGTAAATTTGAATACAAAAATTTTTGTAATTTTTAAAAATAAATATAAATTTTGTAAATTTAAATATAATATAGTTAATTTCGAAAGAAAATATAAAAAATTAAAGTTATTAGTTATTTCAAAATATTAAAGATGTAATGTTTTACATTGATAAATACTATTTTAATAAAAAAATTAACAATTTTTTTACTAAAAAAATTATTAAATTTTTTACTAAAAAATTAAATTAAATTATTTAATGTTTAAAGAAAAAAGTGTGGCCCGCAGGCCCTATGTGGGCGGGCTTGGTCTTTTTAAAAAGACCCAGCTCGTTTAGGCCCGTTTAATTCTTGGCCTGTGACAGGTCGGTCCGGACCGATTTATTTAACAGTACTAGTTTTAGAGAGTTGTTTCTGTTTATCTCAATCTTTCAATTATATTAATCAAGTAAGGGTTCCTTGAGGTTGTAGTTGAGAGTAATCATTATGTGAGGGGGAGAGACACCCTTGGGAAACAAAGTTTCCTGTTGTAGTGGCTCACAAGTACCTATCTTTCACAAACTTATGGTTATTAGTTAAACACTCAAAAAGTTGTCTTGAGGACTGGATGTAGGCTTGATTTAAACTAAATCAGTATAAATACTTGTGTTAAATTTTCTTTCTCTCATCTCTTTAATTGTTTATTACTTTATTTTTTATCGTTTGCACTCTCACTTATTCATCTTGTCTTTTCTATGTTATTTTACTGTTAGAAATATTTGACTTTGGTTTCAAAACCTCTTGAACTTTCAACAAGTTTTTAAGATAATTTTTATAAATTTAATTCACCCCCTCTTGGGAATTAGCCATTTCTATCAATTGGTATCAGAGTTTGGGCTCTTGATCAAAGACTTAACAGTGTAAGAGTTGAATTATGGCTGGTCTTGGTGATTGCATTTTGCCTGAAGGAAATTCCTGTACTATACCCTCTGGTTTCAATGGCAATCATTATACTTATTGGAAGTCCAAGATGACATTATTTTTTGATGCCGTAGACCTAGACTTATGAGATATTGTGAAAAATAATCCCTATATACCTATGAAGGTAATTGGTGAGAAAAATGTTCCAATACCCAAAAGTGATTGGGATGAAGCTGAAAAGAAACTTGTGCATTTAAATGCTAAAGCCAAAATGATTACTGTTTGTGGTTTAAGTCAATATGAGTACTTTAGAGTTTCTAGTTGTGCAAATGCTAAAGAGATGTGGGATACTCTTGAAATTACACATAAAAGAACTCTAGGAGTCAAAGAATAAAAAATAAGCACTATCACCAATGAATATGAAAATTTCAAAATGAAAGTAGTGAGAAAATTAGTGAAATGCAATTGAGATTTATTCATATTATTAATCACTTAAGAGCTCTTGGTGTGACTTATGCAGAAAAATCTCAAACCACCAAGATCCTAAGGTGTCTCACTTCAGAATGGGAAGCAAAGAGGATTGCCATCATGGAGGTTAGAAAATAATCCATGAGCTCTCTCACAGCTCTATTTGGAAACCTCCGAAACTATGAATCTCAAATTTTGGAAATGAGACAAGAGGAAGAAATCAAGAAAAAGAAAATTATCTCTTTAAAGTCAACCTCTTCCAAGAAAGTAGAAGCTAACAGTGATGAGGATGAAATGGAAATTGATATCAATGATGAAGATCTTGGCCTCTTTGTCAAAAAGTTCAACAAATTTCTGAGAAACAAGAATACTAAAAGATGGAGAAAAGATAGAGAAAATAACAAGGAAGGTCCTATTTGTTATAAATGTAAAAGATTGGACACATCAACTGAGATTGCCCACAATATATCAAGAAGCAAGAAGTAAAGAAAAACCATGACAAAGACAAAAAGAAAGCCTATGTCTCTTCAATTTGGGGAGAAAATGAATCCGATGAAGAAAAGAATGAAGAAGCAAATCTTTGTCTTATGGGAAGAGACAATGAAGAGGTAACACTTCTTGAACCTTCACATTCATTGGATGAATTACAAGAAGCTTTTGAAGAATTATACAATGAATCTTTGAAATTTGCAAAAAGGCTGAATATTTCAAAGCAAAAGATTTCCTTACTTGAGAGTGAAATTTTAAATTTGAAAAATGATCTTACCATATTCAAGGAAGAAAATCTAGTTTTTGAAAAACAAAACTCCCTTTTACTAGATGAAAATGCAAGTTTGAAATCATTGTCTACTTCTCTAAAAGAAGTTTATTTTTGTTGTAAATGTATTGATCTTGAAAAACAAATTGAGGATTTAAAATCTACCCTTGAAAAATTTACTCAAGAAAGAGACAATTTGAACATATTGCTTGGTAATAAAAAATGTGTCTTTGACAAAGCTGGATTGGGATATAAACCCAAAGCTAGTTAAAAATATTATAAGAATTTCTTTGTATATGCAACTATGTTAATTAATCCCTTTACTACTTGTTTTCTTTGTGGATTGAAAGGACAAAACTCCTACACTTGCTGGTATAAAAAAAATACTCCAAATGGCAACAAAAAGAAGCGGGTACCAAAAGGAACCTCTAACAAAGAGGACTCAAATAAGTTTGGGTACCTAAAGTGAAGTTTTAAATTTGTGCTGTAGATATGCTTCTAAGCTATGAGTGAGAAATGGTATTTGGATAATGGTTGCTCCAAACACATGACCGATGATTAATCCAAATTCATCTCCTTAGCTCCAAAAGGAGGCAAAGTGACATTTGGAGGTAATGACAAAGGATTAATCAAGGGTATAAGTAAAGTTGGTAAGAACTTCTCAACTTTTATTGAAAATGTTTTGTTTATTGAAGGCCTTAATCATAATTTGCTTAGTATTAGTCAATTATGTGACAAAGACAATAGAGTTATTTTTTATTCAACTTGTTGCATAGTTGAAAACATTAATGATAAGCAAATTAAGCTTATTGGCTAAAGGATCAATAATATTTATGTTATAAATTTTGATAAAGATCCCTCTATAGACTCTACTTGTTTAATTAGTGTTAGTGATGAAAGTTGGCTTTGGCATAGGAGATTAACTCATGCTAGCATGAGTCTTTTAGAAAAACTAGTTTCAAAAGAACTTGTAATTGGCTTATCCAAAATCAAATTTGAAAATGATAATCTTGATGATGCTTGTCAAATGGTAAAACAAGTTAAAAGTTATTTCAAGACTAAAAATATTGTTTCAACAATTGAACCTTTGCAACTACTCCTTATGGACCTTATTGGACCATCTAGAACAAAGAGCCTTGGAGGTAACTCTTATGTACTAGTTGTTATGGATGATTACTTCAGGTTCACATAGACTCTCTTCTTAGCTCATAAGGATCAAGCCTTTAAATCTTTTTTAAAACTTGCAAAATTTGTTCAAAATGAATAAGGCTTGATCATTGTGAGAATTAGAAGTGACCATGTGTCACGACCTGTTACCTGGGCACATGACCAGCATAATGATAAATCTCCCATCACTGTAAACCTTTCCAGAAATTTTACCCACGAGTTAAATTATTAGTAATTATCTCCGTGTTATCAAAATAATCATTCTTTATCAAATAATTACGAAAAAATATATCAAATTTCCTTATTTGAAATACACAGAGATGACTTGCATATAATAATAGATCTTCATTATGAAATACAATATTATACTGAAATACAAGCCAAATATGTCAAACCTCTGACCTAGATATCCTAGACGATTACAAAGCAACATAATCTACAACAAAAAGGGGCCTACCAAATAGCGGGAAGGTGCGAAATGATCTACTCTTCTAGCGGATATTTTTTGATGGCAACTTGATCTGAACAAAAACATTTCACAGAGAGTGTAAGCTTCAAAACTCAGTGAGTGAATCAGCCTTGCATTAATAAAATTCAAATACATCATCAATCATGCTAGTATACCCAAAGGCTCAAAATCAACCAATAAATATAGTTAGAAATTACATACTAGAAGATATAAAGTCATCAAATTCATCCAACGGTATTAGTACTCATCAATGACAATATATCTCGGAGAACGCACATAGACTGACTCACCAAATTTGTTTATTTCTGTGATGATGCACTCATCATCTCAGCTAGGGCGCCTTACGGATCTGTTATCGACCCGGGCTATATCCTTATTGAGGGAATTATTGTCTTCACAGTCGTTGGTCAAAACACCCTTTAAACGGGATTTTTCGCCTTACCGTGAGAGGGAGTACTATCCTACTCAATCACAATCAATAGTATAATATTTCATATGATAATCAGAAGTACAATGTAATATTCATTCATATAACATGTATCGTATATAATTATATTACAAGTTTATAAATCATAAATTAAGATAACAATTAAGTAGTCTTTAGAAAGATTTAAATTTCATATCACCCTGAAATACTTATTTCGTGTTATCTATACTTCTAGATTAATTTGAATTATCTCCCTAGATTCGCCACTCCAAATCCAATTTACCCCTATGAATCTTGGGAGTATCCTACGACATACTTTTTATTACCAATGATGCTAAAAACCTATTAAAACAGGGTTGTTTCACTTACCTAGATTCCGTACGAGTATCACTTGTCTAAGTCGTTACAGGCAAGAGTACACAGATGAGTTTCAGTATTTCGTTACGGAGATTTTCATGAAAGATTAGAGAAAACAAGTTAGAGTTGTTTTCATATAGATACTGTTTATAAGTACGGTCACTATTTATACATATGGTTACTATTCATATGTACGGGTACTATTCATACATATAGTTATTGTTCATACTAAAAATAGTGAATACAATTTGTAAAAGAGTATAGCAGGTAAGTTCTCAGGAAAGAGCGAAGGGTCGCAATGAACACACTTAAGTACCAGGTCTTTCCTTAGCCAGAACTTTCCTAGATATGTATTCTTCACAATTTATATTCTATTTTGGTAATCAAATAATCAAAATAACATATAAGTAGTTAAGGACAGTTTTTTTGTTGTGGAGGATTAGCAAAAACTACAACTACAGAGCATACTTAAGAATATAACTTCTAAAATTTGAAAGACATAAAAAGGGTATAGTATCCTCACCTCGGATCTAAGCTAAAAAAAGGCCCAAAATCTTAGAGACCTAGCGTCGGAGCAAGAGAAACTTGAGGAGAGGGAATAAGAGAAGTTGAAGGTGTGAGTTTAGAAGTGAAATATAGAGGGACCTATTTATAAAAAAAGTCAAGGGTACTATTTAATACTATGCACTAATAAAATATTCAATTTACTATTTATAAAATGACATTTTCAATAAAATAATTCAATTTATTGTGTGTTTTAATAACTTAGCTTACTGTACAAATCACAAAAAGACAAAGCAGCTGAATTATTGGTTACTATTGGGAACTTAAAGGGAAAACTATCCTTTCACCCTAAACCTTTAAGTTTCTTTTCAATTCAGTCCTTTCATTTTAGTCCCTGAGGATATTTTCTCACATAAAACGTCATTTTTTTCCTACGAACTTCTTTCTAGTTTTCTTTTATGACCAAACCACATCTAGTACTCAACATTTCAATTGTATATATGAATAGTACCGTATACTAGAATAATAACTGTAGTTTGCAAACATACATTTATATTTTATTTTTCACAGGTATTACACCATGGTAGAGAATTTGACAATTATGAATTCATAAAATTTTGTGATGAAAATAAAATTAAGCATAACTTCTCATCTCCCATAACCCCTCAACAAAATGGTGTTGTTAAGAGGAAAAATAAAACTCTAGAAGAGATGGCAAGAACAATGATCAATGAAGGAAAACTTCCTCAATATTTTTAGACGAATACGATTGATATCGCTTGTTACATAATGAATAGAACCTTAATTAGGTTAATTTTAAACAAATCCCTATATGAGCTATATAGAGGAAGAAATCCCAATATCTTTTATCTCCTTGTATTTAGTTGTAAATATTTTGTCTTGAATAATGGAAAAGAAAATTTGATGCCAAAACCGATTAAGCTATTTTTATTGGATACTCTAATATTAATAAAGCATATAAAGTCCAAAGTCTATAACAAAGAACTCTTACTGTTGAAAAAACTATTCATGTTGCTTTCAAAGAATCAAAATCCTCTCTTAAGGATAGTGATGATCAAAATGGAGTGCTATATTTCTTCAATGATCTATCTTTAAATGATGAAGTAGATAAAGAACAAGAAGTTGCTCCAAAGGAAGATAATGATTGTGAAGAGAATGCCAACTTACCACAAGAAGAAAAAAATCCTCAAGAAGAAGTGAAACCTCAAGAGGAAGAGCCACAAAGTAACAATGATGAATTTTCAAAGGATTAGAGGTATGTAAAAATTCATCCTAAGAAACTCATCATTGGAGATACGTCTCAAAGGGTAACAACTCGAAACTCTATTAGAAATATTTGTAACCACTTAGCCTACATTTCACAAGTTGAACCAAAAAATATTGATGATGCAATTATTGATGAAAATTAGGTCTTAGCCATACAAGAAAAACTAAATCAATTTGAAAGAAGCCAAGTTTGGGATTTAGTCCCTAAATCCAATGATCATGCAATAATTGGCACAAAATGGATTTTTAGAAATAAACTTAATGAAAATGGAGTAGTGGTTAGAAATAAAGCTAGACTTGTTGCAAAAGGTTATAATCAAAAGGAAGACATTGATTATGATAAAACTTTTGCACGTGTGGCTAGACTTGAAGCCATTAGAATGATGTTAGCATTTGCATGCATAAATGGTTTCAAACTTTTTCAAATGTATTAAAAGTGTTCCCCAATGGCTATATCATAGAAGAAGTTTATGTTGAATAACCCCCTGATTTTGAAAATCATGATAAGCCTAATCATGTATTTAAATTGAAAAAGGATCTTTATGGTCTCAAACAATCTCCTAGAGCTTGGTATGAGAGATTAAATTCATTTATTTTGGAAAATGATTTTTCTAGGGAAAAAGTTGATACAACTCTCTTTTTCAAAAAGGAAAATTATGATTTAATCATTGTTTAAATTTATATTGATGACATAATTTTTGGTGCTATCAATGTCAATGATGGGAGAACTTAACTTCTTCCTTGGGCTCTAAATCAAACAAATAGAACATGGCACATTTGTGAGTCAAACCAAATATGCCAAAGAATTGCTCAAGAAATTTGGAATGAAAAGCGCTAAACCTATTTCCACACCTATGAGTACCTCAACAAATTTGGACAAGGATAAAGAGGATCTACCCTATGACATAACAAAATACAGAGGTATGATCGACTCTTTTTTATATTTAATTGCTAGTAGACCAGATATCATGTTTAGTGTATCATGTGTGCACGTTTTCAAACCTGCCCCAAGGAATATCATTTTAAAGCTGTGAAAATAATTTTTACATACTTGGTTGGCACATCGAGAATGGGTATATGGTATCCTAAAAGATCCTCAAATATTCTAGTTGACTACTCAGACGCTGATTTTACGAGTAGCAAAATTGATAGAAAGAGTACAAGTGAAACTTGTCAATTTTTTGGTAATTCTTTTGTGTCTTGGTTTAGCAAAAAGCAAAATAGTGTTACTTTATCCATAGCTGAAGATAAATATATTGCAGCTGTAAGTTGTTGTGCTCAAGTTTTGTAGATGAAGCAACAACTAGAGGATCTTAGTGTTTTTCTTGAAAATATACCCATTAAATGTGACAATACAAGTGCCATATGTCTATCCAAAAACCCTGTACAACACTTGAGAACTAAGCATATTGAAATTAGACATCATTTTATAAGAGATCATGTTCAAAAGAAAGATATCTCTCTTGAATTTGTGCAAATAGATTTTCAATTGGATGACATTTTTACAAAGCTTCTTGCTGGGGATAGATTCAACTTTATAATGAGAGAACTCTAGATATTGCTTTCCATTGCATTCATTTTAAAATTTTGATTTCTTGATTGATTTTTTTTACTAATTTAAGCATCGGAGTGTCCACTAAAAGTGTTTTGTAGGTTTAAATCATCAAATGTCCTCTAAGGCACTCAACTCTTAAAGCTGCTCCTAAGTCATCAAAATTTGAGGTTCTATAGTCAATTAGTTGACTATCTGTAGATTATCAGTCAATTAAATACTCAACAGCTACAACTTTTCAAATATTGAAGGGACTAGTCGACTACTATCAGCGAATTAGTCAACTAAAAACTTTCTACCAAATTTTTTTTAAGCACAGAAGTTATCAGTCGACTAACATCGATGAATCAGTCGACTAATGACTCTTTGTCCAAATTTTTCATTGAAGTGAAAAAGTCATCAGTCAATTGATTAAAGACAATAAGTCGACTGATATACCACAAGATGCTGGATGCTGGAATAGACGCCGGGCGTCAAGCTCAACACTAAACTCTAAAACATATTTCCCCTAAGCACCCAAGAGGAATCAGTCGATTAATCCTCCCTCGATAATCGACTGATTCACATCTATAATAAGAATTCCCAAATCAACTATGATCAGTCGATTAATAACCCCTCGATAATCGACTGATTCACATCTATAACAAGAATTCCCAAATCAACTATGATCAGTCGATTAATAACCCCTCGATAATCAAGTGATGGGTCATTTAATCGGGCAATTATAAAAGAAAGGTCAGACTTTAAGGCTTCATTTTAAGACTTTTTCACTGCCTTGCTCTCGTTCTCTCTCAGTCATCGAAGTCTCTTTGCACTCCAAGGCATCTCTCTTTTAGATTTCTTCATTTCAACCTTAGTTTCCTCTTAGATTTGAAGTTCTCAGTGCTTCTCAAAGCTTTTCAATTGATTAGGTTTGCACTTTCTGCTTTCTTACCTGTTCCAAAATGGCATCTTCTTCCAAACTACCTCGAACAAAGGCTATATCAAGCCAACCTATGGGCAACTTCCCGAACCCTAATCAAGTATAGAAATTTGAAGAATCCTTTGAAAAACGGAAGGTAATCCTAGCAAACACTTTAATTGGAATTATTTTGCCAATAAAAAACTTTGTCTTTATTGGATTGCTGAATGATTTTGGATTGAGAAACTTTGTTAGTAGAAGAAGTATTTGGAGTGAGGAAGTCATTAAAACCTTCTATTCAAATATGGAATATAGTGTTAGGCATGGGAGAATTATTTCAACTGTGAGAAATTTGAGAGTTGAAATCACTGAAGGTTCACTAGCTAGGATTTTAGGTATTCTTGAACCTAGTCTTAGTGATTTATGCTTTACAGAACACCCTATATCACTCAATCTTGGAGATAGAGGACTGGACAGGTCAGGAAGTCAGAGTTAGTGAGATGAATGCTAATAATAGACTTCTGTTGAATGTTGTAACTCAATCTGTTTAATAAGTCTAGAAGTTTTGCTAATACTTCTAAGTCAGAGTATTTTGTTATGGCATGTATAATGCAAGGAAAGGCATTTAACATTCCACATTACATCATGAAGAGGATGGAATCCTGCACTCAGAGAAAGTCGCCTCTTCTCTATGTTGGTATCATCATTAGAATACTTGAAGATGCAAGCATAAATGCTCATTTTAGGAAAATGATGAAATCATCTATCATAGATGAAAATTCTCTTAGAAGAATGAGCTTCATTTATCTCAAAAAGGAATGGCTAAGAGTAGAAGAAAATAAGACTGTTAAGAGTGCAAGAGAAATAAGAGAAAGAGAAGTTGATATTGAAGGGGATGCAGACATGGATGAAGATGAAGAATTACCTTCTGAACCATCTAATCATGGCTTCCAAACTGGGGAGCAAACTAGACTGCTAAATGAGTTGCTTGACAACTCGACCAAGATGATGGGTATGGTGTAATCCATGCAAGACGGTATGACAGAGATAAGAGACGACATGGAGACTCTTGAAGCTCATATCTCTTATTTGGAAACCACTTCTGCTTCTCAGACCGAGGAGATTTATGTCTTGTCAGAGTTGGTTTGTGACCTTCGTCCTAGAGATTGAGTAGCCTTGCAGATCGAGGATGAAGACTCCTTTCTTTTGGTTGATGACAAAGGGGGAGAAGATTTAAAGTTTTATGTTATCTGTTATTTGTTTTATGAACCAATATTAGAATATGTACTCTAAATTTTAAATGCTTATGGCATTAATGTTTATAACTTTCTGTTGTTGCTACTCTGACTATTTTTTGGTTGTGCTACTTTGATTATGCTGCACTTATTTAATAGGATATAAATTTCAGGGGGAGCCTTCCCCTTTTGAACTCAAACTGATATTTCAAAATATCCTAACTTCTTTAAATTTGTTTGTCATCATAAAAAAATAGGAGATTGTTGACCCTATTACATTCAAAGCTATACTTAAATTTTGATGATTAACAAACAAATTTAAATAATATTTTTTTGTGTTTTAATGTCTATATTTTCAGGAATATTTCTCAAGGCAAAAAGAAATTGTAAGATCTCAAAGAGAAAACCTTTATCTTTTCTCAAGAATCTTTGTAAAAGTTTTTGAATGGCAAGAGAAACTTTCTGTAAAACATTTTTACTAAGTTGGAAATAGGTAGTGATCTTTAGAAGATGAAAAGCTTTTGAAAAATCTTAATCAAGAGTCATCAATCGACTGATGCACCTGTAACAGTCAACTGATCACTCTCTAGTTGAATTTCAGCTAAGGATTAATATTCTATCAGTCGACTAACTAAATTTTAAATAGTCGACTGATTCGTCTCTGTCTCAAGTTCAAAAAGACCTCTAGTAACCATCAGTCGACTGATACATCTGAATCAGTCGACTGATCCATCTGAATCAGTTGATTAATCAACTCTAAAAGAATTTCAACCATCGAAACAGAGAATTATCAATCGACTAACACTTCACCATCAGTCAGCTAGCACCTCATTAAAGTGCATCAGTTGACTGTCGTGGCTCTATCAGTCGACTACCGGCATGATAACATCAGTTCCAGTGACTATTTTCTAAAGATTTTAGCTGATATCATCATGAATCCTCTTCCAACAGATCTCAAACTATTTGGGTTATATATATTGACTTCAGAGTCTATCAAATCAAGATGAAATTATTCCATTTGACTCTAAATTTTGTGAAATCAATCTCTTGCCAATCATTTGTTTTTAGTGAGCTTATTATTTGTAAATTTACTTTGTTTTATAGAGTTGTTTCTATTCATCTTAATCTTTCAATTGTATTAATCAAGGAAGGGTTCCTTGAGGTTGTGGTTGAAAGTAATCATTATGTGAGGGGGAGAGACACCTTTGGGGAAACAAAGTTTTCTATTGTAATGGCTCACAAGTGCTCATCTTTTACAAACTTGTAGTTATTGGTTAAACACTCAAGAAGTATCTTAAGAATTTGATGTAGGCTTGATTTAAGCTGAATCAATATAAATACTTGTATTAAATTCTATTTCTCGCATCTCTTTAATTATTTATTACTTTATTTTTTTATCATTTGCACTCTTAATTATTTATCTTATCTTTGCTCTGTTATTTTCCTGTCAGAAATATTTGGTTTTGGTTTCAAAACCTCTTGAACTTTCAACAAATTTTTAAGATAATTTTTATAAACCCAATTCACTCCCTTCTTGGTAATTAGCTATTTCTATCAAAAAAGAACTCAATTGCATTAAAAAAACTAGAAGTTTATTTTCATAATAAAGGAAATAACCACATTAATTAGTATTACTGTACATAATAGATTATATAATATAAATCGATACAAATATTCACATAATAGTTTGAATAACTAATTTAATCAAAATAAATTAGTTTTCACTTGGTATATAAGTTTAAAATTAAACTTCAGTTCAGTTCATGTTTTTAATTTAAACCAAATATTGCTTTAATTTCATTATTTACTTCAAATATTTCTATTTATTCACTTAAGTCCTTAGTCAAAATTTTTCTTTTTTCTTTTATTTGATTTAAGATCATATTTAACTTCATCTAGGTTCCTAGTTTCAGAATACATTTTGTTTTGAATTTAAATCAACCTCTGTAAAATTTTTAGTTTATCCAGTTTAGTCCTTGTTATGCATGTATCACGTCTATCTCTCGATTTTGTTTTTCAAACCAGTCAAGAACTTCATCTTAGATTATTTTAGGACATGTTCGGTCATTTCTATCCCATAGCAAGGCAAACAATGAATTAAAACTAAGTTTTTGAAATTCTCAAACTTACAAGATTACAACACGTCATTTTTACCTATATTCTTCATTTTTTTGGCACTGATGGAGGTATGACTGAGTTGATGATGCATTCTGTGTGACTCAGAGGGAAGATAAAATGAAAGTAGAGAGGAGGAAGAGTAAGAAAAAATATATATGCATCGCCATGTGTCAATGATAGTGGAGAATGAAAGTATGCGTAAGGCTTCCTCTGTTCCTAGTGCAAAATACAAGGGACAACATAGCATATATGGAAACACATACATAGGCCGAAGACGGAGAGGAGAGACGAGAGAGCTAAAGGCGAGAGAGAGGTCCAAAACACAGACTCAAGGGCAGCACAAGAAAATGCAACATTTCACAACGCGATGGACTCAACATGGATGGAAGTTTACCCATGCCGCGGTGGATGAAATGTGGGTGGAAGAAGAAACGTAGTTGAAGCTAGAAGTCCAACATGTAGCAAAACAACTCTGGAATTCTTGAAACATGGTTGGGCTGCTTCAAAACCACGATAAACTCACCGCCACCATGCTCCCAAACACGCACAATAGCAGACCTATGAGTTATATGGTAAAAATGAACTGCAGAGCTCTAAACGACTTCAATTATATTTGAGACTTTAATCCAGCAAAAGGTGAACCATTAAGATAACCATTACTTAAATTTGCTTTTATCTCAAGAACTAAGAACATCATCAACAACATCAATAACAAAACTTTATCCCATCAAGTGAGAAGAACTAAGAACATCTAAAGGAAAAAAATGTCAAAGCATTTATTAGCGCTGGCTTTGTGAACAAACATGTCAAAGCATGAAAGAGTACGGCGGAGATGGATCGAATGAGCTGAAACTAACATTTAAAATCTGGAGCCTGACTTGACTTAAGCATATAAAGGAATTTGGACCTAATTTGCAAATGAAAAAACATTTAACATTAAAGAAAAAGAGAGTGGAAGTTAACATTTGTCCTGGAAGTGGGTCTTCCCAGGAAAAAAGAAATACATGAGTATTCAATCAAGATCTAACAGTTTCCTGCCAACCTCTTTCAACGTAACTGCAAGTTAATCTTTAAATAGAAATATAAATTTGGTCCTTGATTCCTTAATTTCAATACCACTGACATCTTTTCAGATGTTCAGAATTCATGAGGGGAAAGAGAGAGAAAGGAACAACAAATAGCCAAATATCATGAACAAGTCAGTAGAGCTTTTACCCGAAATATTACAATGGCTACAATACATGAGAATTTTACCAAAATGAACCTGTTAACTATCGCGACAAGTAAAAGATTGAACTCCTCTATTATTCTTTACCATTTTTACATTGAAATGAAAAAGTTTGGCAAGCGCAAACAAAGACAAACGAAAAAAAAAAAAAAAGGTCAGATAAAGAAGCTTCCATCCACACAGCCTTCAATCTACCGGCAAATGCTATTTGATAGCAGCTGAATCACAAACTATGATTATGATACAGACTTGGGTCTCCTACCGCTTTTGTCCTTTTATTTAATTTTGTCTTATTTGTTGTAGCATGTAACTTACTTTGGCTTCTTCCGCATGCCCATACGTGATTTTGCATATCTAGATTTCTTATTAAGCAAAACAAAACACTGACGGAGTCAATAGAGTATTAAAATGCATGTGACCAAAGGATACGCTAACCGCATTCCTTCGCCAGCTGTTGAGGAGTAAAGAATGGTGCCTTGCAGACTGTTTAGAGCACCAGTTGAACTGGCAACATCCTGCACCCATATATTCAATCAAGAATTAACAAACTTAGACTCCCTCCCCCCAAAAACAAAATGGGTAGTCCAGAAAAAAGTAAGATGAAGAAATCTCTCCTTACGAGAGAAGATTCACATTCAGAAATTTACAATATATATTTTAAATGATCGTTCAGATCAAGCCCAAAATGGTTAGAAATAGAACAAATAATGTAAATCATCACAAAATAAGATACTAGTTTTATGAATTTCTTCTAACATACCATGCATTATTTTAATTTAAATGTTATAATGCAAGAAACGATGACTTCAAAGCAGTTTCATTTTGTAATCATTTTATACATTATCAACTAGTTTTTTTTTTTGGGGTCAAATGAACAATTAAAAGAGAAAATCCAGGGAATGGATTGACATTAGAAAGCCAAATAGGAACAAAAGAACATATTTTGAGTTACAACGTTCTAATTACTTCATTTATCAGGCATAGCTGTAATGCAACAAGAAAAAGACAATGAAATGAATACCTGAAAATCAACAAATGCAACTGGAGACCCGTATGTGCTCTGCATCTTTAGTTTCAAAAATCCAGGACATCTGAAAGACGACAAATAAAAAAGAAAAACCAAACTCAACTTCAACTGACTTTAGAAAATACAAAAAAAAATTAAACTCTAAACTGACCTTACAAAATACAAAAAACACTTGAGGGTTGACCCAGTACATGTTACTGACCTAGAAAATACTTGCATTAGCTCTTGTTCAGTACAAGATGGCCCCAGATTAGCCACAAATAAAGTTGGACATGGGGTCGCATTTTGTGGAACTTGGGAGGAAGACTTATTCTGTCAAACAAAAGGCAAAATAGTGAAAAAATGAAGAAATGCAGATTTGAATATAAAACGGAGTTGCAATTTCATAAGATGTACAGAAGAAACAACTGAAATGATAACAAATAATCTAAACAAGAGAAACATTCTGATGGAAGCAAAGAAATCACTTAGGCGTGGACACAGCTTGATGGAAATAACTCAGGAGTCTCAATATATGATGTAAAGTAATATACTCTTGAACATAATAAACAAAGGAGCATAAGTATATACAAACACAACCAGCACTGGCTATTAAAAACAAATTTCTACTTCAGCAAATAGATTATACACTTCCACCATAAACTGCTTAAAAGTTTGATTCAAGAAGCTTATGAAGAGTTAGAATAAAAGAGATGAAGTTCCCATCCACATAGATGAATGCACACTGGAATTCTGTCCTCATTAACCAGTTACAAAGTGTACAAATGAATTGTGATATAGAGCCAAAAAAAAGAATATGATAATTTATTTCTTTAGGAAAGAAGGAAGAGTTTGTCCATATACATTAAGATCAGGGGGTGAGACCATAAATTCAATAATAATTAAAAAAAAAAAACCTGATTGAAAAGATGGGGAGGGACATCAAAATCAAACTAGATATTGGGAAAGAGTGTGATCATTCAAACTACATTACAGGCATATTCCACCCCGCTAGAAAATTATATTTCTCATGCTCAGTACTCAGTGGCCAACATAAGAATTAGAAAAGTGCAATATTTGTAAAAAAGTAAAATGTGTAAATTCTAACCTTTAAAAGAGTAGAAAAACACTTTGTTTAAACAGGGAGAAAAAACAAAGGGAGCATAATGGAATGCTACTTGTCGACTTATATTAGATTAATATAGATATTTCTTTTGTTAATATTAGATAGATGTAAATAGTCTTTTAATTATATTCAATACTGATGTAAATCCCTACTTTATAGGAAAGTTAGTTAGTCCTAGTATCTATATATTGAACCCTTGTAATCTGCGACTATTGAAGCAATCAGAATACTTCCAGTTTAAACTACATGGTATCAGAGCCTTCATAACGTTCGGTGACGTCACTCTTTGCCTCTATCGACCTCGACTCCAGTGTCCAGTGTCAACTTCAATTCCTTTGCCTCTGCCGACTTCGACTTCCGTTCCTTTGCCTCCGTCGACTTCAGGTTATTGGTGTCGGGTTCCTTTGCCCCTGCGACTGCGACTTCAGGTTCTCTGCCCCTGTCGACTTCCGTCTTTTGGCTTCGGCTTCGAACGTCAAGTAGCAATTGACTTTCGACCCCTTGATTGCTAACCCACTGCACCGTTCATCTTCGACTGAGGCCTCGGGTGCGTATTATTGACCAGTACGGCACATTCACCTTCACTCAGGATGACTACCTCACCGGCATCGACCAATACCTCCCCTAATCCTGTTCCTTCGCCTAGACCTGCCTATCCTTCAGTTAATGTTGAGATTGGGACCCATGCCTCTATTCAGATTACTCCTGTTAGACTAAATGGCAGCAATTTCTTAGAGTGGGCCCAATCTGTGAAACTCGCAATTGATGGTAGAGGGAAACTAGGCTTCTTGACAGGCGAGGAAGAGCCACCCAGTGAGACAGATTCGAGTTTTCGTAAGTGGCGTTCAGAGAAATCCCTGATCACGGCATGGCTTCTCAATTCAATGGAAGAATCTATTCGTCGGCCTTATATGTTCATGGATGCACAAAAAATCTGGGAAGCAGTCCATGAAACATATTCTAACGTTGATAACTCATCACAAGTCTTTGAATTAAAAAGAAGATTATGGCTGTCCAAGCAAGGGGATAGTGATATCACAACTTACTACAATGAGATGTTGTCTTTATGGCAAGAATTAGATCTTTGCTATAACGATGTGTGGGAGAATCCTAGTGACCTGGCACGGTTTCGAAAACGTGAAGACAATGACCGTGTCTTCATGTTTTTGGCTGGCGTTGACCCCAGTCTGGATGAAGTTAAGGGACGGCTTCTTGGAAGGAAACCACTACCCTCCATCCGAGAAGTTTTCTCTGAATTGCGACAAGAAGAAGGCCGAAAGCGTGTGATGATTGCTCCAGGTGTCAAGGCTGATGCTGGACCAGGGCCGGAAAATTCTGCTTCTGCCCTTATTTCTCGAGGTGGTTCAGAGGGAGAAGGGAAGAAGAAATTTTGGTGTGAATATTGCAAGAAACCATGGCACACCAAAGAGAACTGCTGGAAGCTCCATGGGAAACCAGCCAATGCAAAGAAAAAAGGGGAAGGTCGTGCACTAACTACCAGTGTTGATCAAACTCATGAGAAGTCCTCTACCTCCACAAGTTCCGAAATTTATCCTTCCATGAAGGAACAAATTGAGCATCTGTATAAATTATTAACCTCTCAAAATTCTCAAACTGCACCATCTTGTTCCCTAGCTCATCAAGGTAATTTATTTCACTCATCTTTTACTGTCAATTCTGGGGCTAACCCTTGGATCATAGATTCAGGGGCTACTGATCATATGTCCAATAATTCTCATCTTTTTATATCCTATAGACCTGCAGCAGGTAACCAGAAAATTAAGATAGCTGATGGGTCTTTTTCTACAATTGCTGGTCATGGCTCAATCCGAATTTCACCCTTTCTTATTCTTGAAAATGTCCTTCATGTTCCCAAATTGTCATGTAATCTGTTGTCTGTTAGTCAGATAACCAGAGAATTAAAATGCAAGGCCGTTTTTTTTCATTCTGGCTGTGAATTTCAGGATTTGGCCTCGGGGAGGATGATTGGCAGTGCTAAACAAAGAGAAGGCTTATACTTCTTTGAAGATGGATACAACCTGGGTAAACCTGTTCAGAGTTATCTGTCAGGCTCAAATTTTGTTTCAAATTCAGTTTCTAAGGTAGGAAGTCAAGATGTCATGTTATGGCATTATAGATTAGGGCATCCAAGTTTTCAATATTTAAAAAGATTGTTTTCAAAATTATTTATCAATAAAGATCCATCTATTTTTCAATGTGATTTTTGTGTCATGGCTAAACATCATCGTAGTTCTTATGCTCCAAAACCATATCTTCCCTCCAAACCCTTTCAACTCATTCATAGTGACATTTGGGGACCTTCTCGGGTTCCTACTAGTACAGGCAAAAGATGGTTTGTATCCTTTGTAGATGATCATACCCGGTTAAGTTGGATATTTTTAATGAAAGAAAAATCTGAAGTTGTTGATATTTTTCAAAACTTCTCTTCCATGATAGAGACACAATTTAATGAAAAAATAAAAATTTTTAGAAGTGACAATGGAAGAGAATATTTTTCAAAAACTTTGGGAATCTTTTTTCAAAAAAGGGGGATTGTACAACAAAGCTCATGTTTCGACACACCACAGCAAAATGGCATTGCTGAAAGAAAAAATAGGCATCTTTTGGAAATTACCAGAGCTTTGTTATTTACAAATTCAGTTCCTAAGCAATTTTGGGGGGATGTTGTTCTTCATGCAACTTTCTTAATAAATAGAATGCCTTCTAGGGTGTTAAACTTTTCTACTCCACTACAAGTTTTTCAGCAATTAAAACCTAATTCTAAACTGATATCTGATTTACCTCTAAGAGTTTTTGGCTGCACAGTATTTGTGCATAATCCTGATAAACAAAAAAGTAAATTAGATACTAGGGCTTACAAAGGTTTTTTTGCTGGTTACCCTGTATCTCAAAAAGGATTCAAATGCTACATCCCATAGCTGAAAAAGTATTTGGTCACAATGGATGTTTCTTTTCTGGGAAAAATTCCTTTTTTTACTCCTCATCTTCAGGGGGAGATTCAAAATCCAGATATGGTTATTAAGAGTAAAGAAGATTCGGTAGTAGATCTGGATTTTCTAGAAATTTCTATAAATAACGAAAATCACTTTGAAACTAGTCCAAGTCTGAATTTAAATATGGAAAAACAACCCTTAGAAATTGAAACTGCATTGCCTGAAAAAGAGAGATTACCCTTTGAATACTTTGAACAGACTTACCAGAGGAGAAATCCATCTCAAGCAATTCAGCACGGCCAATCTTCCAACCCGTCGTCAGAACCGAATCAATCTAGTACTCATCCTTCTGATTCAGATCTGTCTAAACCTATTGCTCTTAGAAAAGGGGTAAGATCATGTTCCACTAAGTATCCAATTTCCAATTTTGTGTCTCATCAGAATATTTCCCCGTCTTTTTCATGCTTTCTGACTAAACTTGTTAATATTGAGATTCCAAAAAATATACAAGATGCACTACAGGTTCCTGCATGGAAGGATGCAGTTTTGGAAGAGATGAGGGCTTTAGAGAAGAACAAAACTTGGGAAATTGTTGACTTACCAAAGGGGAAGAAGACCGTCGGGTGTAAGTGGGTCTTCAATGTGAAATACCATGCCGATGGCTCACTTGAAAGATACAAGGCTTGATTGGTTGCAAAAGGGTTCACACAAACTTATGGAGTAGACTACATGGAAACATTTGCTCCAGTGGCAAAATTAAATACGATTCGAGTGCTGTTATCTGTGGCACTAAATCTGGACTGGCCACTTCAACAACTTGATGTTAAGAATGCATTTCTTAACGGAGATTTGGAGGAAGAGGTATATATGGATCCCCCAGCTGGTTTTGAGGAGAAATTTAATTCACATGTATGCAAATTGAAGAAGTCTTTGTATGGCCTCAAACAATCTCCGAGGACTTGGTTTGAAAAATTTACAGAATCGTTAAAGCAGCAAAATTATCAACAAGGACAGGCTAATCATACAATGTTCTTTAAACGAACGAAGGGAGAAAGGTTAGTAGTGTTGATAGTTTATGTTGATGATATTATCCTAACTGGTAGTGATATGGAGGAGATGAATAGATTGAAAAAGAATCTAGCAAAAGACTTCGAAATTAAAGACCTAGGAAATCTCAAATATTTCTTAGGGATGGAAGTTGCTAGATCAGAAAAAGGAATCATAGTCACCCAACAGAAATATATTATGGATATGTTAAAAAGTACTGGGATGTTGGGGTGTAAGCCAGTTGAAATTCCGGTTGATCCTAATGTGAAACTTGGCGTAGGAGAGTCAGAAAGTCCAGTTGATACAAGTATGTACCAGAGACTTGTTGGGAAATTAATATACTTGTCTCACACTCGCCCAGACATCGCATTTGCTGTGAGCCTTGTGAGCCAATTCATGCATTCTCCAAGAAAAAACCATCTTGAAGCGGCATATAGAATCTTGAAGTACCTTAAAGGGACACCTGGGAAGGGATTAATTTTCAAGAAAACTGAGCATAGAGGAATTGAAGCCTATACAGATGCTGATTGGGCAGGATCCATCACTGACAGGCGATCTACAAGTGGTTACTGCACATATGTGTGGGGTAACTTAGTTACGTGGAGAAGCAAGAAACAGAACGTGGTTGCTAGAAGCAGTGCTGAGGCTGAATACCGAGCAATGGCAAATGGAGTAGCTGAATTACTATGGTTGCAAAGGATTATGATTGAATTAAAATTATTACAGAAGAATCCTATGAAACTATTTTGTGACAACAAGGCTGCTATAAGTATTGCAAATAACCCAGTTCAGCATGATAGAACGAAACATGTGGAGGTGGATAGACATTTCATTAAAGAAAGAATTGAAGGAGGAGAAATCTGCATTCCATTTATTCCCAGTACAGAGCAAGTGGCGGATATCCTGACCAAGGGGTTATTCAAACCTACTTTTGAATTACTTGTTAGCAAGTTGGGTTTGCTTGACATCTACAAACCAACTTGAGGGGGAGTGTCGACTTATATTAGATTAATATAGATATTTCTTTTGTTAATATTAGATAGATATAAATAGTCTTTTAATTATATTCAATACTGATGTAAATCCCTACTTTATAGGAAAGTTAGTTAGTCCTAGTATCTATATATTGAACCCTTGTAATCTGCGACTATTGAAGCAATCAGAATACTTCCAGTTTAAACTACAACTCAATTATTGTACTGGAGAAATTGTTATTTCCCCTGTAACATGATCATACATAAATAAAGTAGATTAAAAAGAAAAAAAGGAGGCAGACATTTCATGTCTCAAGACATTGAAATATATAAATGCAATCTCACTTTAAAGAAGTTTTATCCAACAGAAACAAGAGAGAGAGAGAGAGAGAGAGAGATAAATGATAGCAATTTCAAATTTGCTTAGAAATTGCCATCTGTAGTTCAAGCATATTATAATTAAAAGCAGTATGTACAAATGATATAACCATTTGGAGAGTGTAATAACTCAAGAGTCAAGATTATGATAGTGATGAATACATACAAACTTGACATTACAACTCAAAGTCTCAAACAAATTATTAATTGAGAAAAACAAAGGAAGGAATAAAATTTAAAAGAGAATACTCACCAAATTTGCGGCAGCACTGTCATTAGCAGCTTTGCCATCAACATTCCATTGACTAAATAATAAAAAACAAACAAATAATAATCAGATTAAATAAGACTCTATAACATACAAAAGCGACAACTTCAAAAGGCAAATCCTATAGGCTGGCTTCAAACATAGTGTGCATTTGGTAATTCTTTTTACAAAAGACATAGAGCTCCCAGAGTCATTTTTTTCAAGTTATAAGTTATTCATTTTACAGTAAGACCAATCACTTTCACGTAATAAAGTTGTGTGTAAGTAGTGCAGATGACCTTTGTGCAGATTGATAACCATACGTGTTTGTGTTGTAAGCAGAATTACCCATTCCAGGCATGTGTATGCTGCCAAGACCTGCTAGTGCCCAAGCGTGCAAAACATGTGCAATGTGAGCTCATAGATGAAAGTGTCCTTGATGTGATCAATAATTAACTGGTCTCCAAGCAAGAGATTAGATATTGAACTGAACATAAAGATGCCAGTATAGTAAACTGGAAATTGTCAAACAAGTAACATATGTTCAGAGCACCCTATACACTAAAACAACCTAGAGAATCATCTCACCAGAATCAGAAGTTGCCTTTGACAGGGAAGATCCTCCTCTAGCTTTCTTATCTGAGCCAACTATTTCATCATCTGCAACCAGAGCCCTCTAAATTCAGTTGGAACTTAAAGCATTTGAAACACAGAATGTAAAATATGGAAGAACTCAGATCAAGGTTAAAAAAATGATTGGCAACAGACCCATTCTTGTACGCTTAGTTCTAGAGTTAGATTTTGCTACATCAATATAAAGAGTCGATCCCTCCTCAAGGTCAAAGACCATCCCCTGCAAACCAAGCAAACTCAAGAGCTGTTAACAATCACAGCATTCATAATCTGGTTCTCTCTTCACATTGAAAACCAAATAATTGATATATTCTCCCAGATACCAAGCATTAAGCATAGCTCTTAACTGGGTAAACATTTATGGCATAATAAGATTCTTACATTTAATGCATGCATCGCCATAATTGCAGACTGCTGATTAGAGAATACAGCAAAAGCAAAAGCCTGTCATCGTGAAAGAACATATCAGAGTATAGGAATTAGAAAAAGAAGCACTAAAAAGAACATGTTACAACAAGATAAAAATAAGTGTTAAAGTTAATTATATTCAGCCTCTGATGACGGAATTTACAAGATAGCGACATTTTATGTTATCATAATTGCATGATGAACAGGCAAGAAACTGAGAAATTATTTCCCTCGTTTGAATTATCTTATATGCATGAACATCATAAATCAAGTCTAAAGCTCACTGTCTATAGGTAACCTCACAATTATCAAGTTGCTATGATGTCAGTCTGCTTATAGCCTCATAGTTCATGGCTATATGTAAGACAATGAAACAGACAGAACCAAAATTTATCAGTGAAGTAAATTTGAACGGGACCCTTGCATTGAGAATGCCCCATCACCACACAAGAACTAAATCAAAATCCGCTAAACGAGGGTGATGCAGAATGTAGACACCTTTGATTAGGGTTTCCAATTAGGCATTAGGGTTTGCCATTTGAGAATTTTAAATTGGTTTGGCATTTTAAACTTAGTTGTTTGAGTTCTGGGGTCCATTGGTAGCATTTAAAATCTCAGCAGCGATGTAATTTCTTTAGACTTGATTTTCTAGCCTATACAAAAGCATATTAGCTAACTTACAAAGACACATTCTTCTCAGTAAAGGTATTGAGTGCTTATCGGTGTTCTTGTTCTGGACCTACATTCGGAAGACATGGCTAAACGTAGCATACAAACAAAATCGAGAAGCAAAATATAGACAATACCTGCGACGAATCCGTTGGGCTCCGGAGATGTGATGACTCATAACCAGGAAACTCTCGAAACAAATTGTAGATTTCGCGAGGCTTGACGTCCGCGGGAAGGCCAGCGATGAAGAGGGTCCGAACCTCGTTGGCCGAATATTGAAGTGGAATAGGAGGGCCGTAAGAAGCAAACATGGGTTGCTGGTAGGACACGTACTGCGGAGGAAGGTGATGAGCGGCAGGAGGACCCGCGCCAGGAGGAGGTGGCGCCACCGCAAACGCTGGAGGAGGAGGATGTTGATAATATTGGTAAGTATGATGAGTCGAGGGTTGGGTTTGTGTGAAGTAGGCAGCCATGTCGTCCATGGAGTTCCGAGCCAGAGGATCCCTAGAAGTTTTAGGTGAGAATTCGCGGGCCATCCACCAATTTGGTGGTGTGCCCAAAAAGAAGACCACCCTGACTCGAGATTCTTTTTGCCCTTTTTTCCTTCTATTTTGTCATTTCAGTCACATCTCTTTTTCGAATCAAAGTAAAAAAACCCATTGGATTTTGAAATGTATACATATATTTATATATATTCAGCAGAAGAAAATCCGATAGGAGTAAGCATCCCAAATTAATTCGCGCCATTGAATTTTAATAATAATATAGATATAGATATCAATTTTTTAATTAAAAAATAATGGCACAGATATAATAATTAAAAACCTTCAAATACTCCAAACTCTATTTTTCAAGGATTAGTATAGTCATGCCCATTAACGTCATAAAGGTTCGCTAATTAAGATGCTGGTAGCTATTGCGTATGCACTTCCTTAACTTAGCAGACTACCATACTATTTCCCATTTTCGATAATGTAATTGGCACCAAATTTTCAGGCGTGATAATTAAACACAAATGGTATATCATAAATATTCTATCTAAAATATAAAATAAAACTAAGTATGTAATCCCATAAAGCGTGAATGCTTACATAAGAAGTCAAAAAAGAAAAAATTTATATGCACTAGCCAATATTTTTACTGTTAAATTTTTTAATTAAAACATGACAAATATATAATTCTCTAATTATATATGATATGTATATAGTTTTTTAAAAAAATATATATTTGTTTACAACTAACATTATACGAGTAATTTTTTAAAATATTTTTTTACACACGTTTTATTCTTAATGAAAAATTTGATAGTAAAAATATAAAAAAAATAATAATAATAAGTCTTCTCCTTAAGAAAATCACACATCAAACGAAAATAAAAAAAAAAGTCATTTACAGAACCAAACTCTTAAAAGACTAGAACGTTTCTAATTAAATAATTGAACATTCATATGCTAATAGTATATCATTTTTTTTGGGGGGCATAAAATAGTATATCATGTATGAAGAGCCTATTTAAGCCCATCGAATCTGAATATATATATATATATATAATGTTTGCCAAAAGGTTAAAATTACAGTCATGCAATAGTAGGATTCATTATCTATGATGTTCCAACTTCCAAAGAAGCAGATATTTTAAAATTTAAATCTTCATCTAAACAGTAGGTTGTGAGAGGAACTAGCTAGAATAAATTCATTTATTGCTGGTTCTCGGAAAAAAGCGTTATCCAGTGCGAATTATAGCGCCAAAATAGTCAACTAGTATATTCCTTCAACATTATTTTACGAAGATAGAATACTACTGGTATTACAAGCTTTTATGCGCAAGAGCAAGACCAAAATTTTACAGGAAGCAATCTCAAAAGCATCGTATCCCCTTGACTAATGGCGTGGAATCATAAATTCATAATTGAGGTTGAGCTTCCAGCGTTAACAAGTGAGATTCCTGTTGGGAAGGAAATGAAATCACAAGGAGAGCGTTTCCGCAAAGGTCAAGAATGGAAACATGAGAATATAAGCCTACTTCGTTTGAACATTTTTTATTTTTATTTTTACTGAAAATAAAAAATAATCTTAAAAATACATTTAGTTGAATTAACTAAAAACATTTCTTAAAATAAACCTAAATCTAAAAATACTAAAAAGATATTTTTAATGTTTATAAAAATATATTTCAAAAAATAAAAATAAAAAATAAAAACAAAAAATATATTCACAAACCAAATAAACACGCCCAAGTGCAACAAATCAATTGGCACTGAGGTATGTATCTCCACAGTGGAGACAATGGATATAGAATACCATAGACGAATCCAAATTCTCCGAAGGGTTAACTAGACAATATCATGTGTAGATATATAAACAAAAATTATAAGAAAATGAACGTATAAAATCACTTGAATGTTCTCTTCTCCACAGTGAATTACCCATTGATAAAGCAAAAGTAGCAAAAAACGCACAGCAGGTGTCTGCTTACGAAAATACCAACAAGTATCATTGGTTGTCTTTCACATTGTTTTATATAAACATTGTATCGAGACCAGAGTAAGCGGATTCAGTTAATGCCACAGGGTCCTGCATGTTATGGCAACCGAACATTACATGCAAGTTTTAACACAAATGAGACAGCAACCAGTTTCTACCATAGTACAAATAGTTCTTAAAATGCGCGCATATGGCAATCAGACAAGAGGTGGGAATTGCTTTGCCTGCTGTCGCACCCTCCTCTTATACTCCACCGCATCCTGCATAAAGCATTATGATGTAAAAATTCGATGGTCAGAAAGAAAGATCCCTGCGCCCACCCTCACTCGCACTTCAGACAGAGAACAAAAAAGGGGTAGAATTCCCATATGATGTTGCATAAAATAACCACTTCTTATCCAGTAAATTGAAGTGAGCAATTCTAACGAAAATCCTCAGGCAAGCAGGGTGCAAATCCAGACACTTAAAGAGGCCTCAATCCACTTACCCAGATCAACTAACAGTGAGCTGTTCTTTACTCTGTAAAAAATTATACGGCTTCAAATGGACATTTTAGAAATTTTCCCAGTTAAGTACCTGGATAAAGAGATGATAACCTTCTGTCTGGGCAGGATCAGCAGGATTTGGCTGGTCAAGTAAGTCTTGGATTCCCACAAGAATTTGCTTTACTGTTATGGCTGGTCTCCACCCCTGCATACGACAATTATTCTAAGAATCTGTTCACTCAGAAATATATTAATCGCATTTGATAAAATACACTCATATGGCCCTGCCTTTATCAAGAAGATCTGCACTTACACTGTCCTCATTGAGTATAGACAAGCAAACAGTTCCAGATGGGTAGACATTAGGGTGGAAGAAACCTTGTGGGAATTTACACTTCGGAGGTTTGCTAGGGTAATCTTCACTGAAGTGCAGTGTTAGCGGAAAATAGCCACCCTCCCAATCAGTCTGCAGCAATTCAGAGACAGAATTGCCATCAAGATAAATAACAGCATTTATTATTTCATTAAGCTGCTTATATTCATTTAATAATCCATTCCGAGCAGATGAAATCAGAGACAATATACGATTCATTTATAAAAGCCTTCAAGGAAAATATAATTTACTACTTTCCTTGACCATTAAAACTAGATATTTTCCCATTTTGGTTACTTGGTTTTTTATCAGTTGTTTCTATTATCTGTCCCCTTCTTCCTTGGCTAAAAGAATATTCATGGCCTGTCAAACTCAAACCGGCAACAATATCTGCTTCAATGTGATAGGGGCAGATACAAATAGATTTAAGATCAAATTTAGCAGCAGATCAGATAGATATTGAGTTGACCTAGTTGAAATCTATGACATAGATATAAAAAAACAATGTTATAGATATAAAATAACAATGTTATCTGATTTTCTAGAAAGACATCATGCAGGAATCTAAGAATTTCAATGTTGCACTAGTATCAGAAATAGAGAAAGAGAGTATGTCATCAAAACCTGTTAGATTTAGAAAATGCCCACTGTACTCAGGATCTGCAAACAGATAAGTACATTAAATGCATTCTCTGATTGGCTGAGAAGCAAAAACCAAAACCAACCCTAATTTAGAAATGAAGCATGGCAACAATAATAAAGAATGGTGCTTCAATTGCAATAACAATTCAAGGCCTTAGTGAGCCCTTGAAGCAATTACCTACACCACTAAGGTTCAATTAACCCATTTGCTTCGTTTTCCTGTACTTCACTAATATTATTCTCTGGACAACTCAAATGCGCTTAAAAATTGTCCCAATCATGTGCCCACAGATAAGAAGCAAAATCATATCCATGGAAGCATTAGTGTAAAAAGACACTAGTGCGACAATTTGCACATGAGGATCAATGCATAAAACTATGAAAATTTCGAACAAAAGTCACCTTAAAAGAATGGGTATTAATCTCTCCAACGTGGCACTTGAACTAGGCAGGATACTTTGGCTGATATATAGGGTCTTAACTGCGACACATTATGCAACTAGTAGATGTGCTTGACAAAATTAAACCAAGAGACATATAGAAACTCAATTCTGGAATACCGTGTATCACTGATTAAATATTTAATTCAGGAAGACCATATCATCACTGATTCCATTAGCAGGAGCATCAGCTATCAGATATTGGCCCTAGAGCATACGTAAGTCTTCAAGGTACTTTCCATTTCCATTCTAGCATGTCAACCAAAATGGTCTTGATAACTAGAGGAGATCCGCAGCATATTTGTTTCTCTGTGAATTGTTGGATCTCGTGATCTCATTGGATCCCAACAGCTCAGATTTCAAGTAGTAATATTTTCTTTTCTGTTTCAAAAAAATACTAAAATCTGAGCCGGTGGATCTCCCCTCCTTGATAACAAACCCAATCCTGAAGAAAAAATCTTAATAGTTTTGCACTCCAATTTCCCAACTTTAATCTCCTAATTAAAGGATTCAACAATTAAAGCCATACAAATCGGCGCAGAAATTCACTAGAACAGAAAATATCAGACATTTTGGATCCTTTCTTAAAGCAAGCGCCCTATTGCAACTGTCACCACTTAATTTTATATTGCTACTTTTATCCAACTCCCCTCCACTGTTAGGAGGTTAGACGAACAGTGTACAGACCAACAATTACAATTGCCCAAATCACAGCCAATGATACCGCAAGAATTTAAAACACGGGCAATTTCATTTCCTAATTAGAAAGCGATACCAAGAATAAGAAAAATATATTTCAAATAAAAAACATGAAAAGGAGAACACACCCCAGCCTTGCCCGGAATAGTGCAATGCCACACCATCAAATTCACCGTACCATCTGGCAGCGTCTCCGGCTTCGCAACAAAACCCTAGAACACAGAAAGCAACGACATCAATTCAAACCCAGCATATTCAAGGAGAACCGTCTAAGAAATTGACCGAATCAGAATTGAATAGAAACAGGAATAGCAAGGAATAGAAGAATAGTACGGACATGCGGATGGTTCTTACGCCATGCCTTCCGTTCCTCAGCAAGGCGCCCACGAGCAATACCCGACATGTCTCCCTACTCTTTGAAAAACTCTCCCTGTATCAGTATCCCTCAGAAGCAAGCGAGGCAGAGTCTCCGGCGCTTGTATTCTTTTTGTATTAATATTCGGTGCAGAGAGGGAAGCTTTGTGGTCCTGCCTTCGGTTTCGATAAGACTCTCACCCTGTCGGACTTTCTGTGCTGCGATCTCACCAACGTACGGTCCTGATTTGATTTACCCATAGCCTCGCAGCCTCGCACCGCGTTGCCTTCTTTATGTTTGTGGAATAAAAAAATTGCCCCCCTCCAAAGTCAATGTTCTTCCCCTCGATTTTCTAACCTCGCGTGAGAATCACGCCAGCGTAGACCGTAGTTTATACGCCATCACGTGACGCACCTAACTAACCAACCCAAATCCATGGGCTTGCTTTGTTCTTTATGGGCCTCCCTTTGTTGGATTTGGGTCTTCCTGTGGACAATGATAAAGATTCTGAGGACAAAAAAGAAGAGAGAATTTCACCAAAAAAATGAAGAGAGAAGATGAAAAAGAAAAAGTGATGTGGAGATGGTGACGAGGATCGGTAATAAAGAGATAATGATTTGGTATGATCTGTCTCTTGAAATGGTTAAGGCCAATGCATGATGTTGTGCTCATAATTCTAAAAAAGAGCTTGGACGTTTGAGACTCACATGTAATGTCGAGTGAAATAGGATGTATTAGTGGATTGTCATCATGAACTGGTATATCAATATTCACTACCACTGGACCTTCCCCAGAAAAAAGATAGAAAAAAAAATCCCATTAAAATCAGTGAAAAAGCGATTAATTAATATAGTAATCAATCAACAAATATCCCGTTATAAGAAGATGAGAAGAATAATGGGAGACACTTAAACCTCTGTCCATAATAAATTGGGCAAAGTGATCATTAAAGTACTTTCCCATAAGAAAATGAACTTTGGATTCTTAAAAAACATCAAAACGAATAGATCTTTTGGATTTTGTTTTAAAAAAAATTATCTATATTTAAGTCTGATAGGCATTGTAATACCCATGAAAAATAAAATATAAATGCGTGTTTTCAAACTACTGTTACTATTTACGTATATGGTACTGTTCATTTATACAGTCAAAATGTCAAGTACTAGATGTGGTTTGGTTATAAGAGAAAACTAGAAAGAAGTTTGTAGGAGAAAATGACGTTTTATGTGTAAAAATACCCTCAGGGACTAAATTGAAAGGACTGAATTGAAAAGAAACTTAAAGGTTTAAGGCGAAAGGATAGTTTTTTCTTTAAAGTTTCTAATAGTAAATAAACGAAAATTTTTCATCGTACGCGTAAGGTGTACAGTAACTACATTATTAGAAATGTCGTTTTCATGAATAGTAAATTGAATATTTTATTAGTGCATAGTGTCAAATAGTACCCTTGACTTTTGCTATAAATAGGCCCTTCCATTTCACTTCTAAACTCACACCTTCAACTTCTCTTCTTCCCTCCTTAAGTTTCTCTTGCTCCGACGCTAGGCTTCTGAGATTTTGGGCCTTTCCGTTTTTGCTTAGGTAAGGATACTATGCCCTTTCTATGTCTTTCAAATTTTAGAAGTTATTTTCTTAAGTATGCTCTGTGGTTGCGGCTTTGGCTGATCTTCCACATCAGAAAAACTGTCGTTAGCTGTTATTTTGATTCTCTGATTACCGAAATAGAATATAATCTGTGGAAAATACATGTCTAGGAAAGTTCTGGCTAAGGAAAGACCTGGTTTTTAAGTGTGTCCAGTGTGACCCTCCACTCTTTCCTGGGAACTTACCTGGTGTACTCTTTTACAGATTGTATTCTGTATTTCCGGTATGAATAGTACCCGTACGTATGAATAGTGACCGTATGAATAGTAACCGTACGTATGAATAGTAACCGTATGAATAGTACCCGTACATATGAACAGTATCTGTACGAAAATGATCTTAACGTACTTTCTGTAATCTTTCATGAAAATCTCTGTAGCGGAACACTGAAATTCACCTGCGTACTCTTGTCCGTAACGATTTAGAGAAGTGATACTCGTACGGAATCCAGGTGAGTGAAACGACCCTGTTTTAATAGAGTTTTAGCATTACTGGTGATAAAAAGTATGTCGTAGGACACTCCCAAGATTCATAGAGGGAAATTGGATTCAGAATGACGAATATAATGAGATAATTAATCCAGAAGTATGGATAAGACAAAGCAAGTATCTCATGATGATATGAAATTTGAATCATATAGTTATATACTATACCTGTTATATGGATGAGTATTATATTGTGCTTCTGATTATGATATGAACTGTTGTACTATTGATTGTGATTGAGCGGTACAGTACCCCCTCTCACGGCAAGGCGGAAAACCCGGGTTAAAGGGTGTCTTGACCAATGAGTGTGGAGACAACGATTCCCTCAGTAGGGATATAGCCCGGATTGGTGATAAATCCGTGAGGCGCCCTAGCTAAGAGGATGAGGTTGTGCGTCATGGCGGAAAAATACAAAATTGGTGAGCCGGCCTGTGTGCGCTCTCCGGGATATATTGCCATTGACGAGTACTAGTATCGTTTGTTGAATTGGATGAATTTTTCTTGTATGTAATTTCTAACTATGTCTATTGGTTGAGCTTGAGCCTTCGGATATGCTTGCATGACTGGTGATGTATTTGAATTTTATTAACGCAAGGCCGATTTGCTCACTGAGTTTAAAAGCTCACACTGTTTGTACAAACTTTTTGTTCAGATCAGGTTGCCGCCGAAGTACATCCGCTAGAGGAGTAGATCACGTTGGACCTTCCCGCTGTCGGGTAGGCCCTTCTTTTGTTATACAGTATGTTGCTCTGTAACCGTCTAGGACATCTAGGTCAGGGGTTTGGTATTTGGCTTGTATTTCAGTATGATAATGTATTTCGTACTGAGGATCTATTAAGAAAATCTGATGTATTTTCTTTGTATTTATTAAGGAATGGTATTTTGAGAATATAGAGATAATGACTAACGATTTTACTTGTGGGAAGAATTTATCGAAAGGCTTACAGTGATGGGATATTCATCATTGTGCCGGTCATGTGCCTAGAAAATGGGTCGTGACAAAGTTGGTATCAGAGCATAGGTTGTTAGGTCTCCTAGTGATTACAGAGCAAGGTGTCTTTAGTGGGCCTTCCCCTATTGTCGTGACTGCAGCACGACCATAGGATGAAGATCCACCAAAAGCCCTGTAGAGATTAAAATCCATTTCTTTCGTGTCTTTACTTGAAGCATAATAGTGACGATATATATTATTCTTAATTGTAGAATAAGTTTAGATGGCACCAAGAAAATCAAACGCTTCTGGAATCCGCACAAGATCTGGCAGGGCCTTGGTCCCTCCAGCTGCTCAGTCAGCAAATGCAAGACTGGAAATGCCTAATCGTGCAGAAGATAACCATGCACAAAACAGAGAAATATCCACTGAAAACCCTGGAAGAAATGCTGGAGAACCATCACAAATTGACGCGACTGTAGTGATGGAAGCATTAGCTGCAATGCAGAACGAGGTGAATGGGCTAAAGGAACTTTTGATGGGACAATCATCTGAAGATGGCTCACAGGCATCAGTACATGCTGCAAAAGTACAAGAGACAGACCAGATGCCACCTCCACCCCCTCCTCAGGATTGGGTAGGTACAGAGGTCAAAATCTCGGAATTTATGAAGCTGAATCCGCCAACCTTTGCAGGAGATGTTAATGAAGACCCACAACGTTTTCTAGATGACTGTGAGAAAATCCTTGACACGTTAGAATGCCCTGAACCTCGAAAAGTAACCCTTGTTACCTTTCAGTTAAGAGGTAAGGCCGACCGCTGGTGGCGAACATGGAAGAAGGGCATGGCCAGAAATGCCCCACCCATTAAATGGAATGACTTTAAAAGAATTTTTCGAGAACAATTTATTCCGGAGAGTATACGAGAAGCAAAGATGAATGAGTTTGAGGCACTCCGGCAAGGATCACGAACCGTCGATGAATACGACAATCTGTTTATAGAGTTGTCTGAATATGCTACTCACATGGTCCTAACTGAGAAAGAAAAGATCCGACGATTTATTAAAGGCCTTCGAGAGTCTTTATTTGACAGGGTGGGATCGAAAATACGAGATTTTTCATTTTACACAGAAGCCGTCGACATCGCCCGTATGATGGAAGAAAGAGATATGCAAAAAGAAAAATGGAATAACAAAAGAAAGAGGAAACAAGATGAGAAATCACGCTACCACGGAGAGAGTTCTGGACGTGCAGCCTCTACTGCTAGTGCACCACAGCGTCAACAAAGTGGTACAGGGGGTCAACAAAGGCCCTGGTGCTCTAAATGTGAAAGAAATCACTTCGGAGCTTGTTTTGTCAACAACAACACTAGGGTCTGTTACCAATGTGGTCAACAGGGCCACATCAAAAGAGATTGCCCCCAACTCTACACGAGATCTGGCCAAGGGTCAGTACGCCCTAATCAATCAGAGGCTACTGTTGCCAACAGATCCCCTGTAACTGTAGGAGGCAATGGAATCGGAAGAGGTGCTGGCAGAGGACAAGGTGGTCGAGGGCAGGCTTCAGCAGGCCGAGGGAACGCTCGAGTATTCGCTTTAACCCGTCAAGATGCTCAGGCGTCTAATACGGTGGTAGCAGGTACTCTTCTGATTGAATCAAATTTTGCACATGTTTTGTTTGACTCTGGCTCTACGCATTCCTATGTGTCACCATTCTTTGCTAAGAACTTTAAGCAAAAAGTTGTTAGATTAGAATGTCCGTTTTTAGTAACTACGCCTACTGGAGGCACCTTACTAATAGAACGAGGCTATCGAGCTTGCAAGGTAAGAGTCGGAGAAATAAATACAACAGTAGACCTAATGCTGTTAGATATGACAGACTTTGATGTCATCTTGGGCATGGATTGGCTGGCATCTTGTCATGCCACCCTGGATTGCTATAATAAGATAGTTAAATTTAATATTCCGGGGGAGCCTTCTTTCGTATTTCATGGTGAACGGAGTGAAATTTCTGGGAATCTTATATCTTTAATGTGTGCCCAACGTTTATTGCGAAAGGGCTGTAAAGGATACTTGGCATTCGTTAAAGATATTAAGAAAGAAGAACTAAAAGTAGAAGACGTTCCAGTAGTCCAGGAGTTTGTAGATGTCTTCCCAGATGATCTACCAGGTATACCCCCAGATCGAGAGATTGAGTTCCAGATAGAGTTAGCACCAGATACTCGCCCAATCTCCATACCCCCTTATAGAATGGCACCAACAGAATTAAAAGAGTTAAAAACTCAGTTACAGGACTTGCTAGACAAAGGCTTTATAAGGCCAAGTTATTCACCTTGGGGAGCTCCTGTTCTGTTCGTGAAAAAGAAGGACGGATCGATGAGACTATGCATAGATTACAGGCAACTGAATAAGGTAACTATCAAAAATAAATACCCGTTGCCTCGCATCGACGACCTTTTCGATCAACTTCAAGGAGCCAAGTGTTTTTCAAAGATTGACTTGAGGTCTGGTTATCACCAACTCAAGATCAAGGAGGAGGATGTGTCTAAAACAGCCTTCCGTACCAGATATGGGCACTACGAGTTCTTGGTGATGTCATTTGGATTAACGAATGCACCAGCTGCTTTCATGGATTTAATGAATAGGATTTTTAAATCCTTTTTAGACAAATTTGTCATTGTCTTCATAGACGACATTCTGGTGTACTCAAAGACTTCAGAAGAGCACGAACAACACCTTCGTGTTGTGTTGCAGACATTGAGGGATCATCAATTGTACGCCAAATTCTCTAAATGCGAGTTTTGGATTGATCGTGTAACTTTCTTGGGACATGTGATCTCCAAAGATGGCATCCAAGCAGACCCAAGCAAAGTAGAAGCGGTCAAAATGTGGCCTAGACCTACCTCCGTCACGGAGATTCGCAGCTTCTTGGGATTGGCAGGATATTATCGTCGTTTCATCCAAAATTTTTCCCAGTTAGCCGCCCCTCTCACACGACTGACTAGGAAAGGGGTAAAGTACCAATGGGATGACGCTTGTGAAGAAAGCTTCCAAGAACTCAAGAAAAGGTTAATCTCCGCACCTGTATTGGTCTTACCCTCAGGACCAGGAGGTTTTACAGTATACTGCGATGCATCAAGAGTAGGGTTGGGATGTGTTCTCATGCAGCATGGCCAGGTAGTGGCATATGCATCGAGACAACTTAAGAAACATGAACAAAACTACCCCACCCACGATCTGGAAATGGCAGCAGTAGTTTTCGCTTTAAAGATATGGCGACATTATCTATACGGAGAAACTTGCGAAATCTACACTGACCATAAAAGTCTAAAATATATTTTCGACCAAAAGGACTTAAACTTGAGGCAGAGGAGATGGGTAGAATTACTAAAAGATTATGATTGCAATATTCTTTACCACCCAGGCAAAGCAAACGTGGTAGCAGATGCCTTGAGTCGAAAATCTATGGGTAGTCTGGCCCATATAGCAGTAACAAAAAGACCCTTGATCCAAGAACTACAAGAGCTGAGAGCAAAAGGTGCTACTCTTGAGGTTACAAGGACAGGATCATTCTTAGCCCATATCAGGGCTAGATCTTCCCTTGTTGACCAGATACGGATATCTCAAATGGAGGATCCTGAGCTTGTCCAAATTATGGAAAAGGTGAAGATTGGTGAAGTGAATAGTTTCACACTCGACGATACAGGAGTCTTACATTTTGAACAACGGTTGTGTGTACCACATGTTGGAACTCTTAGACGAGACATCATGGAAGAAGGTCATCGTGCTGCATATGCTGTACATCCAGGAGCCACCAAGATGTATCAGGATCTGAAACAGATCTACTGGTGGAAAGGAATGAAGCAAGACATAGCAGAATTTGTGTCTCGTTGTTTAACCTGTCAACAGGTTAAGGCTGAGCATCTAAAGCCAGGAGGCTCGTTACAACGATTAGAGATTCCTGAATGGAAATGGGAACGAATGACGATGGACTTTGTTGTTGGTCTACCTCGTTCCACAGGAGGTTATGACTCAGTTTGGGTCATTGTTGACCGACTAACCAAATCAGCACACTTCATTCCAGTCAAAACCACTTATGGTGTAGTAACGTTGGCACAATTGTATATTAAAGAAATAGTAAAGTTGCATGGAGTACCTATATCTATCATTTCTGATAGAGGTCCTCAATTTACCTCTCGTTTCTGGAGAAGTTTTCAGGAGGCATTAGGTACTCGAGTGGACCTTAGTACCGCTTTTCACCCACAGACAGACGGACAGTCAGAGCGGACGATTCAGACGCTAGAGGATATGTTACGAGCTTGTATTCTAGATTTCAGTGGTAGCTGGGAAAAGCATTTGTATCTTGTAGAGTTCGCATATAACAACAGCTACCAGGCCACTATTGGGATGGCACCCTTTGAGGCCTTGTATGGGAGACGTTGCAGATCTCCGATCGGTTGGTTCGAGGTAGGTGAAGCGAAAGCATTAGGACCTGACTTGGCCCAGGATGCCCTAACCAAGGTTAAGACAATACAAGATAGGATGCGAGCAGCTCAAAGTAGACAAAAGGCATACGCTGACCACAGACGACGTGATTTGGAGTTCTCAGTCGGCGATATGGTATTCCTTAAGGTCTCTCCAATGAAAGGTGTGTTGAGATTTGGAAGGAAAGGAAAGTTGAGTCCTAGATACATCGGGCCTTATGAGATTCTAGAACGAGTGGGAAAAGTGGCTTATCGGCTTGCCCTACCTATGGATCTGGAAGGGATTCACCCTGTTTTTCACGTATCCATGTTAAGGAAGTACCTTCATGACCCTTCTCACATACTTCACCCTTCTCAGAATGATTCTATCCTAGTAGATGAAAACTTGTCATACGAGGAGATACCGGTGGCTATCCTCGATAGTCAAGTAAAGAAACTCCGATCTAAGGAGATTCCATCCGTCAAGGTTTTGTGGAGGAATCAAACTCACGAAGAAGCCACATGGGAAGCCGAGGCCGACATGCGTTCTAGATATCCGCATCTTTTTACGACTTGAGGTAATTTAAATTCGGAGGACCGAATTTCTTAAAGGGGGTGATAATGTAATACCCATGAAAAATAAAATATAAATGCGTGTTTTCAAACTACTGTTACTATTTACGTATATGGTACTGTTCATTTATACAGTCAAAATGTCAAGTACTAGATGTGGTTTGGTTATAAGAGAAAACTAGAAAGAAGTTTGTAGGAGAAAATGACGTTTTATGTGTAAAAATACCCTCAGGGACTAAATTGAAAGGACTGAATTGAAAAGAAACTTAAAGGTTTAAGGCGAAAGGATAGTTTTTCCTTTAAAGTTTCTAATAGTAAATAAACGAAAATTTTCCATCGTACGCGTAAGGTGCACAGTAACTACATTATTAGAAATGTCGTTTTCATGAATAGTAAATTGAATATTTTATTAGTGCATAGTGTCAAATAGTACCCTTGACTTTTGCTATAAATAGGCCCTTCCATTTCACTTCTAAACTCACACCTTCAACTTCTCTTCTTCCCTCCTTAAGTTTCTCTTGCTCCGACGCTAGGCTTCTGAGATTTTGGGCCTTTCCGTTTTTGCTTAGGTAAGGATACTATGCCTTTTCTATGTCTTTCAAATTTTAGAAGTTATTTTCTTAAGTATGCTCTGTGGTTGCGGCTTTGGCTGATCTTCCACATCAGAAAAACTGTCGTTAGCTGTTATTTTGATTCTCTGATTACCGAAATAGAATATAATCTGTGGAAAATACATGTCTAGGAAAGTTCTGGCTAAGGAAAGACCTGGTTTTTAAGTGTGTCCAGTGTGACCCTCCACTCTTTCCTGGGAACTTACCTGGTGTACTCTTTTACAGATTGTATTCTGTATTTCCGGTATGAATAGTACCCGTACGTATGAATAGTGACCGTATGAATAGTAACCGTACGTATGAATAGTAACCGTATGAATAGTACCCGTACATATGAACAGTATCTGTACGAAAATGATCTTAACGTACTTTCTGTAATCTTTCATGAAAATCTCTGTAGCGGAACACTGAAATTCACCTGCGTACTCTTGTCCGTAACGATTTAGAGAAGTGATACTCGTACGGAATCCAGGTGAGTGAAACGACCCTGTTTTAATAGAGTTTTAGCATTACTGGTGATAAAAAGTATGTCGTAGGACACTCCCAAGATTCATAGAGGGAAATTGGATTCAGAATGACGAATATAATGAGATAATTAATCCAGAAGTATGGATAAGACAAAGCAAGTATCTCATGATGATATGAAATTTGAATCATATAGTTATATACTATACCTGTTATATGGATGAGTATTATATTGTGCTTCTGATTATGATATGAACTGTTGTACTATTGATTGTGATTGAGCGGTACAGTACCCCCTCTCACGGCAAGGCGGAAAACCCGGGTTAAAGGGTGTCTTGACCAATGAGTGTGGAGACAACGATTCCCTCAGTAGGGATATAGCCCGGATTGGTGATAAATCCGTGAGGCGCCCTAGCTAAGAGGATGAGGTTGTGCGTCATGGCGGAAAAATACAAAATTGGTGAGCCGGCCTGTGTGCGCTCTCCGGGATATATTGCCATTGACGAGTACTAGTATCGTTTGTTGAATTGGATGAATTTTTCTTGTATGTAATTTCTAACTATGTCTATTGGTTGAGCTTGAGCCTTCGGATATGCTTGCATGACTGGTGATGTATTTGAATTTTATTAACGCAAGGCCGATTTGCTCACTGAGTTTAAAAGCTCACACTGTTTGTACAAACTTTTTGTTCAGATCAGGTTGCCGCCGAAGTACATCCGCTAGAGGAGTAGATCACGTTGGACCTTCCCGCTGTCGGGTAGGCCCTTCTTTTGTTATACAGTATGTTGCTCTGTAACCGTCTAGGACATCTAGGTCAGGGGTTTGGTATTTGGCTTGTATTTCAGTATGATAATGTATTTCGTACTGAGGATCTATTAAGAAAATCTGATGTATTTTCTTTGTATTTATTAAGGAATGGTATTTTGAGAATATAGAGATAATGACTAACGATTTTACTTGTGGGAAGAATTTATCGAAAGGCTTACAGTGATGGGATATTCATCATTGTGCCGGTCATGTGCCTAGAAAATGGGTCGTGACAGGCATCTAGCAAAATTGTCTTTAATAAATAATATTTATGAAAAACTAAAAAAAAACAATAAAAAGATGTTTTGGATTTTTTTTGGATAAATGCAAGAATGCTGAGAAAAATATAGTATAAATTATTAATTTAGTCACCAAAAAATTATAAGGGTCTCATTTTAGTTTCTGTATGAAAAATCAAGTACCTCAATCGTCTTTAAAATATTGTATTTATTTCAATTTAATTATTTTTTTTGTTAAAATAACTTTTAGTTATCAAAATTTTGAGATTTAACAATAAAAATAACTAGATTGAAACAAATGCAATCTTTCAAATATTAAATTAAAGTATTTAATCTTTTAATAACTAAATTAAAAAAAATCAATACTAAATTGGCACTTTACTAAAAAAAAATATATAAATGATAATTAGAAGCATTATGGTATGTGGAGTGTGGACCGACATTAAGTATGTTACGAGTTGGAATTAGCTTAATTTTTAGAATCCTTGTACTGCAATGACATCAGAGTCAAAGATATACAGTGATCTTATCCTTCATGATTAACAGTAACCACCGCTGTAATTAACTAATTAGTAGGCAATGGATGATAAGTACATTTTGCCATATGTTAAAGGGACTTGAAGATTAGTGTGGCATTAAAAAAGATAGGTGCAATATTAGTGTTACTGTGTGATGTTAAGTCTTTGCAACAACATTCATCAAACCCAATTGACAATTTGATGTATTTATTTTTCCGAGTTAAATGAACAAAGTACATCTCCCTGTTACTTACTTTTAAAGCTCCCATTAATCCCTCAAAAGCCTGTGAAGGTCTCACTTGAAAGCGGATGTCGCTCCTCTGCTTGTCGAGAGGCTCGTGTATCGTTAGAGATATTTAACCCTACCATCCAATGGCTCATGGGCAACAAGTATGGTGTTTGTCTGCTTGGAAGCTAGTGAAACACTGTCACATTGTCACTTTACCAAATTTTTTGATTTATATTTTATATCCATCATATCCAACTTAAATTAATTAAAAACACTGAAATTAGTGCTTTTTTAGGGTTATTTTTTTTTAAATATATATATATATATATATATATATAATTTTAAGAAAATATTTGAGATAATTTTACTAAATTACCTTTTAAATTAAAATTATTTTTTTAAAAGAAGAAAAATACTAATCCTTCTATCTCTCTCGATCATCTCCCTCTTCCTTCTCTGCTTCACGATCACCTTTACTTATCATCTTCAAAATCGCATGCTGCCATTCTCTCAATGTTTACATTACCCTTCGCTACCACTCTCCATCATTGTTCAACCCCTTGTTACAACCCTTGACATCGCAAACCCACAACACCCAAATCACTCTCAACCATCATCTTCGATACTACAACCCATTGCATGTTTGTCTAACATGCCACAATACACATTTTAGGTTTGTCTTCAACGGTGCAGGGAACTTGAATCAAACGACGGCTTCATCACAAGTTTGTCTTCCTCCCCTAATTATTTCTTTCTGTTCTTCCTCCTCCATCTGAAGACGCAGTCAGGACAGAGGGCAAAATGGACATCAACGTTCCTTCTCCATTTCCTTCCGCGGCTTTCCATCACCTCAGCTAGAAAGTAACCCGTACAATTAAAATGGAGAGGGAAAATCAATTTTAAAAACAAATCATCGTAGATAACGCAAATTAAACATGAGATAATAAAGTAGTAATGAAATTCCGCTCTTCTTTTTATTTGTGATCGAGTACCAAAGTTAATTTATTTATTTTGAACCCTAATTTTACATCAAGTAAGATTTAGGTGTTCATTTGATTCAAACTTAAGAAATGAGAAAAATTACAAAATTTTAATTTTAAGAGGGTAAGTTAAGAATTTTTTTTTCCAAACTAAAAAGTCACACGAGAAGTAAACTATAGGGTTCTAAAATAATAGCAGTGTAAACTATATAATATATATCATTATTGACACTTTTTGAATGTTACACTGCAGAGACAGTTTTTGTGATTAATCCTTTTTATTATCTTGTGTTGGTTCTAACAATGAATTTTTTTTTTATTAATATTCCTATATAATCTCATGTGACTCACTGACTTTCAGAAGATTAGTTGTCAGATAGCGAGGAGTGCCCGGGGGGGCATTTCCTAAAGGTGATAACACACACACACACACACACACACACACACACACACACACACACACACACACACACACACACACATATATATATATATGTTCTTAAATTATAATTTTAGTTTTTATTTGATTAAAATTATAAATTAATCTATATACTTTATTTTCATATAAAAATGTCTTTATATTTTTTTCATTCGTGCAAGTTAATCCCTGTTGTCAGTATGATTAATTTTACTGTTAAAATGATCTTAAATGGTAGATGATGTATACAATTATTAACATGTCAATATATTAAATCATTATTTTTTATACAATTCAGTTACTATGTTAACAAAATTCTCATTTTGTTCTTAATTTCCAATGTAAATGCTAAGTTAGGAAAATTGAGAATTAAAGACAAAATAAGAATTTTGTTGAATGATAGTTGAGTTGTGTAAAAATTAATGATTACACATAATGACATGTTCACAAATATATATATCAACTGTCATGTAGGACAATTTTAACAACAAAATTAACCATGGTGACGATAAGGATTAACTTATATAGATCAAGAAACTATAAAGACTATTTTATATAAAAATAAAATATAGAGATCAATTTATAATTTTAGTAAAACTATCGGGACTAAAATTATAATTTAACCTCTATATATATATATATATATATATATATATATATATATATGTAGTAGCATCCGGCAACATGCAGGATGGCACACATGTAATGCTGACAAGGGATCTTGGGGTTGCACAGAAAAAAGAAGAGGGTGAAAGATATATAAAGTTAGAGGTGCATGCATGTATGGCTATTGGCTCAGATTAGATCCAATGTAGGTGGTGCCATGGACACAGACACACTAGTTTCAGAACAAAAAGTAAACGAAAGGACTTGTTCCGAGCTTGAAGAGGACCACAGCTATAATGGCACTATAAAGTGGTCTTAATTCTTATCTTCACCACCCACCTTTGAATAATTATGTGTTGGAAGTTGCATCTCCACAATCCTAATTTTCAGTTTTAGGGATAAAAAAAAATAACATGATTTTTAACCACTTTATATATATATATATACATGATTTTACAACAGACATTGACGTAATATCATAATTATAATTTAAAAATTAATTATATCTCATATATTTTTAATTAGTTTAGATTATGTTTTAAGTTTAATATCGTCCAAATATTTAATGACAAATACTGACGTATCATCCTATTTTATACACGTCAGCATACATTAATTCACATAACTTTGTCATGTGAGATGAAATTAATAATTATCAAAATAATTAGATATAATATTAAGTAAAATAATCATATAAAGTAAAATAATGATTATTTTGATCATTATCGATTTCAATATCATGTGTTAAAGCTAGGGTAGGTTATTATGTATTAACATTTGTAAAATATGATATCACGTCAGCTTATATCGTTAAATATTTGGACAATATTAGTTTAAGGGTAACTAATTAGAAATATATGAATTACATAAATAGTATTATTGTCTAAAGGAAACTAATATATTACTTATAAGAGAAAGCATATATACAGTTGTTTATATCTGCCATCAAAATTTCCCCTCAAACATGTATGAAAAAAAGTTTTCTAAAAGTAATTAATCATGCAATGATAAATTATAAAAAAATATAAAATTATTTTTTAAAAAAAATATACACTTATTGTATTCTAATTAAAAATTTTAATAACAAAGATATAAAAAAAAATTGCACCCAACTTTTTTTCCCTTATTAATAAGGGGGATAACTTGATTTTCAAACTATATATTACTAAATGACTTTATATCTTTCTTTTTCTTACGGCTAATAGGCGAGGGAAAAAAAATAGAGTGAGCATGTGAGAAGAGGCCCCACTCGGCCGAAGGACCAAGAAAGCATTTAAAAAGAAAGGTGGAAAGAAAGAAGTTAGCTCTCCATCAATAATCGATGTGTTAATCCTTGGAGATACCCCAAAAAAAAAAAAGGAGTTTTTACTTTTTAATCTCATCAAATCATATGATTCGCCGATGGTCTGACGCCACTAATAATAAACATTGAATATATATAACTTCGAACGTGTATGTGCATTAGTTACAACGAGTATTGAAAATTAAAAACAAAGTACCAACAGTGAGTGAGCACAGTAGAGAAGCACAACAGAGGGTTGACGTTAGACAAAGACAAACTCACCCACTGACAACACAGAAAAATACAGTAGTTCACAACACGATAGATGAAAGGTGGGTGGAAGAAATTCAACTATGCCGCGATAGATGAAACGTGAGTCGGATAAAGAAACGAGGGTCGAAATCATCGTCCAATGTGTTGTCAAACATCTTTAAAATCTTCTGAAATGTGGTTGAACTGTTTCAAATATGGTTCTTAAAAGTTCAATTTCACTTTTTTTTTTATGGTAACCGGTAATCCAATTTCCACCTTAAAAGCTTTGTCATTAAGCCATAATGACCTATGTATGGCAATATGTACCAATTAATTGCAATTCAAAAAGTTTTTTACATCCAGAAAATTACCACCCTTATTGTTGTTTACAATTTCCCCATAAGTGGAAGCCAATAAATGCATTAGGGTTGGTGCTGACCAAAAAGGGAATTGGCATGGAACCCCAAGGAATAGCAGAAATGCACATTCACATGGGAACAAGGAAGCCTTTTTCTTGTGGCCCAATGAAAGAGACGTGCTAGCTCTCACCCAAAGGACAAAGCAGTGGTGGGGTATATACAAAGTGGTTTCGTTAATTTAATCTCTCGCTCCTAAGTCTAATCTAATCCCACTTATCCCTTTTCAGAGTTAAGGTTTCCTAGTGTCGGTCGGCGTACCAAAAAAACACACATTTCAAGGATTAAAATGATACTTATATACACACATAATAAGATTATGCTAACATCGCATCCTAAGAAACTAACCAAATCTACACCCTTATCTCTGTGTGGGGTCGCTTTGGGATTACTTGGCTCTTGTGCAATCTCGCACCGGAGTTTAGAAGAATCCAATGATATTAGTTAGGTGAAGAAAGGGAATTTTAAATATATTATATATATTTTTTTGCTGGTTGTTCTTTTCTGCCGCCAATAGAGCAGAGGGATTGGAAGAGCCAAAAACTTGTATCAAAATCAAAGTCAGTGAGAGCTTGACTTATACTTCACAGGATTAAAAACCAAGCAAGACTTAATACCATAAAGATGCAAGCCCTTTTTCAGACTAATCAGTAAAAAGGAGTGCCTGCGTGTGCTGGAGCAGAAGGACACCAACCCAGTTGGTGTTGGAGCAATCCTGATGCATGCATGTCTGTTGTGTTCTTCCAAGCCAATTAAACTAGTTTAAATGATTCCACATTTATTTTTTTAATAAAATATTGAGCTTGAGCCTTGTGAATAATAAAATTAGTACAGAAAGAAATTCATCTCTAAAGGATTTTCAAATATGGAAGACTCAAAAAAAAAAATTAATTAAAAAAACAAGTGCGAAACTTTCTGTTATTGTTTTCTTTTGTCTCTGCTTCCTCGGAGATGCTCAAGTATGGAATCCAAGGACAAGTCTCATAAAAATAAGTATACTAATTAACTGATATGCTTGTAATTATGCTAAAAATTTATAGGCGTCATATACTTAATGGCGTGGACTCCATTTTAAATTGCCGGTTATATATGATTGAGTAAACAAAACTCAATTAGACAATAATTTACTAAGATCATCAATCCCTAATAATTATATAATATATCTTTAAAATATGAGAATTGTGAATATTACTCAAAATATTTAAAAGACTATAAAGTATAATTAATCACTAAAAAAAGAAGAAAAGAAAAATGTACTTTGATCCATTGCTATTAATTAATTAAAAGTGAAAAAGTTTAATTTAAAAAGAAGGTTACTCCAAAAGAAAGTAGTTATTTTTTTACAAAGAACTCTCACATAATATAATTGATCAAATGACAATTAGTAACTCATATATATACTTCTCCTTTAAGAAACCACAACTCTCATTTGCATAGGTCAGATCTATTATAATTGACTCATTAACAATAGTAATGGCTTCACAGAGTTTCTACACATTTAGCCCAAACTAATTTAATATTAAAATATAACCTCATATATGGCCAAAAATTAAAAATTTATTAGTTAGGTTAATATTTCAGGTTATACATATAAATCTTTGATAATCAATCATGTACAATTATAATAATATATTAATATTTGGGTCCACTTTTATAGGAAAAAATGCTAACAATATGTACAAGAAAGTCAATATTGCAAATAAATTAACCGATTTTAATTTTATATATTAAGATGGGGTTGGAATCAAGTTAAAATACATAGAATATTCAGATCTAATAAGAGATCTAATCAAGTTTGTACAAAATATTAATTTCTTTTTATAAAGAATATTTTGTTTATAATGTTTCCATGTGAATAACGTTAACATTCTTTGTTGAAAAATACAAAAAAGAGAATGACTGAAATAAATAAATAGTCGCATTATCTTTTGGTCCAATTTCGTTATAACGAAAGCGGAATCCTCAAAGGCTCAAACTTTATGCGTCCTCACCCTTCAAAAAATTTAAGAGCAAGCATTTTATTTTAGTTTTTGATAGATAGGAAAACTTTAAATTTAGTTATTAACGTATTGTTTCCACTTTCGATGGATTTAACATGGTTTTAGGACATGTTTGATATGAAAAATTAATTTTGAGGAAAAGAGAATCTAATGAGTCTAATAGAATAGAATCTTTAAATTATAACAATTGAATTTGAATCTTCATTCTTTTATCTTTTCATTTTAGATACTAAATATGCATAAAATGAAATTTTATTTCTATTGATAAATAATAAACATGTCTGAACAATACAATAAAAATGAAATCTCTCTCTTCTGGTATGAAAAAAAGCCTTGGTAAAGATCAAACATGAATTATTAAAAGAAAAGTAGATTTGAATGATGAGGTTAGAGAATATGAGTAGTGAGACGTAGATGAGTAAGAATGCATGTAATTGGAAAATGAAAGAGGGGATGAAGGGGACCGCAGCAGGAAGTGGCATGAGCACAGAAGAAAAGAGAAGTGGGAATTGGGAAGTTTTGAGTATTGAGAGCCACTGAACCTTGGGAAGGGATGCGACATGTGAGTGAGGGTCCCAAAAGCTGCTTCTTTCTTGCCCTTCTCCTACGTCTCGTTTTGGTCCCTATCGCTTTCCCTCTCTCTCTCTCTCTCTCTCTCTCTCTCTCTCTCTCCATCCTCAAAGACCAAATCTGCCATCTGTCGAGGGCACTCGACTTTGCTTTTCGAACCTTCACAGATTAGGATCCTCTCTTATTTTGTATAGACCATCGTAAAATATTGTTCCATGTGAGTACTCAGTTTCCAAAATAAAAAAAGTCCAAAGAGGGTTGTGAGTTGCCAATCATCATCATCGATGATCTACATTATTCACAAAATAAGACTCTCTTGTTCTTATATGAAATATCAGAAAATCCTGTTCCAACCTCCACACACCACACTCCAGGTGGATCTATTTTTGTGTATGTAAAGATAAATTACTATTTACACTAGTTTTGATCAAATTAAAATTAAAATTTTTTAATTAAAAATATTATATTGAGCTATTCTTTTAATTTTTTTTTTGAATTATTATTTTTATGCAACATGTATTTCGTGAATAAAATAATTTAATAATTTTTATTATACTTTTTAATTTAATTATCTTTATTGTCACAATACAAAAAATTACAGACAAATATTGTGTATAAAGCTTTTTTTTTTTAAAACTAATTAAGGGTATCACTCATCCAGTATGATTGAACGAAAACTAAAAATTTTTGAGCCTGTTAAGTGCAAAAGATAGCGTCTTTTCAAGATTGACATTTTCAGCAATTAAGCCATTGTCAGTCTTAAATTTAAACCATTGATGTCACTTAAACCAGTCAATTTTAAGTAATAGGTTAATTAATTTAACATAAAATAAATTATATGGGAAGTTTTCACATAATTTATCACAATGTCAAGAAGTTAATATTTAAAATAAAAAGATTTTAAGTATAATTTGACCAAATTTCAAATAAACTTAGTATAATTTATCTATATTTTTATAGGTATTGCCACTTAACTATTACAAAACTGCTTTCTATTTTTTTTTTTTTAATTTTGCATTTTGGGTAAAAATCTTAGACTAGTTATTTCACTTCCCTTGTCAGCCTTTTTCGGTGAAATGTAACATGATAAATCACCCACTCTTTTCTTTTGTTTGATCGATTATTTTCATTTAGTCAATGAAAATGTTACAGATCGATGGGAACAGTTTTCTGAAAATGTGCAACGCTTTACGCATAAATGAAATTTAGAACTCTAATATCTTAATAATATCTGTTATAAAAATGTTTGTTGGTACAATCTGTTATAAATAATTAAAAAAGTTCGGCTTGTGATGATTTTTTATTCTTCCAATATTGATTGATTATTTAATATTATATGCATTTTGCTGCGGAAGCTAGCATCGGATGTTTAACTTGGGAGCTAATTAAGTTAAAGTGCGAGTGGAATTAAATTTTTTAAGAATAAAAGTTGTTTTTTTTATAGTTTTTTCCCAAATACTACAAATTTGATTTTTTTGGCAGTTCAATGCTCAGATATCACATATTTCATATTTATTTTTGATAGGCAATTAGCCATGACTTTTAAATTAGCTAATAACTTATTTGATTAGCTTATAAATTTATTTGACCAAAATATATATGTTTGGTAAAAAAATACTTATTTAAATAGTTTATAGTTTATTTTAAAACAAAACTTTAAGTAGTTTATAACTTATAGTTTTTATATTTTTCTTCTTCTTTTATTCTTATTATTTTATTAAAATTCTTATTCTACTCTTATTCCTCATATAGATATAAAATATAATATAAAAATATAATATATTATAAAATATAAAATTATATATATAATATTTTAAATTAATTTGATTAAAAAAATGATATGTTTATTTTGTATTATTTAAAATTATAAAATATCATATAAGTATGTAATTTTACATTATAAGTTAATTCAATAATTACTTTTATCAAATATTTTTAATTCAATATGCTAGCTTAACAGCTTTCAACTAAAATTAACTTTTAAACTTTTAATTAGTTTATCAACTATTTTTACCAAATAAAAATGAAGTCATCACAACTATATATATATATATATATATATAGACAGAGCCTAGGAGAAATTGGAAATTTAATTAAAAGTTCATGACCTTTAAATTGAATAGTTGAATTTGTGAAAAAAATTATTGAATTAGCTAAAACTAAAATAATCATTATTTGTTTTGATGTATATCATTTATGATTCTAAGAGTATCTCAAATAAGAGTTCTTAAATTTAAAAATTAATTTTTATTAAAGTTTATCACTGTAATTTGTCATGTTAACTGTTGTGCGTAAGAATAATTTTTATATAAAAATTAATTTTTATACAAAAATAATAATAAAATAATCAACTTATAATAAATAATATAAAATAATAAATATTAAAATAATAAAAATATTTATAAAATTTATTTATAAATTATTAAGAGTTATATTGTTAAAATAAAAAAATTATTTAAAATAAAAATAATGACATAAGAAACCGAAAAAAGCAAGTCGTATTTTACTCATCAGAATCAGACATATGCTGCTAAAATCTAAATTCATAAATATATTCAAACGTTGTGTTGTCCTTTTGGATTTCGAGGCGTTCTTAAAAGAAAAAAAGAAAAGTAAAGAATATAAATATAAAAATATAAAAGGAGACAAAAGCGTCCGTCATGAGGGAGGACAGTTGGACGCTGAAACTTGCGACGGGGAATAATAACAAAAGAAAGCAAAAACAAAAAACAAAAAAAAAAAAGTAAAATAAAATTGTGACAGAGTGAGGAATATGGCTATGGGAGGAGGAAGAGGGAGGCATGGACTATGCAGTATTCAGGGGCATTTTGGGGAAATGACTGTTAAAAAAGGAGTCTCTGCAGAGAGCATCACCATGGCTTCGATATGAGAGCTAGACGAAAAGTGAAGAAGAAGGAAAGTGACAGTGGTTGTTGTTGGTGTTGGTGTTGGTGTTGGTGTTGTTGTGGTTGTGAATGTTATTATCCCTGCAGAGTGCAGTTACCTCTTCCTTTCTGGTACTCGCGCCTTCAAACTACTCATAAACCGCGCTTTCTTTTTCCCTCTTCATTATCTTCCAACAACCACCACTCTCTCTCTCTTGCTGTTAAATCCACCTTCCTCTCCCTCTTCTTCGTCCGCTACTGCATCGTTTTCTCCATTCTAATCCTAACTGATCACACACTCAAATTAATTTCCCCTGATTGTTGATTAAGTGCTTCTATCAAGTTCCTATATACGTCCATTTCCTGCTATCTCTCCTCTTTTTTTTTTCCCTCCTTTTTTTTTTTCCTTTGGTCTTGGAAGTCTTACCGATGGAAACATCGGAGAATTGCAGTGTGAAGGTTGCTCTGCACATTCGCCCTCTCATTGCTGATGAACGCCAACAAGGTTGTAGAGAATGTGTTAGCGTTACACCTGGAAAGCCCCAGGTACTCAGCTCTTCCCCCTTCTTCAAGAACTGGGATTCTTGAACTCGGAGCTGCTTCCTTTTCCATGTTCATGAAATAAGTTTTTATTATTATATTTTTCTGGCAATACACTTTTGTTTTTGGTCACTTAATGGAGGATTGATTGACGAAAAATGTACTTTTTTTTCTCCCGGCGGTTGCGGGTCGGTAAATTCTCATTTATGAGACTCCTTTTTGATTTACCGCTCCATTATGTGAGCTTTCTGAACTGTGACTGTCTAAATAGACTGAGACCAAGGAAACAGAGACCTGTCTTCTTTTGTCTTTGAGTCTTATTAATTTTTCTTTTGTAAGTAAGTCTTTATTGGTTACTTAATATGCATATCTGCTTTGCACAATTACACTCCATTTATAAATATAGTTTCAATTTTCAAGTATTATCAATGAATTCATGATCTGTTTCTTTCTATGATAAATATATCCTTTTAACGTAGTTATAGGTTGGTCGTTCAACAAATCCATTGTTCTAAGTACAGGATTTAGCTGGGTGAGCAATTGCCTCCCCAGATATTTACTTCAATTCTTAATCATATCTCCATAACGAAGACATTTCCCTTTTATGTTGTACGGTCTTCTAGCATCTATTGCCTCATGTTTTTACTTGTAGCATTTTCCTTGTAACTGAACTTGAAATTGACCAGTGGAGTTGAAATTTTGTCTTTGTGTATTAATCCCATATCCTTCAGCATATTTGTGGTTATATATACAGTATTGTTTTTGGAAATTAGCTATAAGTACACAGCAATTCAATTAGACATTCTTCCAGAAAACGAAAACCAGAGAGATAAACAAGTCTTGTTATGGAGTCGTCAAAAGTCCTAAGAAACAGTAAGACATGTTCTGTTGTTTTCGCCAGTGCCAAATTAATATGGACTTAACCTCCATAGTCCATAGAACGTATTCTTTCCTGGGAGTTGACATATTGATTGAAGTGTGACAGGCCTTAAAACTATATAGTTTCTTTGGTAGAATATTCACTAATTCAAAGACTAAAAAAATATGAAACTACTTCACCAAATATATATATATATATATATATATGAAACTACTTATGCTGACATTGACAGTGACAAATGGAAAAGGTTATTGTATGTGCTATAGAAATCTGAACTTGATAATCTGCAGCATGTTCTTTACTGTCTTATTTCTGAAGAATCTGACTACAGTTTAGCAATGACTCAGGTTCAACTAGGGTCACATTCCTTTACATTTGATCATGTTTATGGAAATGGTGGATCTCCTTCATCTGCTATGTTTGAAGAATGCATTGTTCCATTGGTCAATGGTTTATTTCAAGGATACAATGCTACTGTTCTTGCTTATGGTCAGGTAATGTCTATCTTGCATGCCATTCACTAGCAGTTGGAGAAGGTAATTTAATTTATTAATATTTGATTGATGTACATATTTGCACAGACGGGTTCAGGGAAAACTTATACGATGGGAACTGGCTATAGTGACAATTGCCAGACTGGAATAATTCCTCAGGTTATGAAGGCTTTGTTCAACAAGATTGAGACATTAAAGCATCAAACAGAATTTCAGTTGCATGTCTCCTTTATTGAGGTACATCCATTACACTATTTATCAAACATTCAAAAATATGTTGATCTGTTTTTTAAGCTGTTGGTTTCCAAAAATTATAACTTTTACCACCTATTTCAGTAAAACATGAGCAAATCAGTTTGCCTTTTCAAGTTAAGGTTGCCCCGTCTGAAATGGACTTTCTATATATTAATATAATTTGAAGCAGTGAGAAACCTTTGTCATCTATAGCAAAATATTCTTTCTGCAAATTCTTGTATTTTTGTAAAAAATTCATTAGTATGTTTGTTATTGAAGATTCTGAAGGAGGAGGTGAGGGATTTGTTGGATACAATATCCATGGGCAGATCAGAAACCTCTAATGGTCATTCCGGAAAACTGACTGTTCCTGGGAGATCATCAATACAAATTCGTGAAACATCAAATGGAGTGATAACACTGGCAGGTTCCACTGAAGTTGCTGTAAGTACATTACAGGAGATGGCTGCTTGCTTGGAGCAGGGTTCATTAAGCAGGGCAACAGGAAGTACAAATATGAACAACCAGTCCAGGTTAATTATGATCCTCCACCCTTCGTTGTCTGTCTAAAAGAAATATGATGCTTAGTAATGTTCTTTTCTCTTTGGATACTTCGGAGAATTGAAGCAGTTGCCTCACACACTGAATGCTGGTTGATGATCTATCTACAAGTGTGTGAAATTCAACATTCTTTCTTTGCCAGTAAAGCTTATGCCACTGGCTATCCAGACTCTAAATAGTTCATGTCATTTAAACATCCAAATTGTATTCATTGTATTTGTATGAGTGAGATGAGAACTAAATGAAAGATTGACGATGATACTATGATAATATCTTGTGTATGGCATTATTACAATGAGAGGTCAACATTAGTTGGACCACTCTCATAAATAAAGGTATCATTTTCCTTGGATTTGGAGATTGGTATCTATCAATTATCACTAATTTGAGTTGCTCATTTTAGGTTCTGATTTTGATTGTAGACGGTAGTTATTTTTTTTAATTACCCTTATCTTTAAGTAGAGTTTAATTTACTCGTATAGTTTCTATTGGAATATTGAAAAAAGCAATGAAATTGAACTGTAGAAAAAGCTTGTTTTATGACTTGCAATAGATTGAATCTTAATATCCTACTGATTTGTGGTCCTGCTGCTGCTTGAATCAGTCGATCACATGCCATCTTCACAATTACGTTAGAACAGATGCACAAACTCCAGTCAGTTTCTCCTGGCTGTGACACTTCAGATGAGGATATGGGTGAAGAATATCTTTGTGCAAAGTTCCACTTGGTGGATCTAGCTGGATCTGAACGAGCTAAAAGAACAGGTTCTGATGGTCTTCGATTAAAAGAAGGTGAGTCATATGTGGTTGTCTCGAAAACCCAATACATTTTTGTTTCAAAATCTGTCAGTCTCAACATTGTGGTAATAGAAAACAATGATTACAAGGATGTCATTGAAAGTAACTGAGTTTATTTGTTAACAGGTATACACATTAATAGAGGCCTTCTTGCACTTGGGAATGTCATTAGTGCACTGGGGGATGAGAAAAAGCGAAAAGAGGGTGTACACATCCCTTACCGGGATAGCAAACTCACTCGACTCTTGCAGGTTAGATTAACATCTTGTTGCTCAAGGATTATTATATATAATTGTTTCAAGAGTCTAACTTATCAGTATCAACAAAACGTGCTGAGAAGTAACTCAAATCACAATATATAACATTAGATAATTAAAATCACTGTTTCGGTCTGGATGTTGCTAAACTGATGTGAGAGGTGGAAAAGGCAAAAAGTGATGTTGTTAGGGGACTTAACTTTTCCCTTTAAGACATCAACTATGAACTATATGTTAGTTTCTTCATGTCAATCTCTAAGAGTATTCTAATAAGTCACTGATCACATTTTTCTTGGTGCAGGATTCACTTGGTGGGAACAGCAAAACTGTCATGATAGGTAGTTACTTCCGAAAGCTGATTCTTGGCTACAGATTGTCATGTTTTAGCATCTTTATGTTTCCCCTGCTGTACAATCCCTGGAATGTTCCTCTTGTTTAGTTCATTTTTTGTTTCAGTTAAAGTAGCATATTTCAGAAAATGCTCATTTAATATCTTTATAAAATTCCTTTTTTTTAAAAAAAAAGGCTAAATTACTATACCTGCTTTTGCATCATAAATGGCGCTCCTTTTCCAGCTTGTATAAGTCCTGCCGACATCAATGCTGAGGAAAGTCTTAATACTCTCAAGTATGCTAATCGTGCCCGCAATATTCAGAATAAGCCAGTTGTGAGTTTCCACGATTTGTTGCTTTGAAGTTCATTCTACGCCTTTTGTAAATGTGGAAATTTTGTGTGGTCAAGTTTCCTGTATTTTTATATATGGAAATTTTTTTTGTTTCTTTTACAGGCTAATAGAGATTTGTTATCGAATGAGATGCAGCAAATGCGCCAGCAACTAAAGTACTTGCAGGCTGAACTGAGTGCTCGTGAAGGATCACCAACTGATGAAGTGCGGGTATATAATATTACTGACACTTTCATTTTGGGGAAGCATTAGATAAATTGAGATGGAACTTTGTATGTAGCATGATGTTTTGTTGCACAGGTTCTTAAGGAAAGGATAGTTTGGCTTGAGGCAACTAACGAGGACCTCTGTCGAGAACTTCATGAATATCGTAGTAGATGTGCTTTTGTAGATAGATGTGCAATGGATATACAAGTACGTACACAGGAAGACTTTAACTGCTTTTTTTTTTTTTTCCTTTTCTTCTGTTGATTAATTTAAATTTCAAGAGTTCGATGAATTTGAAGGTCATTATTAAATAGTTACAGGGTATAATTTACCCATGTTAATTTTACTTGAAGAGTCAAGAATTACAATTCAATGGTATTTATTACTTTTTCTTTTTTCAGGATGGGGATATTTGCCCTGTGACTGATGGACTTGAGAGTGGCTTTCAGAGCTTAGATTCATCTGACCATCAAATGGCTGAAAGCATATCAGGTAGACATTGATTTATCCATGCTTTTTGAGAGAATATAAAAATAACTGTTGGTTTCATTTTGTAAGAGAGAAAGGAAGGGGTGGGGGATGACTTTACCCTCTTCCCTTTGGAAGAATATATGCTTTTTGCTCTTTTCCTGCCATATCAATATTTCACTACTTCACAAGTTGCGTGTGTATCAAATTTTACATATTCCATTGTATGGGAGAACTAGCTAACAGGAATTGGGCAGTAAGTAGTGCTTAAGCATTTAATTATTGTATCAGAGGTTTGAATAATGTTGCCAGTTTTGTTGTTGCATGGCTCTTATTTTGCAGGGGAAAATTCCTCGGAAACTGATGAATCAACAGAAGAGTTGGAACATGCACTCTTGCAAAATACCATGGATAAAGAGATGAAGGAGTTAAATAGGCGCTTAGAGCAGAAAGAGGTTTCATTTTATAAGGATTTTTCTTATGCATCTGCATATGCAAGTCATCATGAATGTCCCAATCATCCCAAAAGCTTAAGCTGTTATGTGCAAGTGCCTTCAACAGAATCAGTTCATGCAACAAATGCTATTTATGATGGCACAGAGAACCTATATCATTTCAAATTTGATATCACCCTGCATGTATTGTTGTCCTTTTTCTCTCACAAAAGTAACTTAGTACAAAATAATTTCAGTGCTAGCACAGTTAGCTACATACAGAAAAACAATCGTAGAAAGAAAGAAGAACAAGAAGTAATATTGGAATGATCTAGTAGGTTATTTAAATGAATGTTAACTATGTATATGGCCCGTTGTATGAATTTCTTGATTCTCTCCTATCTCTTTAGGTTAGATTTAGATTTGACTTACACATATGCACAAAGATCAAAGCGTCACAAAATAATATATCTGTAAATGCATTTTGAACTTATGGTGAACCTTGTTTTAACAGACATCACTCACCTTTTTTATATACAGTTTTCTGATATGATCCAAGTGGTAGGGAGGAATTGTAACTCCAACTGAACATCTAAATCTAGACTTTTTATTTTTTCAGTCCGAGATGAAACTCATTGGAGGAATTGACGTGGAAACACTCAAACAGCACTTTGGGAGGAAAATTATGGAACTTGAGGAAGAGAAAAGAAAAGTGCAGGTTGAACTGTAGACACTTAAATATATCTTTTGAACCCAACATAAAAGTTATATCTCCATGTTTATGTTGGTGACTGATTTTTGGCATGACAATGACAGCAAGAAAGGGACCGTTTGTTAACTGAGGTGGAGAATTTTGCTGCTAATTCAGATGGACAAGCACATAAAACCCAAGATATCCGTGGCCAGAAATTGAAGTCACTGGAAGCACAGGTGCTTTTTCTCTTAAAATTGGTGTCATTAAGTCACAAGTTACTGTTGTTGGTCAATTTATGTATTATTTTTAAATATTGAACTGACAGATTTTAGACCTTAAGAAGAAACAAGAAAATCAGGTTCAGCTTCTAAAGCAAAAGGATAAAAGTGAAGAAGCTGCAAAAAGGCTGCAATCTGAAATACAATATATCAAGGCTCAAAAGGTCACTTTCTTTTCTTTTTTTTCCCTGACATTAATAATTATAATTGTTACTGATTTTAAATCTGGCATTCACATTCTGTTATATATGCAGGTTCAGTTGCAGCATAAAATGAAGCAAGAGGCAGAACAATTTCGGCAGTGGAAGGCCTCTCGCGAGAAGGAGTTACTCCAGGTTGTTTGCTTTCTCATATAAATATATAAAGCTTGAAATTTGATATCTTCTACTTTAGTAGTTTACATTACCAATTGGCGATGGACTTTTAGTTTCAAACTCTTGCTTCTATATATTGAATGCATGAATGTGCATGCCTTTTGAAGGTCTAGTAGTGAGCCACATGTTTGTTAAATGCTCTCTGCAGGATTTAATGTACTTCCTGTATGATAAATCATGGAATGACTAGATGTTTATTTGAAACTATATGTAAAAACATATGGTTATAGAAGCAATACTTGAATTTAGTCATACTGTGGTAGTGCATAAAATGTAGGTTAATGTGTGCCTTTCTTTAACCTTGTTTTACTTCTGAGCAGCTGAAAAAAGAGGGGAGAAGGAATGAATATGAAAGACATAAACTTGAGGCTCTTAACCAGCGCCAAAAAATGGTAAGTAGAAAATCTGATATTTACCTGTTTACGGTGTGGTGGAGGTATATCTACCCCTACATTTCTGTCTTCCCTGGCATTCTTTATTTACTTGAGAGTATAAATTAGATGTTAGCTGCTATATCATTTCTTTTGTTTGCTCTTATCTGAGGGATTTCTCATGTATAATATCCACACGTCAGCTTGTGCCTCTTATTCTTCTCTCAGTGAGTAACAAATTAAAGTCAGGGGTAAGGGGGGCTTAAATGTCTGAGTAACAGCATTACTATTCATCAAAAAAAAAAAAAGAAAGAAGAAGAAAGAAAGAAAGAAAGAAAGAAGCCCACGTAAATCTGAACTTGATGATATGGACTGTGGAATTGAAGATTGGAGATTCATCATCAGGGGATCTGAGAAGTGGCCATGGGAATGTAGTGGAAAAACAGTGAAAATACAACTAGGACAGTTATAATGCTTCATATTTCCACATTCATATTATGTTGAAGATTTATAATAACTGCTGTCACTCATTAATGTTTACTTGCAGGTTCTTCAAAGGAAGACAGAGGAAGCAGCAATGGCTACAAAAAGGTTAAAAGAATTGTTGGAAGCCCGCAAATCTTCTCCACGTGACAATTCAGGTAACACTTTTGAAATTATTCTTTTAATTAGTTATTCTAGTTTCCTAATTGTTTGCTGTATTTTTCAGTTAACTCAAACGGACATTTACAGCCTGGGCAGGTAATTATCACTACTTATATAATTATGCAACTTATAAGCTTAACAGCCAACAATAACTGTTGCAAATAATTAAAAAACTTATCTTAGAATGTCTTAGGTCTTTTGCTGCCTTTTTAACCAACCATAACCTACGTGATGTCATACTTATGCTTCCATTGACATCATCCTTTAACGCACTATTATTTAGTAGTGGATTAAATAAATTTATTTCTGTACACAATTTTAAGTAGGACATTCAACCTAACCAAGCCCTTTAAACCCACGTTTCTGTTGTATCTTTCTCTAATGATTTTTTATTAAACAACTATTGTTAGAATTCATGATAAACTATTCAAGTTGAAATGGTCGTTGACCAAGTAGTCAAAACCTTGATCTGATCCTTGCCGGCCCTCATTTTCTTTTTGAAAAATGAAAATTATTTTTATTAAAATGGCACAAAGTCAGGGTTACATAAAATTTTTCATAACCTAAAGATCAACTATTACATCACAAACCTAAACTTATGAAAAAATAAGATATATGATTTAGGGCAACACACTCTAAAAACAATATCAAAACCTGCACAATAACATTAGAAGACTATACAAAGGCTATACAAAGGCAACACATTTCTAAACTGTAAATCAAATCTAGTCTAAATAGAGGCAACACATCTCTAAACCCTATATCAGAGCTCAACTTTTAGTGAGCCATTGCAGACATTTGCCATTCCCTTCGCTTCTTCAAAGGGTCTCGCCCCAAAGGCATTGGCGAGTCGTTAGAAATGAGCGACGCCACAGTAGATCTAGAAATTTCCAGTGGCCACCACTTGTGGCAGCGATGGGCTCAGCGACTTGATTCGCCTAGCGGGTTGCGTGGTGCTAACGACGGGTTGGTAGAGAGTGGAGAGATCTGAAACTTCAAGAAAGCTTCTTCCAAGGAAGAGAGGAAAACTTTTACAAAAAAAAAGGAAAAACTCTCTTACGGAGGAGGGGGGTAAGAAGAAGGTAGGCGGCCCTCACCAGGTGCAGTGCCTTTGTGAAGAAAAACCCTAGCAGAGGCGAGAGTGTGGAAGACGATGCTAGGGGGCAGTTGAGGCGGAGTCCTTTTCTTAATTAAATTTAATTTTCAGCACAAAAAATTAATGGGCCTTTACTTTGTATATACTTAAAGCCCAAAATATTTTCATGTTGGGGCATGTTGGAGATTATAATAAAACAAATAATGGGCTTTTTCACTTAAAATATTTTATGCTTTTGAGTTGAATTGGTTTTTTTTTTTTTAAATTATAACCTGACTTCTATATGTAGATCAATGAAAAATCTCTCCAGAGGTGGCTTGATCATGAGCTTGAGGTCATGGTCAATGTGCATGAAGTTCGTGCTGAATTTGATAAGCAAAGCCGCGTGTATGTGTTCAATCCCGGTTTTTTGTCAAATTTTCTTTTCTGCGTTTAAACTGTCCCATTCACACACTATTTTCTCCTTTCTTACTATTGATTGAAATATTATTTTAGACAAGCTGCACTGGAAGAAGAGTTGTCTTTACTGAAACAAGTGGATCAGTTTTCGGATGGGATAAGTATCCCCACAGGAAAGAACAGATATGCTAGGTAGATTTATCAAACAGGATCTGTGGCAGATATTTTTGCATGTTTTCGTGTATTCAGGTATATTTTTGTAGCTATCTTTGATCAATTCACTAATTCTTTAACTTCTCCTTTTTCCTTGGCTCTCCATTTGTTAGACTGTTATCGATGTCACCAGATGTAAGAATGGCCAGAATAGCTTCTCTTGAGAACATGCTGGGCATGTCTTCAGTTGCTCTAAAAGCCATGGCATCACAACTTAGTGATGCGGAAGAAAGGGAACGGCCATTAAACAGCCGTGGGCGTTGGAACCTATTACGCTCAATGGGAGATGCAAAGAATGTGCTTCATTATTTGTTTAATGTTGCAGCGGAAGCCAGGTGCTTAGACAATCTAAATAGGATCTGAATAAGCTTTTCTAGTTTTTTATTCATGCAGGTTGACCAGAATATTATAACCAACAGTATTCTCTTTTGCTAAGATAATCAAATGGAAAAGTAAATCTTTGCCATATGTCTAAAGAAAATATAAGAAGTCTGTGAAAGATGATGTTTAGAATGATATATTTGGTTGTTGGACTTACTTGCAACTTAGGGTTTTTGCAGCAAAAATCTTGATTTTCTGATTGCTTGTGAAATGCTGTTGATTTGACATTCTTTCCTAAGATGAGTCTCATGTTGTACTTGACTATTTGTTTGCTCCATAAAATGCAATATGTTATCTGTTTGCAAATTGTACCGACTTCTTTCTTCCTATTCCTAGTAATGGTAGTATACATAATCTTTGACAGGTGTCAATTGTCGGAAAAGAATATGGAACTTAGGGACATGAAAGAACAACTGAATGATCTTGTGAAGCTACTACAACAAAGTGAAACACAGCGAAAAGAACTTGTGAAAGAACAAAAAATGAGAGAACAAACTGTTGCAATTGCATTGAGTACATCTGCATCGGTGAGAATTCTATTCTTTCAGGAGTTACTATGAGTTTGTGCGGTAAAGGATTTTAAACTTTTAATTCCCATCATCAGAGCTGGAGATATCAGAAATTAGCATTCAAAAAAGTTTAGTTTAATATATAAAATTTCTATGTGGGATGAATCTAATGGAGCATATAATGCTGAAACTGTCCTCTGGAACTTCATAACCTTTATTTGTTTTGTAATCACGAAGCCCAAATCATTTTTGTCAATTACTTAAATAAATTAGGATTCATGTATTTTCTTATTCTAAATTAGGATTCATGTATTTTCTTGACCACATGGAACTTTTTATCTTTCATCCATTTATATTATAACGATTTTCATAACGAGTTTCTTGTTGGAGACAACAGGCAAACTCACGATCACTAAAACACCTTGCGGATGAAATGAGCGGTCCATTGTCTCCCATGTCACTTCCTGCGCCAAAGCAACTCAAATTCACCTCTGGAATTGTTAATGGTTCAGCCAAGGAGTCAACTACATTTCTAGATGAATCTCGAAAGGTAAATATCCTGCCCCATGCTCTTTCTTTGATGATTTTTTTTCCCCAATTAATTAATAATGATTTTTATATTCAGATGATACCCATTGGACAGTTACCAACAAAGAAGCTAGCAGCTGTAGGACAAGCTGGAAAACTTTGGAGGTGGAAGAGAAGTCATCATCAATGGCTGCTGCAGTTCAAATGGAAGTGGCAGAAGCCGTGGAAACTCTCAGAATGGATTAAGCACAGCGATGAGACAATCATGAGGTCCAGGCCACGAGCACTTGCTTTGGTTGACGTGATGTGATACCTAGACGAAAGGCATTCTTTCGACGTAATGAACATATTGATTGCCATGTGTTTCCAACAAACACATGGTTTGGCAAGGGTACGGATAGTTGCAGGTAATCTTTACATTTAACTGAATTTTTGCCGCAGTATAGTTTAGAGTTAAGACAGCCCATATCTGCCAGACGTGTATAGTGTAATATTTCCCGTGCTCAAAAGGAAGTTATGTGATGAACTCTTGATAAAAAATATAAATTGATCTAACTGACTTGCAAATTGCAATCTGTGCCACTGCCACTAATGTTCAAGTTGAACTAATGTTCAAGTTGAAGCCTAGTAACTTTCTGTTCACTTGTGTTTTATTTGTCATAATAACATACCTTGCTTCTCTATGCTGCCCCCCCACAAGATCTCTGCTGAAGATGAGAATTCTTGGTCACGGGATCATTGATAAATCATGTAAAACGAATGAGTTACTACCATGATTCCGAAATCATGCAATTCTTTGACGGTTGCTTCCTTTCACTGAAATTTTGGGGGTGAGTCTTCACTGGGTTGCTTCTTACAATTTGCTTTCTGTTGGCAGGCATGGTACATATTGGGAATGTGTTTCTTATCTTCGTCTTTGTTCTCATTCCTTTTGCCAAGATGTGGTTGTCTTGTTGGAGAGACTTCTAGCACGGTTCCATGTGCAAGTTGTAACGACAAATGGAGGCGTATGCTGACATTTACAAAACCACAGGAAAGTTATTTTTAGAAGGTTGCAACTTTGAAAGAAAAATCGTTGCACTATACATGGAGAAAGCTACGGTTTGCGATGTTGCTATTGATGCTGTTCTTTTTTACCCCCCTTTTTGGATCAAATTTTGTAAATTGTCATCACTAACAGTGGGAAGTCAGTTCTGTACAGATATATAACAATTCCCAAAATTGATTTGTGTATTATGATCTCAGGCTAGTTGTCATTATAGTGTTGATGATTTGTTTGCTAAGACAATATCTCACGACTATGAGTGGTTCTCTCTCATAATACTTGTATTGAAGCATGAGGTGCAATGCAAGTCCCAACACATGGAAATTGCTTGCTTTTTGTGGCGAGCTAAACCATTCTCGCTCTGGTACCCTGGGAGTATGATGACAAAGCGTACAGCAACAGAAAAAAAAATGCGTATTGGGGCTTGCCCACTGTTTCTTAATTAGAAGAGAAAAAACATCTCTGTGTACCTATATGAATTTTTGTCCGTCAAGTCTTACCATCTCCGTTGCTTGACGTAGATACAATGATAGACCAAATTGCAAAAGATCATATGTATTCATATAAAATATCAGTTCGTGGAGCCAAAGGCACTGTGCATTCATATAAAAGAAGCTCACATACCAAGCAGCGATTCCCGCAATATCTATAAAATATCGGATGGTTTACTGCGTACTGTGTATCCAAAATTCTCATAAAAATGTTCGTATAAACTTGGCCTGCAGAAACACTCTTGTGCGTTTCTCCACGTGCAATATCCTTTCATTTTTCAAACACAAGGAGAATTGACAGTCTTGCATTTATCTTCTTTGCATCCAATCTTACAAGTGTGACAGAAATTATGAAAACCCGGCAGATGTAGTGTCCTCCACAGTTAGACTCTCCTTTATCTCCTGTATCATCTTCAACACTTGCCACATTGCTGGCCTTTGCTCAGGCGACATTGCACTGCAAATACTAGCAATCTCTGTGAGCATTCCTAGCCCATTATCTCCAGCACCATCGTCATCCCTCATTGCTCTAACCCAGTCTTGGAGATCCGCGGGTACAAGGAAAGGATGTTGAGAAGGGTGTTTACCCGTGAGAAGCTCCAGCAGAAGCACCCCAAAGGAATATACATCGGACTTTGGAGTGGCTCGGCGGCTAGACTTGCGAGTCTCTGGTGCTTTATAAGCTGCAGAGTCTGGGTCTTCGGTGGATGAAAAGTCTGCAAGGAGGGCCAAGCCATAGTCTGTGACACAAGCTTCGAAGTCCATTCCAAGAAGGACGTTAGTCGACTTTAGGTTGCCATGGATTAATCTTGACGCTTGATGTAAGTAGGCAAGTCCATGGGCTACGTCTTCAGCTATCTTTAAGCATGATGTCCAGTGCAGAGGCTTCGCTCTTGTTGATCTTGAACCTGCAAATATAGCAACTTTCTGGTTAGAAAATAATCACGAAACATGACATGAAAAATTGGTTTACTTCCATTTGATCAACAATCTTAACGGCCTAGGATTTTCATTTTCCCCTTAGAAAGTGTATTACTAAGCACAATATAATAGTAATATCTTCCGAAAAAAAAAAATTCAGAACCCTGATTTAGGAAAAGTCAAACCAATGGCCCGCGGTTAATGTTCACATTGGAGTAGTCAAATCCCAAAGGTCATTGGATTTGGATGCAATAAATTGAACAGTCCAACGATCCAACCGTTGTATTTAAAAGAAACGCATTAAATAGTCCAATCCTTGTACCCACAAAACAAAGAGCACCTTAAATAGTCTAACCAAACTCGTGACCGTCGGCATTGGAGACGATCGATGCGTGGAAGGAGTTTAGGCCGTAAAAAAACCCAAAGCCAGAGAGACAAAAACGAAAAGAAAAAGAAAAAAATTCTTTGGGTAGGCACTAGGTGGGAACATCCATCTGATTCATAGATCGTGGATCCCACACCCCACACCTGACACCACCATTGAAAAAAGCAGCATAACACGTCATTACTGAAACACTAATTCCACCAATGGACCCCACGAGTTGCACCAGTGGCTACTAGCTAATTCAGTGATACTTACTACGATTACAGAAGGAGCGAGTTAACTCGCTGGAAATCAAGGAGGATCGTTGATTAGGCTACAATGGGTCATCGGACTTACCATGGATGAGGTTGGAGAGACTGCCATTAGGCTGATAATCATAGATCACCAGCCTCTCTCCCTTTGCCTGAAAATAAGCTCTGACCGGTACCAAATTAGGATGCCGAAGCTCACCCACCATTTCCATGTGCTGCTCGAAATCGTGGCTGCTCGTTATTGCCGTTTTAACAGCATCCAGCCTCTTCACCGTCACTATCAGCTGACCATCCACCACCGCCTTGTACGTTGTTCCTATGTTACCCCTTCCCAGCAACTCCGCCGAAGCTCTCATCAACTGCTCTATTGTACAAAATTGTGCCTCCCCACTGCAGAACACCAAATTCCCACTCTTATGCGCTTCTTTTATTTCATCTATCTTCTTTGCTTTGTCATTCCATTCCCTATTTCGCTCTATTTCTGTTTCCGCAGCCACAGATGCAGCAGGAGGTGCATTTACCACTACTTTGGTTTGGATAGAGTCTTGTATCCCTGGGCTCTCTGGTCTTCTCGAACTGCTCTGTTTCCTAACCAATCCGATAACGCACAGAGTAGACGCAATGAGAAGCGAGAATCCAATGGTGAACCCTAGAATCAAGGCGGTGTTCTTATGCTTCTTTTTAGAAGGCGAAGTCGAAGGAACGACTACGATTCCCTGTGATTCTGCGCTTTGGCCCAGCGGCGACGTGGACCCAGAAGCATTGGGAGGACGGAAGAATGGAGATCGAGAATCGCATGCCGTGTGGACTATCTCCCCGCACAGACCAGGGTTCCCCGAAAACGACGCCGTATCAAACCGACTGAGCGTCGGCGTCACCGGGACCGGCCCAGTCAAGCGATTTGCGGATACATTGAGGACTCTCAGGGAAGATTGGTTGAATGGGGGAACCGTTCCGTTGAACGAATTGGAATCAAGGCGGAGAGAAATCAAGCGGTCGAGGAGAGTGACCTGAGGGGGAATAGGACCGGTCAGATTGTTATGCGAGAGAGAGAGAGAGAGGAGGCGGTGGAGGAGGAGAATGGAAGGAGGGAAGGAGCCAGCGAAGGAGTTGTGGTCGAGGAAGATGGACTTGAGATTGACGAGTGGAGAGAGGTCGGGGATGGGGCCATAGAGGGAGTTGTTGCGGAGGCTGAGGACTCGGAGCTGGTCGAGGCGAGTCAAGGTATCGGGAGGCAAGGTGCCTCGGAGACCCAAGCTCTGAAGAACGAAGCGAACCACTCTGCCCTGAGCGCACTTCACGCCTTGCCATTGACAGTAGTCGTAGCGCTCGTTGAGGTCGTAGAGCAGCTTGTTGTCTTGGTCGGCTTTGGATTTGAAAGACAACAGCGAAACGGCGTCGGGTGGGAGGAGCAAGGCGGCGACGGCGGTGCAGAGGGAAGAGAAGGACAGAATGAAGAAGAGGACGAAGAAGAACAGCGGTTTGGAACAAGGCATTGCGATTTGCGAGAGCAGAGTGGGAGTGAGGGATAGTTTGGGAATGGATTAATGGAATATACACTATCACTATGCACTCACAGTACGATGAGCGATTCACTATTTTTTTTTTTTAATAAAAGGAGATTGAATATGTTTGAGGGAGGATGAAAATGAATATGATTGTGAAAATACAAGAAAAGAAATACAAGAAAGAATTAAAACGAAATCAGAGTGAGAGAAAGAAGAGGTGTAGAATAATAGTGAAGGTGTAGCTGCAGATTGGTATAGTGGGAAGCAGCTGGCTCTGATGCAGACTAACGTGAAAGTGGGGAATGCACAACGTTGTTGGGAAGCGTTTAGCTCTCTCTCACCATTTGGCAATGACAATGATTCTAGACTCTCCACTCTAGTCTCCCTCTAGTGCCCACTACACTAGATCACACCTGGATTGAAATTTTTGTCATCACTCATAATTAATAATTTAAATTTTATGGTATTATTGTTTTTAAAAAATAAAATAATATCTTAAATTTTAAATTATTATTTATAAAATTTAACAAATGCGATGTGTCTCTTCTATTTAGGGGATATTTACACCTTTTAACAATAAATTTACGTTCAAATTTAACGATTAAATTAAATATTTTATTTGACTTTAAAATTAAGCATGTGACCTCTTTCTCACCACATCATACTCTCTTTTTGTCATTCATTACTTCTTTTTCATTATCGTAAATTTCTCACTTCATCTTAAGTCCACCAAACATCCATTTAGATCATTCACTTATTAATTTAAGACTTATTTTTTTAATTTGTGTTTTGTAAATAAAAAAATTAATATTTAAAAAATTTTACACATTTATATTTCAATATGATTTAAACCAGATTAATCATAGTTAAATGAATTTTCAAATACTAATAAATAAATAAATAACCATCTATTTAGTCATTGTTTGAGTATTTTTTGTCTTTTTTTTAATTTAAATTCTAATATTGAGCTATCAATCATAATAATCAACCGTCCAAATTCAAACAAGAGCTCACAAGAACAGATGGCAATCCAGTTCCTCAGAATATATGACTATGGAACAAGATTTTGCCATAAAAAAAATTTGAAGTTTGTTTCTTCGTCTTATTTATTTGCTTGTTTTTTTTTTCTTGGTAGGAACGAATCTTTGTCTATTTTAACCAAGTCTGATGTAACAGAGAGAAATCCAATCACCCACTTTCAAAAGTTTTCCATCGACTGCAAAATTGAGTTGTTTATTAAAGAAGAGATTCAACTATAACGGTATGTGTACTAATAGTTATTATTTTTACCGTTTTGGTTTATAATTTTAGTATTTTACATAACGCTGAAAGCGGTTGTGAGGTGAGTCCGTGAACTTACGGACTATTTTCTCGATTTCAACACTCAGATTAATTAGTAATGTGGTTTCTATATACTGCATGATAAAATCATAAGAAATATATTCATTAGATGCTGCCAAGATATTTCCCTTAGCCACCAGAACGAGGATATAGCATAATTATATTGGACCGCATGACATGCAATTAATTATGCCAAATATTCTTTATATTTGAGGAGAACGAATCTATGACGACTTGAATGTCTATGCTTTATATTGCTTTTTAAAATATAAAATTCTCAATCCACAAAAGAATAATTATAAGGGATTCAAATTCAAAATATATAATTCTAATACAACATGTTTGGTAACATTTCCTTTCAGTTGATGGAAGACTCCATTGCATCAAGTTTGAAGGGTTTATGTGTTTGGTTGGCTGCATGCTATAGAAGAGCGGATTCCATCGACCAAAAACACATCCTTTCCATTTTTTTTTGTACAGCCTTTTTTCCTTTGGGTTGAGGATGGAAAAGTGCATTTTTTGATGGAAAAATCAGAGTTTTACTATTTTGTCCTCAAAGGCGTCCTGGTCGATTAATGCTTTTCTCAATGGCACAATAGAAAAACAGAGCTATCAGAGGAGTGAGACAACAATGAGGAAGTAGAGGAAGGTGACAAGGCGACTGAAGAGGAAGACACAATAAATAGAGAGAGAGAGAGAGAGAGAGAGAGAGAAGACGATGACGATGATGATGATGACAACGACGAGGAGGAAGAAATGAAAATAAAGATTATGAACATTTTGAAAACATTTTATTTTGTGTTTTTTTTTTCGTTTTATGATTTTTATTATATTTTATTATAAGGGTAATTTTATAAAATTATCTCACATATTTTTTTTTATTTTTTTTAAAAATACATACTGAACCAAATATATAATATCTCTTTTTTTTATTTCTTTTTATCCCATATCAAAAAAATTATTTTTTCTGTTTCCTTTTACTTTTTATTTCTACTTTTTTTCATAAGAAATTTTTTCTGCTTACCAAACATGTGTTACAAGAAATATCTTCTGCTTTGAACTCTGAATCTATGGAAGAGGGTCAAAATTGTTTGAGTATTTTTTGTCTTTTTTTTAATTTAAATTCTAATATTGAGCTATCAATCATAATAATCAACCGTCCAAATTCAAACAAGAGCTCACAAGAACAGATGGCAATCCAGTTCCTCAGAATATATGACTATGGAACAAGATTTTGCCATAAAAAAAATTTGAAGTTTGTTTCTTCGTCTTATTTATTTGCTTGTTTTTTTTTTTCTTGGTAGGAACGAATCTTTGTCTATTTTAACCAAGTCTGATGTAACAGAGAGAAATCCAATCACCCACTTTCAAAAGTTTTCCATCGACTGCAAAATTGAGTTGTTTATTAAAGAAGAGATTCAACTATAACGGTATGTGTACTAATAGTTATTATTTTTACCGTTTTGGTTTATAATTTTAGTATTTTACATAACGCTGAAAGCGGTTGTGAGGTGAGTCCGTGAACTTACGGACTATTTTCTCGATTTCAACACTCAGATTAATTAGTAATGTGGTTTCTATATACTGCATGATAAAATCATAAGAAATATATTCATTAGATGCTGCCAAGATATTTCCCTTAGCCACCAGAACGAGGATATAGCATAATTATATTGGACCGCATGACATGCAATTAATTATGCCAAATATTCTTTATATTTGAGGAGAACGAATCTATGACGACTTGAATGTCTATGCTTTATATTGCTTTTTAAAATATAAAATTCTCAATCCACAAAAGAATAATTATAAGGGATTCAAATTCAAAATATATAATTCTAATACAACATGTTTGGTAACATTTCCTTTCAGTTGATGGAAGACTCCATTGCATCAAGTTTGAAGGGTTTATGTGTTTGGTTGGCTGCATGCTATAGAAGAGCGGATTCCATCGACCAAAAACACATCCTTTCCATTTTTTTTTTTGTACAGCCTTTTTTCCTTTGGGTTGAGGATGGAAAAGTGCATTTTTTGATGGAAAAATCAGAGTTTTACTATTTTGTCCTCAAAGGCGTCCTGGTCGATTAATGCTTTTCTCAATGGCACAATAGAAAAACAGAGCTATCAGAGGAGTGAGACAACAATGAGGAAGTAGAGGAAGGTGACAAGGCGACTGAAGAGGAAGACACAATAAATAGAGAGAGAGAGAGAGAGAGAGAGAAGACGATGACGATGATGATGATGACAACGACGAGGAGGAAGAAATGAAAATAAAGATTATGAACATTTTGAAAACATTTTATTTTGTGTTTTTTTTTCGTTTTATGATTTTTATTATATTTTATTATAAGGGTAATTTTATAAAATTATCTCACATATTTTCTTTTATTTTTTTTAAAAATACATACTGAACCAAATATATAATATCTCTTTTTTTTATTTCTTTTTATCCCATATCAAAAAAATTATTTTTTCTGTTTCCTTTTACTTTTTATTTCTACTTTTTTTCATAAGAAATTTTTTCTGCTTACCAAACATGTGTTACAAGAAATATCTTCTGCTTTGAACTCTGAATCTATGGAAGAGGGTCAAAAATTAAAAGAGGCAGAGGCACTTAAAGTGAAATTATAAAACTATCTTCACTAATTTGGAATCTCATTTTTCGCTTACCATTTATGTTGAAGACTTGCATACACAGGCCAGAGCTTGCACGTGTCAACGATCCTGGCAAATATGCAAATAATATATTATATATATGGCTGGTGAACTTCACGGACACGTTATTGTCCATGCATTAATAATGTGCTTTTGTTATTGAATTGGAGCTTAAGTCTATGCCAACTCGTAAGTCGAATCATATATAAATATGGTTGACGTCATTTTTATATCACTATAGAAACGTGCGTCTCCCCTCCTTGTCCCTCCAACAATCATAACCTCCACCTCGTGACATCTACACTTTTTTATTATCACATATATATAATGCGGTTGATAATTATGACCAAAATCTATTTATCTAATTCAATTTAACTGTCATTTGACTAAAATTTCATTTTAATCTTTTATATATATTTATTTATTTATTTAAAGTGATTTCTCACAAATTAATTTATTATCAATATAATTTTTTATCTAATTATCGTTTAATATTTTAACAGAAGTGATAATGTATATTATTAAATGATAAGTTGAACTATTAAATATTATGTTTATTTTTTTATCCTATTCTTTTATGCCACATCATCAAAAAAAAACTTTGGCATTTAAATTGAATTCCCAACTCTGATTCTCAATACAAAGTTTTTTTTTGATGATGTGACATGGAGGAGGAAGGGAAAAAAAAAAAGTAAACAAAGTATTTAATAATTTAACTCATTATTTAACAATACACGTCATCTCTTTTAAAATATTAAGCAACAATTAGATAGAGGAATCATATTGATAATGAACTAATATGTGAGGGGTTATTTTGAAAAAAAAAAATATGAGGGACCATTTTGATAAAAGATATATCTATAAGGGACTAAAATAGAGTTTTAGCCTTTTGCTTAATATTAGATTTGGTTGGGACAAAACTTTAATTCATATATGTATTTTGAATTTATGTGAATTGACTCGTACATGCTCATTTTACTCATCACCTTCGTTGCACGCAAGCTATAGCAGTGAAGACTAAAGACGGAGCAGTGTACTCTCACTTGGAAAAAGGAAATCAAGAATCTGAAGATTTGTAATTTATTTTTCATACAGAAGTATTTGAACTAAAACTTTAAATTATCAGACTACTAATTTGGGGAAAAAAAAAGTTGGTGATGAGGTAAGCAGTTTTTTGAATTTTTGTTAACTGCTTAATGGTTAGGTCGAATATAACTTTAAAAAATAGATTATAAGTCAATTAGTAAATAAAAATTAAATGGTTCATAAGTGATCACAAGTCAATTAGTACCCATTTACTACCATTAATACAAACTAATTAATTGACCAAAAAAAGTACAAATCAATACAGAAAAGTAAAAAAGAAGCTGGTACAACTTGAGCTTTGGTTAGGTGGAAGAATAAGAATTTTGATAACATTTTTTAAGTTGGATTAATACTTGTGCAATAAAGAGCAAAAAGTTATAGGTTAGGGGAAAATAATAATTAGAGAGACAAGAGAATGAACAAAAGAGAGAGCCGTTTTGTGGGGCACAAAAGACAAAATTATGTCTCACTTTAATTATTCATTAAAGCGAAAACAAAGGAAGACGAAACAGATGAGAGAGCATACAAACAGAGTCATGCAGTGTTGGTAACAAATAATTAACACACACTGAAGTCTCAAAATCATAAGTCGCTACTTTGGAAATCAAGGATGCGTGAATTCACAGAGTGCTGCCCTGAGATGCGTGCAAGTGTTGATTCCAGAAAGCAGTTTTCTTCTTTTTCAGAAAAGCAATTATGTGGCTTCCTATAATTGGGCATGCTTAAATACATGCCATCCCTATTCTCACATGGAGGTCCCTCCATTTTTCTCTCCTTTTCACATCCTCAAAGCGCACTCTAAAATTAAAACACCTTCCTCCTCAAAAACTCTGTACTGTACTGGCTCTACGAACAGCATGTCACTCTGGATTTTCGTCTTCTGAAGATGATGGTCAATTTTAGGCCAAAAGCCATAAACGGTGCTAATTAAAGAGAGCTTTTTAATCAAAAGAGTTTGGCGCATTGGTGAAAGTCACACTGGCACAGTAATGGGGTCTTGGCATTTTAAATGTGGACAAAAAGGTCAATATCAAAATTTTACTTTGTGTTTGGTTAGCTTCTTTTTCATTTAGTTGTGATGGAATTCTTTTGCTGAGTTTCTTTTTCCTTGTTTAGTTGACAAGCGACAATAAAAATTAGTTTTCGTCGATGAAAAAAGCGGTGGTTATTTTCTATTATTTTTATGACTGATTCCTTCGATTGGGCAATGAGAAATGCACAATTTGACTGGATTGCCCTCTCAATGTGTTGTGTATTTCTATTGCAATCAGCGGTTGAAGCCATGTGCTGTGTTGGTCTTCTTAGCTAATTGTTGTCGTTTGCATCGTCTTCTTCTGCGGTGTCTCTGCTTTGTGCGTCGTTGCCTGTCTTTCCTTCATCTTCTGCGGTCGATGACAAGTTAGAAAGAGATGGGATTTGTCGTCGGAGAAGGCATTCACTCGTCACCCCGGCATCGAAGGAGACAGGGTGCAACATGTTGTCGAGGGATATGGAGTTAAAAAGAGATTGGGGCACAATCTTTTCCTTTTTTTTTTTAATAAACATAACACAATTTTAACTTAGGGGTAATTTAGTAAAATTATCCCACAATATTCTATTTCCTTTTCTTTAAAAATACTTACCAAACAATTTTTTCTCCTTTTTTTTCTATTTTTCATTTCATGCTAAGCAAGTTTTTTTTTTTTTTTTACCTTTTTCACTCCTTTTTTTTTCTTTCCATTGTTACTTTTTCTTGCAAACCAAACATGCTCATGCGCTTTTATTTTACTCCAACCGATTGGGCCCTTATCAATGACATTTCTTTTCCCCAAGGTCACTTCAAGACAGACCCATTCCATGATTAGGCCCAATTGTATTTCAGCTTGGCCCGTTCGTTTCTCTCTTTCCCTATTCTCAGGAATCAAATTTTTTAATCGTATTAATAAATTAATCTTTATAAAATACACGAGTCCATTTAAATTTTTTGTTCGTTATAACCACTGCTATTTGAAAATTTAGTTAGCTCTAAATAATTTAATTCAAATTGTGTCAAATCGCATAAATGTAAAAGTCTCTCAATAAAATTTTGTCTATTTATAATATTTAAACTCATTTTTTTATTTATAAAAAATAAGTGTCAAACTACTTGAATTTAACAGTATTACTACTTAACCCATAAAGTTATAATTCTACATAATGTAATCCTCCAATATGATGAAATCTATTGAGTTAGTTCTTAAAAAATAATAAATATACAATTTAGTTTAACAGAATAATTAATTTATATTGAGTAGTTGATATTAACTTATAAGAACTTGTTTGTTCTATAGTTGAAATTTTTTGAGAATCAATTTATATATTAACTCTTTTTATTTTTTTGGTTGGAACCATCAAAATTTACTCAAATTGAACTAATATGGTTTAAGTGAAATTAGTAGAGAAAGGTATAAGTTGATACAAGAAATAAGTAGCTTAATATTTGAAGGACTTGTTTAAGCCACGATTAACTCAGTTGAAAATCTGGGTTGGACACTGGAAGGAGACGTGTGTGGCATCTAATTTGAAGGCTTGTATGGGTTGATGGAGTACTGATTACATGAACGATAATCATATGTTTATGAAAGGGAATATTTTGCAGGTACTTGGTCTCCTTCAGGGGTAGCTATTTGTTTAAGAAATTGGGAATATTGTGAGAGGGGTTACGTAGGAAGTAAAGCAGAGAGGAAGAAGGAAAAGCGACTTTTGGCTTGTAATTAGTTATTGTGTCGCTGCACCGTTTCCCTCTCTCCCTTTCGTCTCTGCTTCAACCACTCCCTCCTCCCTCCTATTTTGGTACTCACCTCTTCCCATCCTTCATCCTTCCCAATTTAAATACTCCATTTCTGGAATTATTTTATTCTAAATAACTACCAGTACCCTTTTCTAGATGCAGACAAGTAAAACCCATTTCAACCTTATCTAATTAAATTAACTACGTCTGTTTTACTTCTGTTTTCAATGATCTAGTTTTAAAAGCTTGGTCATTGTGAAGTCACCCCTCCAGGCCTCCCAATTAATTTTTCAATTCCCATTGCTTCAATTCTCTCTAACACTTTCTTTTAAATCAAAGCCTTCTTCCCCAATTCTCTGTCGCGCCTCAGAATCTGAATCTCTTCCCCTCCGGCAAATTCTAAACCTCACATCATGAAGAACGCCAATAACAACAACAACAACAACAACAACAACAACACAAAGCTCATCCTCCTCCACCCCTCCTACATCCAAAAACAAGGAAGCTCCAATCGTCTATGGCTTCTAGCTTTCATATCCTTCTTCACCCTCACCTTCCTCGTCACCCTCATTTACACCAGAGAATCCGCCTCCCCCACCACCGCCGCCACAACCTCCATCATCGCCACCTCTGTTCCCGGTTTCAACAACGCGCCCTTGCCGGCCACCGTGATCAACACGCTCCTCCATTACGCCTCCAAATCTAACGACACCTACCACATGCCGTACTCGGACCTCAAGCCCATCTCCGATGTGCTCCGAAAATGCTCGCCGCCCTGCAATCTCCTAATCTTCGGGCTCACCCACGAGACTCTGCTCTGGAAGGCCCTGAACCACAACGGCAGAACGGTGTTCATCGACGAGAACCGGTACTACGCGGCGTACATTGAAGAGAAGCACCCCGAAATCGACGCCTACGACGTGCAGTACACGACGAAGAGGCGGGAGATGAAGGAGCTCATAGCCTCGGCGAAAGAGCAAGTGCGAAACGAGTGCAGGCCGGTACAGAATCTTCTGTTCTCGGAGTGTAGGTTAGGGCTCAACGACCTCCCGAATCACGTGTATGAGGTGGACTGGGACGTGATACTGGTGGACGGGCCACGTGGCGACTGGCCCGACGCTCCCGGGAGGATGTCGGCGATATTCACGGCCGGCGTGCTCGCCAGAAGCAAAAAGGGCGGGAACCCCAAGACTCACGTGTTCGTGCACGACTTCTGCGGGGAGGTGGAGAAGGTGTATGGGAGTGAGTTTCTGTGCGAAGAGAATTTGGTTGAAGCCACTCACACTTTGGGGCATTATGTGTTGGAGAAGATGGACCAGAGCACCGTCCAGTTCTGTAAGAATCAATCATCCTCATCATCATCAGTATCACCACCTTCATCTTCTTAATCTCTTATACTTACCTTTTCATGTCCAGATTATATATATCGTCGTAAACAGTCCACTTTGTTATTTATGGTCCATCCTTTTCGTTGCTACATTTTGTTCAAGGATTGTAAAAAATAATTCTTTCTACCTTTTCCTTTTCATTTTCTTCCTCTGGATGCATGGATATGGAAACTGTAATATTTTTGGATGAACCGTAGCTTTCAATTTCCTGGTGCATGCGTATGCTTAATTAATTAATTGTTTACAGTTATATAAACAAATAAAAGGAGAAAGAAGTGGTTAGTTTAATGGGGGCAGACGAGAGACATATATCAAAGTTAGTTGGTGGGTTCGAAGTTGACCTGTAAAGTAATGCAAAATAAAGGCTAATTAACTTGGATATGAGTCCGCTACAGTTGGAGAGTTTTTTTTTTTTATCAACAGTTTTGTGACTTTTAATTACGATTATAACAGTAATTATTTTTTAACTATAATTATAATTGTAACAAAAAATTACAAAATTATGATTAAAAAGATTATAAACTTTTCAACTAGTTAGAGCGAATACAAAAATAATTGAAGGGTCTTTATGAGGACAGTAAGTTATTTATTTAGAATTTGGCGATCGAGCAACAATACTTGGAAGATTCCTTCTCAGGTTTAGTTAAGGAAATATAAATATGGTGCGTTAGGTGCATTACTTATGTGACACAAGCTAATTAATATAATACAACCAAGCTCTCGAGTTTTAGTGTAATTTGGAAGTCGCTTCAACAAACTTGATATGGCTTTGGTCAAGTTTACCTGCTACTTGTAGATGAATAGAGCCAAAGCTTGATGTCAACTTCGTCTTTGTCTTTGGCCTCTTCCTAATAACCTTATCTAATTGATAATGGCAATTAATTATTAAACCAACATGTTTAAACTTATTTAAAAATTCATAATAAGAATAAATTATTATTTGGCTAAGATTACATTAGATAAAATATTTCACTTTAGACCCTAAAAATTATGGTTTGTATCATTTTTGTAGATATTTTTCGATGTTAAAATATCACTATGCCATATGAAGCAAAGAACTTAAAACAAATGTTCTTTTGGTAGATGTAGGTTTGGATTAGAATTGGCTAATCTTGATTTTTAATCAACTTAATTTTTAAATTTGATTTTAATTAAAAGTGAATTATATATGACTGTAATTCACACTGTTTTCAGAACCAGACCGGACCGGTTGGGTTGACCGGTTGGATCGGGAACCTATCATATGTTCGGTCTGGTTAGGCTTTAAGAACCGGCTAGCTTTTGAATCGGTCAAAAACCGGCTTTGAACTGGTTGAACCGGTTAAACTGACCTGTTCAATGGTTTGATCGGTTCTTTTTTTTTTTGGGATCACTTTACTTTTTTTTTTTTAAGGTCATTTTGGTCACTTTGTTTTTCTTATTTTCTTATTAGATGTTGAAGAAATTGAAAGACTAACCAATTATAGAGTCAATTGATAAAGTAATGACTGATAAATGATAATTTTTTTAGTTAATTGGTTTATTTTTGTTGTTACTTGTAAATATTTATTTGAATATGTTATTTTGTTAAAACACTTTTTGTGTAATTAAATATTAAATATTATTTTTAATTAATTTTGCATTTACAGATATATGAATTATGATATATTGATATATAATTATAATTATATAGTTATTTGAAATAACTTAATTCACCATTTTTATGTATATATTTTATTTTTTTATTTTTTTAATTATTACCGCTTCGACCACGGTTCGACCGCGCTCCGATCATTGAACTTTGAACGGTGCCCCCTCTTGTTCAATGACCGGTCCGGTTATGAAAACCTTAGTAATTCATGTTTTAAAATCCTTATATGAAAATTAATTTTAAACAAAAGCCAATTACTTTTAATAATAATAATAAGGCTAAAATGCACTTTACCCCCCTAAACTTTGCTCTATGTGCAAAAAATCTCTCTAAACTTTCAAACTCAACAAAAAACTCTCCTCAACTTTTATTTTGTGCCAAAAACCCCATACAGTTAGTTGACCGTTAACTAATGCTACGTTATCAGTATATTAGATACTTCAAATATCACGTCAAACAGTTTTTACACCTCAAATGTTGATAATGACGATTTCGCAGCACTGACATGGTAAGTGAACTGTAAAAAAATGTCTGACATAGCATTTGAGGTGTCTAGTATACTGATAAAGTGGTATTTAGTTAACGGTCAACTAACTATAGGGGTTTTTGGCACAAAATGAAAGTTAAGGGAAGTTTTTTGTTGAGTTTAAAAGTTTAGGAAAATTTTTACACATAGAGTAAAGTTTAGGGGGGTAAAATACATTTTAGCCTAATAATAATAATGTCAAATATCTTCACTTTTGTTTTGAAAGTTTAAAATGAACGCATTCTTTGGCCCCCATAAAAAAAAAAAACAGTCTATTTTTTTTCGTTGCCACAAAATCGGACTTACTTTTTTCTTAGGTTTAAATGCATTTTCTGTTCCTTTAATTTAAAAAATAATTTTTTTTCTTAAATTCAAATAACGTTGTCCTCTTCTTTATTATAAAAACTAACTTCATCCCTCATTCACTTTGTTGTTAGTGATTTAAATGAGTATGCTAATTTAATCGTTTAATGATAGCCACATTGGAACCAACGTAACCTGTTACAAACACATAGCATAGGAAGAAAATGGAGAAAATTAGTATATTTTTTGTTATTAAATATTTTAATAAAAATATAATATATGTAAACATTTTTTTGTAATTAATTATATAATAATAAATTATAAAAAATATAAAATTATTTTTAAAGACAATACTCTTATTATATTTCGATTGAAAAACTATAAATTGATCATGTTATAATTAGGCAAATTAATAGTAAATGTACAAAAAGCCGTATTTAAGGTTTTTTTTTTAAAAAAATAACAAAGCATGTGTATGAAAACCAAAATGCATGTGACCCAGTACCACTATTTACAGAGGGCAATGAATCAAATTTCAGAAATTTAAATTCAAAGTACACATTTAAAAATCGAGATATTAATATTTAAGATATTTAACACTCAAAATTTATCAAATATCCAAAACATTCGGAAAAATCTTATAAAAATCAAGTGAGTATTAAATAATACTCATTTATATTTCATTAAATGAAGATTCCTTTGATAAAACTTAAGAGGAGGTTTGGTATACATGAATATTAAATCATTTCTATGAATATTTTATGAATATATCACATTTTCACATTTAGTACATGATTTTAAAAACAGACTTTTAGAAATGTAACATTCTTGGGATTTAAACTTTTCCATAGAACCTCTATTTTTCATTCCTACGGGAGAGGTGGCAAGAATAAATTCCCATGTGATAACAATATTTTTTGACATAAATTATTATTTTATCCACATTAACATTTGTGGCGTGTAATTCATTCTAGTTGTGTTGTACATGTATGATATGTGTTTTGATTGCGATTAAGCTAGAACTTGTCTGTGGGTGAAATGATGGCTTTTGAATGGATATGACTACAATTATGTATATACTTGTTAATGTTCAATGACCATAACCGGTTAAATTGAATGTGTTTTCTATGCACTAAAAAAAAAATTAATATTTAGTGACTGTTTGAAAAACCGTCACAAAAGCCTAAACACAGTGATGGTTTTAATGACTGCCACAATATAGTAGTCGTTAAAATAGACTTGCCACTATATAGTGGTGGTTCTAGTAAAACCGCTTATTCAGTGGTGATTTTTGTAAAATCCCAACTAAATAATTGCTTTTAATATACAACCGCCACTACATATAGAATAAATTTAAATTTTAGTCCATTATATTTTTAATTATTTTTTTATGTTTAATATAAATTGACTATATAATTCTAAATTAATATTTTTTTTTCATATCTTCATTTCGTAAAGTCACAATTGAAAATATGGACAACGTAAAAATCAAATTGGAAATTTGATATAAGTTAGAAGGATTAATTTAGTTGTATACATTGTGTGTCTTATGTATATATTCATTTAAAAAACTTTAGTTAATAATTTGAAGAATAAGAGTTTTGGTATTGGTACTCCCTAGCTAGTTATATATACTATTTCATTTGAGTCCTCAACTACAAAATCAATATTCTTGCATAAATAACATAAAATTATATCTATGCAATCCAATTTTGTTAAAAATATGAAAAAATTAATTAAAGAGCATATAGTCAATTTATGTTAAATATATAAAAAAATAAATTAATTAAAAATAATGGAAAGAAAATTAAATTATTATATAGTGGTGGTTTATGGTTAATCGCCACTATATATAGAATAAATTTAAATTTCATTTCATTATATTTTCAATTATTATTATTTATATATTTAATATAAATTGACTATATAATTCTAAATTAATATTTTTTTTCCATATCTTCATTTGGTAGAGTCAAAATTGAAAATATGGACAACATAGAAATCAAATTGAAGGATTAATTGATATAAGTTAGAAGGATTAATTTATAATTAGTTAGAATGATTAATTTAGTGGTATACATTGTGTGTCTTATGTATATATTCTTTTAAAAAATTTTAGTTAGCTTTGGATTATAATTTGAAGAATGAGGGTTTTGGTATTGGTACTCCCTAGCTAGTTATATATGCTATTTCATTTGAGTCCTCAATTACAAATATAACAGAGCATAAATAACATCAACTTATATGATATGTAACCCAATTTTGCTAAGGATATGAAAAAAAAATTAATTAAGAAGTATATAGTCAATTTATGTTAAATATCTAAAAAAAATAATTAAAAAATAATGGAATGAAAATTTAAATCATTATTTTGTGGTGGTTAAATTAGAACCGCCACTATATAGTGGCTATTTAAACTTAATAGTGACAATTTAACCACAAATCACCACTATATATAGAATAAATTTAAATTTCATTCTATTATATTTTTAATTATTTTTTATATATTTAATATAAATTGACTATATAATTCTAAATTAATAATTTTTTTTCTATATCTTCATTTCGTATAATCACAATTGAAAATGTGGACAACATAGAAATCAAATTGAAAAATTGATATAAGTTAGAAAGATTAATTTATAATTAGTTAGAATGATTAATTTAGTGGTATACATTGTGTGTCTTATGTATATATTCATTTATAAAAAAAACTTTAGTTAGCTTGGGATTATAATTTGAAGAACGAGTGTTTAGGTATTGGTACTCCCTAGCTAGTTATATATGCTATTTCATTTGAGCTTCCCTGTACAATCATTCCTTCATCGCATCCTTCACACTAATTGCTTTTCTCATTCTTCGTCTTCCTCATCTTTGAGGAGCTACTCGGTGTAATACCCTGGTATTACGATGTAGTTAAAAGTACATATTTTCATGAGAGTGAAAATTTTCACGAATTTAGGAGTTTTGATTAGGGAAACAAATGACCCTAAAGTTTAATAAGGACTAAGACTTGCCCTCGGTCAGGTAAGATTGCATCGGAAAAAGAAAACATGTGTTCTAAATATAGGAATTACATTCAAGGACTGAAGTGAAAAGAAAAGAAAATATAGAGTACTCTTAAAAAAAGAGAGACCGAATAGGAGCCCGAGAAGGAGAATGGATTAAATAAGGACAAAATTATGAGGCCGGTACAGTAAGGATGATAAATTAGAGGCTAGAGTGGATTTTAAAGCAACGAGAGGGACTAAAGTGAACAAATACAGAATTTTGGTATTTTAAAAAAAAGGATGCGATGGTGTGTATTTTATAGAAATGTATTTGAGTGCCTTATTTATGATCAAATTTTTCCAAATTTCCTTGCAAGGTCCTAATTTTATCAAAGGGACCAAATTGTAAGGAAAATTAGTGGGCCCCACACATATACTCACTTAAACACTCATCCTCATCTCTTCTTATTCATTTTTCTCTCCTCCTCCCATAGCTCTCTCACTCTCTTTTGGCCAAGCACTCCCAAGCTCTCTTCTCTACATCTATCCATGCCAATACCTCAAGGAAGAAAGCCATGGAAGTCTAGGAAGTTTTGTAAGCAAGGAATCAAGGTATAAATTCCAATTTTTCCAAACTTTTCCCTTTTTTGGATATTAGGGTTTAAAATGAAAATTTGAGGATTGAGACTTTGTTTGTGGGTTAAAATTGGAGGTTTTGGTGTCAAAAGATTCCTTAAACATCAAGGATAAAAACCCATGGAAGAAATCAAGATAATTGGTGAAAGTTTGACCCCAAATTCATGAAAAACTAAGAGAAAAATTGTGGATTACTATAGCAATAATGTAGCATCTGCAAAATTTCTATATTCAGGTTACTATAGTGAACCATTATTGTAACAAATAGTTATTGTAGTGAATTGTTACTAGAGCATCAGTTTTAAAATGGTTAGAACTCTTTTATCTAGACTCCATTTTTAGCAAATAAGGTATCGTTGGAAAGCCTTTTGAATCTATTTTCAAATGAAATAATTTCATTTGAAAATTATTTACCATTTAAGGGTTATGTTCAGAGGAGTGATCAAAGGTCAGAATTGTAATAGGAAAATTTTCCTATTTTGTGACCTTGACATGATTTTGCATAATTATCTTATAGGGATGGATTCTTTGATATATCTTTCACATCTATTGGGATGTTGTGACTAGATTGGAGTAGGGAGAATTATCTTCCATCATCTTATACATCTTCAAGAAAGGTTCAAGATAAAATTAAGTAAACATCAAGGTGAGTGATCAATCTTGCAAGACATTTAATTTATTCAATTAGTCAAAGCACAATATAAATCTCATTTGCATTATTTGAGAAATTGAGAATTATTTCTATTATCCTATGTGGTAGCTCCTTAAACAAATTAGAACATATTTGTGAGAATATGATTGTATGTAATGATTGTGATTGTGTTTGATACATGAAAGATAAGGTGAGGGATTGATTACCCAACAGACCTAAAAATCTAATGCAAGATAAGGTGAGGGATTAATCATCTAACGAAAAATCTGATGCAAAATAAAGTGAGGGATTTATCATCTAACATGCCTGAATATACCAATTAGTAAATCTATGGATAAATATTCCTAATGATGGACATTGGAGGAAGCGTAAACATATTGAGCACCAATGATTTTAGCTCAATGTGGTTGTGAGAACGAAAGCTCACAGAGTTTTTAAAAATGAAAGAGCATAAACCTATTGAGTACCAATGATTTCATGCTCAATATGATTGTGAGAATGTAAGCTTATAGAGAAAATTGTTTTTAAAACTGATTGAACACATTGGTGTTTATACTTATTAATACATTGAATGTATTGAGTTGATTAACTGAATTAGCATTGTGGTGTTTGTGCTTCTGATATTTTTTTGCACAGTTGCTTACTCACTGAGTTTAATAAAATCACACTCTCTTTAATTACCTTTTTCAGATACAAAGGTTCAGGAAGAAAACAATTTGTCTGAGGACTATAGGTCCATTGGAATTATATTCTAATACTGTCGGGTGGGCTTTTGAAGTTATTTTGTAAAAACCTAGGAAATGCTCTGTAATCTTTATAGGTAACCTAGGCTTGTATGATGAAACACAACATTTTATGATTGGTTAAATTTTAATTCTATTTTTATGGAATTTGTAACAAAAGAAAAGATGTTGAATATTTTCTGTTTATGAACGCATAAACCTATGTATGGAAAATCTATAAATTCCATTGTTGTGCATATTAGGGTTGTTCAGAGAATTTAGGGATGCCATAGAGATACACCTTTAGATTATATGTTTTACTCATATCCGATTTGGGATTTGTCAATTTAGTATCAGAGGATGGTTTTTAGGTCTTTTATAGATTACAGAGCAAAATGTTCCCCAGTGTCATGAACCACAACATGACTATGGGATTAGGTTCCATAAAAGACCTTATAGAGTTGAGTATCCTTTTTGTAACTTACTCCTCAGTGCAGTTAGTTAGAGATAATTCTGTTACAATAAGAAGTAATTGATTTCTTGTGTAAAACTTTAGATCTTTGTTGGAGGCATGATTGTTATGTGACTGTGTGAAGGGATACCGATGGAAGAGGTATGACCTCTGTGTTACAATTTTTGAGGAATTGAGAACGTAACTCTGTGGTGTATTCTTAAAGCTAAGGATTGGTAGTTGCTAGAATATGGCATAAGGACTGGGCCAAGAGTGATGTACCAGATGGGGTAAGGTTGATTGTAAGGCATGAGCTAGAGTTCAAGAAGGATTTTCCCATGGTATATAGCATGGATTACTGATGTAGGAATGAGATAGAACCCTTGAGGGGCATATCAAAAGTTTGGTTTTGGTAGATGCCAAACATATATGATTTGTGGAAGAGGTCGTAAGTGCCTAAACAATATATTCCTTGATGGAAGCTTGGAAACTGATGTGGGCTATGTAGTTTTTCCTTAGGGAAACACTACAGTAAAATGAGACCCAACATAAGAGATGTTGGGGTAAACTATAAGTCTTCTCTAAGGAAGGCTGGTGTATGAATATTCATAATTATTAAACGTGATGTACAATCGGAATGGTTCAGGAGGACATTCTTAGAGCAGTTCCTACCTCAGAACGTTTATTTTGGCAAAGCTTGTGAGTTCGAGGCTCTCAAGCAATAGTTCATGGTAGTGCAAAGATATAACATCAAGTTCAATCGATTGGCATGAGATGCCTTCATGTACTCCCGTACGGAAAGGGAGAAGACAAAGAGACTTGTATAGAGCTTCCTTTTGTCTTTGTGTTAGCCTATGGGGTCACTAATTTTTATGTGATAGGCTTTATAAGTTGAATTTGTGATTGATTTTGTGTTGTTGAATTTCTTTATTTATTTATTTATTTTTATTTGAGAGTATCATCCCATAAAAGAAACAACTGACGTTAAAAGTTAAATAATTACATTGCTTAAAAAAAATTTACTTATACATGAGTAATCTACAGGCGATGTGGTCTGGGATTAGGACGATTGAATTGTATAATTGCCCCTAGGCGATTCCTTGGAGCAAGAGACAAAGCAATGTCATGAAGGGTAATGTAGATTCCAATCATACAATCAACACTTCTTTGTTGTTGATTGCAGAAGCATTGGGTGGACTAATAGAGGTACCTGTCTATTCTTGAAGTCATTGTCGCATCATGGCGTTTAGCTAACTTCTCCAGGTCCTTTATCATCTTCTTCTAATCCTTTTCCTCTTGCTTTAGATGAGCGATTTTGTCTTTCATGTATGCCCCATGCTAATCTCCTCAAGTTCCTCATTCTTCTTCTTCTTCTTCTTCTTCTTCTTTTACTTCTCTTGGGGCCCCTTGAGAGGTCTTTTGCCCTTACCTTTGCCTAAACTCAAGTTTAAATTAAGCTCTTCTTCCTTGGCCTCAGCTGTGAGATCAAGAAATTTTCTTGTAGCCATGGTTTGCAAGACTTTGAAACTTGTGTAAGAAAGAGAGAAAGAGAGAAGATGAATGTTGAAAGCTCTTAACTCTAAGGAGATTAAATTTCAAAGTGAAATACTGAGAGCTTTAACGCAATTTTTATAGTGTGATTATGGCACTTGAAGTTAGTTAGGAGATGTCCCTTCGTCGTACCCCTACTACCATCCTACGAAGTCTTGCGTACCTAGATGACAATGAGCTATCACGTATGAAAACCAACAATGGCATGCATTAATGCTGGTAGCCTCGTAAGTCAATATTTGGTGGATTTGCGGCCGATTTATACTTGGTTTTCCCATTTCTCCTCTTGGTGTTTTTTGAAATTTAAAGAAGTTGACAAGGTAGCTGTTAAAGATTGCATTGGATGCTTTTATGATTGTGATATCCCAAATTTAATTACCTTAAGAAATGAAGCTAAATAAATAAATGAGCAAGAAAATTAGGATAAAATAGTTATTAAGAAATTTTTGAGAGATATAAATAGAATTTTATCCATTGAGTAGGGACCTATTTGTATAGAATAAAAAGATTTGAGGGTTCTTATCATTTTCAACCAAAAGAAAAAAATGAGATAGTGATGTGTGTGAGGTGTGCGGTGAGAAAGAAAAGAAAGAAAAGGAAGAAAAGAAAGAAAAGAAAAAAAAAGAAAAAAAAAGAGGGAGATGTGAAGTTTGACAAAGAATAATATATATATATATATATATGTTGTGAGTCACGGTGGGGGGTGGAGAAGGAAGAATAAAAGAGAAGAAAGAAAGAAAGAGGAGAGAGAGAGAAAGAGACGAGGGAGAGAAAGAGAGGAGAGAAAGAGACGAAGGAAGGAAAGAAGAAGAAGAGAAGACATGAAAACACAGAGCAGCAAAGAAATTAGTTTAAAAAGTTGAAAGGTTGAAAATCAGATCAGGTAGTTAGTCTTCCATAAAAGTATGATTATTTATGATTTATGATATCTGTGTTCATAATCAATTTTTACAGAATTTTATTTATAATTCCTATTCTACATAGTGAATAAGAGAAATTTAATTATTGTGTGATATTATGCTTTTATGGCTGAAATGATCTCCTCATGTGTTTACATGTTTTTAAGAAAGTGACTAGCTACTGAGATAGAAAATTGATCATTTCAGGAAAAAGGGCAAAATAGAAGACTTGATGATATTAATGATGAGATTGAAGTGTAGAAATATATTTTATAGTAGTTTATAATTCAAATATGTAAAGATAATAACAAATATTATGTAAATTATTTTTGTATGTATTCAAGCTCAGATATAATTAATGAGAATCTTGTAAATTTTCTGTAAGGTTAATTCGTGAATAGTGAAATCTATAATTATTTGAAAGAAAATTATTCAGAAAATTATCCAGTGAACCGATTTAGAAAAAAAATTATTATTCTTAAAGGAAATAAAAAGTCGGGGTGTTACAAAATGGTATCAGAGGAAAAGATCTTGTCATCTTATGCAAAGGAAAATATTTACATGTAATTGTTTGATTTGTTAAAAGTATTATTTTTATGATGTTTGTGTTTGAGTTGTTGTGAATGTTTGTTATGATTGAGTGAGATTTAGAAGAGTATTTGAGAAAAAAAAAAGCAAGTCATATAGAGAATTGATTAAATATGAATAAAGGCATACGAGGTATCTTTTGATGAATAAAGAAAATAATGGAGTCTTATTTGTAACGTATGCCTGGCCAGTATATTTTACATGTAAGAAATCATTATAGCCTAAATTCATAAAAAGAAAAGGTATGCCGAAGTTGAATTAGAATTTACTTTGAGTGTGATAATTTAGATAAAAAAAAATATTAGAGATATTTGTCTCTATAAAATTAAGTACCTAGTGAAGTGTACATTGAATTATAGATAAAGCTTATATTTCCTATGATCATATGAATTATCCATGTGTTTGTTCTCTCTCTAAAAGTATTCTTGAAGATGGAATTCTACAAAAATGATCTGGAATTCTTATTCCATGCCATATTTATGATTAGAAATGTTATTAGTATAAACATATCTATGTTTATGTAATGACTCTTAATTCTGTAGAAGAATTTGAGTTAGAAGAAAGTATGTATGATTATTATGTATTATGAAACAAGTAAAGATATGTTTCATAATAGAAATTAAATTTTATAAGAAAATAAAATTAGAACTAAAAAAAAAGATTGCCTTGGATGCTTTTGTGATGCATTTTCCATTACCTTACACATTTCAAGGATGATTCAAGGTAAAATTGGGCAGAAGTCAAGGTAAGTGAATAACCTTACTAAGCTAGTTTGATGTTATTAATCAAAGTATAATATAGTCTCATTTACAATATTATTTGGATATTAAGCAATTAATCTTTCAGATGACAGTATATGATGATTGGTATATTTTTAGAAATTCAAAGGAATAAAAGTATGTATAAATTAATTTATTTCATGGTAATTGTACTGTGATAAATTTTCACTTGTTTATTGATGAGCAAAGATCTATGAGATCTAATACATGAGTTTGAAAGGGTTAGAGTCTCATACTACTCAGTGTATAACTATGAAAACCTGAAAAGATCTACAGGATCTAATACATGAGTTTGAAAGGGTTAGAGTCTCATACTACTCAGTGTATAACTATGAAAATCTATGCACAAAGAGTTTGAGGGTTAAATTCCCAGGTCACTCGATGCAAGTATCTACGGCACATAATGCAAAGTGATTGAGGGATTGATCACCCAAGAAATCATACGCAAATCTATGGTACAAATGCAAAGTGATTGAGGGTTTGATCACCCAAGAAATCATACGCAAATCTATAGTACAAATGTAAAGTGATTGAGGGTTTGATCACCCAAGAAATCATACGCAAATCTACGGTACAAATACAAAGTGATTGAGGGTTTGATCACCCAAGAAATCATACGCAAATCAAGCAAATATAATACTACAGTTGTGTAAAATGAATGATAGATTGACTATGTTAATAAGTGTGATGTTTGTATTTGGAAAATTTTCATGCACGTGGTTGCAATTTTTATATGTGTATATATGCATTAGTTTGAATTTTGGGGACAAAATTCATTTAAGGGGGGAAGAATGTGATATCCCAAATTTAATTACCTTAAGAAATGAAGCTAAATAAATAAATGAGCAAGAAAATTAGGATAAAATAGTTATTAAGAAATTTTTGAGAGATATAAATAGAATTTTATCCATTGAGTAGGGACCTATTTGTATAGAATAAAAAGATTTGAGGGTTCTTATCATTTTCAACCAAAAGAAAAAAATGAGATAGTGATGTGTGTGAGGTGTGCGGTGAGAAAGAAAAGAAAGAAAAGGAAGAAAAGAAAGAAAAGAAAAAAAAAGAGGGAGATGTGAAGTTTGACAAAGAATAATAATAATATATATATATATATATATATATATATATATATGTTGTGAGTCACGGTGGGGGGTGGAGAAGGAAGAATAAAAGAGAAGAAAGAAAGAAAGAGGAGAGAGAGAGAAAGAGACGAGGGAGAGAAAGAGAGGAGAGAAAGAGACGAAGAAAGGAAAGAAGAAGAAGAGAAGATGTAATATCCCAAGAATTTATATGAATATTTAAAGTCTAATTTGAAGTTTAGTGAAAAATTTAATTACGTGGAAAATTTACTTTTTGAATTAGTGAAGAAAATGTGGGAATAGAAATTTTAATTTTTAATTGAGGAAATTTTTACAGATTCTCAAGGACTAAAGTGAAAAGAAAAGAAAGTATAGAGGACTTTTGAGAAATGACCAAGTAGGAACCCGAGAAGAAGAATAGAGCTTATGGGAATGAATTATGAGTCCGGTACCGAAAGGATGATGAATTTGAGGTTAAAGTGAAGTTTGAGACATTGAGAGGGACTAAAGTGAAATAAGGAAATTTGTGGGGCACCGAGGATTTAGAAACACCTGAGGTGAGATTTTATGAATTTGCTTTTGCTAGTCTTGACTGAGGGTCAATTGCAGAGCAAGTGATAATTTCACCCCGGACGAGTATATAGGTGGCCTCACCTATTTTTTATTCATTTTTCTCCTTTCCTCTCTCTCTCTTCACTTTCTCTCCTCTCCTTCTCTCTTCCTTCTCTCTAATTTCTCTCTCTACACTCCAACTCTACAACCGGCCTTTGAAGGGTGGATCTCGGGCTACGGGGCGAGCCTCTAGGAGCCAAGCAACGTAGGGAAAGCAAGGAATCGAGGTAGAAATTTCTATTTCTTAAGCTTTTCCCTATTTTCTAGTTTTAAGAGTGTTTGAGGAAAAATCGAGATTCCGGCTTCGTTTCTCGATTAAAATTGGTGATTTTGGTGTCTAAATGCTCCTTAGACATTAAGGGTGAGATCCCATGGAAGAAATCATGAAAAACGGTGAAGATTTGGCCAGATTCGGGCCAAAACCGAGAGAAAGTCGCGAAGGGTCGCGATCGTGGCGCCCAGGCGCCATGTGTGGCGCCTAGGCGCTAAGGACATGTGGGGAAGAGAAAGGCATGGCGCCCAGGCGCCACGTGGGGCGCCTAGGCGCCGGGCATGGGTGGCGCCCAGGCGCCAGGTGTGCCGGAAAACCTTAGCTTATTTTCAATCGGCCATAACTTCTTCATCCGGACTCCTTTTTGGGCAAACTTTATATCGTTGGAAAGCTCTTTGAGTCTAGTTTCCAATGGTATAAGTTTCATTTAGATATTCATTACCAATTAGGAGTTATGACTTAAGATGTGAGTAAAGGTCGAGAGTAGTGGTAGGAAATTTCTCTATTTCGTAACCCTGATGGTTTTTGTCTGGTTACAATAGGAATGGTCAAGGTGCAAAGTGGGAGTGTCGAGAGCGTGAAATCCAGGTGAGTGGGTTAATACTTGCTATGATTAAATATCTGTTATTGACTTTTTGCATCATAGTGGAAATATGTTGTATATCCAAGTTTGAAGAGGATGATGTGGAACGATGAGGCATAAACAAATGTGGAACGTGTCTGGTAATGTATATAATTATATTTTCTTATTTTCCCATGAATGGAGGTTATATGATGGATTGTGAATGGCATGTGAACCGAGTTGAATAATTGTTCTATATTATGGGTTATGTTACATACATGCTATGTTGCTGGAACCACATTGATTATGTTGTGGCTTGAATTGTAAATGACTGAGTTGTGTATCTGGCTCAAGATTATGATTGAGGATGTTTTTATATGTGATTGTGATTGTGTTTGACTGAAAAGGAAAGGCATGGTGGTGCACCCCATGGAGAAATCTATGTGAAGCTATAAGGGTGGAGAATATAAATGGAGCGATAAGGGTGGATGCGGCGGGGGCCGCAGGCAATGATCCAGAGGTATTCTGGACGACCCGGTTGGTACGGGAATTGTGTGTGAAATTGATTTCATCGATTGCTGTTGTGAATTTTGAATTTTGTTGAAATGCATTTGATTCACTTGGATATTGTTGTGAAGTATTATGAATAATATTATATCATATGATGATCGATCTACGTATGATTGCTGCATGTTATCATTATGATGCATGATTTTTATTTTATCATAGTATTGTGTTATCTACTCACTGGGCACGTGGTTTGCTCATACCCCTCTTATTGATATTTTTTTTCAGAATTCACAGCTGAAGGTAAATATCGGAACAAGGAATTATGAATCCTTAGTCCATAATTACATTTTCATTTGTTCAGGATAAAGGTATAATAGTTAAGTTTTATTCTAAGTTGTATAAATCTAGAAATCTCTGTAATCGGGTAGGTTCATTCAGTGATGTAATGTGAATGATTGTAGTATGTATAGAGAATTCGGTTTGGTTGCATGAAACAGAATTGTATGATGATTAAGAGAAAGATAGGCTTACGGAGGTGAAATGAAATTCACTTTCCGTGCCGGTCACGTGCTCAGATTTTGGGACGTGACAGAAGACATGAAAACGCAGAGCAGCAAAGAAATTAGTTTAAAAAGTTGAAAGGTTGAAAATCAGATCAGGTAGTTAGTCTTCCATAAAAGTATGATTATTTATGATTTATGATATCTGTGTTCATAATCAATTTTTACAGAATTTTATTTATAATTCCTATTCTACATAGTGAATAAGAAAAATTTAATTATTGTGTGATATTATGCTTTTATGGCTGAAATGATCTCCTCATGTATTTACATGTTTTTAAGAAAGTGACTAGCTACTGAGATATTTTATATCTCACTTTTAGAAAATTGATCATTTCAGGAAAAAGGGCAAAATAGAAGACTTGATGATATCAATGATGAGATTGAAGTGTAGAAATATATTTTACAGTAGTTTATGATTCAAATATGTAAAGATAATAACAAATATTATGTAAATTATTTTTGTATGTATTCAAGCTCAGATATAATTAATGAGAATATTGTAAATTTTCTGCAAGGTTACTATTCACATGAATAGTAAAATTCGTGAATAGTGAAATCTATAATTATTTGAAAGAAAATTATTCAGAAAATTATCCAGTGAACCGATTTAGAAAAAAAATTATTATTCTTAAAGGAAATAAAAAGTCGGGGTGTTACAATGATGAACTGAACTGTATTTCTCTACTTTGTTGCGTTACTTTGAGAGCCTTTAGTAGAGTATAATATACATGATTGATTAAATCAAGCCGTGATTACATGCATTTAAGAACATATGATGTGTATGATATTCATGCATAATGAGTGAAGGCTACAATTAAGAATAATATGTAATGATTCTACATACACTCATAGAGAATGTGAAGTCAGAAATTTAGAATGACTTGAATAGATGAAAATATATAGATAATGATGCATCTCTATGTTTATACACACATATATGCTCATGTAGATAAATGAAAGGCAAGGATTTCTTTGCACTTTGATATTGCTTGATGTGTGTGATTGTAGCAATTAACTTTGTTGTAATAAATTTTTTTAAATGTATGACCATGAGAGGTTCTTATACCATATAACGTGAATTGTATAGCTTGTTTAGAGCTAAATTTAGTCTGTGCTCATTGTAATAAATGATCAAAGAGAAAGGACATTATTTGGAATTTAAGATACCCAGAAAGGACAATATTGAGTAGGCAGTCATAGACTGAGGAAGTAGTTAGCCAAAATTTTAAGGAAAATTTGACTTTCATAGACTGCATTAGCATATAGGTATTATTTATAAGCACGCTTAAGGTAAATCTTTGACAATGAGGCGTATGAGGTCTATAGGCCATCTCTAGGGTGCAGCATAGATGTTCCTGTAGCCCTAGATTTTTCCTATAATATCGTATACCCCATTTTATTGCTCACAACACTAAGAGTTCATTACCTGCAAGCTTTCTAGCTTCAAACTTTTCCTTCTGTATAACCTTTATAACTCAAAAAAAATATGACCGGTAATAAATCTTTCAATTTGAACTTCGAGGCTGCCAAAGTAGAGCTAGATCTAAACCTTAGCTTGGAGAACTATAAGGATAAGAAACCCATGGAAGGGTCACCTGAGGCTAAGAAAAGAAAAAAGGATGTAGTAGAGCTGGAGGATGTTAGCATAATAACATCTTCAAAAAATGAGCTTGCATTTATGAAATACAAGATGAAGGACTTAGAGAGGTTGATAAATCGCCACTTTCAAGACCAGGAGAGGCTGATAAATCGTCTCTTTGCAGAATAAGAGAAACTAATGAATCGTCATTTTAAGGAATTGGGTAATCGAGTTGATAGACATTCCATGTTTATAACTCAAAATTTTTTTGTGACCAACAAACAAGATGTATAGATTGTATGAAAGAAGTGAATTTTACTCTTCGCCAAATTTTCCAGGCGCTTCCTTCAAAAACCCTTTCTTGGCTACAATGGTGAACTTCCTCCTTAAGGTTTAAAGCGCCTTCCTCTTTTAGACTTGGAGCACCTTCTACATCTCAGAAGCATCTTCGTCCTTAATTTATCATTTCTTTTATTTGTACTGAAGCTGATGCTTGATCTAAGCTTCACGTATTAAAATTATCTATTTTGTAAATCAAGTTAAGCTTGTTGTCTGTAACTTATCTACCAAAAATAAAATTTAAATTTTCAGATCTTATTTTACTAAGGTAATTCTTTTACTGAAGGAACTTGGGAAATGAAAATATATTGGAATTGTTATATTTTGTATTTGATTATGAAAATTCTAAAGCAGAGAATGAGATATGGATGAAGTATTCACATTTATTTCAGTCTTGAGGTGAGTTTTGAATTCGGGAGATCGAATTCTGTTAAGAGAGAAAAATGTAATACCCTGGTATTACGATATAGTTAAAAGTACATATTTTCATGAGAGTGAAATTTTTTTGCGAATTCAGGAGTTTTGATTATGGAAACAAAGGACCCTAAAGTTTAATAAGGACTAAAACTTGCCCTCGGTTAGGTAAGATTGCATCGGGAAAAGGAAACATGTGTTCTGAATGTAGGAATTACATTCAAAGACTGAAGTGAAAAGAAAAGAAAATATAGAGTACTCTTAAAAAAAAAGATACCGAATAGGAGCCCGAGAAGAAAAATCGATTAAATGAGGACGAAATTATGAGGGTGGTACAATAAGGATGATGGATTCGAGGCTAGAGTGAATTTGGAGGTAACTAGAGGGACTAAAGTGAACAAATGCAAGATTTAGGTATTCTAAAAAAATAGGATGCCATGGTGTGTATTTTATGGAAGTGTGTTTGGGTGCCTTATTTATGATCAAAATTTTCCAAATTCCCTTATAAGGTCCTAATTTTATCAAAGGGACCAAATTGAAAGGAAAATTAGTGGGGCCCACACATACGCTCACTTAAACGCTTATCCTCTTCTCTTTTTATTCATTTTTCTCTCTTCCTCTTGTAGCTCTCTCACTCTCTTTTGGCTAAGCACTCCCAAGCTCTCTTCTCTACATCTATCTATGCCAATACATCAAGGAAGGAAGCCATGAAAGTCTAGGAAGTTTTATAAGCAAGGAATCGATGTGGGAATTCCAATTTTTTCAAACTTTTCCTTGTTTTTTGATATTAGGGTTTAAGATGAAAATTTGAGGATTGAGACTTTGTTTGTGAGTTAAAATTGAGGGTTTTGGTGTCGAAAGATTCCTTAAACATTAAGGATAAAAACCCATGGAAGAAATCAAGATAATTGGTGAAAATTTAACCTCAAATTCATGAAAAACTAAGAGGAAAATTACGGATTACTGTAGCACCAACAAAATTTCTAGATTCTGGTTACTGTAGTGAACCGTTACTGTAGCATCACTTTTAAAATGGTTATAACTCTTCCATCCAGACTCCGTTTTTAACAAATAAGGAATCGTTGAAAAGCCATTTGAGTCTAATTTTAAACGAAATAAGTTTCATTTAAAAATTATTTACTATTTAAGAGTTATGTTTAGAGGAGCGATCAAAGGTCAAAATTGTAGTAAGAAAATTTCTCTATTTTATGACCTTGACATATTTTGCATAATTATCTTATAGGGATGGATTCTTTGATGCATCTTTCACATCCTTTGGGATGTTATGACTAGATTGGAGTAGGAGAAATTACCTTCCATCATCTTATATATCTTCGACAAAAGTTCAAGATAAAATTAAGCAAACATCAAGGTGAGTGATCAACCTTGCAAAATATTTAATTCATTCAATTAGTCAAAATACAATATAAATCCCATTTGCATTATTTGAAAAATTGAGAATCATTTCTATTACCCTATGTGATAGTTCCTTAAACAAATTGGAACATGTTTGTAAGAGTATGACTGTATATAATAATTGTGATTGTGTTTGATATATGAAAGATAAGGTAAGGGATTGATCACCCAACAGACCTAAAAATTTGATGCAAAATAAGGTGAGAGATTGATTATCCAACATGCTTGAATATATCAATTAGTAAATCCATGGATAAACATTCTTAAGGATGAACACTAGGGGAAGTGTAAACCTATTGAGCACCAATGATTTTGTCTCAATATAGTTGTGAGAACATAAGCTCACAGAGTTTTCAAAAATGAAAGAGTGTAAACCTATTGAGTACCAATGATTTTAGGCTCAATATGACTGTGAGAACGTAAGCTCACAGGAAAAATTATGTTCAAAACTGATTGAACACATTGGTGTTTATACTTATTAATACATTGAATGTATTGAGTTAATTGACTGAATTAGCATTGCGGTGTTTATGCTTATGATATTTTTATACACAGTTACTTACTCACTGAGTTTAATAAACTCACTCTCTTTAATTACTTTTTTCATATACAAAGGTTCAGGAAGAAAACAATTTGTCTGAGGACTATAGATCCATTGGAATTACATTCCAATACTGTCGGGTCGGCTTTTGAAGTTATTTTGTAAAAACTTAGAAACGCTCTATAATCTCTATAGGTCACCTAGACTTGTATGAAGAAAGACAACATTTTATGATTGGTTAAATTTTAATTTTGTTTTTATGGAATTTGCAACAAAAGAAAAGATGTTGAATATTTTCTGTTTATGAATGCATAAACCTATGTATGGAAAATCTATAAATTCCATTGTTGTGCATATTAGGGTTGTTCAGAGAATTTAAGGATATCATGAAGGTACACCCTTAGATTATATGTTTTACTCATCTCTGGTTTGGGATGTGACATTCGATACCTAGGACATTCAGCCTGTGATTTTTGTACTCAGTGTCATATTATGCGCCTTCTCCTTCAACATGAAAATTTAAAATTTTAAGGAATTAAATTTTTATTATTGGAACTATTGAAGACCAAATTGAAAATTGAAAAAAAATAATGATAATACATTTCAAGTTGTATCTAAAAATTTTATTAATTTCTGAAGAGATTTCTAATTAGTAAAAAGAAATGATACAAGGTGTTGAAAATAATTGAGGTGAAATATTAAATTTTAGGAAAATTTTTATAATTTAGGAAGACCTAATTGAATTAAAATTTTAAGAAGAGTGGACTTGTATAATTTAATCTAAGAAGGTACTGAGGTGGCATATAACTACTGGTACACTCGTACCACCCTTTGCATCAGACTAATAAAGGCCTCTAATTGAAACCCTAACACACACACATTGCCATTTTCGGGAAAGAGAGGCACAACCAATAAAGGGATTAGGGAGAAGTAGATCAAGAAAGAGAGAGAAAGAGACCAGGCAGGCGAGAGAGAAGATGATGAGTGCCATCGGCAGCCACCACAACAACCACTTGTCCCTTCCCCTCCTCTCTTCGACCTCTTCTTCATAGTCCGGTGAGAGAACCAATCACGAGAGAGAGAGAGAGAGAGAGAGAGAGAGAGAGAGAGAGAGAGAGAGAGAGAGAGAGAGAGAGAGAGAGAGAGAGAGAGAGAGAGAGAGAGAAGCTGACCAATGTTGCGTGGTGGCTACCGTCAGCCACCACACCACCATTGGCCAAATCTTCTTCCTCGCCCTCCTTCCCCTTATCCGTCTTCGTCCGTGCAAAACAGAGGCAGTCGAGAGAGAAAGATGACAGCAAGGGGAAGCTCACGGTAGTGATTTCATCCAGCAACAGTAAGCTTTGATCTACTTGATGCTCAGACTACATTTTTATTCCTGTGACTTGTAATTGTTTGAGCTAAGATGATGATCTAGATATAATTTCTGCTTCTATGGCTTGTTGTTTGATCAGAACCAATTAAGGAATTAGATGAGTTTAGATGAAATTTATGCTAGAAAATTTTGCATGTAAGTGTTTGTAGATGTGGACTGACAAAATTAATTTTTACTACACTAGAGTTAAGAGTTAAGTTGACATTTTGAAACGAAAATCATAGATGGCATTGTCAAGGGTTATATTATAACTTCAATTTCTCCTTTTCTTTGTGTAACAAAATTAGATTCAAAAACGGAATGCTAGGTGTGTAAGTCCAATTGCAAGTTTAAGGTATTAACTTTGATTGGAATTGTTTTGTTTTACGCTAATTGAGCAAGTTATGAATATAATGAAAGACTTGCCCCAAGTTGTGCATTTTTGTTTGGAGGACCTAGGAGTAAGACTACTCTAATAGAATGAAGTTTGAATAAGTTGTAATGATGGTATCATGAAAGAATACTTGTTTGGTCTATTGTATTTATTATGTGGAGATCAAATCAAACTTAATTTGATCCCATATGAAAATTCGAATTAGATTGGAATTCTTGGGAATAATATTCAAAGGTCTCATTGATACTAATTCCATGTATTTTAGATGACCAAATTAGGCTAAAATCTTCAAAAATTTATGACACCTAGCTAAGACATTGCTCTACCTCCCTCCATAATTTCATGGTATTTGGACATGGGTAACTAAGTCTAAAACGAATAACATAGTACCTATTTAGAGTTTAGACAACTTTGACCTATGGTGACTATTAGGGTTCTTAGAGGGGTCAAACAATGGAATTTAAGTTTGAAATTTTTATCTTAGTATGTCAACATACTAATAAGGCTTTATACCAAATTTTATAATTTTTGGAGTTATGGATTAATATCAAAATTTTTCTAAATTTTGGATCCAAATTTAGTCTCAAAATAGAACAAAGTTAAATGATTGATAGTCTATGTTTTGATTTAATATTGCTTTTTGATTGACTTGTTTCCATAGGCTAATGGACCTTGTTTGTTGTTTTTAAATATATGTATATATATATATATATATATATATATATAATTACGTGATGACAGAGGTGCTAGGAATGGATTTATAGTAAATTGAATTTGGTGTAAAAATTGGCAATTTCGTAATTGCCTAACGATTAATTATTAATGAGAAATGATATAATATGAAAGAAATAATTATGAATGCAAGGGAGAGAGAGTAATGATGGCGTAGATAACAGAGGCTACTTAGTAGGAAGGATGTGAGAGTTGTTGAATGGTTGCTTCTTTCATTCCATTCTTCAATTACATACTTCATCCTCCTATATATGGTATATGTTTGGGAGGACGTTGCAGCAAAGATGAACCATGTTTGCAATTGTTCAGTGTGGTTTGAAAAAAATTGCATTCATTTGGCTCTGCGTCGAAGGTTGCAATTGAACCACGTTTATTGGTCTGAACCATGTTTGCTCTCCCACGAAAAATTCATGCTTCAGCGTTGCGTTTATCTATCCTATCTTTCCACATTCCTGTCTTACCCTTCCACATTCCTTTCATGCCCTTCCAGTGCACTCTCTTCTCTCTTGGCTTACATCCGGTGCTCTGTTTTGGCTTCTCAAAACAGAGACGCCCTTCTTTAAATAAAATAGGCAAGCTCTTGCTCATTTGAAACTTGAATGACTCTTTGCCAGTGCCAAAAACTCCTATTGTCACATTTGCTTCAGCGAGCCATGGATTTCGTCAACCACATAGCCCAGTTCGTGAAGCAGTCGTGGAGAGCAGAAGCGGCGTATGAGTTCATCTCGTAGTGTAAGGTTAGAGATGTGGGACACCATATGGTGAGCCTTGGAGAGGCTCACGGTGATGTCAATACAAGCGAGATGGCTGAGATTCTGCTGAACGACATTGGCGTAGCGAAAGATGGAGGAGTAGCAGACGTTTGGGTAGAGAGCAGTGTCGTTACTTATGCGAATGAAATTGGTGCTGCTTGCACCATCGGCGGTGGGCGCGGTGGCGTCCACAATAGTGGTTAGATAGAGGAAGAAGAATGTGGTTGAGTAGAGAAGGGAGAGAAGCTCATACTCTTCGTCTGGTTCCTTTATTTTTTATTTTTTGATAAAATTCCTTTAACAATAAAATAGATAAATATTTAAATAAATAAACTAATTGCCACACCATGAGAGGGATGAATATTTAATGATAAATTGAAATGTATGTCAATTTTTTTAATTTATTTCTTGAAACTTTGTATGAATTTTCAAATCAATTAAAATAATTTTTACTGCACCATTAAAATAGTGAAAAATAGTAAAAATCATTTAATTTATTACTCTCTACATAAAGAGTAAATTAATTAATAATTAATTAATAATTAATTAATAATTTTATTTTATAATTAAAAATTTATTAGAATTTTAATTATAATTATACTTATTATGTTACATTTGAATAAATGACAATAAGCAACAATGATACATCAAAAAAATAAAATATAAAGTTTATGTCATTTTTGGTAATTACACATCTAAAATCAAGTTTGCAAACTAACATCCAAACATCATGTTGTGATCCAAACTATGTTTGCCTAAATATCTCCTAAACATAAATTACATTCATTTAATCCTAATTTTTTTTTCAACCATGTTTAATTCAACCTAGTTTACTCAACTCACATTGTCTACTGGGCTCCCAAACACACCTATAGAAATCATAGGTCGGCTAACACATATATCTGGACTCTTATTCACATTGCTAATATTCTAGAGAATTTTACAATCTTTCACAGCCTCTAGATTTTTCAGCTTCATTCTATCTGCCTAATACATTCTAGATTAACTTAATAATTTCAATTTTTCTAAGATTATTGTTTAATAATTTAGATTTTTCTAGATTAATTATTTAACAAAACATTTGTTGTTCCCCTCACGTAAGTGTTTGTAGATAAATGCCATTGAACTTTGATTTATTCTTTTTCTTTCTTGGGGTCCCTTGTTGACAATATATTAATCCATGACACTACTGCTGTTGTTGCAATAGATAACATCTAGTAATACTATGCATTTATGTTTATTGTTCACTTCTCTTTAATAGTGAAATTATTAAAGTGTGATTCAAAAAAAGAAGATATTAAAGTGGATAGAAAAGTATTGATTCTTAAAATGTACAGCTATTTATTTGGACGGCAACCATTGATTCTTAAAATGAACCTATTTTTTAAATTAATCTGGCATAATCACTAAACATGTAGATGCTTATAAGATTTCTTTTATCTATCCTTTTATGTGAAAAAAGAAAGAAAGAAAGAAAGACGAGAGAATTTGACCTGGATATTATTTGAGAATTAAGTTAACTAACTTTAATTTTATAGGTTGCTGAGCACGATAAACTCATCGGTAGGTTAGAACTTTGACTACCGATACTCATAGAAAGAAGGATGACTCATTCATAAGTGATGAAACAAGAGCTATTAGTGTAAGTTCGTTATTCATTTGTAGTAGTTATTTTTGATTTCTGTACTTTTAATCAATTTATTAACTCTTCTATTATAAATGTAGTTTTTTGTGCAATAGAGTGAAGAGAGTTCTTGTCAAATAAAAAACTCTCCATTATCTTGTAATCAAGAGAATGAAGAAAGGGAGGACGAAGACGATGAAAAGATGATGCATGATATATGACTTATATTGCTTGTTTTTAGATTTCTGTTGTATTGAGAATTTTTAAGGCTTATGTTGCTTGCTTTTAGATATTGGTTGTATTAAGACTTTTTAGACTTATGTTGTGTACATTTGTGTGTGTGTGTATATATATATATATATATATATATATATATATATATATATATTTGTATCAATGAAGAAATCATTTCTAAATTAAATTTGCAACTTTAATTATAAGTTATTGTGTATACTGGGATGTATAATGGGTAATCTGATTGAAAAATATATACATACATAATTAGGGAGAAAAATAGAGAAGCAAAACAAAAAAGTGGTCTCTACAAATATAATGGTAATTTAACTAATTATAGTGGCATTTTCAACCACAACTAAATTTTCACTTATAGTGACGGTTCCGCTAATAGCCACTAAATTTGCTAGTGGCGATTTGAACCACCATTATATAGGGAGAAAAACCGCTAATAAATCTAAATTTTTTTGTAGTGATGGATCAAATAATTCGTTGTTTGATGCTGATGTGGTTCGTATCAAATGGTGGATGTCATCCAATTATAACATATATGCATGACTGTATATGATGCGGTATATTTTATATTTGTAGAGTTATCTATTCACTAAGTTTTATACTCACCCCTTGTTAAGTTCTCAACGTAGCACCATTTTGATGCTATTTACTTTCTCTTTTGATCTCTATCTTGCTTAAACTTGCAATTCTTAACTCATGTTTTGGTTAGTTTAGATTAGTTAGGTTTTTTTAGAGCTTTTAATAAATTGAGTGATTTCATGACTATTTGCTGCTAATATTTGATATTTTGTTTGTTCTATGTTGTAGGCTGAGTTGGTGAGGAGTTTGTGCTTGTTAATAAATTCGGCTGAAGCTACATTTCTAAAGTTGCTGAAGAAGAAACCTCTTTCTGCCACTCACCGCTATAGTGGTGGATCCTTATAGCTATAACGGTGGTTACTGAAGCAGCTCACTTTGAAGTACTCCTCTATGCCAGCGGTGGCTCTTGGACCAAATTTTATTCAAGCTTTCTTATCTGCTTTCCACCGCTATAGCCGTGGGTCACGATTTCTGCATTCTTTTTGCTAGTTTAAATAGTGAAAAGGCAGGTTTTCTAGATCATTCTCAGCTCGGGAAAGACTGGAGAACACCAAATTTGCTAAAAGAAAAAGAGGACTTAGTCCGAAGCTCTCCGGCCTCGATTTTCGGCAATGCAACCTTGGTTAAATGAGTTTTCTCACTTTTCTGCTGTTTCCTGTAGTTTTGAAGTCATAAGTAGCTAAATCTTTGTTCTAGGGTGTCACGTCCCAAAATTTGAGCACGTGACCGACACGGAAAGTGAATTTCATTTCACCTCCGTAAGCCTATCTTTCTCTTAAAAATCATACAATTCTTTTTCATGCAACCAAAACGAGTTCTCTATACATACTACAATTACTCACATTACATCACTGAATGAACCTACCCGATTACAGAGATTTCTAGATTTATACAACTTAGAATAAAACTTAACTATTATACCTTTATCCTGAACAAATGAAAAGGTAATTATGGACTAAGGATCCATAATTCCTTGTTCCGATATTTACCTTCAGCTGTCAACTCTGAAAAAAAATATCAATAAGAGGGGTATGAGCAAACCACGTGCCCAGTGAGTAGATAACACCATACTATGACAAAATAAAAATCATGCATCATAATGATAACATGCAGCAATCATACGTAGATCGATCATCATATGATATAATATTATTCATAATACTTCACAACAATATCCAAGTGAATCAAATGCATTTCAACAAAATTCAAAATTCACAATAGCAATCGATGAAATCAATTTCACACACAATTCCCGTACTAACCGGGTCGTCCAGAATACCTCTGGATCGTTGCCCGCGGCCCCCGCCGCATCCACCCTTATCGCTCCATTTATATTCTCCACCCTTATAGCTTCACATAGATTTCTCCATGGGATGCACCACCATGCCTTTCCTTTCCAGTCAAACACAATCACAATCACATATAAAAACATCCTCAATCATAATCTTGAGCCAGATACACAACTCAGTCATTTACAATTCAAGCCACAACATAATCAATGTGGTTCCAGCAACATAGCATGTATATAACATAACCCATAATATAGAACAATTATTCAACTCGGTTCACATGCCATTCACAATCCATCATATAACCTCCATTCATGGAAAAATAAGAAAATATAATTATATATATTACTAGACACGTTCCACATTTGTTTATGCCTTATCGTTCCACATCATCCTCTTCAAACTTGGATATCCAACATATTTCCACTATAATGCAAAAAGTCAATAACAGATATTTAATCATAGCAAGTATTAACCCACTCACCTGGATTTCACGCTCTCGGCACTTCCACTTTGCACTTTGACCATTCCTATTGTAACCAGACAAAAACCATCAAAGTTACGAAATAGAGAAATTTCCTACCACTAGTCTCGACCTTCACTTACTTCTTGAATCATAACTCCTAACTAGTAATGAATATTCAAATGAAACTTATACCATTGGAAACTAGACTTAAAGAGCTTTCCAACAATATAAAGTTTGCCCAAAACGGAGTTCGGATGAAGAAGTTATGGCCGATTGAAAAATAAACTAAAATTTCCCGGTACACCTGGCGCCTGGGCGCCAATTCCTTCTTCTTCCCATCTCACCTTGGCGCCTAGGCGCCACATATGGCGCCTGGGCGCCACGATCGCGGCCCCTTCGCGATTTCTCTCGGTTTTGGCCCAAATTTGGCCAAATCTTCACCGTTTTTCATGATTTCTTCCATGGGATCTCACCCTTAATGTCTAAGGAGCATTTAAACACCAAAATCACCAATTTTAATCGAGAAACGAAGCCGCAATCTCGATTTTACCTCAAACACTCTTAAAACTAGAAAATAGAGAAAAGCTTAAGAAATAGAAATTTCTACCTCGATTCCTTGCTTTCCCTATGTTGCTTGGCTCCTAGAGGCTCGCCCCGTAGCCCGAGATCCACCCTCCAAAGCCCGGTTGTAGAGTTGGAGTGTAGAGAGAGAAATTAGAGAGAAGGAAGAGAGAAGGAGAGGAGAGAAAGTGAAGAGAGAGAGAGAGGAAAGGAGAAAAATGAATAAAAAATAGGTGAGGCCACCTATATACTCGCCCGGGGTGAAATTATCACTTGCTCTGCAATTGACCCTCAGTCAAGACTAGCAAAAGCAAATTCATAAAATCTCACCTCAGGTGTTTCTAAATCCTCGGTGCCCCACAAATTTCCTTATTTACTTTAGTCCCTCTCAATATCTCAAACTCCACTTTAACCTCGAATCCATCATCTTTTCGGTACCAGACTCATAATTCATTCCCATAAGCTCTATTCTTCTTCTCGGGTTCCTACTTGGTCATTTCTCAAAAGTCCTCTATACTTTCTTTTCTTTTCACTTTAGTCCTTGAGAATTTGTAAAAATTTCCTAAATTAAAAATAAAAATTTCTATTCCCACATTTTCTTCACTAATTCAAAAAGAAAATTTTCCACATAATTAAATTTTTCACTAAACTTCAAATCAGACTTTAAATATTCATAAAAATTCTTGGGATATTACATAGGGTTACTATGAACCTAATTTCAGATTAGGAGTTATATTGCTCTTTATACTTGTGATTTCTTTTGAATTAATATTTTCATTTCATTCATCTATCTTGTGCTTGTATTAAATTTGTTCAGTTTATAGCTTGCGTGTTGCTTTTACCAATCTTTGAAAGGAATATATTGGTTGTATTAATGAGAAATAGTGAAAGAGCAGGTTTTCTAGGTCACTCTGAGCTCGGGAATGACTGGAGAACGTCGAATTTGTTGAAAGAAGAAGAGGAATCCTTCTGAAGCTCTCTGGCCCCAATTTTTGTCAATCCAACCTCGATTTCATGGAGGGTTTAAGGTTTAGATCCAACCTCGGTTTCATGGAGTTTTCTCACTTTTCTGCTATTTTCTGTAGTTTTGAAGTCATGAGTAGCTAAATCTTTGTTCTAAGATTACTATGAACCTAATTTCAGATTAAGAGTTGTATTTCTCTCTATACTTGTAATTTCTTTTGAATTAATATATTCCTTTCATTCATCTATCTTGTGCTTGCATTAAATCTGATCCGTTTATAGCTTGCGTATTGCTTTCATCGATCTTTGAAAGGAATATATTGGTTGTATTAATGAGAAATAGCGAAAGGGCAGGTTTTCTAGGTCACTTTGAGCTTGGGGAAAGACTGGAGAAAGCTAAATTTGCTGAAGGAAGAAGAGGAATCCTCTCCGGCCCCGATTTTTGTCAATCCAACATCGGTTTCATGGAGTTTTCTCACTTTTATGCTATTTTCTATAGTTTTGAAGTCATGAGTAACTAAATCTTTGTTCTAAGGTTACTATGAACTTAATTTCAGATTAGGAGTTGTATTTCTCTCTATACTTCTGATTTCTTTTGAATTAATATATTTCTTTCATTCATCTATCTTGTGCTTGCATTAAATTTGATCAGTTTATAGCTTGTGTGTTGCTTTGACCAATCTTTGGCGATAGATGTGTTTGTAAAACATTGAATGAATAGGATGAGTGCTTGAACTTTAGGAGTTTTTGCTTGTTAACTCATAGGAATATTAGTTAATTTCGTTTAATCAAATTAAAAAAATATTTGGAGAACTCTGTAGCCAAATATTGAATAACTGAAAAATATTGGAAAACTAAGCTCTTTATATATTGTAATTTTGCGAAATAGAATTTCAATTTTTCCTATTTTTTTATGCTAAAACTAAAGAGCATTCCGGTATGTGTTTGAAGAGTCGATGAAATTAAATAGGAAATCCATAATGTATCCCGCACATGAAAGAAATGGTTCTTTACTTTGAACGAATTGAAGGGTCCTTCGATTTTCGGCAAAAGAAGAGGATTATTTGCATTTGATGAAGATGTTTTGAAGATAACAGATTGAGCTTATCTCCAACAAATATGGACTGGTGGGTCAAGTGCACCAACTTTTCGTTTGATTTGTAGTTCACTGTAGAGGTTTCAAATGTCATTAATAGCCGCACTACTTTAGTATTCAAGTCTGTCATTAACAGTAAAATGGCAGATAGATAAAATTAAATTCTTAGGCATTTTCTACCAAAAGAAAGTATGGAATAGGTGAGGTAAGAAGAGAAAGTGAGTTACATCAACAAAAAAAAAAAAAAGAGAAAGTGAGGAGAAGAGAAAAAAATTAGTGAAAATTTGTCTAAATTGTCCTTCTAAAAAATACTAAGTTTTCTCTTTTTTATTTAAATTAAATATTTTAGTAAAATACGTTATTTTCATTCTTTTTTCTTTTCTATATACCAAACACACCTTCAATGATTTCAACTGCAATGTTAATAGCTTCCTTTCGCATAAATAAACTTATGAAAAAGACCAACTTAATCTCATAACCAAAAAAAAAAAAAGCAAAAGTACTTGTAAGAAATAGAAAATAAAAGTAGAAAGACCAACTTAATCTCATACCCAAGAAAAAAAATCGAGGTACTTGTAAGAAGTAGAAAATAAAAGTAGATTTATTTATTTTAAACTGGAGGAAGAATTATATTTTTCTATAAATTTAGTATTATCATAACTGAATTAGACTGGTTAGTTTAACATGTTAGACCAAAAAAATTGGATCATTGTTCAGTCCAAAAAAGGGCCCTTAAACCAGAGATGAATGAGACTGATTAATCCTAGTCAAAATCATATTTGACCGGCTTTAGTGCGTTGCTTGGCTGCCTCTCAGGTAGCTCTCACCCAGTCACCCATCTTTTCATTCACTTTCTTCTTCTCGTTTTTTTTCCTCTCCTCTATAAGAGTTTTTTTCCTTTTTTTTTTTGTAAAAATTTCCCCTTTTTCTTGGAAGAGTTTTTTATTTTTTTTTTTACAGTTTAGGATCTCGTAATTCCGATCGACGGACATCAGCTAGTAGAGCCGCCACTCCCAGTGGTGACCCTTACTCTGCTCCTTTCCCCCCTTCTCGTCTTCTCCACCATGCTCTCTAGTTGTTGATTTATGTGGGTCTAACAATTTTGCGTTAGTTATGAGCCTAAATGTAGAAGCGTCCTCTACGTTGTTAGAAGACCAGCTCTGATTTAAGTTTTAGAGGTGTGTTGCCTCTATTTAGACATGCTCTGATTTATGATTTAGGAGTCTGTTACCTCTATTTTGTCTTCAATATTGTTATGTAAGTTTTGGTATTATTTTTTGGGTATGTTGTCCTAAATTATATATTATTTTTTCTTATAAGTTCAGACTTGTAATGTATCAGTTGATCTTTACATCCTAAAAAAATCTTATATAACCATAATTTGGTACCATTTTAATAAAAAATTTTCCATTTTGTCCAAAAAAAAAAAGGGTGTGAACTGGTCGCCGACGCAAGTATCAAGCTTAACAACCAATCCAATTGTTGTATTATATTGAGTGCCTCTTGAAAAATGCGAATTATTAGAATTGAACATATGCCACACAAGATGAAGCAAGCGGTGCTCACCAAAAGGGGTGTTCAAAGATTCGGTTTTAGAAAAATATGACCTTATTTGATTTTATTTTTTGATTGGTTTGGTTCTGTTTTGGATAGTTTGGTTCGTTTTTAGAAAAAAAAATACCATAAAATTCTTAAATAATATTTAAGGTATTTCATTTTTATATTTGAAAGAATTCTTTTATAATAGATTATTTTATGAACATAATAAACACTTATTTTTTATTTTTTTCATAACTTCATATTTCTTTCCTTAGACTATCTATTAATAATTCAAATTATAACTTAATGCATTATTATTAGTATATAAATTTGTAATAATATATTTCAACTGACATCCAATGATGATAAAGAAATAAATTTGGTTGCATTAGTGTATAAGATTTTTTTTAATATATTATGTATAATATAATATACTATATATATATAGATTGGTTTTAATTGAACAAAACCGAATCAAAAGGACAACCGAATTGAACTGTTTAGTTGTCATGTTTCAAAAATTAATTTAGATCTTTATTTTTTTTTTAGATTTTGTCAATTTTTTTGTTTAATTTAATTTAATTTAAGTCAATTTGATCAGTATAGTTTAATTTTAAACACCTTTACTAACAAGACGTTTAATCCTTCATATTTCTTTGTGATATTATTCAAACTTTTAAATATATAGAGTTGTACAACAGAGAGCTAGCATTAGCCCCAAAAGAAGATGGAGTTAGGCTGTAAAAAGAAATGATATTATTTAATTAAAAATAATATTAAAGTACACAAAAATTTGAAGAAAATTAATAATAAATTTTATAATTTTGTATATTATAAAAGACATCAACCAAATATTCAAAAGTAAGTTCCTTGTCATTTTATTTTCTAATATTCATGCTTTACATATATATATATATATATATATATATATGTAATATATATTTTATTATATCTCAAGTATTATCCGTTCAAATTATTAACTTCTAAAGTTGTATTTTTTAATGATTGATTCGATTTTAAATACTTTACTACAAATTAATAACTAAATTGATAGGCTTGAGCCTCTTAACTGATCCAGCACGCCATTCCAACAGTCTAGATTTAATTTGTTTTTTGAAAATATAAAATTAAATCCGAATCAGTGGATGCCAATAACTGAAGGGCATGCTAGGGCGTGCTGGAGCGACCGCGTTGGAGCCTGGAGGGGACTGGATTCCTTCTAAGACCGCGACAACCTTAACCCTACGATCTTTTTTTAAAAAAATTCTTGAATTCATTTGATGTCATCAAATAAGACTAATTTTACAAAAAAATGCGCAAAAAGGAAGCAAATTGCCATTTTTATTATAATTTATTTATGATTCAGCAGAATCATCATGATGTTCGTGCGATCACCGTCAGCGAAAAGTGGTCCCGAGCCAAGGTTTTATCGAAGACGACAACTTTCCACTGAGACCATTGTCAAATAGGAAACCTATTGTTATCAAATGAACTCCACAAACAGTGAACCAGAAATTGTAATTAACCTCGATTTCCTACATAGTTGAAGCCTCCCTGGAGCCTGAATCCCTGCGCAGAAAGAGAAAGAGAGAGAGAGAATCTCAGCTATCGATGGCCACCGACTTTAGTTCTATCCCAATAATCGGTAAACTTCGCTCACAGTTTTCTTCAATCTTGATACTCTCGATTCATTGCGTCACTTGGGAACTCTGTTTTTCTCAATACTCTCAGTTTTCTGTCTTTGCCTATAGTTAAGGAGGGTGTTTTCTGGAACACGTTATAATTTGATTTGCTAGGGGATTTCAATGCTTACAAGTTACTACTGAGAATATTTGCTCAAGTTCTATACGCATTAGCTGATAATTAAAGAACTATAGATTGAATAATTAAAATCTGCAAGAGGAGGAAGGCGTTGCGTGCTTACTTTTCTCTGATTTTCCCGTTTCATTTGGAACGCAGATATTAGTGCCCTTGTGGCCAAGGCTGATGACCCAAAAATGGCTGAGGACCCTGCTGTGTTTGAGGTTGTCAGACAATTGGATCAGGCTTGTAGAGAGGCAGGGTTCTTCTACGTGGTACATTTGCCATCAATACTTTCCTTCATTTAACATTTTCCCTCTTAATTTTCGACCTTGCTTTAGTATTTTGGCTTAAAATGGGGTTCGAAACAAATAGAGTTATTATATTTTGATCTGGGAAGAATGGTATGATTCTGAAATTCAACAGAGAAGCTGTTTCTCTTTAGTTTCCCTGTTTCCTGCAACAGAATGCTTATTTTGTAAAGTGGTTCCACTAGCACATGTACTAGCATTTCTGATATTATGAATTTCGTACAGGATCCACTTATGTCTGGAATAATGTTTGTCACTTGTAATGGTTAATAACTAATCTTTGAAATGATTGAGAAGTAACATAAACAACAAAAGCATAAAAATGAATGAAGGAGGAGAATAACGCAGTGACTCAAAGAGATATGCCATTGACTTGCCTTTATTATGTAAATTTGATCTGGTTATTTGTATATGGCAACTTCTAGCAAAGCTCCTGGCATTACCCCAATTTTGTTTATCATAGTTTTTGTAATTGAGCTCGATAAATTGATTAACCAATGGGTCCTTTCTTTATACTTTCTTCATGATTCAAAGCAAGACTTAGCCCGTTTTTGTGATTGATATTGTCTTCAATTTTTATTCTTCTTGATTGGCCAGAAAGGTCATGGCATTCCTGATACTCTACTCAAAGAGGTTAGAGATATAACCCGCAGATTCTTTCAACTTCCTTATGAAGAAAAGACAAAGATCAAAATGACTAAGGTCACTGGGTTCAGGTTTGCTTTTATTAGATTCCTTGCATCCCAAATTCTTAATATGCATTCCTTGATCATTTTCCACATCAGAGCTAACCATTCAACTTCTGAACCTGAATGCAGAGGATATCAAAGAATCGGAGAAAACATAACTAAAGGCATACCTGATGTACATGAAGCTATAGATGTAGGTCTCACTTGTTTCTTAACCAAGTATTTTTATTCTAACATGTAATGTACAGAACTCCCCTATATTGAAGACAACCATCTGCTCTTTATATTATATGAACTATTTCTCTCTGGCCTGATGAATGGTCATGTCAATTAAACACTGTTCGAGTATAAAGACTTCTCAATGTTTCATTTTTTCAATTCCTTTGTCTCTAATTGGAGGCTAGCATAACAGGTCCAATTAGTTAATTGACAATTGCTTATTAATGTTTTAAGCAGCATAACTTATCTTCTTTTCTTGGAACAGTGCTATAAGGAAGTGACCAAGGGCATGTATGGAAGTCTTGGCAAACCTATGGAAGGATGCAACCAGTGGTATGTGGAATCAATGTGTTTTTGTTTTTTTTTTAAGTTGGTAAATAGCGAGACCTAAAGGCCAAAAGAAAAAAAGACTAGGCAGAAACAAGGGGCATGCTAACCCCCATAACCATTGGTATGTGATCAAGGTTTCTTTGATTGATGCCTGAATTTCCCCCACCCCTCCATAATGTTTAGCTGAGTAATATGCTCCTCAGGGCAATTTTGAATAGGATTAGACTTGGTAAAATCTCTTACATGTTTGCTTGTAGATTCTTCAATTAAAAAAAAAAAAAAAAGAAACAATCAAGCATGTAGTTTCTGAGCTATAAAAATCATTCACTTGTTATATTGTTATTGAAAAATATGATATCAAATGTCTGTACCTTTGTTTACTCCTTTTAAATATGCTTGTAGCCCTATATTCTTGATTTAATGATAATGTTCATTATATTAGAATCGCGATTTGGTCAATTATCCTTATCCTTCTAGTTAGTAAATACTAGTGAATGTCTTCTGAAACTAATGATTGTGAAGTTTTGATTTAGTTTTCGTTTTTATGGTTGATGATGCAGGCCACAAAATCCTCAGAACTTCAAAGTTCTTATGGAGGAGTATATTAGACTCTGCACAGGCATCCTTTTTTCTCCTCTTCTCTTGTTATTCAATCGTCAAATAATTAATGTCTTATGGTTTTTGTTTTCTTACATAGTTCTTGGTACCAGCAGAGCTTGCAAGGAAAATTATGAGGGGAATTGCTTTAGCATTAGGAGGATCACCAGATGAATTTGAAGGTCAGAGAGCTGGGGATCCATTTTGGGTTATGAGACTAATTGGTTACCCGGGTGTATCTGTTGCAAATGGAACAACTGGTCAAAAAAATGGCGTTGGATGGTAATTAGATATTGCTTCTCAGTGTTTAACCCCTCTCTTTTTTATTATTGGACCTTAAATTACTGATGTCTACTCTGTTTTGTTACTATCCATTCTCCATAACTAATCCAGTGGAGCTCACACTGATTATGGTAAGATTTTGAGATTGATAAGCCTAGAATGTTTGTCATGTCATTCTCAACTATCTCAATAAGATGCTGCTTGACAGGTTTATTGACATTGCTTAATCAGGATGATGATATAAACGCTCTCCAGGTCTGCACTTTACACATGGATCATTCTTATAGAGTCCATAGTCCAATGATGGATGTTATATAAATTTTCAGATTTTTTAGGAAATCAATTATTCTTGATCTTGGAATTCAAATTGTTGAAGGTGAGAAACCTATCTGGGGAATGGATATCAGGACCTCCGGTTCCTGGATCATTTGTGTGCAATATCGGTGACATGCTAAAGGTATATTTCTGGCACTTCATCTCTTCAGTAAAGAAATCCTTTACTTTTTGGGAATTGGTGGATAATATGATTAGCAGTGCAGATATACTCCAATGGTTTGTACGAGTCAACTTTGCATCAAGTGATAAACAACTCCCCAAAGTACAGAGTCAGCGTAGTATATTTTTATGAGGTTATTAGCAATTCTCTGTGCTAATTTCTATCCTCCTACCTGTTTTGATTGTTTGGTGGCTCATATGGGTGTGCTTGTGTTGTGGCATGATGGAACAGACAAACTTTGATACAGCAGTGAAGCCTCTAGATACATATAAAACGAGGGCAAACGGTCCTAGCAAGTTTGAAAGAGCTGTGTATGGAGAGCATCTAGTTAGCAAGGTCACTACCAACTTTGTTGACACCTGACTTTTGTTATCGTCAAAATCACCCAGTGAGCAAGTACCTCACATGCAATGGCATGTTTGGTTTAGGACTACCAAAACATTGAAAATAAATCAAGAGTTTGTTATTTATTATTTTCTTCATTCTAAAAAATTTAAGGCTTTAAAATGCTCCTACTTTCAGGATTATGGCAATGTTCATTATTCTGGTTAGTTAGTTAGGAGAGTGAACTAGAAGTTGAAAGTCTAAAACTAAGGGCATGTTTGGTTTGGGCATTTTCTGTTTTCATTTTCACTGAAAACAGAAAATAAACTTGAAAATGCGTTTGGTTGAGTTAACTGAAAACGTTTTCTTGAAAACATTTCTTAAAATAAGCCTAAATATGAAAACACAAAAAAGATGTTTTCAGTGTTTCAGGAAATACATTTCAAGAAATGAAGATTAAAAATGAAAACAGAAAATGTTTTCATAAACCAAACAGACCCTAACATTGTAAAGTGGGCTGGCCATGAAACAAGTCAGCGAAGGGCAGACCATTAAACAAATAAGTTTATTTATAAATGTCCATACTTGCTCGTTTTTTAAATGAGTCTGCTAGCAGGCTATTTTTTACTGTTTTAAATTTTTATATTTAATCAATTAAAAATTATAATTTTACTTGGTAAAATAATTTCAACAATTTTTATGAAAAAAATAATTAATACTTGCAAAATATTTGCTCTTTTTTACTTTTTAAATTATATATAATCTTAATTTTTCATAATTATTCTTTAAATCAACTATATTATATGTAAACTTCAAATTTTTATATTCATTTTGAAAAATACAAAATTGTCATACCTAAACTCATTATATTTATTGGATATAATATTATAGAGTATGAAATAAAATAAAGTAAGACTTGTTATTTTTTGGTCAGGATAAAGTAAGATTTTACAGGCAATATAAATTAAACGTCGCCACAAAAAGGCCAAGCCCACCCTAGCCATTTATGCTTTTTTCTAAACGGGCTAAAATGTTGATACCCAAGCTTGTCTAATTGATGGACTAAACAGATAATTTCGACATTACTATCGAAAACATAAAACGTTGACAGATTTGATTTTTTTTTTATGCTTTATTTTTTTTAAGGATATTTCTCAACTCAATTGGACGGAAGAATAAATATTTTTGGACTCACTAAAGTGCGAAAGTTTGTTAGGATTTAATACAAGTTATCTTCATGTATTTTTTTTTTTGGTTAACCGTGTTATTAGTACAAAATATCTACTATTGTAAATGATGACAAATCTCTGTCAAAAAACTTGAGTATCTAAAGATGAGTGTCTCCTTCCAACTAAGTTTTTTTCCATAAACAAAGGTCAAGAATCGAACAACACACCTGACCTCTTGTTTAGAGAGCTCAAGCTTCTCTCCACTTGTGCCAACCAAATGTTAGTAGTTATTTTCAAGTATTTAGGCATACTCTCCAAAACACTTTAAAATTGGAATTTAAGATGCTGTTCGGTTTCAACTTTTAGAAATAATTTTAAATATTAAAATAAAAATAATAAAATATATTTAGTATAATCTTTTGAAAATATGTATTTTAAAAATAATTTTTATAATTATTTTATTTGAAATTAAAAAAAATGAAAACATGTATTATTTGTTTAAAAACTATTGTTTTGAAAATGGGAGGAAAAAAGCTGCGGCATTAGTATAATTATAAAAGTTTATTAATGATATTTATGTAAATATAACTTTTCATAAAATAAATAAATTTTTAGCTATGGCCAATAATCGCGGTTAAATTATTAAAAATATTTATTTCAAAGATGTCGACAACTGTAACAGACGGTAAATATTTTTTCAATGTTCAATTTGTACCATATAACATTGTTTTTTTGGGATTCGAACCAACCTTTTTGGAAACCGGCGGTGTAGAGTTTACGTCGCTTAATTGACTGAGATGTAATTGGTTTGGTCAAGATTTGAATGATTTAATCAAGTTTTGACAAGTAACCCGATTTAATCAGGAGTTTTTTTTTTTTCAGATTTTAACAAAAAATGTATATAAGGAAAAATAGTTTAACTAGTATTGAATCCAATACCTCAAAAAAAAATAATATTCTAAACATGAGAAGAAGCTATAATAATCACTTAAGTGTGTCAAAAAAAATATAGGAATAATAATGGTTTTAAAACATAAAATGTTATTATTATTATTATTATTATTATTATATATATTATATTATCTAAAATGATTTTAATTCATAAAAGTTGAATTTAGTAACAAATTTTATAATTTCATATAAAATTAAAAATAACTGAATAACTATGAGATATTAAAAAAATTACTTTTAATTTATTTTTATAATTTATTAATATAATTATAAAAAATTATATTTATGTATTTATTTATTAAATATGATATTTGTGTGCTAAAATTAATTTAAGATACAAATTTTAAGACATTTTGATTGTTAAATTTACATATAAATTATTAATTTTACTTATTTTGATATTTATTTATGAATATATATATATATATATATATTCTTTGGTTTAGATATTAACTTGGTGACTCGATAATTAGACCAATAACTTGAAGACAAGTTCGATTCAATGACCGGCCAGTTTTTAAAACTATGCTATATAATTAATCTAAAAAAATAATAATATCTTTCGCTTAGTTGTTGTAAATTTATTACATTAGTTATATATGTGTTTTAATTATTTTGGAGGTATTTCTTCAACTAATTTGCGCCAGTCATTTTTATTTTTTCAAAAATATAATTGTTTCAAGTGATTATATAAAGGCATTTTTAATTCTTTATATAGGCAAATAAGATAATAGAATGAGAGTAAAAAATTTGAAATTGTAACCAATTCATTAGAATGTAGTTTAAGTTATAACAATTATTATAACAAAGCCGCTACTAACTTTGCAGACATTTGACTTTTGTTCCCATCAAAACCGTTAGTTGAGCAAGTTCCTCACTTGCCATTGAATATTTAGTTTAGAAGTACCGGAAGCATTGCAAATAAATCAAGCATTTGTAATCAATTTCTTTATTATAAATAAATGTATGATTTAAATTGTTCCTATTTGCAAGATCATAAGAATTTTCATCGTTCTTGTTAGTTTATTTAGGAGAGCGAATTAGAAGTCAAAAATCGAAAATGTAGAATGTTGCCAAATTTTAATTATGATAAGGCCTGATACAAGTTATTTTCAATTATCTATTTAGGCGTACCCTCCAAAGCACTTGAAAGTTAGAATTTGGGAGACTATTTTGTTTCTATTTAGAAATAATCTTTTGTTTTTAAAAATAAAAGTAATAAAATTTATTTGGTATAATCTCTTGAAAAGATGTATTTTAAAAATAATTTTCAAAATAAAAAATGAAAACATGTATAATATGTTTTAAAAATCATCGTTTTGGAAGTGGGAGAAAAAGATGGTGGCATTAGTATAAATATGTAGGTTTATCGATGATATTTATGTAATTATAACTATCCACAGAAAAAATAGATTTTTAGCAAAGCTCCATGAAACACTAACATTAAAAAAGATATATTTATGAAAAGTATGGCAGTTTTGGGGTTCAAAGTTTGAGATAATTAATTTAGTTCATGTTTGGATAAACAACTTATTTAATCGCTTATAGAATAAACTTTGTCATATAAGTACTTATATATAAGTTATTTTTATAATTGAACAGTTTAAAATGACAAATTTCACATGAGCTGTTTTTAATTTATTTCCATAAGCTCTCCAAATTTCATATAAACTATTTTCAACTTATTTTCATAAGCTTTCAAAACAGCTGACTTATAAACATGTTATAAGCTATTTCTATAAACTCTCTCAAACACGTGCATAAGCAATTATGCCATAAGATAAGTCAAATAAGCTCAAAATAAACTTTTTCAAATACACCCTTATTCTTAGTCAACTCAGTTAGCTTCCTCTCAAGTAGGTAGTAATGTCAAAATAGTTCGCGGCAACGAGCCTGCTTGTAAATAGGTGAGTTTGAATTCAAAAAATTAGGCTCGTTTATTTAATTTTTTTAAAAATTGTATTATTTAGTATAAATAATTTTATTTTATTTTATTTTTATATTTTATAACATTATATCTAATAAATATAATAAAATTAGATATGAAAGTTTTTGTAATTTTTTAAAAATAAATATAAAATTTTTAAATTTAAATATAATATAGTTAAATTTAAAATAAAATATAAAAAATTAAAGTTATTAATTATTTAAAAATATTAAAGAAATAACGTTTTACATTTTTAAATTATATTTTAATAAATAGTTATTGAATTTTTTATTAAAAAATTTATATATGATATTATTTAAATATATTTTTTTAAAAAAAATTAATCTATAAGCTATGACGAATAAGTTTGAATATTAAAAAGTGACCAGTTTTAATAAGTAATTCAAAACGAGACTCATGATAAGTCAGGTCGACTCATTTGATAATACTATTGTTAAGACATCAACTATACTTCTTAACTTGTTACGTCACGGTTTTTTATCTCTTTTAGATGCATTTCTCTTCAACAAAATCAGCATCAAGCATAGACTAATTCAATTTTTTTCTTTATCAATTAAGAATTTGTAAACATCTGTCAGTACAGCACCCCAGTGACATGTTCTATATCTGGATTCAATAACTTGTACAATTCCCTAGTCCATATATTCAATGAATATAGGACATCATGCTCAACAATAGTCAAAGAAATAACCTCACTTTCATATTTAACTTTCCTATTTAGGCTAACATCATCACCTCAATATTATGATATTTAAAAAGTTGGCACTTTAGAATGTGACGCAGCAAAATGGTTGAAGTCTCAATTTTGACGTCATTGTCAAATTTGTTTACAAGATTTTTCCAATTTAGAATCATTAGCTTGACTAGAAGGAATTGTTGACTCATTCGGCATTTCTAAATCATCATCTTCATCTACATTAATACTAGAAATGTCGTTAACATAGAGGATTACATACTGCAAAAAGTTAAATAGATAAAATTATCTCATGTGATATTATAACAAGAAAATAAAATTAATCCCATTTAAACTTTCTGCTATAATATAATATGCAATGTAAATGATCTCTTTTTTAAAATTTTGATTAAAGTTTAACAAAGCTTGCAATTTAACTCAGGAGAACTTCTACTGTTTTTCAGAATACCCAAAGTTGACAAGAAATTTCACACTTTAATTTAAGAAAATTGCGACAGCAATTTCAATTTCAAGCAAGCAAAATCATTTCAAGCAATTTCAAAACCAAACCAAATTTTATAAATCAACAAGCAAGAACAACTACAACCATTTCAATATAAATATCTAAAGCAATTAGAATACTCTCCTTACACACAGACACACAGACACACAGACACACAGACACACACACACATATATCAATAGCCAATAACAGAATAATTAATAAAAACTAAAATTTAAGTCCAAAAATGGAAGGAAAAAAAAGTTGAGCTAACCTATCGATCTCCCTGCTAGTAGTCATTGGTCTGGTTGTTGCTTAATGGAGACTTCGGCAACAATACCAAGTTAAGTAATAAAGTAGTGAGCGATGTTGTTGTACAAGATTAAGAGGTCAAGTATTCAAGAAGTGACCTTTACACTATTTAGATTAGAGATTTAAATTAAAGGAAGCTCTAAATTACTTTGAAAACTAAAATTACAAAAAACTAATTGAAAACAAGATAAAAGGTCGTGGAAGATTAAAATCGAAGTAAGAAACTATCAATGAAATAATGTTAGAAATTTGACTTAACCCTTAATCTAGTGAATGAAATCATTCTTAATCAATTGTTAAACTCCTTAATTTGATGGTAAAACCTCTAATGTAATTAAACCCAATTCATTGGCACATAATCTTTCTTTCAACCCTTTTTGCTTTAAACTAATTAATTAGCTATTTTGTTTCTTTTTTTAGAAATAATAATTTTAAAAAATACAAGTAATAAAATTTATTTGGTATAGTATTTTGAAAATAAAAAAATGAAAACATGTATATATGTTCTAAAAAGTAATTTTTTCGAAAATAGGGGAAAAAAGAGATAATGACGTTATAATGATATTTGTGTAAATATGATTATTTACAAAATAAATATATTTTTAACGACGGTCAATGACCGCTGCTATCATTATTTAAAAAAAAAAAAACTTTATAACAAGTATGGTAGTTTTGGGCTTCAAAATCTTAGTCAAGTCAGTTAGCTTCCTTTGTGGTAGGACAACATTGATGCTACCTAACTAGTAAATTCATCACTTTTTATTTTATTTTTATTTTTTTTAGATTTTTTAGATGCATATTTTTTTTAACTAATTTGCACCAATTCCTTTTATATAATTAATAATATAATTGTTTCAAGTGATTATATAAACGCATTTTTAATCATTCATGTAGTCAAATTGAATAATAGAATAGAGTCTACAAAAAAAATTGAATAATAAATTTAACCTATTCATTAAAATATAACTCAAGTTATAACAATTAATATATATATTTGACACTTGTATTTGTTTCTATAATTTTTTATAATATTATTATTAATTATCTTGTTTTATTAAATTTATTACATAATTATATATAAAATTATTGTTTTAAAAGATTTTTAAATTTTAAAAATATTTAATTTCAGAAGCAATTATCCAAACAAACTTTTTATTTTTATTTATAAAATTAATATAAAAATAATTTTTCAAAATAAAAAAAATCCAACTAAACTAAACATACCCTGAGATGTGTTTCATATGCTACTTTTCTTCTTTTGCATTTAATGTTGTAGTATTCAAAATGTTTAACGAAATAATTTTTTTTTCTGATACAGAAAAGCAGCAAGAAGAAAAAGAAAAAGATTAGCTCCTAATAAATAAGTTAAATTATAAATTTAATCTCTACAGTTTTACCAAACTTATAATTTAGTCTCTATATTTTATTTTCATTGTAAATTAGTCTCTATAAGTTCTCAAATTATAAGAAATAGTACCTATAGTTAAATCATTGTTGATTGCCATTAAAATAAAAACACGTGGTTGATGATGTGGATTTTTTCAGATATGTCAAAAAGTCAAATAATCTTTTTTTCCAAGTCATTAGGGCAAAATCAATCGTATTTTACGCAAGGATATGAATTATAATCAAATTCGTAATCTTTCTTGGACATTATGTTCAAGTGTAGCATATGAACTATCTTCATAGTCACTAATACAATTAATGACCATATATATTATAGCAGTTCAATGACCAAATCAACCAAAAGGAAGCTGACAGAATGGAGGAAAGGAACAGAGAGAGATTAATAAATCAAATATTAACACAAAGTAGATTAACAATAAAGGCCAAATCAAACATTAACAAAATAGATCAACAAATCAAAACAATAAGGCGGACGAGAATGGACAAATTAAAATTGAAAACACTCACCTATGTGACAATAGAGATGGAACAGATGGGCAAACGAGACACCGGTGAAGGGTGAGCAGACAACCACCAACGAACACTAGTGTCAACGACGACCACTGAACTTGCAACCCCAATTTACAGAGATGAGAGTGACAAATTAGGTTCAGGAAAACAAATTGAAAGCTACGTCATCTACCACGTGATTTGAATATCCAGTGCAGTATGGGAAAATGAGAAGGAGTCCACCTCACTGGGCACGTGACTATTAAATGGCATGAAGAATCATCAATTTAAGAGAATTTTGAGAGGGGACCACAACTGGGTCATGGAATTTGTTATGCGTTCTGAGTTGGTTAGAATATTTTGTATCTTCGTTTACATTTCTATTTTTATTTCAGCAGAAGCAATGAGCAGGAGAAGGGGAAGAGAGTAAGGTATTGAAGAATTAATTGGCTTTTGCCTGGAAAGAGAGATTTCCTTTTGTATTTTCCTATCTATTAGGAATAGATACATCTTCATCCATTTAACTTCATTCTCTTTCTTTCCATATTTTACTGTTTTTTGCTGCAGAATCTATCATTGGTGTTTTCATTGAGAGGTTGCGATGGCAAAGGGGACTCGTTTTTGGCAATTAGAAGCTGTCATAGAGAAGTTACGAAAAGCAAAGTGGAGTCGATGAAAAATTGAGTGCGATGGATATTCGTACGAACAATATGGAAGATACTATAAATGGTTATAAAGAATCTTTCATCCAAGGTTTTAAATTGCGGTTGCGGTCGAGGTTGCGGTTGCGTTGCGGGTTACTGTGATTGCGGGTATTGCGGATGCTGCGATGCGGTTGCGGTCACTGCGGTCGTGAATTTTTTTTTGAGTTGTACAAAATGTAAAAAAATATAAAAAAATGTATATAATTGTTATATTTCTTAATTTTAATTATATAATATATTATATTTAATATCTAAATTAATTTAATAAATATATACTCTATGCAAATATATTAAAGACATTTGTGAAATTTATTTAAAAGATAAATAATTAATATGTTAATAAGTCTCAAAAAATCTTTTTCTCTTTCAATTTTTTTATTTTCTTCAATTTTTAAAATTTTCCTTCTATTTTTTTGGGACAAATTTTCCCTCTTATTTTTCTGATATCCCTTTTCTAAAATTTACAAATATTTCCCTCTAAAATTTGCTAAATTTTTTTTTCCCTCCTTAATTAATTGTTATTTATAATTATGTTTTAATTTAATTTTTAATTTTTCTAACTACACCAATCATCTCACGCCACAATTCTCCTGAGAGTCACACTCTCACACGCTAACTCAGAAGTCAGATTGAGCCATCAGACCCTTCACTTTCACGACTTCGGTGTCTAACTCACAGTGTCTTAACTGACTCTCAAGTCCCATCCGATAAGCTCATCTTCCTTCTCTCAGTTCTTAGACTCCTCTTTGTTCTTCTCTTCTAAGTTCTATTCTAAATCTCTCTCAATTTTCAGATATGACTGCCCACTATACCAGAACAGAACGAAACAAAAGTGCAGAACAAAGAGAAGCCGGTGAGGCACTGAGGCTGTGAGGACGAAGGCAGCATGGGTCACTGGTCACGGGAGGACGAATTCGAGGGGAGGTTGGGAGGAGAGGCCGAGAGTCGAGAGGCATGGAACTGAACAGAGACCACGAACTCCACCACACCAGAGTCAAGATGGAGGAAATCAAGCCACAGAAGATGAGAGGAGAAGAGGGACTGCGAACAGCAACCTCTGAGGCTTCAATGGACGACAGCGACGACAAAGTAAAGTGGTTTCTCTCTTCTCTGGATTAGATCTAGGACTGATTCGACTGAAATTTGTGTGCTCTGTTGTTTTTTTTATCCTTTTTTTTTTTTTCAGAAAACGCAACAGAACGCCGTGGTGGCCGCAACTCCGTTCCGTTGCGGCCGTAACGGCGTTTTATTACGCCGCAACTCGGTGAAACTTAATCACCCCGCAATTGCGAGGTGGTGTGGATGCAGAGGCCACCGCATTCGCAATATTGCGACTGCATCACGATGATGCGGCCGCAATTTAGAACCTTGCTTTCATCAATACGGAGAAAATGATGCATCAATTACTACAGAACCAGAAGGATAAGCATGTCGAATCTTCACCGGCCTCTAGCCATCATTCTCGACATGGACACAGACACAATAGTGGCAGCAAGCTTGTTTATCGATAAGGGGCTCAAAGTTGACGTACCAAGGTTCAATGGGATTGAAGCCAAAGATTGGGTATTTAAGACTAAGGAATTTTTTGACATATACGGCATCCCGGTGGAACAAAGGATTAAGATTGCCTTGTTTCACATGGAATAGCCAGCGTATGCATGGTATAAACGGGTAACGAAGAATTCATTGGTGCAAACTTGGCCCGAATTCATTAATGCCCGCCTTATGTTTTGGTACATCACTCTAGGATGATCCAAAGGCGGCGCTAAAAGAGTTTAGGCAGAATGGCATAGTGACGGAGTATCAAACGTAGTTCGAGGAGTTATCTACCAAGGTGACTGGCTTAAGTAAGCAATGGCTCGTTAGTTTTTTATTGCAGGATTACATGATCATCTCAAAGTGAATTACTTCTAACTCAACCATCTAGCTATTACCAGGCTGTTTCCTTGGCTAAACTACTTGAGTAAAGGTTGGTAACTCTCTAAAATAGTCTTAATAATATGCTTCTCAAATTTTCGAACCCTGTTCCTTCTAAATCCTTTAATTTTGGCTCGGCATATTTCACACCCAATACAAAATCATTCTCACAGTCTGCTATGGCTAGGTCATGGGAACGATAGCTAGGAGTACATCTGTCATACACAAGACTCCTAAGGTGTACCTCTTTGGTACCCCAAACCCCTTTAACTGAAATGAATATCCACAAATATGTATATCCACGTACAACCACCATCACCCATCATAAATGAAATTCCTTTTCATTTAACATAAACATAAAAGCGTTTCAAAATCCATTCCCCAAAAATCATACATTGAAGAGAAATATTTAATTCAAGACATAAATATAAATTACAGCCGGATAATTATAATCCCCTAACTACAACTGAGTCTGTCATGACCCAATTCTGAGTACGTGACTAGCAATGTGGTGCGAATCTCATACCATCGTAAGCCTACCAAACATCACTTAACTTAGCCATAAGCTATTTCCTTAAGATACCAAGATTTTAGTATTTAAATTAATGTTTTGCAAAATGTGAAATAACTTAAGTGGTGTACCAAGTAGGTTCTCAAGAAAGAGAAATAGGTCATAGTGGATCACTTAAATACCAAACCTTTCCTAGCCAAAACCTTTTCTAGGCATGTACTTACATTATTACACATGTTAATTTAAATAAGTCATTATTTATATTTTTATTTTTACAGTTTAAGCAAGGTTGTCTATATCGAAATTCAACACAGGATTGGAAAAGGCACACACAAGATCGAATTGTAAGATTCTATCAAATATATAAAAATATAAAAAATATAATAATGATATAAACTTTGGGTATAATACAAAACTATCAAAATCTAATTATATTTCAATGAAAACAAGGTCAAATATCAAAATCTAATTATATTTACCATTATTGTCAAGATCTATTGGTGGATCCCAAGATTTTACGATCCTATGATCTTGTGGATGAAAATCGATTCTGATCCCAGTAGAGATCTATTTTGTAATAACATTGTGCAAGATCTAGATCCTGTATGTAGGATCGTGTAGGATCTAGATCTTGCATGTAGGATCGATCTTGACATTAATTTATTTTTTTCACTTAGGTCCTTAGTCAAAATTTTTTTGTCTAATTTTTGATATAGAGGTGTGATAGCTTTGTATATGGTGTATGTGTACAAAGGTGGTGGGAGAGAAAGTTTTAAGGTTTTTAGGTTAGCTTAATTAGTTTTAGATAGATGTTTGTTTGTTAAAATTAAATTCAAGTAGTTAGGTAATTAAATTCAAGTAGTTAGGTAGTTGTTTGATTTTTAATTTGAGTTGAAGTAAATTAATTTGAAGAGATCTGAAGTTGCATTAATTAATTAAATATTGTTTTGGTTCAATTAGGTATATAAGATAGTAGAATTATCTAAAAGGTAATCCTATGTTAGTTAGGAGGATCTTAGATTTGGTTTATTTAATTATGTTTAATCTTTTATCATTATCTTATTTTTTAATCCCTATTATTATTATATATTTAGTAAAAAGGTACAATATACCTCTAACATTTATCTCAATTTTTATTTATACCCTTGAATTTTTTTGTCCGATTATGCCCATTATCTTTCAAATTTTATCATATTTGCCTTTTTCTGTTATCTCCGTTAAATAAGTTAACGAAAATATTGACTGGGTTCCTACATGGCAAAATTCTTCCACCACATCACCTATTACATAGACCCATATTCCAAAATTACAAAAATGCCATTATTAATAATTAAAAAAAAAGTCTTTTCTCTCCCAACTTCTCCTTCTTCCTTTGCTTTGCCTTCTTCTTCCTTGTGTATTTCAACAAGAATATTGGGGCCACATGTCTACTCTCTCTTTTTTTCTTCCTATGTCTGCTCTTTCTCTCGTCTTCACCTCAACCTCTTCAAGAACTTCATCAGAGCCTCTACAATGCTAGAGTCGGCTCAATCCCCAAGATCTTCCTCCCCTTCAGCAAGTTGGCCCTACTAGATTGGAGCTTCCCCTTGTAATACCTGCCAAAATTGAGGTCATATATTTTGGGGCATTACGGTACTTTACACTATAAAATAATTTAATTTAAATTAATCATTTTATTTTCACTATTTAATTTATTCTTGTTGAATGATTATTTATGAGAATTGAGATAAATGACTAGACTGAATATTTTATTGCGAGTGATATTTTCTAAAATTTGAGGAAATCAAGAGGAAGAGAAAATTTAATGGGATTAATATAGTTATTGAAAAATAATTATAGTCGGATTTTTGAATTTGGGACAACCAATTAACCCACCACCTTTAAAGCTTCTTCTCCTCTCTCTTTCCTCTTATTTTCATGATGAAGGCCATGTGGAGCAAGGAGAGAAAATTGATTTTCTCTCAACTCCTTCCATTCTTTCTTCCTTTTCTTCCAGTGGATCCTTGTTTTCCAGTTGCTTTCAATTCACTAGAGCTGCTGGAGCTAGAGGTAAGTGTCATCTTCCTCTTGTTCCTCAATTTCCTCCATTGATGCCTTACTTGAAGAAAAATGGGTTTTTTTTCCCTTGTTGAAAAACTTTTTCTTTGCTTCTTTCTTTGGTTTTCTTTTTGCATATGGTGAAACACAACTGATTTAGAAGAGTAAGAGTGATTTCATGGAAGAAAATGGTAAAAGTCCATTTAGAAGGGAAGTTTAGAAATTTTCAATAAATCCATGAAATCATTTTTATCTTGATTGTTTGAAGGGGGTTTTGATCACCATAATTCACTCTTGAAAACCCACTTTAGGTTAAGAACCAAAGGAGAATGGAAAGGAATGAAAATGATAAATTTTTCATGATTTTGGATATGGAGTTCGTCATCCATGGAGGTTCCATGACCTAGGCGCCTAGGCGCCTAGGCCATTTCTTACTTGTAGAACTAGATTGACGTACAAGCACCCTAAGGACAGTGAAGAATAGGTCTGATGGCACCCAGGTGTCATCAGGGCACAAGCGTTTTACCTCTCTGAAGAGCTTTGTGGTATCCAGACTCCCTGGATTGGTCAGAGAAGCAAAAATAGGGGTTTTCAATGTGAAAAAGTAAGAGTTTGTTGTTGAGTTATTGGGTTTGATTTCATGTGGTTTTGGGAGATTCGTGGGCTACGTTTCTTAGGATTCTTACACGATAAATCTTTATTAGCCTCAAGGTGAGTAATGACTTTGCTAACTGAGTTTTTTATTTAAAATTGCTCAAGTACAATATAAATCCCACTCACACCATGATTGAATTTAAATTCATTAAATTCCCTAGTTAGTGATGTTAACTAAATAGTGGAATTTTGATTATGATTTGAGAGATTATTATATGAAATGTGTTTGGGAATAATGAATTGGTTGTTGTTTGTTGTATATGATATATTGTGTTTGTGTGAATACATTGCATATGTAAAAGAGAGATATGTGGGAATGTAGACCCACGAGAAAAGAAAAGAGAATTATGTAGGAATGTAGACCAACAAAAGGATAACTGATTAGTAGATCTATGAAGAGCTCCATCTGTGCGGATGAAAGTTGGGAATCAATATTAAAGGAATGTAGAACTCTAGAGGAAACCTATTGAGCATAAATTCTCTGAGAAAGGTGAGTACCTAGATTTAAACTCAATACGGTATATATGAGAACATAGACTCACTGTAATACCCATAAAAAATAAAATATAAATGCGTATTTGCAAACTATGATTACTATGCTAGTATATGGTACTGTTCACCTATATAATACTATTTACGTATACGATACTGTTCACTTATACAATCGAAATGTCAAGTACTAGATGTGGTTTGATCATTAGAAAAAACTAAAAAGAAGTTTGTAGGGGAAAATGACGTTTTATGTGTGAAAATACCCTCAAGAACTAAAGTGAAAGGACTGAATTGAAAAGAAACTTAAAGGTTTAAGGTGAAAGGATAGTTTTCCCTTTAAGTTCCAATAGTAACCAATAATTAAGCCGCGCGTTTTGCACAGTAACGCATGAAATATTTTATTAGAAATATCATTTTCATAAATAGTAAATTGAATATTTTATTAGCGCATAGTGACAAATAGTACCGTTGACTTTTCCTATAAATAGGCCATTATATTTTACTTCTAAACTCACACCTTCAACTTCTCTTCTTCTCTCCTTAAGTTTCTCTTGCTCTAATGCTAGGCCTTTGAGATTTTGGACCTTTCCTTTTCAGCTTAGGTAAGGATACTATGCCCTTTCTATGTCTTTCAAATTTTAGAAGTTATTTTCTTAAGTATGCTCTGTGGTTGCGGCTTTGGCTGATCTTCCACATCAGAAAAACTGTCCTTAGCTGCTTACATATTATTTTGATTCTCTGATTACCAAAATAGAATGTAACCTGTGAATAATACATGTCTAGGAAAGTTCTGGCTAAGGAAAGACCTAGTTTTTAAGTGTGTCCATTGCGACCCTCCACTCTTTCTTGGAAACTTACCTGGTGTACTCTTTTACAAATTGTATTCTCTATTTCTGGTATAAACAGTCTCCGTATATATGAATATTGACCATATATAAATAGTATCATATGTATGAACAGTATCTGTATGTATGAATAATATTTGTATGTATAAATAGTATTCGTATGATGAATAGTGACCATATGTACGAATAGTATCTGTACGTATGAATGGTAACTGTACGTATGAATAGTGACCGTACATATAAATAGTAACCGATGTATGAACAATGTCTGTATGAAAACAATCCTAACTTGTTTTCTCTAATCTTTTATGAAAATCTATGTAGCGGAATACTGAAATTCATCTGTGTACTCTTATCCGTAACGACTTAGAGAAGTGATACTTGTACGGAATCCAGGTGAGTGAAACGACCCCGTTTTAATAGAGTTTTAGCATTATTGGTGATAAAAAGTATGTTGTAGGACACTCCCAAGATTCATAGGGGTAAATTGGATTCAGAATGATGAATCTAATGAGATAATTAATCCAGAAGTATGGATAAGAAGAAGCAAGTATCTCATGATGATGTGAAGTTTGAATCTTTTCAAAAATTGTTTAATTGTTATCTTGATTTGTGGTTTATAAATCTATAATATAGTTATATATTATACCTGTTATATAAATGAATATTACATTGTACTTCTGATTATGATATGAAATGCTGTACTATTGATTGTGATTGAGTGGGATAGTACCCCCTCTCACGGCAAGGCGGAAAACCCGATTGAAAGGGTGACTTGACCAATGAGTGAGGAGACAACGATTCCCTCAGTAGGGATATAGCCCGGATTGGTGATAAATCTGTAAGGCACCCTAGCTATGAGGATGATGTTGTGCGTCATGGCGGAAATATACAAAATTGGTGAGCCGGCCTGTGTGTACTCTTCGGGATATATTGCCATTGATGAGTACTAGTAACGTTTGTTAAATTGGATGAATTTTTATCTTCTTGTATGTAGTTTCTAACTATGTCTATTGGTTGAGCATGAGCCTTCGAATATACTTGCATGACTGGTAATGTATTTGAATTTTATTAACGCGAGGCCGATATGCTCACGGAGTTTAAAAGCTCACACTCTCTACGAAATTTTTTTGTTCAGATCAGGTTGTCAGGAAAGAATATCCGCTAGAGGAGTAGATCACTTTGGACCTTCCCGCTGTCGGGTAGACCCCTCTATTGTTGTAGATTATGTTACTCTGTAATCGTCTAGGACATCTAGGTCAGGGGTTTGGCATTTGGCTTGTATGTCAGTATAATAATGTATTTTAAATTGATAATCTATTATTACATGCAAATCATCTCTATGATTTTCAGATAAGAAAATTTGATATATTTTCTTCATATTTATCAAGGAATTGTTATTTTGATAACATAGATAATTTAAACTCACGGGTAGAATTTATCGAAGGGCTTACAGTGATGAGAGATTCATCATTGTGCCGGTCATGTGCCCAGAAAACAGGTCGTGACACTCACGAGTAGGAAGGCATGTCATTGTTTGCATAATCATACTCTGTGTTTCAAAAAATTTATGCTCATACGTGCTTTGGGATTGTGTTAGAGTATTGGATGTGATTTAATGTGAAAATTGGAAGAATGTAGACTCGCGTGGGAATAGCGTGTCACGATTACACAAAGAGGTACGCTTGTGTATATATTTCATTGTGTCTGTGCGTGCTAGAGGTATTTATTCTAGTTGTGGTTGTGATTATGGTATTTGTATTTGTGTTTTATTTTATTTACACAATCATTTGCTCACTGAGTTTTGATGAACTCACACTGTCTGTGGTTATATTTTTCAGATATAGTAATTGAGGAAGAAAGAAAATCACTAGAGAGTTAGCAGCTTTGGAGATATACTCTATTTTTATTGAAGGGTTCTTGAAACCAATTTTTGGGCTACAAGCCTAGGAAATACTCTGTAATCCTATAGCCTACTTAGGTATTACTGTGTTTTAGGAAATTTATTATTATTTGGCTATAATTTTCTTTGTATTTTCATTATATATATTTCCCAATGTTATGGGAAGTAGGAGAAGACACTGTGTAAATCTTATTTTCTTTGAAAATTTATGATTTGCATAGTTATAGATATTAAGATTGGTTAGAAACTACGGGTTACCACTAAGGTGCACCCAAGAAGTTATATAAATTCACATATCCAATTTCTAGGATATGACACCCCTCATCGCCGACCTATCCTCGCCTTCTTCGCTGAATTCGGTATCAATGCTATGCAGACGATGTCAGAAAATGTGTCCTCCCTAATAGCACCTGACTAAATCAAATTGGGGAGGAGGCATAGATGAGTCATGTCTAGTTGTTGTTCAGTTTAAGGGTGTGCTTTGTGAGGGAATGTGGTGCTAGAAGTTTAGTGGCTGATTGAGTTAGGAACCATTATGACTAATTATAGAGAGCTTACTATGCAGTTCTCCTATGAAGGGAAGGAAGTAAAGTTTTAAAAAGAACAAATTCTAAGTTTTGCACCTCTTAAGGGAAAAGCCTTGGGTAAAATGATGATGGCAGATTTTATATCGGTTTTTTTTTTCAGTTATAGTCTATCAAACCAAAGGACCCTGATGAGACAAAGCATACAGTGAAAACTATTATAACATTATTGCATCAGTTCAACCCACCACTTTTCCACTTGCTTGAGTTGTTAACCATTGAATTCGTCTTAATCTTATGGCCAATCTGGTGAGCATTAGACCTTATAGGTGCCCATAATTTCAAAAGGCAGAGTAGAAAGATTGGTCAATGAAATGCAAGCTACGGGGATCATATGTAAAAGTAGGAGTCCTTTCTCTTCACTGGCTTTATTGGTTAAGAAAAAGGATGAAAGTTAAAGATTCTACGTGGATTACAGAGGACTGAATAGCAATACCATCAAATCAAGTTCCCTATTCCCACTATCAATGAAATTCTTGATGAGTTATGTTGACAAACTGGCAAGCGTACTAATCGTACAAGTAATACAGAGTGAGTAGAGTATCGTTCCCACGAGGATTGAGGTACCAACTACCCGCGAAATTAAAGTTAAATGCTATCTAGACGAATCATTAAACAGAAATATAAATCTAACGCTACAAATTAAACTAAAACTATTATCTAGAACCTAAAACTAAGCTACTCCTAATGACAATAACCTAGGGTTGATGCGATTGACTTCATCTAATTCTTAATCTGACTAATTTATAGACAAATGAGTCTTGAGTTGTTAAAGAATGATTCAATCCAATTACAAATCTTTTTGGTGTTGGTTAAGCTCTCAAAATTGTTTGAACCCAATCTCTTGGAGAAACAAACCTACCTAACCCAAATGATTGTTTAATTCCTTAATCCAATCATTCAAGTAGGTGATTAAGTTTAGGAACTCATAAAAACCACATAAATAAGATTATCTATTCCTAGATTAATCTGATTTATGGTGGACGTTACAATGGGCTAGTTAATATCTAGCTATCCCTAGCTTAGATAAAAACCCCAAACTCATAAAAGTGGTGATCAAGCATTTTTAGAGCAATTCAATTCGGTAAAATCCACTCCTACAAAATACGAAATGCAATTGAGAAGAATCATTCAATAACAAAACTTCATAAGAAATCAAGTTATATCAACCACCAAGCCCTTCATTTTTCATAGGTTCCATTATCATCCTCTTACTCTTGTTTTATCAATTGTACATGCTAGTCTAGGGTACAAATATTCCTAGAAGGATTTTCCCAAACCTCAACTAAGATAAAACCTAATTTTTCATAATTCCTTATGTGAAAATCAAGTTAATTAAATGAGAAAACCCTAATTTGACTATATGAGGCTAATATCTATATTCCTATGACATTAGCAAATCAATCCCCTCTCCTTTAAGGTTTAAGAACTCATACAACTCATTCATTAGGTCTAGTTTTTACCTCCCTTTCCCAAGTTTAGTAAAAATATCAAATTATCCCAATGAGTGGCCAAATCAAAGGAAAGCATTAAGATAAGAATAAATAAACATGTATTAACCAATTAATAATTACAAGAGTTCAAGAAATTACACAAAACCTAATTTAAAATCGGGCTCATAATAACCCTTGAGTTACATACTACCTATCACTACAAATTACAAGAAAATGCAACACGAAAAGAGAAGAAAATGAAGAGAAAAGAGAAGAGATGAGGGAAGGAAGACCAATCCCATGAGGGAAGGCCTTCTTCCCCTCTAACCAGCTCAAGATGTTGCTCCCTTGCTGCCTCCAATCTCTCCAAAATCTCCCAAATCAAAGTTAGGGCAAAATGCCCCAAAAGAGGCTTTTAACTGTCAGATTCGTGACTTGGCGCCTGGGCGCCAAGGTTGACAGCTTCAATTAGTAGTTCAGGGGTTGGTGCCTGGGTGCCAATTGGGCAGAAGGTTCTCTGAAGTTCATGTACTTGGCGCCTGGGCGCCAAGGCATTGGAGTCTTATTCTTCTCTTGTTTCTCCCCAAAATTGCACCTACAAAAGACAACAACTAAAATAAATTAAAAAGGCAATAAAAGGAAAAATAAAACAAGAAAATAAGAAAACTATAAAGCACTAGAGAACTAAACGAAAACAAAGATAAAAAGTGCAAAAGGAAAGCAAACAAGGCTAAAAAAGGACTGAAAATCCCACATATGATGGCATTATTTGGTGAGTTTTTAGGACTTATCAAGTTACAAGGAGCTACCTATTTTTCAAAATTAGATCTTCTATCGAGATATCACCAAATCTGAATGTAAGAGCTCGACATACATAAAATTGCATTTCGCACTGACATGGGCACTATGAATTTGTGGTCATGCCTTTCGGCCTTATGAATCCCCCGTCTACGTTTCAAGGGACAATGAATAAAGTATTCCAACGTTACCACATAAAATTTATTGCAATTTTCTTTGATGATATCTTGTGTTTAGCAAATATCTTGGCCACATAATTGGCAAGAAAGGGGTACAAGTAGATAAGAAAAGATACAAGCTTTGGTAAAGTGGCCTAGACCGATTAATATCAACAACTGAGAGGTTTCTTGGGTCTCATAGGATATTATAGGAAGTTTGTTCATGGTTACGCTCAGATTGCGTTTCCCTAGACGGAGTTGTTAAAAAAAATACATTTCTATGGAATGATGAAGCACAGAAAACTTTCGAGGAACTGAAGTAAAGAATGACTCAAACACCAATATTGGCATTACCAAATTTTAGAAAATTATTTGTGGTGGAAATTGACGCATCCAACACGGGTATAGGTGCTATTTTATCTCAAGAAGGCCATCTTTTGGCTTATTTTAGTAAAAAACTACCACCTAAGCTCACTTTCGCCTCAACCTATGTCTGTGAGCTCTATGCTATAACACAAACAATATTGAATTGGTGACATTACTTCTTAGGAACAAGATTTATGATCAAAACTGATCATAAAAGCTTGAGGGAATTAATTTTACAGGTGATATAAACCTTAGAACAGTAATTTTATCTTACTAAACTTTTGGGATTTCAATATGATATTATCTATCAAACATGTAAAAGTTACAAAGTTGCATATGCCTTGTCTTGGTAGAAAGAGATTGCTTCACAAATAAACTCTTTGACAGTGGTTTACTATCCTATTATGTTTGCTATAAGAAGAACTAAGGAGGACTTGGAAGAGATGTATGTTTGGAATTTGAAGTATAAGCAGAATTGCCTTCCACTGAAGTATGAAGTAAGAGAAGGAATACTACTGTTCCAAAATAAGATAGTCATCCCAAATGTGCAATAGTTGAAAGAGGCTATTTTTAACACCTATCATGATTCTCTTATAGATGGACATGAGGGGTTCAAAAAATGTATAAGGAAATAGCTAAAGTTTTTTATTGGGAAAACATAGGGAAGGAAGTCAAGGAGTATGTCAAAGGATATAGCACTTGCCAACAGATTAAATATTCCATAAGCAAGAAATAGGGATTGTTGTAGACATTACCCATCTATGAAAAACCATGGATGGACTTGACAATGGATTTTATTGTGGGAATGCTGAATTGAAGGGGGTTCACAGCAATAATAATGGTGGAAGATCAATTTACCAAGGGAGCTTACTTCAGTACATTAAAACCGTCCTTTATTGTCACACCCCGAAAATAGGGCATATGAGCTATACAAATAACACTTAGGGTAAACCTCCATAGTATCCCTTAGTATCCTTGAACATTCTTAGTATTCACAATTATGTAAAATATAACTTTTTTTAAGAAAGATATTTTACATACATACTTAGAAATATTTAACATTCATACATTACATAGTATGATAAAACCTCGCAAAATCTAGGTGACCTACTAGACTACAGAGCATTTCTTAATTCTCACCTAAACTTGGTTCCAAGAACCCACCAACCAAACAGTGGAGTATAACCCCGAGAGGTAAACATCCTCCTTAACCATCGTATATGAAAAAGACAATAACTGAGAGTGTGAGTTTATTAAACTAAGTGAGTAAGTAATTGTGCATGAAAATATCATAAGCACAAACACCACAATGCTAATTCAGTCAATCAACTCAATACATTTAATGTATTATTAAGTATAAACACCAATGTGTTCAATCAATTTTGAAAATAATTTTTCCTGTGAGCTTACATTCTCACAACCATATTGAGTCTGAAGTCATTGGTACTCAATCGGTTTACACTCTTTCATTTTTGAAAACTATGTGAGTTTACTTTTTCACAACTATATTGAGCTGAAATCATTGGTGCTCAATATGTTTACGCTTTCCCCAATGTTCATCTTTAGGAATGTTTACCTATGGATTTATTAATTGGTATATTCTTATCTGTTGGATGATCAATCTCTCACCTTATTTAGATCTGTTGGATGATCAATCCCTCATCTTATCTTGCATTATCAAACACAATCACAATTATTACATATAATTATATTCTCACAAACATGTTCCAATTTGTTTAAGAAACTACTACATCTAGTTATTTAGTCACTAGAGAAATTAATTCACATAAGATAATAAAATAATTCTCAATGATATTGTGATTTTTCTCAACTTGAACATACACTAGTAATCTTCTCAATTTCATAAATAATGCAAATGTAATTTATATTGTGCTTTAACTAATTTAGCAAATTAATTTTATAAAGTTGTCTACTCACCTTGATATTTGCCTAACTTTTACCTTGAACCTTTCTCGAAGATATGGAAGATTCATCAAAAAATCTATTCCTTTCTCTTTGGAAACTTCAGTAAAAAGGAAATTGATCGGAGACAAGAAAAACAACAGAAGAAATGAAAGAAAAGATTGACGAAGTTGAGAGAAAATATCTCTCCTTCTTCTTAGCTTTGTGTAAAAACGTGAGAATGAGAGAGAAAGAGGAATGATGAAGGCTTAAAAGTCAAATGAGTCATCTGATGACCCACGGGTACCTATACCCAATTGCTCCAAATCCAAGTGATTTGACTATAATTATTCTTCAATAATTATATTAATTCCGTTTAAATTTCTCTTTCTCTTATTTTTTACAATTTACAGAAAATACCACAGCATAATAAAATACTTGGTCTAATCATTTATCTCAATTTTCACAACTAATTATTCAAATAGAATAAATTAAATATGAAAATTAAAATGACTAAATTAAAAATACCCAAAAAACTCTATAAGGTACCGTAATATTTCAAAATACACAATTTTAAATTTGGCGGGTATTACATTCTTTCTCCCTTAGCAGAATTCAGTCCCCCGAATTCAAAACTCACCTTAAGACTGAAACAGATGTGGATACTTCATCCATATTTCATTCATTACTTTAGAATTTTCATAATCAAGTACAAAATATAACAAGTGCAACATATTTTCATTTCTGAAGTTCCTTCAGTAAAAGAATCACATCAACATAAGAAAATCTGAAAACTTAAATTTTATTTCTGGTACATAAGTTACAGACAACAACTTAACTTGATTTGTAAAACAGAATTTTAATACGTAAAGCTTAGATCAAGCATCAGCTTTAATACAAACTTAAGGACGAGGAGGCTTCTGAGATGTAGAAGGTGCTCCAGGTCTAAAAGAGGAAGGTGCTTTAGACTTTATGGAAGAAGCTAACTGTTGCAGCCCAGAAAGGGTTTCTGAAGGAAGCGCTTGGAAAATTTGGCGAAGAACTAAATTCACTTATTTCATACAATCTATACATCTTGATTGTTGGTCATAGAAATTTTGAGTTGCAAACATAGAATGTCTATCAACTCAATTCACCAATTCCCTAAAATGATGATTGGTTTACGCCACTATGATGCAAAATCATCGAGAATTGAATTTGTGGTAATTTTACAGTATAGTGGTCTCCAAGTCGTATTTACTCAAGAAGCCTCACTTCTAATCATTAATTAGTTATTCTAAACACCCAAACACTAATTAAAAGCACATAAACGGGGGGGGGGGGGGGTTTGTTGGCAGTAACCGAAAATAGCAATAGAAACTTAAAACAACAGCAAACCAACAGCTAATCAATAGTAGAACGAAAACGACAGAGTATTGACAGTAAGGAGACTATGTAACCAGTTACTAGGATTTATGTGAGTGCAACTATCATTACTTAACTCATTGTGTTAGTCTTATTCTCATTTCACCATTTGTTTTTTTTATGAAAATAATTCTAGAGTAACTTTCAGAATTTAATGCTTCTAACTATAGTCAAGAATAACTTCATTAACTATAACTAAATACATTTCAAAAGAAAACCTCAACCAAATAAAGTTAAACATCATCTAACTAGTCATTTCGTTTCACTCACTTTTCTAATCAGTCAAGCAAGGTTATATCTCAAATATAAATAAGTTTATGTTCCTTCAAGTTCAATTAGAATCTGGCAACAGCATAAACATAAAAACAGAATAGAAATGAAATGAGATGAACTAGAGAATAAAAACACTTATCTTGCACTTTCAGTTTAAGCTACAACATCTCAAGGTCCTAGTGACTGATTACAATGAAGATTTAACCCTCCATGAGAGCAAAACAACAAAACAAATGAGGAAAAATAGAGGGGAAGAGAGGTCTGCAAAATTCTAAGTTACAGAATATGAAAAGTGTCTCTGTGTTACAAAACTAATGCCTTAAATGCCTTAGAATATTCTACCCTAGATGCTCAATTGACTTTCAAAAGGAAAGCTGAAGTGTGGCTGTTTTCTTTCTACAGAAGGAGTGGCCAACAGATAGCAGCAACAAGCATGAAAAAGGTGTAGTAGAAGGGCTCTTTTGCCATGCAGAAAGCTTATATGTTATTTTCAGCAAAGTCTGGGGAAAAAGTAAGCAAAGGCTGGACTGTATGCAAAAGCTGATCTAGATTGAGGGCCCTATATATCTCCATATTAGCAAAAACACATAAATAAGTCCCAGTCAGCATCCTACTCATTAGAAAAGTGTCACATCAGCGCCATGTCAACAAGAATGTTCACCTCAGCCCCACATCATCAGAAAATCTCTAAATATAATTTCTACAAAGCACACAAATGGATTAAATTGAGTCTTTAATAATTTAAGTCCTAAAATATGAAAATAATTCATTTTCTATCCAAAATTAATTTAGACCAAATAAATCACAAAGTGTAATAAAATTAGAGAATTCCTATAGATGAAAATGTACATAGATCAAGATAGTGGTTAAAATGTATATAAAAATGCTAGATTTTAATAATTTAAGAGCTTCTCTTGTTCTGCAAAGAGACAATTTATCAGCCTCTCCTGGTCCTCAAAGTGGCGATTTATCACCCTCTCCAAGTCCTCCATCTTGTGTTTCATAAACACAAGCTCATTTTCTGAAGATGTTGCTATGCTAACATCCTCCAGCTCTACTACATCTCTTTTTTCTTAGCCTCCGGTGACCCTTCCATGGGTCTCTTATCCTTATAGTTCTCTAAACTAAGATTTAGATCCAGCTCTACCTTACTAGCCTCAAAGTTTAAATTAAAAAATTTATTGCCAGCCATATTTTCTGAGCTACAAGGGTTATACGGAAGGGGAAGTTTGAGCTAGAAAGCTTATAGGTAATGAACTCTTAGTGTAGTGAGCATTTAATGGGGCATCCAGTATTTATAAACGAAATCTAGGGCTACAAAAACCTTTACATCATACTCCAAAGATGGCCTACAGACCTTATTTGTTACAATGTCAACGGTTTATGATAAGTATGCCAAAAAATAATAAATTTAATCTAAAGAAAAATATTTCCTCAAAAATTTCGGTTAACTTTTGACTCTTCATCAAAATCTTCAACTAATCGCCACTTCAATATATGACTTTCTCACTCTATATTTGTCTTATCCAATAATCCTAGATCATGATATTATTCCATGAACGGGTAGCTTCATACTAGCCTTATCTAGGTTTCTAATCCGTGGCTTTGCTTTAAGCTTACACATTTTCAAAAATATATATTAAAATAAAAACTTCTCACATTCACACATATCAAGCATTACCACAAAGTGAAAAAATTTTTACCTTTCATTTGCCCTTACGAGCATATATGTATGTATGTATAAACATAGAGATACATCATCATCTATATATTTTCATCTATTCAAATCATTTTAAATTTCTGACTTCTCATTCTCTGAGTGCATGTGGAATCACTACATATTATTCCTGGTAGTAGCCTTCACTCACCATGCATAAATAACATACACATCATATGTTCTTAGATGCATGTAATCACAACTTGATTCAATCAATCATATATATTACACTCTACTGAAGACTCTTAGAGTAACACAACAAAGTAGAGAAATATAGTTTAGTTCATCATAAAAGCATCCAAGGCAATCTTTAATGGCTACACTATCAACTTCTTTGAATTTCAGAAAATGTCAAGAGGAGAAATGGGAAAATCAAGTATAAATCGGCTTGCAAATCCACCGAATATTGACTTACGAGTCTGCTAGCATTAATGCATGCCACTGTTGGTTTTCATGCGTGATAGCTTGCTGTCATCCAGATATGCAAGACTTTATAGGGTGGCAGTAAGGGTGTGACAAATGGACATCTCCTAGCTAACTTCAAGTGCCAAAATCACACTATAAAAACTGCACCAAAGTTTTCAATATTTCACTTCAAAATTTAATCTCCTCAGAGTAAAGAGATTTCAGCATTCCCTTTCTCTCTTTCTTACACAATTTTTAAAATCTTGCAAACCATAGCCATAAAGGAGTTTATTGATCTCACAGCTGAGGCCAAAAAAGAAGAGCTCAACTTAAACTTGAGTTTGGGCAAGGGTAAGGACAAAAGACCTCATGAGGGATTTCAAGAGAAGCAAAAAGAGAAGAAGAAGAAGAAGAAGAATGAGGAACTTGAGGAGATTAGCATGGGCCATACCTTGGAAGACAAAATCACTCGTCTAGAGCATGAAGTAAAGGATCAGAAGAAGATGATAAAAGACCTGGAGAAGTTAGCTAAATGCCATGATACGATAATAACTTCAAGAATAGACAAGTACCTCTGTTGGTTCACTCAATGCTTTTGCAATCTACAACAAAGAAGTGTTGATTGTATGATTGGAATCTACACTAACCTCCTTGACATTGCTCTGTCTCTTGCTCCAAAGAATCACCCAGGGGCAATTATGCAATTCAACCCTTCTAATCCGAGACCACCTCGCCTGTAGATTACTCATGCATGAGTAATTTTTTTTTAAGCAATGTAATCCTTCAACTTATAATGCCAGTAGTTTCTTTTATATGATAATACTATAAATAAATAAATAAATAAATAAAGATAAAGGAATTTAACCACATAAAATCAATCACAAATTCAGCTTATAAAGCCTATCACATAAAAAAAGTGACCCTATAGGCTAACACAAAGACAAACAGAAGCATTATATAAGTTTCATTGTCTTTCCCCTTATCATACGGAAGTAGACGAAGCCATCCCGTGTATATCGATTGAACTCGATATTATACCTTCGAATTGTCATGAACTCTTGCTTGAGAGCCTTGAACTCACAAGCTTTCCTTAAATAAATGCTCTAAGCCAAGAACTACTATAAGAACATCTTTTTAAACCATTTCGATCGTACATTGTGTTTAACAACTATGAATGTTCATGCACCAATAGCCCACTTATAACATGCTCCAATCATTCCAATGTTACAAAACTTCTACATTTTTTTAGAAGCACATCTATTACACAGTACCATCATGTCAATCCTTAACTAAACAAGTGCAACTTAGGCGTCGCCCCTAGAGAAGACTTATAACTTACCCCAACATCTCTTATGTTGGGTCCTATTTTACTGTAGTGTCTCCCTCAGGAAAAAACTACATAGCCTACATCAGTTTTCTCAACCAAGCTTCCATCAAGGAATATATTGTTTAAGCACTTACGGCCTCTTCCACAAATCATATATGTCTGGCATCTACCAAAACCAAATCTTTGATCTGCTCCTCAAGGGTTCTATCTCATTCCTGCATCAGTAATCTGTGCCATATACTTTGGAAAAATCTTTCTTGAACTCTAACCCATGCCTCATAATCAACTTTACCCCATCTGGTACATCACTCTTGGCCCAGCCCTCATGCCATATTCTAACAACTACCGATCCTCAGCTTCAATGGTACACCACAGAGTTACGTTCCCAATTTCTCAAAAATTTTAACACAGGTCATATCTCTTCCATCGGTATCCCTCACACAGTCACATAAGGATCATGCCTCTAACAAGATCCAAAGTTCTATACATGAAATCAATTACTTCTTATTATAACAAAATTATCTCTAACTAACTTCACCGAGAAACTTAACTCTATAAGGTCTTTTATGAAATCTAATCCCATAGTTATGTTGTGGTTCACAACAATGGGAAATGGCTCACAAAGAATACTTTGCTTTGTAATCTATAGAGGACCTAAAAACCATCTTCTGATACCAAATTGTCACACCCTGAAAATCGAGCATGTGAGTTATATAAATAACACCTAAGGTATACCTCCATAGTATCCCTTAGTATCCTTGAACATTCTTAGTATTCACAATTATGTAAAACAACTTTTTTTAAGAAAGATATTTTACATACATATTTCAAAATATTCAACATTCATACATTACACAGTATGATAAAACCTCACAAACTTAGGTGACCTACTAAACTACAGAGCATTTCTTAATCCTCACCTAAACTTGGTTCCAATAACCCACCAACCAAATAGTAGAGTATAACCTTGAGAGGTAAACATCCTCCTTAACCATCATATCTGAAAAAGACAATAACTGAGAGTGTGAGTTTATTAAACTCAGTAGGTAAGCAACTGTGTATGAAAATATCATAAGCACAAATACCACAATGCTAATTCAGTTAATCAACTCAATATATTAATCAGTATAAACACCAATATATTCAATCAGTTTTGAAAATAATTTTTTCTGTGAGCTTTCATTCTCACAACCATATTGAGTCTGAAATCATTGGTACTCAATAGGTTTACGCTCTTTCATTTTTTAAAACCATGTGAGCTTACGTTCTTACAACCATATTGAGCCGAAATCATTAGTGTTCAATAGGTTTACACTTCCCCCAATATTTATCCTTAGGAATGTTTATCCATGGATTTACTAATTAGTATATTCATGTCTGTTGGGTGATCAATCACTCACCTTATTCAGGTCTGTTGGGTGATCAATCTCTTACTTTATTTAGATCTGTTGAGTGATCAATCTCTTACCTTATTCAAGTCTGTTGGGTGATCAATCCCTCACCTTATCTTGTATTATCAAACACATTTACAATCATTACATACAATCATATTCTCAATGAATATACTAATTATTTAGTTATTTAGTCAACTAAAGAAATTAATGCACATAAGGTAATAAAATAATTATCAATGATATTGTAATTTTTCTCAAATTGAACACACATGGGTAATCTTCTCAATTTCATAAATAATACAAATGAGATTTACATTATGCTTTGACTAATTTAGCAAATTAATTTTGTAAGGTTGTCCACTCACCTTAATATTTGCCCAACTTTTACCTTGAACCTTCCTCGAAGATATAGAAGATGCATCAAAAAATCTATTCCTCTCTTTGGAAACTTTAGTAAAAATGAAATTGATCGGAGACAAGGAAAACACCAGAAGAAATGGAAGAAAAGATTGATGGAGTTGAGAGAAAATATCTCTCCTTCTTCTTGGCTCTGTGTGAAAACGTGAGAATGAGAGAGAAAAAGGAATGATGAAGGCTTAATAGTCAAATGGGTCATTTGATGACCCACGGATACCCATACCTGATTGCTCCAAATTCAAGTGATCTGACTATAATTATTCTTCAATAATTATATTAATTCCGTTTAAATTTATATTTCTCTTATTTTTCATAATTCACAGAAAATACCATAGCATAATAAAATACCCAGTCCAATCATTTATCTCAATTTACACAACTAATTATTCAAATAGAATAAATTACATATGAAAATTAAAATGACTAAATTAAAAGTACGCTAATAACGTTATAAGGTACCGTAATATTCCAAAATACATAATTCTAAATTTGGTAGGTATTACATTTATAGCCAGCCATGTAGCAGAGGTTTTTGTTCAAAATGTGGTCAAGGTCCTCGGGTTTCCACATAACATTGTGATTGATAGGGACCCTAAGTTGAGAAAATTTTTGGCACAACTAATGCATTATTGTGGAGCCAAATCGCTGCACGTTACGACGTATCATCCTAAGGGATCAAAGGTGGCTAATCAGTATTTGGAATTGAAAAGGAAGGAGACAGAATTTCAAATTGGGGAAAAGGTCTGGTTGAAATTACAACACTATAGACAAAGTTCTTGAAAGGGTAGGAGTAGTAGCCTATAAGTTGAAATAGCCTTATGATAGCAAAATACAGCATGTCTTCCATGTATCATTACTCAAGGAATTCCATACAGAATTACCAGAAGCACCTGTTGCTATACCATAGGAGGCAATAGTGGATCAGAGAAGAATTGCTGATGCAGGAAAACAACACTGGGAAGTATTATTCGAATGGAAGGGATTACCCAAGGAAGAGACGTCATGGGAAAGAGTTGATAAGTTGAAGGAAATTTTCCAAATTTCAACCTTGAGGACAAGGTTGTTTTTACATATGGGAATATTGACATGAATGCACAAGATGCTGAGGTAACGAATGAAGAAAATGCTAAAGTTGACATTAGGATGGTTGTCAACGCTAAGCGTGCTATTGTCAACATCAAGCGTGCTGAGCATGCTGTCAACATTGAGCGTGAGTGTGTGAAGCATATGGAAGGTGATGAGCTAGCAAAAGATTCAGTGCAGTATGGGAAAAGGAGAAGGTGTCTACCTCACTGAGCACATGACTATTACATGGCATGAAGAATCAGTGTTGTCAATTTGGCAAGTATACTAGTCGCACAAATAATACAGAGTGAGGAGAGTATTGCTCCCACGAGGATTGAGGTGTCAAATACCCACGAAGCTAAAGTTAAATGCAATTTAGATGAATCATTAAATGGTTGAAAATTAAAAGGAAAGACTTAAACAACAATGTAAATCTAAAGCTAACAATTTAAACTAAAACCACTAACTAGGACCTAAAACTAAGCTACTCTTAACAGCAAAGCTTAGGGTTGATGGGATTGACTTCACTTAACTCTTAATCTGACTAATTCATAGACAAATTAATCTTTGAGTTGCTAAAGAATGATTCAATCCAATTACAAATCCTTTTGATGGTGGTTAAGTTCTCAAAATTGTTTGAACTCAATTCATTGAAGAAACAAACATACCTAACCTAAATGATTGTCTAATTCCTTAATCCAATCATTCAAGTAGGTGATTAAGTTTGGGAACTCATAAAAACCGCATAAATAAAATTATCTATCCTTAAATTAATCCAATTTATGGTAAAAGTTACAAAGGTAAAGTTAATATCTAACTATCCTTAGCATAGATAAAAAACTCCAAACTCAATAAAATGGTGATTAATCATTTTAGAGCAAATCAATAGGTAAAATCTACTCCAACAAAATACGAAATGCAATTGAGGAGAATCATTCAATAACAAAACTTCATAAGAAATCAAGTTACATCAACCACCAAACCTTTCATTTGTCATAGTTTTCATTATCATTCTCTCACTCTTGCTTTCATCAATTGTACATGCTCGTCTAGGGCACAAATATTCTCAGAAAGATTTTTCCAAACCTCAACTAAGATAATAACCTAATATTCCATAGTCCCTTATGTGAAAATCAAGTTAATTAAATGAACAAACCCTAATTTGACTATATGAGGCTAAAATCTATATTCTTATGACATTAGCAAATCAATCCACTCACCTTTAAGGTTCAAGAACTCATACAACTCATTCTTTAGGTATAGATTCTACCTCCCTTTCCCAAGTTCAATAGAAATACCATATCATTCCAATAATTGGCCAAATTAAAAGAAAGTATTAAGATTGGAATAAATAAACATGTATTAACCAATCAACAATTACAAGAGTTTAAGAACTTACACAAAACCTAATCTAAAATTAGATTTACAACAACCCTAGAGTTACAACTACCTATAACTAATATAGAGAACAAATTACAATATTAAACTAGAAGAAAATGAAGAGAAAAGAGAAGAGATGGGAGAAGGAAGGCCAATCCCAAGAGGGAAGGCTTTCTCTTTCCCTAACCAGCTCCAGAAGTTGCTCTTTTTTGCTGCCTCCAAGCTCCAAAATCCCCCAATCTAAAATTAGGTCAAAAATCCCTAAAAGAAGCTTTTAAGCTATCAATTTCATGACTTAGCGCCCAACATCAGAAAGTAAGTTCATGGGTTGGGCGCTTGGGCACCAATTGGCAGAGGCTACTTCATGTTCATATTCTTGGCGTCTAAGCACCAAGCTACTGGAGACTTCATTTATCTTCATACTTCTCTTGTTTTCTCCAAAAAATGCACCTACACAAGACAACAATTAAAATCAATTAAAAAGACAAGAAAAGGGGAAATAAAACAAGAAAACAAGAAAACTACAAAGTCCAAAGAAACTAAATAAAAATCAAGATAAAAAGCGCAAAAAGATAGCAAAACAAGGCTAAGAGAAGAAGAAAACTCCACTTATAATGGCATAATTTGATGGCTTTTAGGACTTATCAATCAGCGTTTTAAGAAGGGACCACAACTGGGTTAGGGAATTTATTATGTGTTCTGAGTTGGTTAGAATATTTTGTATCTTCGTTTACATTTCTGTTTTAATTTCAATAGAAGCAATAAGTAGAAGGGGAAGAAAGTAAGGTATTGAAGAATTAATTGGCTTTTGCCTGGAGTATCCTCTACTCAAAAGAGAGATTTCCATTTGTATTTTCCTATCTACTAGGAATAGATACATCTGCATCCATTTAACTTCATTCTCTTTCTTTCCATATTTTATTGTTTTTTGACAAAGTCATGTCATCTGCCATGTGTCTCTATTTTAACTGTAGTTACCTATGATTTAATGGTAGAGACTATTTTATAGTGTTTGTAAAACAATAAGGACCAATTTACAATAAAATAAAGTATAGAGACTAAATTATAAATTTGGTGAAATTATAGGGACCAAATTTATAATTTAACCTAATACATATTATAGAGGCACAATTAGTTAATTAAAAGAGGTAATCAATTTTTTTGGGACAAATCCTCTCAAATACAAATCTCACTATATGTAGTCATCTCAACCTGACCAAATTAAATTATCCCCTTTGTATTTCATCTAAAAATGTTAAATTTTGATAGTCGTTTGAATATTCAATATTTTTCACTGGGTGGTTTGAATATTCAATATACAGAACTTTCCATTTGAACCGAATTAAAATCTATCCCAATACTTTGAACTGAATTTAATGCATTGAGCTATTTAGGTAACACAAGCGAATATAACACACAACTCAGCTTTGAAGTTTAATGTTAGACTGTTTGTTGGAGGAGACCTCAACAACCTATGGCTTCAACAAACGTCGACTTCTCTGTCTCTCTCTCTCTCTCTCTCTCTCTCTCTCTCTCTCTCTCTTGCAGACTTTTCTATGTCTTCGGCTCTGCTTGAAATTGTTTTAGACACCAACCAATCAGCCTAGTACATTTACTTAATTAGTAAATAATGACAAAGAGGGTCGTTTGTAAGATAATATAGATTTGAATTTTTGGTTCTATAATACGTGGAGTATTATTGATGTTCATTGATGAAATTCTATGATTTTAAAATCTGGAATGTTAATTATTTAATGACAAGTTTAAACTACGATACAACTAGGCCTAGCAATTTCGACGCAAATTCATTTGACCACTAAACTAATTGTTCTTTTTTTTTTTCACCCTTATAATAAGATTGGGTCATATTTGATTAGGCAAAATTTTAACCCATATTTTTGAATTTATGTGAATTAACCTGTGTTTTTTGTTTTACTCATAACCTAACATAGTATATAATATCCATGACTCCAATTTAGAGCTGTGGAGTATGGAGTTCCTCTATTTCATTTTTCTTCTTTTCTTCGCCTTCCCAGCAATCAATTTATGAGTTCAACAGAATTTTACATATTCCCACATGTTTTGGACTTAAAATAATTTAGATACCCAACTTCCAATTGCAATGGCTCGTCACACGTTGGTAAATATGGTGATAAAACTCTAGTGGGAGAAATTGTGTAATGTAAGATATGAAATGAGCTAGAAAATAATCATATTTAAATAATAAATTAATGGTTTAGATTTATATAAAATTTATTCATGTAAAAATTAAAAAATGTTACTGACTTGTATAAATGGATTTTGTATATATCAATTTAAATTATTAATTTATGATATGAAAACGATTATTTTCTCATTTTATCTCTCACAATAAATTATTTTTTACATTAGATAGGCAGAGAAAATTAAAGAATATCTATTACATTATTATTCAGAAGACTGTACAGCGGCGGGAAGGAAGAGGAAATTTTTTACTTATGGGACACGTGTCACATACTGATTAGGAGGGGCTTTTTTTAAAAAAAGGAAATATTTAACATGTGCCGCTCAACCTGCAAAAAAATTCAATGCCAAAACACTGTTTCATTACACACAAGCACCAGATCGATTCAATCTAATGGTTCAGATTAGTACTTACATCTCTCAATTTAAATAGTTAAAACAGTTCATTCCACAGTCTATATTTAAAAGAGCAAAGTGCTCTTCTTCTAATGTAAGAAGGATAGGAGAGTGGATTCACGTGTATATATATATATATATATATATATATATATATATATATATATATATATATATATATATATATATATATATATATATATATATATATATATATATATATATAAATTGTTGTATAAAATGCATATATAGATTTTGTTTTTTCACAGACGAATTATGCTCATATCGTGGAGGCTACATAATATTAATATATCAAGACTGAAATTACGGTCAAGCAAGGTAATCAAATTGAAAAAGCGCCTGCCTATTTTGATTTTGTTCAAAGAATAAAAGGTCAAATATTTACTACTTTGGCTGCTTATAAGAGTTACACAGCAAGATTTGCTCACTAAATTCTACTTTAGTCATATTGAGAAAAGTGGGATAAATTAATAAATTTGTTCATATATACTTTTGAAAATTTTTATGAAAACTAACGTCATGGTACACGAAATTTTACATTTTTAGAAATATAATATTTTTGTGTTTAGTTTATTACAAATATCTTTTAAAAAATTCTTTTAATAATTTTAGTAATCTGACATTTTTGTGTTTGATTTGTATTAATTTCTTGGGAATATTGGCACTTTTTTTTAGACTATCCTTGTCAATTTAAATTGGTATCAAAATAGGCCAACTTGCATTGACTTGCAATCTGCCACCAACAAACAAGTTGAAGGATTAAAATGTAAAATTAATACTTTGAGGCGGCTTCAAACAAACGATGGCTTTTTTAAAGTATGGAGTCACTGGGAATCCTATATAAATGAGGCCTCGGGGGAGCCTGCAGCAACCCCACCACACACAGAAAGAGGAAGAGGAAGAGAAAGAGAAAGAGAAAGAGAAAGAGAGAGATAATCAGATCACACTGATCATCTACCATGGCCACCGACTTCAGTTCCTTCCCAATCATCGGTAAACTTTCTTATTGATTCCACTTAATTCTGCTCAAATATATGATGCATTGATTTTGATTCTATATTTGGGACGCATGCATGCAGATGTCAGTGCCCTCGTGGCGAAGGCCGATGATCCAAAAGTGGCAGAGGATCCTGCTGTCTCCGAGGTTGTTAGACAGTTGGATCAGGCTTGCAGGCAGGCTGGCTTCTTCTACGTGGTACTTTTAATATGCTTTCCCTTCTTTAATTTCACATATTCATATTGTTGAATACATATATGAAATTACATATATATATATATATATATGTGGCATCCACATCTTCTATGTCTTCAACTAATTCCTTTTCTTAATTGTTGATTGAGCAGAAAGGTCACGGCGTTCCTGAAAGTATGCTCAAAGAAGTTAGAGAGCTGGCACGCAAATTCTTCCACCTTCCTCTTGAAGAAAAGAAAAAGCTCAAGAGGAGTCCGGCAACTGGTTTCAGGTTACCTTCATTGATCACTTAAATCCCCTGCATCCCCATATATATATATATATATATATATATGCATTCCTTGATCATTTTCCACATCAGAGCTCACACTAATTCCAACTGCTGAATCTGAGCGCAGGGGATATCAGGGAATGAGAGAGAAAAAAACTAACGGCATACCTGATATACATGAAGCTATAAATGTAGGTCTCACTTGTTTCCTAATCCATACTTGCTTACTATTGTTTTAAGCAGCAGCAATTTATGTTCTTTTCCTGGAACAGTGCTACAAGGACATGCCCAGGGGCGCTCATGGAGATCTTGGCAAACCTATGGAAGGATTCAACCAGTGGTATGTGGCATATATTAGGATTCAATTATCATAATCTTTCTTACTGATCAATGTCTTCTGAAACTAATTCTGATCGATGCTGCAGGCCAGAGTATCCTCCAAACTTCAAGGCCGTTATGGAGGAGTATAGTTATCTCTGCAAAGGCATGCTTTTTTTTTCTTTTCTTTTTCCTAACTGTTGTTACTCACCCATCTATCATATAATTAAGGCCCAATGGTTAATTTCTTACATATTTTATGGTACCAACAGAGCTTGGAAGGAAAATTTTGAGGGGACTTGCTTTGGCATTAGGAGGATCAGCTGATGAATTTGAACGTAAAATAGCAGGGGACCCATTCTGGGCTATGAGACTCCTCGGTTACCCTGCAACTGACCCTAACGCAAAAGATGATCTTGGAACGTAAGTACATGTTGCACTTCTCAGGGTTTACTAGTTAGTAATTACTATTACCCCTCTTAATTGGTTCTGACATTGGGCCTTACATTACTGATGATTGTTACTTTCCATTCTTCATCGCTAATCCAGTGGAGCTCACACTGATTATGGTACGCATTCTTAACCTAAGATTTTGAGAGTGAGAAGCCTAAAATGTTATGAACCATATTAATAAGATGCTGCTTCACAGGTTTAGTGACATTGCTTAATCAAGATGAGGACGTAAACGCTCTCGAGGTATGACATTAGACATGTTGTATAAATTTTCAGGGTCTTAAGTAAATTAAATTATTTATCTTGATTTTGGAGTTCGAATTGTTGAAGGTGAGAAACCTGTCTGGGGAATGGATAACAGCTCCTCCGATTCCTGGGACATTTGTGTGCAACATGGCTAACATGCTAAGGGTATACATATACATTTCCTGCACTTCATCTCTTCACTACAGCAACCCTCTACACTTTCAGAACTGGTGGATAACATATGATTAACATTAATGCAGATATGCTCCAACGGTGTGTATGAGTCAACCGTGCATCGAGTGATAAACAACTCCCCAAAGTACAGAGTCAGCGTAGTGTTTTTCTACGAGGTTATTATCAATATAATTTCAATTATGTTAATGTCAATATATATATATATATATATATATCGTGCTTGGTTGTTTGGTGGCTGATTGTGTGTACTGTGGCATGCATGAACGATGATGGAGCAGACGGACTTTGAGACACCAGTGGAGCCTCTGGATACACCTGTAACGAGGGCAAACGGTCACCATGAGTATGAAAGAGCTGTGTATGGAGAGCATATAATTAATCACGTTGCTAAAACCTATGCTGGGAAGTCATGATTTTTATCCTCATCAAAACCCTCCACTCTCCAAGTTATTCGTCACTTGCAATCCTATACTTGGTTTACGACTGCCAAAAACATTGGGAATAAATCCTGACTTTGTTATAGTTTTGTTTTCTGTTTTCTTTTTTAAATAAATTTACCGAATGCACTCATTTTCATGGTTCCTATTGGTCTAGTTAGGACAGAAAAATTGGCAGCCAAATGTTATTATCAAGAATTTGTTATGTGTGACTTTCTTTGTTATAATAAACATAAGGCTTAAGAATACTTTTTGTCCTTTAATACGAGAATGTTCATTGTTCTCGTTATAGGAATGGCAATGGTGTGTTGCAGCCCCCAATCCCTCCCCAGCCCACCATGGGAAAAATTTGTCTCCATCCCCGCTCTCCGACCTCCGTGTCAGTTTAATGAATAATTTTTGAAATTTTTTTTAAAAAAATCAACTATACTGTGAATCAAAATTCGACACAAAAGAGAAAGTAGATGGAGAGGAACACAACGGTGACAGGTGGACAGTGAAGGAGCTTATCACTGGCGAGAGAGGAGCTGAGGGAGATGATGGGCTGTGATTGGCTGCCTGCAAGACTCTAGTGGCCAAAAAGAATGAGAGACAGAGTGACAGTGAGGTACACTACCGAAAAAAAAAAAATTTCGGTTGCAACAAATTGAGACTTTCGGTAGCAACAACAACACTAAAAGTTTATTGAAAGTCTTCAAGCCATTTTTCCGATGGACTAATGATACGCTACTTTTAAGTAGTTTAATTGTTGTCACTGAAAGTCTTCAAATGATTTATCCATGGTTTAGTGCTTCGCTAGTTTTAGTGGCAGCATTTGTCGCCACCAAAAGGTCTACTCTCTTTTAGGTTGCCATTGAAAGTTTTCAAGCTATTTTTTTTAAAAAAAATTATATGTTGATATGCCAAAAAGAGACTTCTAACTCAAGTCTCCAAGGTAGAAGGCGTGCACCCCTGCCATTTAAGTAACTATCCACTTATGAAAGCACCTTCAGTGGCGACATTTTATCTTCAGTGACAACATTATTGTCTCCACTGAAAGTATCTTCAGTGGCGACTTTCCCTCTTTTTTCAACTTATTTTAAATGACACAATTTATACTTTCAGTAGTAACTTTTTAGCGACGACACAAGTTACCATTGAAAACCTTCAGTAATAGGACTGACAACGCTGTGTTGCCACTGAAATAATTTCGATAATATTTGACTTTCAGTGACAACTTTTGTCACCACCAAAAGTCAAGTGTTTTGTAGTGATAGAGATGCAGAGGGAGATGACGAGCAGTGATTGAACCAAAGGGATTGAGCTTCTGTGATGGTCGATAGTGAGGTAGAGACTTAAGGCTGAGTCGTTGAGAAATGGCCGATCAATGACCATGGAATGACGAGTTGGACTTGAGATGGAGAGGAAGATGATGGCGGATATGAGAATCAAAGATTCAAAGATGGAGAGGAAGACGATGAGTCGAGATGATCAGATGGATTTGGGGATGATTTAGGAAATAAGTTAGGGTTTTGTTATTTTTTTAATTAAATTATTTTAATTATAAAATTACTAAAATATCCTTAAATAAATATTTTATATATAAAAATATTTTAATGAATTTAGTAAATGTAGTAAAATATCCTTTGAAGTGTGATTCTTGTCCCCGAATTACTTATTGCGGAATTTTTTTTTTTTGTCTCTGTCCCCACAAGACAAGAATTCCCTCACAAAACCCCAAAAGCGAATATCCATTGCCAAGCCTATTCTCCTAATTTATTTAGGGACACAGGATCCCTGTTTGGTGCCATACACCAAGCAGGGTGCTCAGAGACCTTGATCTCTTTATTTAGGAGAACAAATTGGAAGTTAATAATTATTAATTATCAAGAGTTTGTTATCTCTCATTTTCTTCATTCTAGTATAAATTTTCAGCTTTAGAATGCTCTTATTAGTTTCGAGATTATCGAAACATTCATCATTCCTTTCAGTTTATTCGTTTCGGAAAGCTAATTGAAAGCCAAAAGTTCAAAATGTAAAATGACGAAAGATATCAATTGAAGTTGAATCTGACAACTTAATTTCAAGTTATGTTTAGGCATGCTCTCCACCAATACATTTGAAACTTAAGATACTATGTCTCCTTTTTTTTTCTTTTTTTCTTTTTGTATTTATTCTATTAGTACTCAAAATGTTTAATAGAAATTTTAAAAAATAGTAAATTATCGAGATGTATGTATATAATAATAATAATAATAATAATAATAATAATAATAATGTAGGTCCTTTCATTGAAGCCAATTACCACTTTGTTGTAGTTGTGTGATCAATATTCAGTACGAATGACGAAAATCCTGCAAATTTTTTCATTTGATCAAAATTAAAATCTATCAAAATATTATGACTTTAAAGATTGTAGGAAGACCAACGAGGGTTGAATCTAATAGAAGAATCTAGTTTCTCATAAAGTAGTAAATCCAAATTCAAATTTTTGTTGAAAAAATATGTTCATATTTAATAATCAATAATGTCTTAAATAAGATTACTTCCGGTAAAGAATGTTTATTAAAAAAAATTCGGGAAGGCATAGAAATTGTCCAATAGGGGGCAAAAAGAGAAACAAAAGTATGTTATTTATTTGTATGACCAATGGCATATTGAGGACCATTGGGTTAGAGGACAAAATCTCTTTAAAGAATTTCTAATTTTTCTTTGGAAAAAATTATGTTGAGTAGGTTGGCATGGTCCTCTTTGTAATTATGCTCTTCATATCTTATCTCGATCATTAGGATAATATGCTGAAATTTTTATTTGCTTTCTTGAATCTAATAACAACTCTTCTAAATTAATTTCAATTTATTACTCATTTGATGATAATTTCCTCTTCAAAAATCTTTCTATTACAAAAATCTTTCCTCTTCTAAATCCTAATTGCATAATTAATCAACCAATTTGATGAATTAGACCTATGTACAAAAACTCCAAATTTCAAACTTTTACAAAGAGATCTCTAACAATGGAATGAGAAATTAACCATTATCAAGAAAAAAAATTTATGAAATTGATTTCACAGATATGTTACTCATGATCCTAATTATATAATCAATCAACCAATTTGATAGAATTACACATATGTAAACAAAAAAACCCCAAATTCAAGTTTTTACAAAGAGATCCCTAACAATAGAATAAAAAATTAACCATCATCAAGAAAAAAAATTCATGAAATTGACTTTCACAAATATGTTACTAAAGATTCTAATTGCATAATTAATCAACTGATTTGGTAGAATTACACTTATGTACAAAGAAATCAAATTTCAAGCTTTTACAAAAAGATCCCTAACAATGGAATAAGAAATTAATTATGATCAAAAGAAAAATTTATGAAATTGACTTCACAAATATGTTATTCATGATCCTAATTGCATAATTAATTAACCAATTTGATAGAATTACACTTATGTATACAAATCTCAAATTTCACCCGTAGAGTTTCATCACTCTCACTGACCAAGAAGAAGCTCCTCTTACCTCAACTGTAGGGTAATTCTCAGACTCACAGGGTCGAGATGAAGATGAAGATGGGAGAGTTAATGGGAGATCGAGAGAGAAGATGATTAGATAAAGATGGTTGTCGAAGGCCGGTGGCAGACTGGCATCTAGCAATTGAAGGCAGGTGGAAAATGAACTTGAAAGGGAGAGATGAAGAGTTGATGGGGATGGATCCTAAGGATCGACCAATCAAGAGAGGAGAGGAATGTAGTGACTCAAAAATTTTAATAAGGGGTTCTTAAAAAAGGGGGTCAAAATTTAAAAAAAAATTAATGGCATTATTTAAAATTTTGCACCCCCTAAAGACCATGTGGCTCCACCTCTATGTATGACTTAAGTAACCACATGTGTGTAGTCTGAATAGTGTGATGATGATGGAACCGGATCCTGTCCAGTACATGAGGGTCCTATTTCATCTTAACCATTTATTTTTAAAATCAATAGTCTAAATTTTGCTTGCTTTTTTGTTCTTCTGTGTATTTTTTATTTTAAAATCTTAGCCTTTTTTTAGGTTAAATTATAATTTTGGTCCCTATAGTTTTACCAAAATGGTAAGTTGGTCATTATACTTTATTTTTATGTAAAATGGTCTTTATAGTTTCTCCATCCATGTAAGTTAGTTCTTACCGTCAGTACGATTAATTTTATTGTTAAAATGGTTTTACATGGCAGATGATGTGTATATTTGTGAATATGTCAGTCTACTTAATCATTAATTTTTACACAGCTCAGTCGTCATATCAACAAAATTCTTATTTTGCCCTTAATTCATTATATAAACTCTAGGTCAAGGAAATTGGGAATTAAGGGAAAAATAAAAATTTTGTTGACATGGCACCTACGTTAGAGAAAAATAAATAATTAAGAATGCTGATATATTTACAAATGTATACTTCATCTGCTATGTAAGATCATTTTAATAACAAAGTTAATTATACTGACAGTAGAGACTAAATTATATGAATAAAAAAACTATAAGAACAATTTTACATGAAAATAAAATATAAGGATTAATTTATAATTTTTGTGAAACTACAAGGAGTAACATTTATTTTGTTTCTTTTGTATATTTTTTATTTTAAAATTTTAGCTTTTTTAGTTTTTGATTAAAACATCAATAGTCCAAATTCAAAAATAAAAACCTTATTTTTTTTTAGAATCAGGACTGGATCCTGACAAGATGATAACGTTAAAGGACGGAGGCCTCCTATGGGCAGATGAGGAGTGAATGAATTGAATTGATGGCGTACAAAATAGGAAGAGAGAGAGAGAGAGAGAAAGAGAGGGCAAAGTCAACAAAGATGGGTGTGGACTGTAGACTGTGGAATTGTGAAGTGAGAGGAATTACTGGTGCTGACGTCAATTTTGTTCCCGATTAGAATCCTCACTAATAATCTAAAAGTAGTATCAAAGAGTCTTATATTTTATTGTGGTTTATTTTATTGAAACTACGGACGGACCAAATTACACGTAGGAAGGCAAAAATTAGGGTTCATTAGATTTACATGATCAAACGGTCCAAATCACATCTACCTAATAAATGATTTATTTACCTAAGTCCTTATATAAGATTTTTCCTTTGTTTTTTGCTTGATTTCAAATTATATTTAACTTCATTTAGGCCCCTCATTCCAGAATATATTTTGTTTTAAATTTAAATCGATCTATGCAAACTTTTAAATTTATTCAGTTTAATTCCTGTCAGCTTCTTACGCGATTTGGACCGTTTGTAACTTTAATCAAACAGCCCACAACAAAATATGAAACTCTCCAATATTTTTGAGGTATTGGAGAAGATCCTAACCCCTTAATGCAACATTCATCAACGTAAAATTAAGAAAAGATTATTAACTTAGGTTAATGAATTATGTATCAATACAAATTATTTATTTATAATTTAAAAATCATTATTTTTTATCTCATCTTTTATATTAAATTATTTTTCTTACCAAATTCGCTGCATTTATAGGTTTAGCCTTTCTAACCTTTTCTTTGTGTTGTCTTTTGTGGTTATCCAGTACATGTAAAAGAAAGAGATGTGTTATGTGTATTAGCCGGTGATTTGCTCGAGTTCTATATGAATTAGCTGATGATTAAATGTGAATATTATATTTTGTCTGCGCAAATATATTGCTAACATTTTAAAATGTTAAGATTTAAAAATGGTGAAAATCTAAATAAGTGAATAAGCAATAAAAAATAAAAAAAATATGGTAATAAAATTCATTTGTTAAGAAAATTAGTTTTAAATTTTGAAAGATGGGAAGCAATAATGGAAAACTAAGAGTTCTTTTTAGCTTAATTAGTTTATTTAGGAGAGCAATTGGAAGCCAAAAGGTCAAATGTAGAATGATGCTAGATTTCTGTTGGGATTGAATTTGACACAACTTATTTTTAATCATATTCGCCAAAACACTTGTAATTTAAGATATTATTTTTCCTTATGCTATTTTTCTTTTTTTGTTTAATCTATTAATAATAATAATAATAATAATAATAATAATAATAACAATTTACCAGTATAATATATACAAACGTAGTTCAGTTTGTGGAAGCCAAACACTTCACTGTTATGAGAGCTTGATATGTATCATTTTCTTTGTTCTAATAAATATACGGATTTAGAATACTCCTAATTTCGAGATTGTGAATGTGTTCATCGTTCCCTAGTTTATATATTTAGGAGAGCAAATTGGATGTCAAAAGTTATTATCAAGAGTTTATCTCTCATTTTCTTCATTAATCTAGTATAAATTTTCAGCTTTATTCTCTTATTAATTTAAAGATTATCGAAACATTCATCATTCCTTTTAGTCTATTCATTTTGGAAAGCAAATTGAAAGCCAAAAGTTCAAAATGTAAAATGACGCGAGATATCAATTGAAGTTGAATCTGACAACTTAATTTCAAGTTATGTTCAGGCATGTTCACCACCAATACATTTGAAACTTAAGATACTATGTCTCCTTTATTATTGTTATATAGGTCATTCATTGAAGCCAACCACTTTAATGTATTGTAGTTGTGTGAATATTCAGTAAGAGACAAAAATCCTACAAAACTTTTCATCTGATATAAATTCAAATCTATCAAAATATTATGACCTAAAATATTGTAAGAAGACCAAGGAGAGTTGAATCTAATAGAAGAGTTTAGTCTACTACAAAGTTATAAATACAAATTTAAACCCTTGTTGAAAAAAAATATATAACCATATTTAATACTCAACAGTGTCTTAAATAAATTTACTTTTGGTAAAACAATGCTTATTAAAAAAAAAATCCGAGAAGGCATGGAAACTGTCCAACAGGGGGCAAAAAAAGAAGCAAAAGTATGTAATTTATTTGTATGATTGAAGTACCCAAGTGTGTGTAATGTGAATAGTGTGAATATGCAGGAGGCAACTATGAGTCGTTAGATCACTTTGATCAATATTTTTTTTAAAAAAATATAAGTACTAATTTATTCAATGATGTTTGTAAATATAATAATGAATATGAAATGATAATTATAATTTAAAAAAAACGATAAAAAAATACTAGATAAATCAGAGTCGTTAGATCAAAATTCAAAGAGGCAACCCTTTCACGAATAATGTGATGATGATGGAATAGGATCCTATCCAATACGAGAGGATCCTATTTTATTTGGACCATTGATTTTTATAATCAATGGTCCAAATTCTACTTGCTTTTTTGTTCTTTTATATATTTTTTATTTAAAATCATAACTTTTTTTAGACTATTGATTAAAAGAATTAATGGTTCAGATTTTATATTTTTTTTATTTTTTTGTATTTTTTAATTTTAAAATTTTAACTTTTTTTAGACTATTAATCTAAAAAAACCATTGGTCCAAATTTAAAAATAAGAATTTTTTTAGAATCAGGACAGGATCCTCATCGGATAATAATATTGAAGGATGGAGGGCTCCTATTGGCAGAGCATAACAAAATTGACGTAAGACCCTGCTACTATGCTCTTTGTCTCTAACTTCACAATTCCGCAGTCCACACCCATCTTTGTTGACTTTGCCTTAGACTCTCTCTCTCTCTCCCTATTTTCTATGCCATCAATTCAATTCATTGATTCATTCACTCCTCATCCCTTAATGCACCATTCATCCACGTAAAAATTAAGAAACGATTATTAAATTAGGTTAATGAATTATGTATCAATACAAATTATTTATTTATAATTTAAAAATCATTATTTTTCACCTCATCTTTTATATTAAATTATATTTCTTACTAAATTCATCGCATTTATAAGTTTAGCCTTTCAAACCTTTTCTTTGTGTTGTCTTTTGTGGCTACCTTGTATACATGTAAAAGAAAGAGATGTGTATTAGCCGGTATTTGCTCAATTTCTATATGCATTACTGATGATTAAGTGTGAATATTATATTTTGTCTGGCCATATTGCTAAGATTTAAAAATGGTGAAAATCTAATAAATGAATGAGCAATAAAAAATAAAAAAAAATATGGCAATAAAATTCATTTGTTAAGAAAATTAGTTTTAAATTTTGAAAGATGGGAAGCAATAATGGAAAATGCTTAATTAGTTTATTTAGGAGAGCAATTGGAAGCCAAAAGGTCAAATGTAGAATGATGCTAGATTTCTGTTGGGATTGAATTTGACACAAATTATTTTTAGCTTATGTTTAGTCATATTCGCCAAAACACTTGTAATTTAAGATATTATTTTTCCTTATGCTATTTTTCTTTTTTTTGTATTTAATCTATTAGTAATAATAATAATAATTTACCAATATAATATATATGTATATATACTAACGTAGGTCAGTTTGTGTAAGCCAAACACTTCACTGTGGTTGTGAATATTTAATAAGGAAGACGAAAGTCCTAATTAAGAAACTTTCCATTTGGTCAGAAATTAAATCTATCAGAATATTATAATCTAAAGACTACGAGAAGGCATGAAAACTGCCGTATAGGGCAAAAAGGAAAACAAAATATAAAATTTTTATTTGTATGAATGAGGTACCTACATGAGTGTGGTGTGAATGATGATCATGATGAAGAAATTCGAACCCATTGTTGACTAGCATCTTGTTGAATGAATCTAAGCCAAACAGGAAGATCCTATTTTTTAAAAAAAATAAAATAAAATTGAATTATTGATTTTGAGAGATTAATGACTTAAATCACTCAATAAGATGTTGGCCCAAGATCCAATAATCTTCTTGATGATGAATGGAGGAGTAGTCCTATGGACAGAACAAAGTTGACCTTAAGGCTAAGACAAAGACAAAGACAAAGCAACAAAAGAGGTCTGATGATCTGGTGATCTGGTGACATGAAGTATGAATAATTTTGTAAATAGTCATAAATTCAAATTAAACTCTTACTTCCTGCAGTAGAAAAAAAGAGGCAAAGCAAGAAAGAGAAGAAATCAGAGAACAAGGTGCGACCCATGGAGTGCTCTAACTTCTCAATTCCAAAACTCACCCATTTTGACTAAGACTTTTATTCCCCGGAAGACCCTTCCCATCGAATTTTCTACACCATTATCAATTCTTCCACCCCTCATCTCTTCATTCAACCCTACTTTTGTTGTCGTGTTAAAACCATCCAGTGAGCAAGTTCCTCACATGGAATTGCTTATTTGGTTTAGAACTACCGTAAATATTGGAAGTAAATCAAGGATTTGTTATTTATCATTCTGTTTGTTCTATAACATCTACCACTTCAGAATGCTCTTAGCCTCTTAACTTCTAATATCATGAGAATTAGGAATCAAAAGTCAGAAATAACATAGAATATTAATGCTAGACTTTAATTGTCAAGGTTTGACACAAATTATTTTTAGTTATCTATTTAGGCGTCCTCTCTAGAACACTTGAAAATAAGAATTTGGGAGACTATTTTATTTATGTTTTAGGCTCTATTCGACAAAATTAACTGATAAGCTAGTTGAAAGTTTATAAGTTAATTTTAGCTGATAGTTGAAAGTTGAAAACTTATAAACTAGTTTATTGAATTAGAAGTATTTAATAAAAGGAGCTGTTAAAATGGTTAAAAGTGTAAAATGACATAAATATATATATATATATTATATAATAATTTAAATTAATTGAATTAAAAAATAAAAAATAATATATCTATTTGTATGATTTAAATTATTATATAATATATATATATATATATATATATATATATATATATATATATATATATATATTCTGAAAAAGTGATAAGAGTAAAATAGAAACAAAAATAAAAAATGATAAGATATAAACTATAAATTACTTAAAGTAGTGTTTCAAAATAAGTTATAAGTTATTAAAATAAATTTGTTTACCGAATACTTCTAACAAACTTATAAACTAGTCAAATAAATTAAACATTAATCAAATAAATTATAAATTGATTTAAATAATTTGTTGAATACAATCTTATATTCGGGCCGTCACACTTTACCTTTCCGTATTACAACCGCGACAAGAACTGCAAAAGAATCAGAGGCAGGAATTCCCTGCCTATGGGCATGTGCGCATATGATGCTCTGCGGAGCTTCACAGAAGCTGTTGAAAAAAATGGAAGTATGGTGACTTATCTCCAGAATTATCAAGATTCAATGTGATATGCATGGAAAAAGATGTTTCCAAGTTTGTTTTAACCTATTTAGAGTTGTGGGGTTCCTCTTTTCATTTTTCTTTTCTTCTTTGGCTTTCCTAGCAATCAATTTATGAGTTCAACAGTTATACATTTCCCCAACATGTATCGGCTGTAAGATAGTTTATTACCCAACTTCCAATTCTAATGGATTGTTATGCGTGTGCGAATATGGTGATAAAAGTTTAATGATTATATTCTTATTTTATCTCTTATATTATACTATTCTTCTCATCGGGTAGGCTTTATATATAATAAACTCATATAATATTAAGTTCCGTTGCATGTGTGGAGTACATCATATTAATTGTTAATATATCAAGACTGACGTTCCGGTCAAGGATGTCGAATTAAAAAGGAGCCACTTATTTTGATTTCCAAAGAATAAAATGTCAAATTAAAACTTTAGCTGCTTGTAAGTGTCACAGAGTGATTTGTTGCAGTAAATTTCACCTGAGTCATAGTGAGAAAAGTGGGATCAATACATCAATTTAATTTAATTTAATTGATATTGACCGCTATTAAATGAACAAACCATTATCAAATATACTATTCAGCACACAGAAATAGAAAGAGAGAGATAATCACATTCATCTACCCATGGCCACCAACTTCATTTCCTTCCCAATATATAATTGGTAAACTTGACTCCCACCTCCTTTCAAGATTGTGCAAAGATATTTTTTTTCATTTATGTAGTAAAATTGAATAATAGAATAGAGTTTATAAAAAAATGGATAATAAATTTTTAATTTATCAAAATATAACTCAAATTATAACAATTAATATATTTCCTTCTATTTTTTCCGTAATTTTTCTTAGAAAATCATTATTAAGTATCTTATTATATTGAGTTTATTACATAATTATGAGCAAAAATTTTTATTAAATAATTTTTAAATTTTATTTTCAAAAAAATTCTTCCAAATGTATTTCTTTAAAATTTTAAAATTATTTTCAAAAGCAATTACCCAATCAAAAATTTTATTTTTATTTTAAAATTAGTATAGAAATAATTTTATAAAAAATATTTTTAAATTAAAAAATTCGGCACTTCATAGGCAATTACCCAATAAAAATGTTTAGTAATAATTAAATTTTATAATATCAAATCTTATATTAAAAAATAATTTTAATATGCATAATATATTTTTATAATTATTTTTTAATATAAATTAATTTTTATTAAGTATAAATAATAATTAAATTTATATTATAAGATTTGTTATTAAAATTTTTAACTTTTTATATAATTTAAAATAATTTTTGTAAAATAATAGCATATTCTCTTATTATAAAATTTGTTATTATTTTATAAGATATAATAATTAGTGTATATTATTTTAAATTTTGTATAAAATAACATAAGTTTCTATATATATTAAATTTCACACACACAAACATATTAAATTTCACACACACACACACACACATATATATATATATATATATATATATATATATATATATATATATATATATTTATTGAATATGTATTTAGTGGCAAGATGGCAAAAAACTCTTTTTTTTTTTTCTGTAAACCCAAGTTCACTTTAATTTTTTTTCAAATCTATCCAAGTATCGTGAGTTTGAATTTAATGCATCATGGAAACTGCTTATGTAACACAAACAAGTATGAAGTCTGGCGTTAAGAGTGTTAGTTGGAGGCGGCTTCAACAAACTACATCTCTCATCGGACGTCGACTTTTCATTGCCTTCGCCTCAGCTTGAAATTGTTTTAGACGCCAAAGACTCAGCCTTACAAGCTTGTTTTTAGTTTATAATGGCAATTAATTGTTAAATGAACATGTTTAAACTAATATGCAATTTAATTCATAATCAAACTTAATTATTAAATGACCAAGTGTAACCTAAGATACTACTAGCCTTGTCAGTTGTCAATTTTGACCCAAATCTATTTAACCACTTAAATCAATTGTTCTTAAACCCTCATTGAACCTTATCATACTAGGCTTGAGTCATATATTTGATTTTCTTTTTGATATATAGTTTAGTTTCCCAATTTCCAATTGTAATGGATTGTTACTCGTGTGTGTACTCTATATAATGAAAAAAACTTAATGAGAAAAATGGTTTAGTGTAAAAGATGAGAAGAGAAAATAATCATATTTAGATCATAAGTTAATAGTTAAGAGTAATGAAAGATCTAATCATACAAAAATCAAAGAAAATATTATAAAGTTGTTTAATTTTTAGTAGATTATACATCAATCTGAATCATTATTTTTTGATTTAAGGATGATGGTTTTCTCGCCTCATTTCTTGCATTAAACCACTTCTTTGGTTAAATTTCTCATATATATATGTATGTGTGTGTATTAAATCTCATTGTATAAAATGTATATACAGATGTTTCTATACAATTGCGTTGATCACATGATGGAGGGTACAGAAAAGAGCCACTTATTTAGATTCAATGTACCGTCAATTAAGGTGGTCCAATTAAAACAGAGCCACTTATTTAGATTTTCAAAGAATAAAATGCCAAATTTATACTTTGGTTGCTTGTAGGAGCCACACATAATGATTTGTTCACAAAATTTTACCTGACACAAATTGAGAAAAGTGAGATAAATTGATTAATTGGTTCATATATTATATATTTTGCAAGTTTTTACGAAAACTAAAATTGATGTTTTATTAGATGCTCCCATAACATTTGCCTCTTAACTAGAAAATCCTAGATCTTGCATTAATACGAACTTAACATTTTATCTGATATAGGACGAAGTAAAGATTGAAATATATGATAACTTGTTCCAGTATCCTAATGGCTTAACATAATATTTGACTTGGTAGGTTTTATTGACTATGACACGTGATACGGTAGGTGAATAAAGCTGGGTCTTTTTGCTTATGTACTACAAACTAATATGAAGTCACTGTGAATCCTATATAAATGAGGCCTCGGGGGAGCCTGCAGCAACCCCACCACACACAGAAAGAGGAAGAGAAAGAGAAAGAGAAAGAGAGAGATAATCAGATCACACTGATCATCTACCATGGCCACCGACTTCAGTTCCTTCCCAATCATCGGTAAACTTTCTTATTGATTCCACTTAATTCTGCTCAAATATATGATGCATTGATTTTGATTCTATATTTGGGACGCATGCATGCAGATGTGAGTGCCCTCGTGGCGAAGGCCGATGATCCAAAAGTGGCAGAGGATCCTGCTGTCTCCGAGGTTGTTAGACAGTTGGATCAGGCTTGCAGGCAGGCTGGCTTCTTCTACGTGGTACTTTTAATATGCTTTCCCTTCTTTAATTTCACATATTCATATAGTTGAATACATATATGAAATTACATATATATATATATGTGGCATCCACATCTTCTATGTCTTCAACTAATTCCTTTTCTTAATTGTTGATTGAGCAGAAAGGTCACGGCGTTCCTGAAAGTATGCTCAAAGAAGTTAGAGAGCTGGCACGCAAATTCTTCCACCTTCCTCTTGAAGAAAAGAAAAAGCTCAAGAGGAGTCCGGCAACTGGTTTCAGGTTACCTTCATTGATCACTTAAATCCCCTGCATCCCCATATATATATATATATATATATGCATTCCTTGATCATTTTCCACATCAGAGCTGACACTAATTCTAACTGCTGAATCTGAGCGCAGGGGATATCAGGGAATGAGAGAGAAAAAAACTAACGGCATACCTGATATACATGAAGCTATAAATGTAGGTCTCACTTGTTTCCTAATCCATACTTGCTTACTATTGTTTTAAGCAGCAGCAATTTATGTTCTTTTCCTGGAACAGTGCTACAAGGACATGCCCAGGGGCGCTCATGGAGATCTTGGCAAACCTATGGAAGGATTCAACCAGTGGTATGTGGCATATATTAGGATTCAATTATCATAATCTTTCTTACTGATCAATGTCTTCTGAAACTAATTCTGATCGATGATGCAGGCCAGAGTATCCTCCAAACTTCAAGGCCGTTATGGAGGAGTATATTTATCTCTGCAAAGGCATGCTTTTTCTTCTTTTCTTTTTCCTAACTGTTGTTACTCACCCATCTATCACATAATTAAGGCCCAATGGTTAATTTCTTACATATTTTATGGTACCAACAGAGCTTGGAAGGAAAATTTTGAGGGGACTTGCTTTGGCATTGGGAGGATCAGCTGATGAATTTGAACGTAAAATAGCAGGGGACCCATTTTGGGCTATGAGACTCCTCGGTTACCCTGCAACTGATCCTAACGTAAAAAATGATCTTGGAACGTAAGTACATGTTGCACTTCTCAGGGTTTACAAATTAGTAATTACTATTACCCCTCTTAATTAGTTCTAACATTGGGCCTTAAATTACTGATGTTTGTTACTTTCCATTCTCCATCGCTAATCCAGTGGAGCTCACACTGATTATGGTACGCATTCCTAACCTAAGATTTTGAGAGTGAGAAGCCTAGAATGTTATGAACCATATTAATAAGATGCTGCTTCACAGGTTTAGTGACATTGCTTAATCAAGATGAGGATGTAAACGCTCTCGAGGTATGACATTAGACATGTTGTATAAATTTTCAGGGTCTTGAGGAAATTAATATTATTTATCTTGATCTTGGAATTCGAATTGTTGAAGGTGAGAAACCTGTCTGGGGAATGGATTACAGCACCTCCGATTCCTGGGACATTTGTGTGCAACATTGCTAACATGCTAAGGGTATACATATACATTTCCTGCACTTCATCTCTTCACCACAGCAACCCTCTACTCTCTGAGAACTGGTGGATAACATATGATTAACATTAATGCAGATATGCTCCAACGGTGTGTATGAGTCAACCGTGCATCGAGTGATAAACAACTCCCCAAAGTACAGAGTCAGCGTAGTATTTTTCTACGAGGTTATTATCAATATAATTTCAATTATGTTAATCTCTCTCTCTCTCTCTCTCTCTCTCTATATATATATATATATATATATATATCGTGATTGGTTGTTTGGTGGCTGATTGTGTGTACTGTTGCATGCATGAATGATGATGGAGCAGACGGACTTTGAGACACCAGTGGAGCCTCTTGGTACACCTGTAACGAGGGCAAACGGTCACCATGAGTATGAAAGAGCTGTGTATGGAGAGCATATAATTAACCACGTTGCTAAAACCTATGCTGGCAAGTCATGATTTTTATCCTCATCAAAACCCTCCACTCTACTCTGCAAGTTCCTCCCTTGCAATCCTATATATACTTGGTTTAGGACTACCAAAAACATTGGGAATATATCCTGAGTTTGTTATAGTGTTATTTTCTTTGTTGTAATAAATTCACGGCTTCAAAATGCTCTTTGTTACAAGACTGTGTAATACTAGTTCTATTCTATTCAGGATAGAAAACTAAGTTATTATCAAGAGCTTGATATGTATCATTTTCTTTGTTCTAATAAATATACGGATTCAGAATACTCTTAATTTCGAGATTGAGAGTGTTCATCGTTCCCCTTAGTTTATTTAGTAGAGCAAATTGGATGTCGAAAGTTATTATCAAGAGTTTATCTCTCATTTTCTTCATTCTAGTATAAATTTTCAGCTTTAGAATGCTCTTATTAGTTTGAAGATTATCGAAATATTCATCATTCCTCTCAGTTTATTAATTTTGGAAAGCAAATTGAAAGCCAAAAGTTCATAATGTAAAATGACGCGATATATCAATTGAAGTTAGATATTAATTGAAGTTAAGATTTGACAACTTAATTTCAAGTTATATTTAATTAGGCATAGTTGCCAATACATTTGAAACTTAAGATATTATGTCTCCTTATTCTTTTTTTTTCTTTTTGTATTTATTCTATTAGTAATCAAAATGTTCAACATAAATTTTAAAAAATAATAATTTGTCGACATTGTGTGTATGTATATAATAATGGAGGTCATTTCATTGAAGCCAACCACTTTATCATAGTTGTGTGAATATTGAGTAAGAAAGATGAAAATCCTGCAAAACTTTTCAATTGGTGAAAATTTAAATCTATCAAAATATTATAGCTTAAAAATTTATAAAAAGACCCGTTGGAGTTGAATATAGCAAAAAAAATTAGTTTTTCATAAGATGATAAATTCAAATTCAAATTCTTTTTGAAAAAATACATTCACATTTGATATTTCACAGAGATTATTCTTGTAATACTACAGCAAAGACGCAATATACCTATGACGAAATCAGTAGGAAAGTAAATGATTTTAGTAGGAAAATTGTTATTCCTACTGAATACCTACTGAAATTGATCAGTCGTAAAATGAATAATCGCTAAATTTTTTGTTACTGATTTCCTACTGAAATATATTAGCTACTGAATATTTCATACGAATTTGCAATCAGAAACTAATATCCTAATACCTGCTTTCAGATAATCAATGATATACACCAGTCACTTGATACAACTAAAATATTATAATTTAAAAATATTAAAAATAAAAATTTAAAATTTTATTTAATAAAATTAATAACGAGGCTCTCGGGAGTGGTCTCGAGAGAACACTCTCTCGATAGTGTGTCAGAGAGTGGTCTCTCAAGAATAAAAAAATTTTTTTTCTCTCCACTTAAAAAAATTTTTTTTTTGGCCTGGAGACTCATCTCCACTCGAGAGTGATCTCGAGAGAGTGGTGTCTCAAGAGGCATAGAAAAAAAAATTTTACTAAACAAATTTTTTTTTGCTCTCCATAAAAAAATAAAAAAAATTTTCTCCTCTCGAGAGACCACTCTCCCGAACGTGGTCTCGAGAGAGTGGTCTCACGAAGTCATAGAAAAAAAAAATTTTTTTGACTAAAAAAATTTTTTTTGCTCTCTATTTGAAAAAAAAAAAAATTTGTCCACCATTCTCGAGAGAGTGGTAAAAAAAATTTACTTAAAAAACAATTTTTTTTCTTGGCAAGTGGTCTCTCAAGGTTACTCTCGAGAGACAGCCTCTCAAGACTGATATCGAGAGATCAAGCTATTGAATTGATTTTTTAAAATAATTTTTTGTGGTAAATTTTTTAATTAAGTAAATTTTAGTAGTAAATTTTATTAATTTAAATGTGTAAAAAAATTTATAAATAATTTTGTAGAAAATCATTATATTTATAAATTTTAATTTTAATTGTTACATAGCTTTTTTAATTATGAAAAGGAAAAAAATAATTAATTTACATTACATATTTATAATTTTTGTTTAACCATACTCAAAAAATAACTTAAACTTATTATTGAAAAAATTATAAATTTACAAATTTGGATAACATAAATTGTTTTTTTTTTGAAATAAAATAAAATAAGAAATTTACAAATCTGTAAATGAAATATTTTAATTTTCTCTTTCAATATTTCTTGTTCTGCGTCTTTCTCTTCTACCAATCTACTGAGCTAAGAATGTCTGCTTCTCCATATTTCTTTTTTTTGCGTCTTTGTCCACCACGAAAATAAGGTAAGAATGTCTGCTTCTTGAGACATGAAAATTTATTCCTGTTAACGCGTAATATAAACAGATCAATTTGGAAGACAAATTACTCTGGATAGTATCAAAAATATATAATTGTTTTATTAGGAAAAGTTGCAGAGAATGAAATAGAAGAGAGAAATTATACCTCTATATCTCTGAACCTGAAAATGAAAAAATCAATAAGAAGAAGAATGAGAATGAGAGAGATTATAAAATAAAAAAAAAAGATGAACGAGAGAGATTATTCGAAAAGAATAGTGTAACTGAGAAGAAGAATCAGATAATATCATTGCTGAGAAAATCAGAGAAGACAGATAGAAAAGATGGAGATGAATGAGAGAAAAGATAAATTATGAGAATAGAGGGTTAAGTTGAATTGTTATATAATATAATTTGCGAAAACATTTCAAAATTATGCCTGAAATTTTTACATTCGCGCCCAATTAAAATAATAATCGATTTCGCGAGAAACTGAAATAACAGTCACGCGTAGTATTATTTGTGTTTATTTTTTTTATAGTGACTTTTGTCCCACCATATTTTCACTAATAAATTTATTTCACTTTATGATATACTATATTATATTATTTTTATATTATTTTAATGAAAAAAATGTAACTGAATAATTTTATATTATTTTAATGAAAAAAATGTAATTGAATAATTTAGTAATTTACTATAAAATTTAGAAATAAAATTTTATATATTTTATATTATTTATATATTAATACATAAATCATGATTTATATATGGGATAAGTTGAATATTCAAATATATTTATAAATTATTACAACTAAATTACATTAAATAAATTGTTCACTAGTGAAAATATATTACAATAATAAAGATAAAATTAAAAAAAATATATAATACATATTTCTACTCTTCATCATCATTTCCTTCATAATTTTCTTCATCTCCATCGTTTTCTTCATCATTTTCTTCATCTCCATTGTCTTCGTTGCTTGGAATATTGTGGGTTTGGGGAATATCAAGAGGAATACAAAAATTAGAAATATTGTTTAAAGATGTTACATCTAGTCAATAAATTTCTGTATTTTTTTGATCACTTGAGCTAGCATAAAATAAGTGTTGAGGTGGATCAAGAGGAGGACAAAATCCTTGCATTGCATTGAGTCTAGTCTGCATTGTAGTGACTTGACTACTTAGTTCCCCGACTTGTTCTTTGTATTTTTTTAGTTCTTCTTCATAAGATTTATTCAGACAGTTAGCAAATGTATCTTTTAAAACTTATTGAAATTCTTGAGAGCGAGTCCAATCAAGTTGCGATTGGTCTTCTTGTATATAAAATCCAGAGGTCACAGTACCAACTATTTTGAATGTCTCAACTCCTAAACCATACATGTGGCCTTTTTTTTCCCTCCTGTTGCTTTCATCTATAAATCGAGATCTGATAATTGCTGTTCAAAGGAACCTGAAGATTGATGCAGTCTTTGGTATTCCACCTTTAAGAAAAATGAAATTATATAATTAGATTGTATTATAAAACATATATCATATACAATTATATATAAAATAATACTTACAAATATTACCTCAGATTTTTTTATCAACCCATCTTTGATCAGTCTTATTCTCTTCCCAATTCCTTTGTCGAAGGTTCGAGAAAAAAAAAATATATATATATATATATATATAAGTATGAAATATAATGATGAAATAGTAAATAAATATAAAAAAGTAAATTAATTACCAATCTTCTTTTATACTCTGCCATTGAAATAAAACCTCCAGTATGGAGAGATGAGCCAAATCCTCTAGAGTCAGAAGATCTATTTTTTTTTTCTTTTGATCGCTAATTTGTTTGAAATGTGGTGTTCTCCATGTATCACATAATTGATTCCAAACAGATTCTCCAATCCACGCTGGTTTTTTATTTTTTCTATGCGCTTGATATATCATATCTTTTAAGCGATTTAATGCACAATATTTTTAATTACTTTGAATAAAGTCTTGATGTTGCGGTGACCAAATATAATATTTCTAACAAATAAGATTTATAATTAATAATATATCAGGATATTAATAATAGGTAATGATGTGGGGTAAAAGATTGTAATAGATAAAGATAATGAAATTATACTTGAAACTTTAGCCACCACAAGTTTCGTAATGATTCAGGTACATCCCTCCAGCATGTATGGTTCATCATATGTTGATTTAATGATTGACACAATTTGATCTCGAATCTTATCATGGTTTGGAGCAAACCTGAATCATTTATAAACTTAAAAGATATTTAGAAGATTTAAAAAATGTAATGTGATCAATTTTTAAATAAAATATAAAGTACTATTAGTAGGAAAAAAATTACTTTTTTCCATCTGGACTAATGAGGTCCTTTCTGATTATGTTGCTACTATCCTGTGCATTGTCGGTTGTGACCTCTGTTGGTATTGGTGAGGATCGAGGGGTTGGAACTAGATCAGGTGCTAGAGGGGTTGGGGTTAAAGATGGAAAGGAAGTTTGAGATTGTGAAGAAACAGATGAGTTATGATATACCTGTGACGTTGTTGGTGAGTTAATTAGTACTTGAAAAGAAGTATACAGCATAGTAGATGTATCATTGCGGCCATAAAACTGCCACATTGGTTGTGGTCCGGTTGGAGTATAACTAGGATGAGGAATTGATGGTACGTTACCTTGAAATTGCCATGACACAGATGGATAAAAGTTATAAGAATGATTTGAAGGGCCGTAAAAAAAAGGATAAGGAAATGATGGCTATAGTGTTGTCGTGACATTTTCAGTGTTGGTATTAGAAGAGGAAGAAGGATTCCCAGGTTGAACATTATTATGTGTTCTTGAAGACAAATTTTCTTGCTCCTGTGCTCTATCACTTGACATGTTGACAGAAGTGTAAAAGTACTCAGATAACTTTAATAGAGATGAAGAAACTCAAATGCGGCAAATGTTGGTTGAGAGGAGAATGGAAGTGATGAGAAGAGTCATTATTATAGGGAAAAAAGTTGATAAATGAACGATGTGACATTAGATATTATATCACGCGTCAAAGATATGGACTTATAGGTTATACTCGTTTCAATAAGTACAATATCTTCCATCATACTTATTTAAAAAGGACATTAACATACTTTAAACTAAAAAATAGATATGGAAAAAAATATTTATGAGTATACATTATATTCTTTTTTGACAAATAGATGGGATCAACGTACTTATTTAAAAAGAAAAAGTTGAATTTAAATTGAGAAAAAAAAATATGAAAAAATATTAAAAATAATTATTTGATGTTAGATGTTTATCAATTATATTTTATATTAACAACTAAAAAATTATTACTCAGATAACTCTAATAGAGATGAAGAAACTCAAATGCAGCAAATGTTGGTTGAGAGGAGAATGGAAGTGATGAGAAGAGTCATTATTATAGGAAAAAAAGTTGATAAATGAACGATGTGACGTTAGATATCATATCACGCGTCAAAGATATGGACTTATAGGTTATACTCGTTTCAATAAGTACAATATCTTCCATCATACTTATTTAAAAAGGACATTAACATACTTTAAACTAAAAAATAGATATGGAAAATAAAATATTTATGGGTATACATTATATTCTTTTTGACAAATAGATGGGATTAACGTACTTATTTAAAAAGAAAAAGTTGAATTTAAATTGAGAAAAAAATATGAAAAAATATTTAAAATAATTATTTGATGTTAGATGTTTATCAATTATATTTTGTATTAACAACTAAAAAATTATTAAAAATTTATTTTATTAACAAATTTGTTTTCTTATGACATAGTTAAATAATTAATTTATTTATTTAATATCTGAATTATTATTATAAAAATATAATAAGAAATAATATATATGACAAATAATAAAACAATATAATTAATAAATATAAAAATATAAAAATATATGTGAATATTAAATATAAAAATTGAGAAAAAAATAAAATATTCATCCCGACCACTACAAGACACACCACACACCCTTTCAAAAGTCATTATCCTTCACGAATTTCACTCTATCAATCCTCATATTTTCAATCCTCCTACTTTCTCATCAATCACTCTTGAGCTTCATCTTTTCCTACACTCAAAGGCCTTTTCTCTCTTTCCAACTTAAACATGAGTGATATATTTGCAGGTCTAATTAATACCAATTTGCTATTCTTGCAAGAAAATCATATTTCTACTGTAGTGGGAAGAGCTGATACAGTGGGTAATATTTTGTTAAATTATGTATATTATAATTTTTTTATAAATTATCTTTTTTACTATACTTTTTTATGTCATTAGAGTAATCGTATATTAATGATTAGAAAATGGACCAACGAACGCTTTCTTGGGCATCCACCTCATGCTATAGTGCCACTGCTCATGCAAGCTGGATTTTATAGCGTTTGTATGCTAGGAAATTTTGAATTCAATCATGGTTTAATTTCTGCCTTTATAGAAAGGTGGCGTTCGGAGATGCATACTTTTCACCTGACTTTAGGTGAAACGACAATAACATTAGAAGACGTGGGAATGTTACTGGGACTTCAATGTGTAAGAAAACCAGTATGTGGTAATCCACATATATCAAACTTAGAAAATTTATGTATTGAAGCCTTTGGAATTAGACCGCCTGAATCAGAGATGAGTGGACAAAGATTATCACTTAGGTGGTTGGCCTACACATTTGGCGAGTTGCCTGAACATACAAACTAAACTATGCTAGAATGGTATGCTAGAGCATGGATCCAATAATTATTAGGTGGATATTTGATGCCAGATAAATCTGGTTATTATGTCAACTTGAAATATCTCCCTTTTATCATTGATCTTCATGCTTGTGGACAACTGTCATGGGGGTCGGCAATATTAGCATTTTTATATAGAGAGCTTTGCACTGCAACTGTACAAGATACAAAACAAGTTGGTGGATGTATCGCACTATTACACATGTGAATATGGTCAAGATTTCTTTTTATAGCAGGAGACATTGTGGTCGAACCAAATCTTCTACCTGCTGAATATTTATTATCACCACCTTTGGGTTACAAGTAAATATTTTTTTACTAGTATATTTTTGTTGATATATTTTTATTGAGTAATGTGTATATATTTAATTACTATTTTATTTACATTTATGTAGGTGGTAGGGGGCTCATTTACCTCAAATGCCTCAAGAAATTACGCTTTATAGATACAGAGAGATATTAGATTTGATGGCAAATGAGAGTGAGGTATATATATATAATAAATCTACTAATATGATTTTTCTAATATATTAACATGATATCAAATTTTTATAGATTCGTTGGACTCCCTATGCATATGAGGATGTCCCACCATATTGTCACACTGGGGATGACATTGGTCGGGCTACAGTAACAATGTTTTGTTTCCACATTTGTGAAACCCAAAATTCCGACCGCGTTCTACGCCATTTTAGACGGGTGTAACATATTCCTATAAACCCCGATGGATGGAAAGAAGCTTGGGAACGAATGCATCATATGAAAATCCTGCGCAACAGAGACTTTTCAATAATTTTTGAATGGGCCATCGATAAATGGAATAACTGGCAAGGACAAGTAGTAAATGCTGATATGGCACCAGTGATAAATCATATGGTAAAATACAAATTATTTTCCATTTGAGTTATCTGAATTTTATATTTGTTTATAATTAATAATTATATTTTTGCAACTGTTATTCAGACCCGTTTGGCACAAGTGATGGAAAGAATGACTCTCCAACAGCCTGATAGCCCATACGTGTAGACAATGAGAAAGGGTTTGCAAGACATACAATTGACTGCACATACTAAACAGCCGAGACGTCTCTCTAGACAAGCTCGTGGTGATGAAGTTGGTAGCAGTAGTGGTATTGGTACCAGTCAAAGAAGAAGGAGGAGACGAAGACCTCGAGAGGCTGAAGAAGGAATAGAGGCAGAAGGAGAAGATAATGAATAAAAATATGTTTATTATGTAATTAAATAGGTTTAAATGTAATTTAAATTATATTAAACTTTTTTCTGTTTATTGTGTAATTAAATATGTTTAAATATATTTTGAATTATATCAAATTTTTTTGTGGTCAATGATTGAATCAAAAAATAAAAAATAATTTAAAAATTAAAAAAATGTAAGAGCTAAGAAAATCTTGAAAAAAAAATAAAAATTAAAAAAAAATTAGAAATAAAAAAATTCATAACTAAACAAATTACAAAATTAAAAAAAAAATTAAAAACAATTAAAACTAAACATTATTTAAAAAAAAAGCTGGTTGGTCACGGGCAACCAGTAGCCTACACCGAAGTGCAGGGACCATCACGAGTGGCCTCTCGTGAGGCCACCCGTGATTGACGTGAGGGCCAGTTGGCCCCCAAGTTTTATTTTTTATTTTTAAATATTATTTTTTTATGTTTTTAATTAATAATATTCATTAATTTTTTTAAATATTATTTTAAAATTTGTATTTATATTAATTATGGATAAAATTGTTTATTTTATTTACTCATATCATATTTTTCACTCTAATTTTTTTATGTATAATATTTTTATTCTATTTTAAAAATATAATTTCATTTATTAAATTTTTTAACCATATTAATTTATATATATATATATATATTGATAGAGAGTTGAAGAAAAAATAATTACATATACATCTTTACACACACTTCCACACATTAATTTATGATTCTTCATAGTCACATCTATATAAACTGAAACATTTTCTTAAGATCAGATTTATTGAAACACGTTTTCTTATAATAAGATTTTTTTTTTCCTTTTCTGACAATCACATTACTACTGAAGTCCTTTTCTTTAATGTGTTGCAATTTCTTATTTGTTCTGATGTGAAATATCATAGAGTTTTTGTTTTTTTTATATTAAATGTGGTGTAAATTAAAATAGTTATATTGAAATAAAAATTTATTTTTATTGAAAATAAGACTTAAATAGCTATATCAATATTTTATTTTATTTATTTATAAGAGTACAGATATTTTTCATAATCATTGGTGTACTTTTATTTTCTTATGATTTTTTTTACAACTTTGTCGTTTTTATTTTTCATAATCATTGCCACACTTTTATTTTCTTATGATTTTTTTTACTACTTTTGTCGTTTCTATTTTTTGATTATGTGAAATAAATTTGTTGTCAAAATTTACTTTTGAACATGAGCGCCAATGTCAAATTTACTCCATGTGAAAGAAACATTGATAGAGAAACAGTGATAGAATAGGACTAGAGTTTATTACTCCATCCATGTGAAAGAAACACTAATAGAGTAGGGATAGAAGTTACTTTTTTAACATCTGGCTCATTTTTTTCTTTTCGACGTGAAATGAAGCAGTGAAAGAATTTAATTTTTTAACACGATCTGATTTTTTTCATATGATGTGAAATGAAGTGCAGTGCCAAAATTTACTTTTCAACATGCCTGTCAAATGAGTGCCAAATGAAATGAATAAATAAGTGAAAATTAATAAAAAAAAATAAAAAAATTATAAGGATGACTAAAATTTATCAAAATAATAAAATAACGAAAATAAAATAGCGAATTTTTTAAAAAATCTAATAAATATATAAAAAATAAAAGTCTTTTTTAAAAAATTTTTTCACAATACTTTTTCTTTTTTTTTCATACTTCATTGTTTTTATTTTTGATTTATATTTAACATGTTTAATATTTTAATTTATTTGTTTTACTTTTTTATAGATGTATTTATATTTACCTTGTTTACTATTTTAACTCATTTCAATTTTTAATTATTTTTTATTTGTATTTTCCATTTTTTAGTTTCTTTACATTTTTGTTTATATATACTTTGAGGCCATTTTTTTAATTAATTAATTTAGTTTGTTCATATAATATTGCATTAGCTATACTTAATAAGTCACATATATATTTTACATCTATTTTTTGAGAAAGTGAGAAAATAATTGCACCTTAAGCAATAAGAATATAATAGGTGTCATATCATATCTTTGAAAAATTTACAATGAACACATGTCTCTCTACGAAGCTCAAGTTTCAAAGGTGTCATATCACGTCTTTTGAAAAAATTACAATGAAAACAGTCACAGTCCCAATGAAGACAGTATGTTCAAAGTTCCAATGTCTTATATCATATCGTTGAAAAAATGACAGTATCGGAATTTTAACTTTTTAATTTTTTGTTTCAAAGTAGTTGGTTGAACTTTTTTTTTTCAGTTAACACTCTTCTTATTCTTCCAGAATACTTGTTTCAATTTTTTCATCAGTTAACACTCCCATTACTCTAACTATGAAAAAAATGGACATCCCCTCTCATCGAAAATGGATGTACAATAGATTAAATCCTGGTCGAAAGGGTTATACAGAAGAATTTTTGCATGGTGTTGAAGAGTTTGTTACTTTTGTCCAAAGACATGCATTGGATTCAGATGGAAAAATCAGGTGCCCTTGTTCAAAGCACAAAAACAGAACCTATATGGATGTAGAAGATGTAAAAGTCGATCTTTATAGAAGAGGTTTTCAACCAGGATACTGATGCTGGACATCTCATGGTGAGGTCGATGGTGAAGGAAATTCGAGCTATCAAACCATGATCTTGGATGCGACGCGACAATATTTTGATATCAGAGATGACTCTGATCCAGAGAATGAAGACACTAACAATTTGAACGTTGATCAACCTCCAAATTCAGAAGCTCAACCTCCAAATCCAGAATATCAGATGTTCTTTGGTTTACTAAGGGCGTATCAAAGCCCACTTTGGCCGGGTTGTACCAATCACTCAAAGTTATCTGTTGCGGTCATAATGTTAAGTCTGAAATCCGAAGGAAACATTTCGAGGCAGTCTTTCAATGATATGACAAGTTTTATAGGAGAAATTACTCCAATTGATAATCTTGTGTCAAAAGATTGGTACAATACAAAAAGACTGATATCTAAACTTGGCCTATCTTCTAAAAAAATTGATGTCTACGTGAATGGGTGTATGCTATTCTGTAAAGAGGACGAGCTAGCATGTAGCTTTTCTAGCGCATCTCGGTATCGAGAAAATCAATCAGGTAGAAGACGAAATGTTAAACTGGTTCTAGTGAAAAGGATGCATAATTTGCCACTCATTCCTAGGTTGCAGAGGCTTTATGCCTCAATGAGTTCAACTGAACACATGCGATGACATTGCAACAACAGAAGAGATGAAGGTGTTTTGGTTCATCCTTTAGATGGAGAAGCATGGAAATACTTTGATAGAGTGTATCCAGATTTTACCAGTGAGCCACGCAATGTTAGGCTTGGTCTGTGTATAGATGGGTTTACCCCTTACAGTCAGCACGGTACACCATATTCATATTGGCCAGTTATAGTGACGCCATATAACCTACCACCAGAGATATGAATGACTACACCATATATGTTTCTTACAGCCATTATACCTAGCCCACGTAATCCAAAGACTGGCATCGACGTGTACTTGCAGCCGCTCATTGAAGAACTGAAATTGTTGTGGGACGGAGTATCCACCTTTGACGTTTCAACAAAGCAAAATTTTCAAATGTGAGCAGCATTAATGTGGACAATAAATGACTTTCCGGCATATGGAATGTTGTCAGGATGGAGTACTGCAGGTAAGTTAGCATGTCTGTACTGTATGCACAAATCAAAAGCATTTACTTTGTGACATGGGAGAAAAAATACCTGGTTTGATTGTCATCGTCAGTTTTTTCCAGATGATCATGTTTTTAGGAGGAATAAAAATACGTTCATCAAGAATAAGATTGAACATGATCTATCACCGCTTAAATTAAGTAGAGAGGAATTATGGGAAGAAGTTAGAAAACTCCCTAAAGTTGTTGAAAGTGGACTTTCTAGGACTGAAGGTTATGGGTTTAGGCACAATTGGACGAAACAGAGTATTTTTTGGCAGCTCCCATATTGGAAAAGTCTTCTGATTCGTCATAATCTGGATGTCATGCACATAGAAAAAAATGTGTTTGATAACATATTTAATACTGTAATGGACATCTAAGGAAAGACAAAGGATAACCTTAAGGCAAGGATGGACTTAGTGGAGTACTGCAGGCGTCATGAATTAGAGTTACAAAACTTAGGTAACAATCGAGTGATTAAGCCAAAAGTTAAATTCGCATTGACACTAGAGCAACGAAGAGCCATATATGAGTGGGTGAAAGGTTTAAAAATGCTTGATGGATATTCTTCAAATTTGTCAAGACGTGTAGATGTGAAAGATGAAAAATTATTTGGAATGAAAAGCCATGATTGTCACATTTTTATGAAATGTTTACTGTCAATTGCTTTTAGCATATTGCCTGAGCAAGTTTAGAAGCCTATCACTGAGATAAGTCAATTTTTTGAACAAATGTGTTCATCAACGTTAAAAGTCGAGGAGTTAACGCTAATGGAATATAATATTCCTATCATCCTTTGTAAACTGGAAAGAGTATTTCCTCCTGCATTTTTTGACTCGATGGAACATCTACCTGTCCATCTCCCATATATGGCTTGAGTTGGTGGCCCGGTGCAATACCGATGGATGCATCCTTTTGAAAGGTAAATTATTTATTAATATTATTTTTTTATTATTTTAATTTGGCATTATTTAATACAGACTAACCTATTTTTTTTAATTTAAAGGTTTCTAAACAAAATTAAAAGACAGTGAATAATAAAGCTCAGGTGGAAGGTTCTATTTGCGAGACTTATTTAGCACAGGAGACATCATATTTTTGTTCTTAATACTTTGAATCCTATGTACACTCAGTTGGAACAAGAGTTGGTCAAAATATCTGTGTGGAAGAAGGGACAAGCCACCCAACGACATTATCAATTTTTAACCAATTCGAGCGTCCATCTAGAAAGAGCGTCACTAAATATTTGGATGATAGAGAATTCATGACAGCTCATCTTTACGTCTTTCTCAATTGTGATGAAGTGAAACCATATCTTAAGTAAGAAATACTTTATACTTAATGTGACTACATTTAATCAAATATTTTTGGAGTATTATGCTCACTGACTTGACTTTTGTACTACAGCAATTTTGAACAATATCATAGAAGTTTAAATCCCCACTTCACGATAGGTGATATTGATAAAATTGTTGACCAACATTTTGTCTTTTGGTTAAAAAATCTTGTAAGTAGTGTAATGATTATTACATTAAATATAATAATGTATATTGGTTTATTTTTCTAACTATATATTACTCATTTGAACTAGGTACATATTCAACCTTAGGTCTTCAGTAACTCATATATTAGGGACTTGGCTTGGGGACCATTTAGAAAAGTAGAGACATGGCCAATATATTTTGTAAATGGATAAAAATTTCATACGGATTCTTGGAGTACTGGCAAGAAAACAATTAACAGTGGAGTGTCTGTTAAAGGTACTGGAGCAAGCGGTGGAGAAAATGATTATTTTGGGGTACTCAAAGAAGTTATAAAACTAAAGTATTTTGGTGAACCTACAAAAAATATTGTTTTATTTTATTGTGATTGGTTTGATCCAGTATTGAATCGTGGAACTAAGGTACATCCGCATTATGGAATTACAGAAATTAGACATACAAGAAGATATGAAAAATTTGATCTATTTGTCTTTGCACACCAAGCAACACAAGTATATTTTGTACCTTATCCAATCAGAAGTAGAGAAAAATCAGAATGGTGGGTTGTTATAAAAACTAGGCCAAGAAGTCTAGTAGACAACCAACAAACACTAGAAGTTACCCATCAGAATGAGCAATCTCATGTTTCTGTTGTATCTAGTGATTTATTAAATGATAATTTACAAGAGCAGGGATATTATCAAGAAATAACTTATGAAATTGAAGGAGAGAAGGAACATCAAAACGAACAAGCAGATGAAGAAAGTGAAGAAGAAGCAGAAGAGAACAAAGATACAGATGAAAACCAATCTAAGGATAAAGACAAAGAAACAAATGAAGAAAAAGAAGCAAATGAAGAAAGTGAAAAAAATTCTAAAACTGATAATTAATTTTTTTTTCATATTGTATAATATTATTTTTATTTATTAATCTTTCTTCGATGTACTCATATTAAATTTATCGAGTTCACAGAGGTAGCTTGATTTCGTATTTTATTTTTATATTTTTCAATTTTAATATTTAATATATTTTAATTTAATAATAATATAAACATAATTATATATATTATATAATTTTTTAAATATAAATTTGTTGTTATAAAAAATTGTATTAAAATATCTTTTTATCAAAATATTTATTATTAATTTTTTAATTTTTAAAACATTTTACTAGTATATTAATTTTAATTTTTAAAATATTTTACTCACCTATATTTATTTGATAGATATAATAAATTTACACTATTTTAAAAATTTTTATTTTTATCATAAATCATAAATTAAAATTTTAAAAAATTTTAAAAAATATTTTATAAAATTAAAAAAAAAAAACTCGAGAGGCTTGCCACTCAACTTCACACTCGAGAGGCAAGCCTCTAGGGTACATGTAGTTTTTTTTTAATTTTAATATTTAATATATTTTAATTTAATAATAATTAAAATATAATTAAAATATAATTATATATATTATATAATTTTTGAAATATAAATTTGTTGATAGAAAAAATTTAAAAAACATGTATTAAAATATCTTTTTATTACTCTCTCAAAATATTTATTATTAATTTTAATTTTTAAAACATTTTACTTGTATATTAATTTTAATTTTTAAAACATTTTACTTGTATATTAATTTTAATTTTTAAAACATTTTACTTGTATATTAATTTTAATTTTTAAAACATTTTACTTGTATATTAATTTTAATTTTTAAAACATTTTACTTGTATATTAATTTTAATTTTTAAAACATTTTACTCACTTATATTTATTTGATAGTTATAATAAATTTACATTATTTTAAAAATTTTATTTTTAAAATAAATCATAAAATTTAAATTTAAATTTTTTTTAAAAAATAAATCATAAAATTGAAAAAAAAAAATAAAACTTGCCTCTCGAGTGCAGGTATTTTATTTTTTTTAAAAAATTTTAAAATTTAATATATTTTAATTTAATAATAATTAAAAATAATAAAAACATAATTATATATATTATATAATTTTTTAAATAAAAATTTGTTGTTATAAAAAATTTAAAAACATGTATTAAAATATCTTTTTATGACTCTCTCAAAATATTTATTATTAATTTTAATTTTTAAAACATTTTACTTGTATATTAATTTTAATTTTTAAAACATTTTACTTGTATATTAATTTTAATTTTTAAAACATTTTACTCACTTATATTTATTTGACAGTTATAATAAATTTACATTATTTTAAAAATTTTATATTTAAAATAAATCATAAAATTTAAACTTAATTTTTTTTAAAAAATAAATCATAAAATTGAAAAAAATAAAATAAAACTTGCCTCTCGAGTGCAGGTATTTTATTTTTTTTTAATTTTAAAATTTAATATATTTTAATTTAATAATAATTAAAAATAATAAAACCATAATTATATATATTATATAATTTTTTAAATAAAAATTTTTTGTTATAAAAAATTTAAAAACATGTATTAAAATATCTTTTTATTACTCTCTCAAAATATTTATTATTAATTTTAATTTTTAAAACATTTTACTAGTATATTAATTTTAATTTTTAAAATATTTTACTCACATATATTATAGATAGATATAATAAATTTACACTAATTTAAAATTTCTCTAAAATAAATTATAAACTAAAATTTTAAAAAATATTTTATAAAATTGAAAAAAAAAAAAGCTCGAGAGGCTTGCCTCTCAAGTGTGCACTCGAGAGGTAAGCCCTCTCGAGTGTATATAGTTTTTTTTAAAATTTTGATATTTAATATATTTTAATTTAATAATAATTAAAAAATAATAAAAACATAATTATATATATTATATAATTTTTGAAATATAAATTTATTGTTATAAAAAATTTAAAAAACATGTATTAAAATATCTTTTTATTACTCTCTCAAAATATTTATTATTAATTTTAATTTTCAAAACATTTTACTCATATATATTATAGATAGATATAACAAATTTACACAATTTTAATAATTTTTATTTTTAAAATAAATCATAAATTAAAATTTTAAAAATATTTTATAAAATTGAAAAAAGAACTTGAGAGGCTTCCTCTCGAGTGCATCTATTTTTTTTTAAATTTTAATATTTAATATATTTTAATTTAATAATAATTAAAAAATAATAAAAATATTATTATATATATTATATAATTTTTGAAATATAAATTTGTTGTTAGAAAAAATTTAAAAAACATGTATTAAAATATATTTTTATTACTCTCTCAAAATATTTATTATTAATTTTAATTTTTAAAACATTTTACTTGTATATTAATTTTAATTTTTAAAAAATTTTACTCACTTATATTTATTTGATAGTTATAATAAATTTACATTATTTTAAAAATTTTATTTTTAAAATAAATCATAAAATTTAAATTTAAATTATTTTTTAAAATAAATCATAAAATTGAAAAAAAAACTAAAACTTGCCTCTCGAGTGCAGGTATTTTATTTTTTTTTAAATTTTAAAATTTAATATATTTTAATTTAATAATAGTTAAAAATAATAAAAACATAATTATATATATTATATAATTTTTGAAATATAAATTTGTTGTTATAAAAAATTTAAAAAATACGTATTAAACTATCTTTTTTTTATTCTCTCAAAATATTTATTATTAATTTTAATTTTTAAAACATTTTACTCACCTATAGATATAATAAATTTACACTATTTTAAATTTTTTTAAAAAATATATATCAGAAAATTAAAATTTAAAAAAAATTTAAAAAAAATCATAAAATTGAAAAAAATAGAACTTGCTCTCGAGTTCACACTCGAGAGGCAAGCCTCTCGAGTGCAGGTATTTTATTTTTTTTTAATTTTAATGTTTAATATATTTTAATTTAATAATAATTAAAACATAATAAAAACATAATTATATATATTATATAATTTTTTTAAATATAAATTTGTTGTTATAAAAATTTAAAAAACATGTATTAAAATATTTTTTTATTACTCTCTCAAAATATTTATTATTAATTTTAATTTTTAAAACATTTTACTCATATATATTATAGATAGATATAACAAATTTACACTATTTTAATAATTTTTATTTTTAAAATAAATCATAAATTAAAATTTTAAAAATATTTTATAAAATTGAAAAAAAAAAACTTGAGAGGCTTCCTCTCGAGTGCATCTATTTTTTTTAAAATTTTAATATTTAATATATTTTAATTTAATAATAATGAAAAATAATAAAAACATAATTATATATATTATATAATTTTTTAAATATGAATTTGTTGTTATAAAAAATTTAAAAAACATGTATTAAAATATCTTTTTGTTACTCTCTCAAAATATTTTTTATTAATTTTAATTTTTAAAATATTTTACTAGTATATTAATTTTAATTTTTAAAATATTTTACTAATATATTAATTTTAATTTTTAAAACATTTTACTCACCTATATTATAGATAGATATAATAAATTTACACTATTTTAAAAATTTTTATTTTTAAAATAAATCATAAATTAAAATTTTAAAATTTTTTTTAAAAATATTTTATAAAATTAAAAAAAAACTTGAGAGGCTTGCCTCTCGAGTGTACCTATATTATAGATAGATATAATAAATTTACACTATTTTAAAATTTTTTATTTTTAAAATAAATCAAAATTTAAAATTTTAAAAAAATTTTAAAAATATTTTATAAAATTGAAAACAAAAAAAAAACTCGAGAGGCAAGCCTCTCGAGTGCATGTAGTTTTTTTTAAAAATGTTAAATTTTAATATATTTTAATTTAATAATAATTAAAAAATAATAAAAACATAATTATATATATTATATAATTTTTTAAATATAAATTTGTTGTTATAAAAAATTTAAAAAACAGTAGGAATATTTACTATTATATTTTCCTACTGAATGGTTTAAGAAAAAAAAAAGAGATAAGTAAGATGAATATTTACTAATTTAGTAAAGTTATATTTTCCTACTGAATAGGTGTAAAAAAAAAGGAAAAACAGTCGCAAATATATATAGTAAGAACCAGTAGGAATTTTTTAGTCGTAAACTATATATATTAGGCGAGTGGATTTTCCTACCTATACTCAGTCGGAAATATCAGAGGAAAGCCGTCGTAAATATATTCAATATACCTTAGTCGTAAAATTTCAGTCGGAAACTTGACTCATTCCCGTAGTGTAAAGAACACATTAAAAAAAAGTGAAGGAAGGCATGGTAACTATCCAATAAGAGACAAAAAGAGAAAGAAAAAGTATGCAATTTATTTGTACATGTCTGAAGTACCCATATGTGTGTCGTGTGAATTAGGGTTTTTATTAGTTTTGAATTTGATTGGTTTGGTCATTTAGACCAATCAATCTGATCTAATTGGATGGAAAAAAAATTTTCATCCAATTAAATATGATCATTTTACATTGAATCAAACTAATCTAATTCAGTCATAATCATTTCGAATTGAACTGGATGATCTATTTTTTTTAAGTGTTCAACAGTATACTTCTTTAATTTTATAAATCTCAACAATAAAAAAAAGACATTTTTAACATTATAAATCACAATTTTCCAACATCATAATATGATACATAAAATGTCCTTTTAAAAGATATCTAATAAAGAATTATATAATACATAAAATCAATCTAAGTCTAACATCATGACATAATCAATATTCAATAATAAATCCATCTTTCTAAAATACTCATCCTCCACAAATGTAGCCAAAAAAAAGAATTATATGTTATATTAAATACATATGTATATTATTATATATCAAATATAAAATATAAAATATTTATATACTATATAATATATTAATTTATAATAAGATGGTCATTTTGGATTGGATAACTATTATAATCATCTCACAACTGATCCAACTAAATTGATTTTAGAAAAAATCTATTCAATCAATTTGATTATTTAGTCAATTTTAGTGAATTTTAGTTGGATGAATTAGAATTAGATTCAATTTGAACACCTAGTGAAGCAAGGTGACGATGATGATAAGCGAAGGAAGGCTCCTATAGGTGAACAAAATTGACGGTTGACAAGACCCTTCTACTGATCTAAGTCCTTAATTTATCCACACCCTGACACCCATCTTTGTTGACTTTGCCTTACACTCTTTTATTTTTTCCAAGACTCTTCCTATTTTCTATGCCATCAATTCAATTCATTCACTCCTTATCCCATAATGTAGAATTTATTCACGTAGAAATTAAGAAAAGATTATTAGCTTGTGTCAATGAACTATGTATCAATATAAATTATTAATTTATAATTTAAAAATAATAATTTTTTATCTCATCTTTTATATTAAATTATTTTTCTTTGTCTTATATAAAAGAAAGAGATATGTATTAGGCGGTGATTTGCTCGAGTTAGAGCTGTCAAAACAGAGACTAGGCCAATTTAGCTCACTTTTTAGGTGGGTCAGGTTTTTAAAATTCAGACCTGTTTTTTACCGAACTTTTTAAACTCGACCTACTTAACCCTTTTTTTTTATTTTTTTACTATCATGCATATACATATATATATATATAATGTCATTACATAAATGTGTATGTATTTTTATAACAATATTAATTAAATGATGAGTATTGAATGATTAGTGATGTATGAGCCTTCAATTTTTCTTCTTTTTAATATTACATCTTAGAGAATATTGATAAATTATTTTGTATTATAAGACTTTTGATTTTTTAAATTAATTGTATTGTCCTTAAATGATTTTATTGGCTTGGATTGATATAAAAAAACAAAAAAAACTAAAAAGTATTAAAAAAAGTGGGATGGCGGGCTAGTCCGTTTAGTCCGCAAGCCCGCCAAAAGTAGGTTGGGCCCTCAAAATGCAACCCGTTTTTAAAAATGGGTCAGATTGGCCCACTTGACAGTCATACCTCGAGTTCTATATGCATTATCTAATGATTAAAATGGTGAAAATCTAAATAAATGAATGAGCAATAAAAATAAAAAAAATATGGTAATGAAATTCATTTGTGAGAAAAAATTAGTTTTAAATTGTGAAGGATGGGAAGCAATAATGGAAAACTATGAGTTCTTTTTAGCTTAATTAATTTTTAAGTCAAACATCAAAAATAAAAAAAAATATAAAATGAAAATTATTAATTAAAAAGAAAATCAGTGTTTCTTATGTCACTGGGTTGGTGCTGTGTCTGTTACTCTGTTGTTAGCCCAATTAGTCTTGGTTTTTTTTTAATGTTGTTTCTTTGGGCTTTTGTAGTCTTAATTAAAAAATAGAGTCAGGTGAAACGCAGAAGATCTCTGCGTTTAAGGCTGAAAATCTGATAACGCAAGGCGCGGCGTACACATCGAACAGCAGAGAAGAGGAGACGACAGTGTTGAGGTGAGCAGAGACTCAGAGAGAGGATTTTGGGGAGGTACAGTAAGGCTGCACGATTTCGCAATGCTTTTAAGACAGAAGAGAGCGACATTTTCTGGAGTCTGACTGGGAGCACCTGGAGGTCTAGCAGAGAGAGGACGATGACTTGTCAAGAGAGAAAGACGATCGAGTGGAGAGGGAGGCACCGCACCCACACTCTGCCAGATTCTGGCGTCGAGGGGGAAAGAGAAAGAAAGGATACCTGGAATAGCGCCGGAGGCCGTTTCGCTGCCCGCTGACACCGCCAGTCTCACTGGTTTGCATTTCATTTTCCTTCAAAGCACACAGATTCGAGTATCGCCTTGACTTTAATTCTCTACTTGGCTCGATACTGTTATTCCATTTGATAGGTATTGGAAGTATATCCACTTTTTCATTTTCTTTTTTTGGGTTGAATTTTGATACGTTCCTTGGTTTTGGAGTTGAACTTTTTATATTTGATAGGCATCAACTATCAAGTGTGTCTCTATTACTGCTTTGTGAATTTCTTTCTTGATTACTTTTTGGAGTTGAGGTGTGAATATTTAGATAAATAATAGCATGTTGTGTCGTTGAAAGATATAAATTTTAGCGAACGATGATGGTAATATCTTCTTGGAAGCCATTAAAAATATGTGCAAAGATGTTGATTGATATTTTCTGTTGAATATAATTCTAGTTGCCAATTGAATATAGCTACTGTGTTTTTAAACTTGGAATATTCCTTTTGAATGATTGAACATGGTTTTTCATGTCTATGTACGGGATACTTGAGAGATTGTTCTCCATTTAGTGCTAGCCTTCTCAATCTCCATTATAGATGGCTCCTGCTGCTAATGACTTTGTGATTCTGATTTATTTGTGCATGCGAAGGAAATTTAATATTGGGTTTAGTGTGCTTGCAAATTTGAGAATCAATGTCTTGATTATTTGTTTGATTGGTGCACTGTACCTTTTTGCTTCATTAAGGAAATCAGGTTAGCATCATGGTGCTTATAGAGTGATTATATTTAATGGCTATTGCTTTGACCTCATTAATTGATTCTTTTGTTGTACTAATTACCACCCAATCTTGTTTGGTGCGAGCACATAATAACTACCTTTTTTTTTTGGCACTGCTAATGCATTCTTTAGGAATTGAACCCAACCCTCCTAGCATAAGTAGACACACGTTACCTTTTACCCATCTAACTTATTACATAATAACTACTTGGGTCATGAGAAGCAGTCAAGAAGCTAAACATGGGGAGGCCCAATACAGAGAGGGCTTGGTTTGTAAATTTACTTTATCTTGTTCTCTTTATTTTAGTTTTATTTTGGCCATCTAACTTATTTTGTTGTTCAAAAAAAAATATTTTAGTTTGTTAAGGAAAGTTGAAATCATGCATTTTAAGATATTTAGTGTCACAATTAGTGTCCAAGCAATTTATGTTTATTATGGACTACAGAAGGTGATCAACCTAGGGGTGAGCAAAAACCCGCCCAACCTGCCCAACCCGCCCAACCAGCACATTTGGGTTGGGTTAGGTTGGGTTGGCGGGTTGGGTTAGGTTGAAAAATTCTCGACCCGCCAAGTAGCGGGTCGGGTGGCGGGTTGGGAATTTCTCAACCCAACCCAACCCGCCAACCCGCCCTATATATATATTTTTAAAAAAAAATTTTAAGGGCTTAGCCACTTAGGATTTTTTGTTATACTAATTATTTATAAGTAAATATTTATGTGTTATATATTTATTAAAATTTGGATTATATATATTGAAATTTGAATTGAATTAATTTGTCTATAGCATTATAGCCTACTTATGACTATTATTATCTTGTTAGATGAAATAAAGAATAATGTGTGCCTTTACTAATTTATTTGTCTTCTATATAGTGTGAATAAAGAAAGAAAGAAAAAAGAGAGAAGAAGAAGAAAGCAAAACAAAAATAAATAAATAAATAAAAATTTAAAATTTTTTTTTAAAAAAAAAAGACAACTCGTCAACCCGACCCAACCCAACCCGCCAAGGTGCGGGTTGGGTTGGTTCGAGTTCATCATAAAAAAATTAACAACCCGACCCAACCCAACTCGATCAAATTTGATTGGGTTGAGTTGAAATTTTCCTCAAACCCGACCCAACCCGACCTATGCTCACCCCTAGATCAACCAACAAATCAGAGTGGCACAACAAAAGTGTGGTGGACCCAGTCGTTGGATTGAAACCTGGCTTTGATAGAGTAGCTTCCATGTACTTAATGTGCTTATTATGCATGCACAAGGTTTTAACAATCCAATTTTATTCTAAAATTAAGAAATTTCATTTTTCTTCTCTAGAAAATGAATTTGAAAAATCTAAAAATATTTACTTTATAATTTTCACTTTGATTCTCTTGCTTTTTTGAAATCATTCAAAAATTTTAAAAGAATTTATTTTTTAGGTAATTTCACTTAATTTCTATTTTCAAAAATGAAAATGAAAATTAATATACTTTTGAATTTAACTTCATTTGAGTTTTTCTTTTTAGAAGTTATCCAAAGATCTTAAAAAATATTTCTTTTTAAAAAATAACTTCATTTAATTTTTTACGAGTTATTTAAAAGATATCAAAAAAAATCTTTTAAATACAATTTCACTTTAAAAATATATAAAAACTTAAAAATTATTTCTCTTCAAAAATAATTTCTTTGGGTTTTAAAGACGCAAGGCTAACTTTATTTTAAAATTAAAATTTAATTATTAATCAATTCATTTTTCTTTTGGCATCTTTTGTCATTGTTTCTTTTTGAAAAACTAAAATCCATCTATGTAATAGTATTTTTTGTTTCAAACCATGTAACCTTTGATCCTAGTTTGTAGCCCCTAGGTTGTCATCCAATGGATGTGCTTGTGTGGCATGATGGAATAGACAAACTTTGATACACCAAAGGAGCCCTTAGATACATATAAAACAAGAGTTATGCATGGAGCACATGTAATTAGCAAGGTTGGTAACGCCATTGTTGACCTGATAGGGACCATGACCTAAGTAAGGATTTGGGCCAAATGTTGGACTAGGAGAATGGGCCCCAAGGTCTAGAAGGTTTATGAGAGAAAGAGGAGAGGAAAAGGGGTTGTTACGTAATTACATGCATGGTCTGTAGTGGGGGCATATTGGTAGCAGTAGGGGAGTGTGTGTGAGGTATATGTGGAAAAGTTGTTAGTATTGTTGGACAGCATACCTGTGTAGCAAGGTTGTTGCAGGAGCAGTAGCTCTGGAAGAGGAATTGCCATCTTGTAATTTCTCTTTTTATCAATAGAATTTCTTCTGGATTTGGAATTTCTATCAATTGGTCCGACCTGTCGGATAGATGCTGCCAAAGCCATTGAACAAGAGTGAAAGTGATGGCTCCACGACTAAAAGGTGCGGAATGGTCCATGAATGAGTTTAGAATAGTGTTGGTGGAGATGCAGAAGTCACAAATAGAAATGCAGAAGCTAATGATGGAACAACAAGCTTTACTAAAAGAGTTGAGCAAGCAAGGGGAGGAAAGAACAGAGGGAGCACAAGGGAGTACCATCCTATTGATGAATCTTCTCCTTCAGCTGAAAGTCAAGTAAGAGAAAATGTAAGGCCTCCAGCAATAGGAATGATGCAAGAGGGTTGGGATGAATATAGAATGTTTGTGAAGAAGGTCAAGTTGCTTGATTTTCAGAGGACTAGCCCTATGGGTTGGATTCAAAGGGCTAAGGCTTACTTCGAAGCGCAAAATACGCCAAATGAATTAAAGGTAAATCTATCACGCCTTTGTATGGAAGGTAACACCATCCATTGGTTTATGTTGCTGCGTGAGGGGGATGACTAGCTCACATGGTCAAAACTTTGTCAAGCTTTGCTGTTACAATTTGAGGGACTATTTATGATAATCCCTATGAAGATCTTTCTGTGCTACACTAGACTAGAACAGTAGATGAATATATAGATTACTTTTGAGTTTATTTCTCCACAAGTCCCTTGACGTTCTGAAGCTCAATTTGTGTAGTACTTCATGGGAGGGCTTCGACCGGACATTAGGTAAAGGGTGATTTTCTGTAAAAGTACAATGTTTAGGATAATAAATACAAAACAGAAAATCAATGTGCTATCAAGATGAATAATTATGAGGAGCAAAGAAATAAAGAATAGATAACAATAAGCACAAATAAAGGAGTAAGGGATAGAGAGAGAAAACTCAGAGATTTATATTGGTTCGGGTAATCCAAGCCTCCATCCAGTCCTCAAGAGACCACTTGAGTATTTCCACTATAATTGCAAGTTTAATCCGGGTACTTGCAAACCACTACAACCACGCAAATTCGATCCGGGTATTTGCGAAACCACAATGGAGAATTTATGAATCCGGGCTCCTCCTCAACCCAAAGCAAGTTCTTCCAACACCGGTACTTGTGAACCTCAACTCGGAATAATATATGTGTTGATCAAAATCAACAATACAAAGAAACTCTCTCTAAAGAGTAGATGAATACAAATGAAGCTCTAATAACTCTAATGATAGAGAATATGCAAGATTTGGCTCAAGAATGCTTTCCTTTCTCTCAAAGATGATAGAAGAAGTTAATATCACATTGTAGGACTTTGTTCTTGCTCAAAATCGTGTATCTAAGGTCATATATATAAGGTTTTAAAAAACTAGTCGTTATATAGCCGTTACAGCACTTATTATGCAGTCCAGATGTCCATTGGTCGACCAGTTGGGGTCACCTGGTCGACCACCCACTGACAGTAGCAAAATATAGCTTTTTCAGGACAACTGGTCGACCAGTCGGAAGCTGCCTGGTCGACCACCGGCTGGCAGTAGCGAAATACAAATTTTGAGCTTTTTTTAAAAATTCATAACTCCCTCATTTGAACTCCGTTTTAAACAAATAATATATCATTGGAAAGCTCTTGGAGTCTAGTTTCAAATGACCCAAGTTTTACTCAAAAAATTTTTGTTTAAAAGATATAATCAAAACACTGACTATAGTTCAGAACAGAATAATTTTCGAGTACAGTAAAATTAACTTTCAGTTTTTTAAACTATATTTTAAATAGTCATATATTTCTCATTTGGACTCCATTTTGAATAAATAATATACCGTTGGAAAGATCTTTGAGTCTACTATCAAATGAGATTAAGATATTTGAAAAATCGATTTTTCATTTATAAGATATGATATAAGGAGTGACCAAAGGTCAAAAACAAACTTTTGTAAAACTTCATATCTCATTATCTTTTTGTTCAAAATGCTTGAGCCAATTCATGCAAATCTAAATCATTGAGTTGCACAAGTATAATAGCCTATATAAAATATACCTAATGTAAACACATAGGCTATCTTGATGCATCCAAGCTTCCAAGACTTCAAATCTTCTAATTCTTCATTTCTTGGAGTTTTGTCCTTGTATGTTGCTTTCCTTGAGTGAGGCATGATGTTACTTTTCCTTGTTCTTCAATCCAATGCTCACTCTTCTTGTTTTGAACCAACCTATAAAATATATCTTACTTGCAAACCAAATGGTTAGTTCAATTCATGATAAATAACATGATTAATGTATAAGACATTATACATTAAATAACATAGTCATGCTTAAATACTTGTAGCATGTATATGATAATTAACCTTTATATATATATATATCAATGCTACATTTCAAATACATTTGTCATCATCAAAACTTATGGCATAAAGCCTTAGGGTCAACATCAATGCCTAGATAAATCATTGAAACTATAATTATAGGTGAGGAAGATGATGAAGGACAAACGAAAATTTTAGCTTTGAAGGTTGAACAAAATACAGAAAGGGAAGGCTTAGAATGCAAACTGATGGGATTATTGAGAGCCACAGGACCAGAGGTGTTGATGTTAAGCATTATGAAACTGAAAGGAGACTTCAAAGGGGTACCAATTATGGTTTTAGTGGCTAGTGGAGCTACTCATAATTTTGTAGCCCATTAAGTGGTGACAAGTTTGAATATTCCTACTGATTCCTCCAAACGATTTGGGTTCGATTAGGATATGGTTATAGAGTATTTACTAAGGGAAAATGTAATGGGCTACCTCTTCAAGTGGGTGACAATGAAATTGTGGTGGATGCTTATGTGCTTGATTTGGGAGGAGTTGATATGATCTTGGGTGTAGCTTGGCTTGAGACTTTGGAAAAGGTAGAAATGGATTGGAGTGTTATGACTATGTCATTTAACTCTGTAGGAGCTACTGTTAAGCTTCAAGGAGTGCATAATAAAGGCAAAGGACAAGTTATGCATGCTGATTCTCTTTTAGATATGATGGATAAATCCACAAAATTGGTGGATGGGGTATTTTGGAATATGGGGAGTGAATTGAAGGTGGATGAAAATGATCAATTACCTATTTAGCAAAGACAAGAATTAGAGGGACTGTTGGCCAAATTTCTTGAGGTTTTTGTTAAACTGTCACGTTTACCTCATAAAAGGGACACTGTTCATTCAAATGTATTGAAATAGGGCACTAAACCTATTAATGTAAGGCTCTACCGGTATTCTCATCATCAAAAGAATGAGATAGAACGACGAGTATAAGAGATGTTAAATCTAGGTATTATATAAAATAGCTCAAGCCCTTTTTCTAGGTTGATTATTTTGGTGAAGAAGAAAGATGCATCTTGGAGGATATATGTCGGCCACAGGGCTTTGAACAAAGCAATTGTGCAAGATAAATTTCCAATTCCGTTTGTGGATGAACTCATTGAAGAACACTATGAAGCTCAGTTTTTTTCAAAATTGGATCTCAAGTCTGGATATCATTAGATTAGTATGAGGGAAAAAGATGTGGCTAAGACCGCTTTTCACACTCATGAGTGACACTACGAGTATTTGGTCATGCCATTCGAATTAATGAATGCCCCCGCCACTTTCCAATCCGCGATGGATCAACTTTTCAAGCCTTATTTATGTAGATTTGCCCTAGTATATTTTGACGACATCTTGGCATACTATGAAACTTGGGAGAATCATTTAAAACATTTTGCTATGGTTTTACAAGTGCGCAAGTAGAAAAGTACAGTTTTGGGTAAGATACGGTGGAGTACTTAGGGCATATTCTATTAGGGGAAGGAGTTTCAGTGGATCTAAAAAAGGTTTGTAGTGCTATAGAATGGGCTACACCCCATAATGTACCCAAGGTATGGGTTTTTTGGGTCTAACGGGGTATTACTGTAAGTTCATCAAGGATTACAATAAAATAGCTAAACCTCTCACTGATTTGACTAAGAAGGATGCTTTTCATTGGGGAGTAGAAGCACAACAAGCGTTTGAAGCCTTGAAGAAGGCTATTACCACAGTGCCGGGATGTTTTTCATTAGGGAGTAGAAGCACAACAAGCATTTGAAGCCTTGAAGAAGGCCATTACCACAGCGCTGGTATTATCTCTTCCAAATTTTTCTAAGTCGTTTGCCATTAAATGTGATGCTTCGGGTGCCGAAGGCCTTTAGCTTATTACAATAAGGCTATTTCACCCAATCATCTTTCAAAGGCTATCTATGAGAAAGAGATTATGGTAGTGGTTTTTCCCATTAGGCATTGGAGGCACTATTAATGGGGAGAGAGTTTATTGTTTATTCTGACAAAAGGAGTCTTAAGGATCTTTTAACTCAAAGGGTGACAACCACGGATCAACAAAATTGGATGGCCAAGCTCTTAGGATGCAAGTTTGAAGTGGTCTATAAAGTGGGTCCTAATAAAAAGGCCGCAGATGTAATACCCGTAATAATATATATAAATCTGTGTGTTCACAAACTACGGTTACTATTATAATATACAGTACTATTCACTATATAATACTATTTACATATACAATATTGTTCACATACATAATTATCTTGTCAAATATTATATGTGGTTTAGGCTTAAAGGGAATCTAGGAAGAAATTGGGAAACCAAATGATGTTTTATGTGAAAAAATCTCCTTAGAGACTAAAATGAAAGATGTAAGTGAAAAGAAACTTAAAAGTTTAAGGAGAAATGAGAGTTTCCCTTCATGCATAGTATAAAGTGTATAGTAGATGAAACTAGTAGTTGAATGGTAGATGGTATAGTATAGAAGAATGGTAGATGAAATAGTTTAGGAGAATGGTAGATGAAATAGTATCAAATAGTATCATTGACTTTTCCTATAAATAGGCCATTTCATTTCACTTCTAAACTCACACTTCCAGTTTCTCTTCTTTGCTCTCCTCAAACTTCTCTTGTTTTAGAGCTAGGTCTCTGAGATTTTATGTCACGATCTTCAACATGTCTTCCAAAGTCTGAATGGTCCGCTCTGTTTATCCATCAGTCTGTCGGTGAAAAATCGTGCTAAGGTTTACTCTGGTGCCAAGGGCTTTTTGAAAAGTTCTCCAAAATCGGGACGTGAATTGTGGCCCTCGGTCAGAGATAATCATCAAAGGTACTCCATATAACTTCACAACTTCTTTAATGTAAAGCTCAGCCAATCTAGACATACTGTATGTTGTCTTAACTAGTATAAATTGGCCCGTCTTTGTCAATCAGTCAACGATGACCGAGATAAAATCATAGCCACTGGGAGAATGTGGTAATCCTACTACGAAATCCATAGTCACATCTTCCCATTTCCACTCAGGAATTTTAATTTTCTAAAGTTTCCCTGCCGATCTCAGGTGTTCAGCTTTAACTTGCTGACAAGTTAAACATCTTGATACAAAATTTGCCACGTCACGCTTTATTCTGTCCCACCAGTAAATTTGTTTCAAGTCTTGGTACATCTTGGCCATACCAGAGTGAACTTTGTATGTCGTGTTATGTCCTTCATCCATAATCTCTCTCCTCAGAGTCGACATATTAGGAACACACAATCGATTTTCAAATCGAAGTCTACCCGTGTCATCAAGTGTAAACTCCTGGGTATCTCCACTATGTACCTTGTCCATGATCTTGGCTAATTTTGGGTCATCCTTATAAAATAGACGAATGTGGTCAGATAAGGAAGATTTAGCCTTGATGTGAGCCAAAAACATGCCAGAGTCAAATATCTCAAATTATACCCCACGAGACTCTAACTTCTGTACTAAGGACTTCCTTACCTTAGTTATATGTGCAAGACTGCTTGAGGATTTTCTACTTAGGGCAACTGTCACCATATTTGCTTTCCCAGGGTGATATAGGATATTGCAGTTATAATCCTTCATCAACTCCATCTAGCGCCTTTGTCGCAAATTAAGGTCACGCTAATCAAAGATATATTTAAGGCTCTTATGATCAGTGAATATTTCAGACATTTTCCCATAGAGATAGTGTCGACATATCTTAAGTACAAACACAACTGCTGCCATTTCTAGGTCATGTGTCGGGTAGTTCTACTCATGTTTCTTGAGTTGTCTGGAGGCATAAGCTATCACTTTGTTATTCTGCATGAGGACACAACCAAGTCCTATTTGAGAGGTGTCACAATATACCGCAAACCCTCTTGGTTCTGATAGTAATACAAGTATTGGCGTTGTAACCAACAGTAGCTTAAGTTGCAAGAAACTCTTCTCGCATTTATCATCCCACTGGTACTTTACGTTCTTCCGTATTAGCCGTGTGAGAGGGGCGACTATCTTTGAAAAGTCCTGGATGAAACGACGATAATAACCAGCTAATCCTAGGAAACTCTGAATTTTTGTTACTGAAGTAGGTCTAGGCCACATCTTGACCGATTCAACCTTACTTGGGTCCGCCTGTATGCCATCTTTTGAAATCACATGACCTAAGAAGGTTATTCAGTCAATCCAGAACTCACACTTTGAGAACTTTGCAGAAAGTTGATGTTCTCTCAGTTTCTGTAATGCCATACGAAGATGTTACTCGTGCTCCTCCGAGCTCCTTGAGTAAACTAATATATCATCTATGAATATTATGACAAATCGATCAAGGTATGGTTTAAACACCCGGTTCATCAGATCCATGAAAGCTGTCGGGGCGTTCGTTAGTCCAAAGGACATAACTGTGAACTCGTAATATCCATACATAGTATGAAATGCTATCTTGGGTATATCTGCCTCTTTGACCTTGAGTTGGTGATAACTAGACCTTAAGTCAACCTTAGAAAAATGCTTAGCTCCCTGCAACTGATCAAAGAGATCGTCTATACAAGGTAGAGGGTACTTATTTTTTATAGTGACCTTATTCAGCTGCCTGTAATCGATGCAAATTCTCATTGATCCATTCTTCTTCTTTACGAAGAGAACTAGGGCATCCGACGGGGAATAACTAGGTCTTATGAAACCCTTATTCAGAAGATCCTGCAGTATTTCCTTGAGTTCTTTCAGCTTAGTCGGTGCCATTCTGTAGGTAGAATTGAGATAGGTTGAGTTTCTGGTGCTAAATCTATATTGAACTTAATTTCCCGATTCGAGAGTATTCTTGGTAATTCATCTGGAAACACGTCGAAAAACTCCCTCACAATTGGCACATCTTCAGGTTGAACTCAATTTCTTGATTCGGGAGTATTCCTAGTAATTCATCTGGAAACACGTCGAAAAACTCCCTCACAATTGGCACATCTTCAGGTTTGAGCTTTTCCTTCTCTATGTCTTATACGAAGGCTAAGAACCCTTTGCATCTTTTTCTCAATAATTGTTGGGTGCCCATTAGGGAGATCAAGTTACACGGTGTCCTGCTTTGTTCTCCCTGAAATATAAATATGGATTTTTCGGGTGTAGAAATTTTTATGGATTTACTATGACAATCAAGGGTTGCGTGGCATGAAGCCAACCAATCCATGACTAAAATTATATCAAAATCTATCATATCAAGGATCATAATATCTACCACGGTTTCTAGTCCTACTACTACCACACTACATTCTTTATATTTTTCCTATATTAGAATCATTTCTCCCATTGGGTAGACACAATGAATGGGTAGATCTAGGGTCGAATAATACATGAGTTTTATGTGAGCAAATGGTCAAAATACCTGTGACAACAGCATTAGATGCTTGAGCATCTTGTCTGGTGAGAGCAAATACCCTAGCTAGACCATGACCAAAAGATTACTGCCCTCTTCCTCTTGCTCTTCTTCTGACTCCTCTTCCTAGTCCACCCCTTCCTGCAGATGAATGAGCTACACTAGCTGATGTTGTCAATGTTTGAGGGTGTAAGGTTGTGCAGATCTAGCCTTAATAAGTAAATGTGGACATTCCCTTGCAAAGTGACCCGCTTGACCACATTGGTAGCAAAGTTTGTTTCCTTTAAAACATACTCCCGAATGAAACTTCCTACATTGCAGGCACATAGGCTTAGCATGCCTTTGCTGAAATTGTGCTTGATCACCCCTCCATTGATTGAAGCTCAGTTGTACTACACTGGATGACGCAGTAGTGTGTCCTGAAAATACTATAGGATTCGATTAGCCTCGATTTGGAGGCTTTGGTGCCCCTGATGAGCTTTTATAGGGCTTTCCTTCCCGTCCCCGCTTTTTCTTCATTCTTTGTTCATCTTTCACTTCTTCTGCCATTTCCATGAATCTTGCCGTACTTATCATTGCGATATATGAAGGATATGTTTCAATTTGGGTCCCCACAAGTTGTTTTAAAAAGGGGTGAAGGCCCATGACAAATCTCCTTATCTTTTCTCTTTCATCAAGATTTTTATTAGCTGCAAATCGGGAAAGCTGTATGAACTTAGTGTTATAATCATGGATTGACATGGACCCTTGCTTGAGGGTCTCAAATTCTTGGGTTCTTGCGTCTCGTACACTTTGAAGGAGGAATCTTTCCATGAATATCCTCTCAAATTCTTCCCATTCCACTGGTGGGGCATTACTAGCTCTACCCCCTTTAAAGCTGTTCCATCATTCTTCAGCAACTCTACTCAATTGGTAAACAGCTAATGCCACTTTCTAGACACATGAATATCCCAAAGATGTGTAGGCTTTTTCAATACCATCTCAGAATTTTCTTGGGTCTTCTCCAGAGAATGATAGAGGTTTGAGCTTTAGAAAGCTCGTAACTTGCTTTTCTGTCAATATCTCCTCCAGTTGGGGAAGAGGTGGTGCTTGTGGTGTTGGTTGAACCGTATTTGTTTGAGGTGCCACTGGAGGATTGTTCAGAATAGATTGCCCTATTATCATTGCCTCTATTCTATTCATTCGGTCTTGGATAGTATTGAACATAGCCCTTAGAGATGGATCTTTTGGAGGTGTCTGATCAACACTCACAGTCTCAGTACGTTCACTGCTTTCTTGTGATGCATCTACTGAGGAGGAAGGTGTTAGCATCCTTCTAGAGCCTATACGCCTACCTTGGTTAGACGGTCTTCCTCTTGCCATTAAAGATGTCAAAAATCTACATATATTTAGCAAACACCTTTAGATGTTAAGGATTCCTTAGAGCGATACTAATTAAGGAGTATGACACGAAAGGAATATAATAACGACATCCTATGGTCCCTTATGTGGAACCGTATCCTATGATCATGCCGCGGTTCACAATAATAGGGGAGGGTCTACCTAGAACACCTTTGCTCTGTAGTCAATAGGAGACCTAAAAACCTAATACCTCTGATACCAACTTTGTCGTGACCCTCAAAATAGTACTTGACCGGCACAACTTAGAGACACTCTAGTTGTAAGCCTATGCCCTTAGCTCCATATAATACTCATATCACTATAATATAATCTAAGTTGGAGTAGCGGAGATGAGGATGTTACGTTGGATGTGTGGTCATACAAAAAGAGATATGATCCGTAATGATCGTATAATAAGGAGAGTTGGAGTGGCATCTATTGAGGAAAAAATGACTGAAAACCGTTTAAGGTGGTTTGGGCATGTTCAAAGAAGACCATTGGAAGCGCCAGTAAGGAGAGTTGAGCAGATGGTTTAGAGCCCTGTGAAAAAAGGTCGAGGAAGACCAAGAATGACACTTAGAGAAATTATTAAACGGGATCTTCTAGTAAATGAAATACGTGAAGAGTTGGTCATTGATAGAGCTCAATGGCATCGTGCGATCCATGTAACCGACCCTACCTAGTGGGATAAGGCTTTGTTGTTGTTGATCACTATAATATAATCATTCTAAAATGTGAGAGCAACAATGTAACAAAGACTTATCTTATTCAAACACTCCGATTTTACTTAATAATCTACAATTTCATAGAATACACAGTAAACATAAAGTACTGTAATAACATAATTATGTACAATAACTACTTTCTCTTAGGTATCCTATTTGATTGCAGAGCTTTTTAGAATTTAAAACTGAAGTAGCAGTTCTAATTCAAAGAGACACCAACCCTTGGAGCAAAGAGGGCTAGGATATTGAACTTTCGCTACTCCTCAGGCAGATATTTTTCGTTAACTTCAGGATCTAAAAAATATATTCACCACAATATGAGATAACAATCTCAATGAATAGATAATGTTACAAGGATAGAAATTTAATTATAGATAATCATCAAGTGGTTAACAAACACAAGGTATACGTATAAAATACATAAGTAAAATTTCTCGATCCTTAGCATATAACTATAATCATATTCAACACATGGTCATATTTATATTTGGCACACAGCCTCATTCACATTCTTTATACGGTCATAATTATATTCGGCATACAGCCATATTCACATTCATTACACGGCCATAATCATATTCGGCACACAGTCATAATCATATTTGACATATAGCCATAATCTTATTAATTGTAATATTCAGTCAAAGATAATAGTAGATATACTCTGAGTGTGTAAATTACTTGGACTATTCATATAATTAAATAAATATCCAAGTAGGTTAGTTACTCACATGAAATCCAAGTTATTATATCTTCTTTAAATCTACACAATCACATTTAATAGATTCAATTATGGATTCATAACAACATAATTCTTTATCACAGATACGTATGAACATTTATACGTATGTGTACTATTTAAAAATACGTATAAATACTATTTATACATACAGATACTATTCATACAGATATTATATATACTATTTATATATACAGTTACTATTCATACATACACTATTTATATGTATGGTTACTATTCATATATACTAGAAATAATGAACATAAGTAGCAACCACAGAGAATACTTAAGAATATAATCTCTAAAAATTTTAAAGACATAAGAAGAGCATAGTATCATTACCTCAAATCTAAGCCGAAAAAGAAAGACCTAAAATCTCAGAGACCTAGCTCTAGAACAAGAGAAGTTTGAGGAGAGGAAAGAAGAAAAACTGGAGGTATGAGTTTAAAAGTGAAATGGAATGACCTATTTATAGGAAAAGTCAATGGTACTATTTGATATTATTTCATCTACCGTTCTCCTAAACTATTTCATCTACCATTCTTCTATACTATACCATCTACCATTCAACTACCAGTTTTACTTACCAGTTTCATCTACTATACACTTTATACTATGCATGAAGGAAAACTCTCAGTTCTCCTTAAACTTTTAAGTTTCTTTTCACTTACATCCTTTCATATGAGTCCCCAAGGAGATTTTCTCACATAAAACATCATTTGGTTTCCCAATTTCTTCATAGATTCCCTTTAAGCCTAAACCACATCTAATATTTGACAAGATGATTATGTATGTGAACAGTACTATATATTTGAATAGTGTTATATAGCGAATAGTACCGTATATTATAATAATAACTGTAGTTTGTGAACACACACATTTATACATATTATTACGGGTATTACATTTTAGGCCTTTTCTTTTCGGCTTAGATTCGAGGTAATGATACTATGCTCTTCTTATGTCTTTAAAATTTTTAGACATTATCTTAGGTATTCTCTGTAGTTGCGGCTTATGGTCGTTATTTTCGGTATATATAAATAGTAACCATACATATAAATAGTGTATATATATATGAATAGTAATTATACATATAAATAGTGCATGTATGTATGAATAGTAACCCTACATATAAATAGTGCATGTATATATGAATAGTATCGTACATATAAATAGTCTATATATATAAATAATACATATATGAATAGTATCTATATGTATAAATAGTATTTATACATATTTTTGAACAATACACATACGTATAAATGTTCATACGTATTTCTAATAAAGAATTATGTTGTTATGAATTCATAATTGAATCCATTAAATGTAATTGTGTAGATTTAAAGAAAATATAGTAACTTGGATTTCAGGTAAGTACCTAACCTACTTAGATATTTATTTAATTATATAAATAGTTCAATTAATTTACACACTCAGAGTATATTTACTATTATCTTTGATTGAATATTAAAATTAATAAGATTATGACTATATGTCAAATATGATTATGGTTGTGTGCCGAATGTGTATATGGCTGAGTGCCAAATGTGAATGTGGCTGTGTGCCGAATATGAATATGTTCGTGTAATGAATGTGAATATGGCTGTATGCCGAATATAATTATGGTCCATAAAGAATGTGAATAAGGCTGTGTGCTGAATATAAATATGACCATGTGTTGAATATGATTATAGTTATATGCTAAGGATCGAGAACTTTTACTTATGTATTTTATACATATACCTTGTGTATTATTAATCACTTGATGATTATCTGTAATTAAGTTTATATCCTTGTAACGTTATCTATTCATTGAGATTGTTATCTCATATTATGGTGAATATATTTTTTAGATCCTGAAGTTAACAAAAAACATCTGCTTGAGGAGTAGCGGAAGTTCAATATCCTAACCCTCTTTGCTCTAAGGGTTGGTGTCTCTTTGAATTAGAACTGCTACTTCAGTTTTAAATTCTAGAAAGCTCTACAGTCAAATAGGACACCTAGGAGAAAGTGGTTGTTGTACATAATTATGTTATTACAGTACTTTAGGTTTATTGTGTATTCTATGAAATTGTAGATTATTAAGTAAAATCGGAGTGTTTGAATAAGATAAGTCTTTGCTACATTGTTGCTCTCACATTTTAGAATGATTATATTATAGTGATATGAGTGGAGCTAATGGCATAGGCTTACAACTAGAGAATGTCTCTAAGTTGTGCCGGTCAGGTACCATTTTGAGGGTCGTGACAAAGTTGGTATCAGAGGTATTAGGTTTTTAGGTCTCCTATTGACTACAAAGCAAAGGTGTTCTTGGTAGAGCCTCCCTTTTTATTGTGAACCGCGGCACAATCATATGATGAGGTTCCACAGAAGGCACCATAGGATGTCGTTATTATATTCCTTTCGTGTCATACTCCTCAATTAGTATCGCTCTAAGGCATCCTTAACATCTAAAGGTGTTTGCTAAATCTGTGTAGATTTTTGACACCTTTAATGACAAGAGGAAGACCGTCTAACCAAGGTAGATGTATGGGCTCTAGAAGGGTACTAACACCTTCTTCCTTAGTAGATGCATCACAAGAAAGTAATAAATGTACTGAGACTGTGGGTATTGATGAGACACCTCCTCCAAATGATCCATCTCTAAGGGCTATGTTCAATACTATCCAAGACCGAATGGATAGAATGGAGGCAATGATAATAGGGTAATCTGTTCTGAATAATCCTCTAGTGGCACCTCAAACAAATACGGTTCAACCAATGCCGCAAGCACCATCTTTTCCCCAACATAAGGAGATATTGACAAAAAACAAGTTACGAGCTTTCTAAAGCTCAAACCCAAGAAAATTCTTGGATGGTATTGAAAAGACCTGCATAGCTTTGGGATGTTTAAGTGTCCGGAAAGTGGAATTAGCTATTTACCAATTGAGTGGAGTTGCTGAAGAATGATGGAACAACTTTAAAGGGGGCAGAGCTAGTAATGCCCTACTAGTGGAATGGGAAGAATTTGAGAGGATGTTCATGGAAAGATTCTTTCCTCAAAGTGTACGAGGTGCAAGAACCCAAGAATTCGAGACCCTCAAGCAAAGGTCCATGTCAATCCACAATTATAACACTAAGTTCATATAGCTTTCCTAATTTGTCGCTAATAAAAATCTTGATGAAAGAGAAAAGCTAAGGAGATTTGTCATGGGCCTTCGCCCCTTTTTAAAACAACTTGTGGGGACCCAAATTGAAACATATCCTTCATATGCCGCAATGATAAATACTGCAAGATTCATGGAAATAGCAGAAGAAGTGAAGGATGAACAAAGAATGAAGAAAAAGCGGGGACGAGAAGGAAAGCCCTATAAAAGCTCATCAGGGGCACCAAAGCCTCCAAATCGAGGCCAATCAAATCCTATAGCATTTTCAGGGCACATTACTGCGTCATCCAGTGTAGTACAACCGAGTTTCAATCAATGGAGGGATGATCAAGCACTATTTCAGCAAAGGCATGCTAAGCCTATGTGCCCGTAATGTAGAAAGTTTCATTCATGAGTATGTTTTAAAGGGAACAAACTTTGCTACCAATGTGGTCAAGCGGGTCACTTTGCAAGGGAATGTCCACAATTACTTATTAGGCCTAGATCTGCACAACCATTACACCTTCAAACATTGACAATATCAGCTAGTGTAGCTCATTCATCTGCAGGAAAGGGCGGACTAAGAAGAAGAGCAAGAGGAAGAGGGCAGCAGTCTTTTGGTCATAGTCCAGCCAGGGTGTTTGCTCTCACCAGACAAGACACTCAAGCATCTAATGCTGTTGTCACATGTATTTTGACCATTTGCTCACATAAAGCTCATGTAGTATTCGACCCTGGATCTACCCATTCATATATATCTCCAAATTTTGTTAAATACATCCTTAAGAAATTGATAAGCTTCGAATAACCGTTTCTTATGTTTACCCCTATGGGAGAAATGGTTCTAATAGAAGAAAAGTATAAAGAATGTAATGTGGTAGTAGAAGGGTTAGAAACCGTGGCAGATCTTATGACCCTTGATATGATAGATTTTGATGTAATTTTAGGCATGAGTTGGTTGGCTTCATGCCATGCAACCCTCGATTGTCATAGTAAATTCATAAAAATTTCTACGCCTGGAGAATCCACATTTGTATTTCAAGGAGACCAAAGCAGGACACTGCATAACTTGATCTCCCTAATGGGCGCCCAACGATTATTGAGAAAAGGGTGCAAAGGGTTCTTAGCCTTCGTACAAGACATAGAGAAGGAAAAGCTCAAATCTGAAGATGTGCCAGTTGTGAGGGAGTTTTTGGACGTGTTTCCAGACGAATTACCAAGAATACTCTCGAATCAGGAAATTAAGTTCAATATAGATCTAGCACAAGAAACTCAACCTATCTCAATTCCACCTACAGAATGGCACCGAATGAGCTGAAAGAACTCAAGTAACAATTGCAAGATCTTTCGGATAAGGGTTTCATAAGACCCAGTTATTCCCCGTGGGGTGCCCCAGTTTTCTTTGTAAAGAAGAAGGATGGATCAATGAGACTTTGCATCGATTACAGGCAGCTGAATAGGGTCACTATAAGTATCCTCTGCCTTGTATAGACGATCTCTTTGATCAGTTGCAGGGAGTTAAGCATTTTTCTAAGGTTGACTTGAGGTCTAGTTATCACTAACTCAAGGTCAAAGAGGCAGATATACCCAAGACAACATTTCATACTATGTATGGACATTATGAGTTCATAGTTATGTCCTTCAGACTAATGAACGCCCCGGCAGCTTTCATGGATCTCATGAACTGGGTGTTTAAACCATATCTTGATCAATTTGTCATAGTATTCATAGATGATATATTAGTTTACTCAAGGAGCTCGGAAAAGCACGAGTAATATCTTCGTATGGCATTGCAGAAACTGAAATAACATCAACTTTATGCAAACTTCTCAAAGTGTGAGTTCTGGATTGACCGAGTAACCTTCTTAGGTCATGTGATTTCAAAAGATGGCATACAGGCGAACCCAAGTAAGGTTGAAGCAGTTAAGATGTGGCCTAGACCTACTTCAATAACAGAAATTTAAAGTTTCCTAGGATTAGCTGATTATTACCATCATTTAATCCAGGACTTTTCAAAGATAGCCGCCGTTCTCACACGGCTAACAGGAAGAACGTAAAGTACCAGTGGGATGATAAATGCGAGAAGAGTTTCTTGCAACTTAAGCTGCGGTTGGTTGTAGCGCCAATACTTGTATTACTATCCAAACCAAGAGGGTTCGCGGTATATTGTGATGCCTCTCGAATAGGACTTGGTTGTGTCCTCATGCAGAATGGTAAGGTGATAGCTTATGCCTCCAGACAACTCAAGAAACATAAGCAGAATTACCCGACACATGACCTAAAAATGGTAGCGGTTGTGTTTGCACTTAAGATATGGCAGCACTATCTCTATGGGAAAAAGTACAAAATATTCACTGATCATGAGAGCCTTAAATATATCTTTGATCAGCGTGACCTTAATTTGCGACAAAGGCGTTAGATGGAGTTGATGAAGGATTATGATTACAATATCCTATACCACCCTGGGAAAGCAAATGTGGTGGCAGATGCCCTAAATAGAAAATCCTCAGGCAGTCTTGCATATATAACTGAGGTAAGGAAGCCCTTAGTACATGAGTTACAGGAGTTAGAGTCTCGTGGGGTATACTTCGAGATATCCGACTCTGGCATGTTCTTGGCTCATATCAAGGCTAAATCTTCCTTATCCGACCACATTCATCTATTTCAAAAGAATGACCCAGAATTGGCCAAGATCATGGACAAGGTACATAGTGGAGATACCCAGGAGTATACACTTGATGACACGGGTGCACTTCGGTTTGAAAATCGATTATGTGTTCCTAATATGTCGGCTCTGAGGAGAGAGATTATGGAGGAAGGACATAACATGGCATACATAGTTCACCCTGGTATGGCCAAGATGTACCAAGACTTGAAAGAAATTTACTGGTGGGACATAATGAAGCGTGACGTGGCAGATTTTGTATCAAGATGTTTAACTTGTCAGCAAGTTAAAGCTAAACACCTGAGATCGGCAGGAAAACTTCAGCAAATTAAAATTCTTGAGTGAAAATGGGAAGATGTGACTATGGACTTCGTAGTAGGATTACCACATTCTCCCAGTGGCTATGATTCTATCTGGGTCATCGTTGATCAACTGACAAAGACGGCCCAATTTATACCAGTTAAAACAAGATACAGTGTGTCTAGACTGACTGAGCTCTACATTAAAGAAGTTGTGAAGTTACATGGAGTGCCTTTGACGATTATCTCCGACCGAGGGCCAAAATTCACATCCTGATTTTAGAGCACTTTTCAGGAAGCCTTTGGCACCAGAGTAAACCTTAGCACGACTTTTCACCTGCAGACTGATGGACAAACAGAACAGACCATTCAAACTTTGGAAGACATGTTGAAGGCATGCATCCTTGACTTTAGTGGAAGTTGGGAAAAGCACCTTCCGCAAGTGGAGTTTTCCTACAACAACAGTTACCAATCAAGTATCAAGATGGCACCTTATGAGGCCTTGTATGGCCGCCAATGCTGATCACTGATTGGATGGTTCGGAACGGGTGAGGCAAAAGTCTTGGGACCCAATTTGGTGCAAGAGGTAATCACTAAGGTAAAAGTTATTCGAGAACAGATGTTAGCAACCTATAGTAGGAAGATAGCCTACACTGACCATAGACGAAGAGACTTATAGTTCATCATTGGAGACATGGTGTTTTTCAAGATTTCGCCTATGAAATGCGTAATGAGGTTTGGGAAGAAAGGGAAATTAAGCCCCAAGTATGTTGGATCTTACAAGATCCTAGAGAGAATAGGCAATGTTGCCTACAAGCTAGCCTTACCCACAGAGTTAAGGGGATTCCACCCCGTCTTCTATGTGTCTATGTTAAGGAAGTACCTTCCTGATCCTTCACAAGTACTTCATCAAGATACCCTCCAATTAGATGAAGATTTGTCATACGAGAAAGTACCGATAGCTATCCTAGATAGCTAGATTAAGAAACTCTGATCTAGGGAGATTCCATCGGTAAAAGTACTGTGGCGGAATCAGACTCACGAGGAGGCCACATGGGAAGCCGAGGCCGATATGCGAGTTAGATACCCACATCTATTTGAATCTTCAAGGTAATTTAAATTCGAGGACCGAATTTCTTTAAGGGAGAAGTAATGTAATACCCATAATAATATGTATAAATGTGTGTGTCCACAAACTACAGTTACTATTATAATATACGGTAATATTCACTATATAACACTATTCACATTTATAGTACTGTTCACATACATAATCATCTTGTCAAATATTATATATGGTTTAGGCTTAAAGGGAATCTAGGAAGAAATTAGGAAACCAAATGATGTTTTATATGAGAAAATCTCCTTGGGGACTAAAATGAAAGGATGTAAGTGAAAGAAACTTAAAAGTTTAAGGAGAAATGAGAGTTTTCTTTCATGCATAGTATAAAGTGTATAGTAGATGAAACTGGTAAGTGAAACTAGTAAGTAAAACTAGTAGTTGAATGGTAGATGGTATAGTATAGAAGAATGGTAGATGAAATAGTTTAGGAGAACGGTAGATGAAATAGTATCAAATAGCACCCTTGACTTCTCCTATAAATAGGTCCTTCCATTTCACTTCTAAACTCACACTTCTAGTTTCTCTTCTTTCCTCTCCTCAAACTTCTCTTGTTATAGAGCTAGGTCTCTGAGATTTTAGGCCTTTCCTTTTCGACTTAGATTCGAGGTAATGATACTATATTCTTCTTATGTCTTTAAACTTTTTAGAGATTATATTCTTAGGTATTCTCTATGGTTACATCTTATGTTCGTTATTTTCGGTATATATATGTCACATCCCAAAAATTGAGCATGTGAAAAGATACTACTCATTTGATATAATTCTCAAACATACGTTATATACATATATTCTGTAAGGTTTTACATTCAACCTTAATCATTCATTCCACACTACAGAATTATATTCATCTGATAAGCAAATATAGACATACATAGTCTGATATTTCTATCTCATCGCAAGCCTAGGAGACCTATAGAAAGTACAGAGCGTTTCTAGTATCCACATTAATAAGTACTGGTATCCCACCAGACAGAAATAGAGTGTAATCCCAAGGGGCTTCTAATCTTCCAACGGATACTCTTCTTCTTTGTTTTCTGTATCTGAAAAATAATCATAGGGAGTGTGAGTTTATTTAAAAACTCAGTAAGTAAATAACTGTACTATATAGAATATCAAAAGTACAAATACCACATTTACTCATATAATTAGTTGTCTTATACATCGAGTAGTATGGGACTCTAACCCTTTCAAACTCATGAATAAGATTTCATAGATATACACCGAGTAGTATGGGACTCTAACCCTTTCAAACTCGTGAATAAGATCTCATAGGTATACGCCGAGTAGTATGAGACTTTAACCCTTTCAACTCGTGTATAGGTTTCATAGATATGTACTGAGTAGTATGGGACTTTAACCATTTCAAACTCGTGTATAAGATTTCTTAGATATACACCGAGTAGTATGGGACTTTAACCCTTTCACACTCGTGTATTAGATCCCGTAGATCTTTACTCATTAATAAAATAGTGAGAATTCATCACATAGTACAATTGTCATGAAATAAATAATTTCTTCATACTCTTATTTCTACTGATCATCATTTACTCCCATATGAAAAATTAATTGCTTATTATCCAAATAATATTGTAAATGGGACTTATATTGTACTTTGACTAGTAATATCAAATTAGCTGAGCAAGGTTATTCACTCACCTTGATGTTTGTCCAAGTTTACCTTGTTCCACACTAGAATTTGTGTAGGAAAATTTCCTAGTAAAATATATTACAAGGAATCATAAGAAAGGAAACAAAATCATGAAAATACGTAAAATTTTCTGACTGCTACAGTAAGGTTTGCTACAGTAACTGGTTGCTACAGTACGGTTTGCTACAGTAACGGTTCGCTACAGTAACGTTGACTGCTACAGTACCGTTGACTGCCGACACTACAGTACTGCTACAGTAACCCGAAGAAAATTTTCCAGATTTTGTTTCGAAATTCCTGGTCGCTACAGTAACTCGGTTTTTTTTGCAGAAGTTTTTGCAGAAATTTCTAACAAATTCATCCTTTCCTTTCTTGTTTCAAAACCAGAATTTCAACTCTTTTAACCGATTATAACTCAAATATAACTTCTAAAACAACTGAGATTCACGAATTATCATCAAAATCTTCAAGAACAAAACCTCCTCTAATCTTCCATATAAACTTAGATTTAAGGAAAATAACGAGATTAAAGCTTACCTTTGATCCTTACAAAACTTTTGAACCGAACAGATAATCGAAATTCTGAAGATCAAGGAAAGGATTTGAGAAGAAAATGAAGAACTGAGAGAGAAATGCTTTTCTACTTCCTTCGGCTGAGTGAAAATGAAGGGTACTATTGAAACTTTATATTAAATATTTCTAATGGGTTATTCAATAACCCATGGGTATCCATAACCCAACATCCAAACCCATCCAGTCAATTTACAATAAATGGATTAATTGACCATTCTGAAACCACTTTTCCATGAATTTCACCATTCTTAGAATATATCCCTCATTGTGCAAATATTTAGTCTAGTCATTTAACTCAATTTTCATAAATAATATTCAAAGAGAACAATTAAATATGAAAATTAAAAATGACCAAAATAAATAACTAAAGTAACGTTGTAGAATTCTAAAATACTCTTAAGCGAATTATATTCTGAAATTAACGGGTATTACATTCTACCCCCCTTAAAAGAATTCGGTCCTCCGAATTTAAATCTTACCTCAAGTTTCAAATAAATGTGGATAGTTTTTCCACATCTCATCTTCTGCCTCCCACGTAGCTTCCTCGCGAGAATGATTTCTCCAAAGAACCTTGACAGTAGGAATTTCTTTAGTGCGCAATTTCTTGACTTTTCTATCAAGGATAGCTACTGGTACCTCTTCGTAGGTGAGAGTTTCATCAAAATGAACTTCTTGGGGTTGAATGACATGAGAAGGATCAGGAAGATACTTCCGTAGCATGGACACATGAAATATTGGATGAACTCCCTCTAGGTTGGAAGGTAGGTCTAGGCGATATGCCACATTACCCACTCTGTCTACAACCTCATATGGGCCAACATACCTCGCACTAAGCTTGCCTTTCTTCCCGAATCTCATTACTCCCTTCATAGGTGAGATTCGTAAGAAAACCATATCACCTATTGCAAATTCAAGGTCACGTCGTCGGTTGTCCGCATAAGACTTCTGTCTACTCTGAGCAGTTAACAACTTCTCTCTGATCAGTTTAACTTTATTTATATCTTCCTGTATCATCTCAGGTCCAAATATTTTGGTTTCACCAAGTTCAAACCAACCTATAGGAGATCGACACCGTCTCCCATACAAAGCCTCAAAAGGTGCCATCTGAATACTGGCTTGGTAACTGTTGTTATAAGCAAATTCAATAAGAGACAAATGATCTTCCCAACTTCCACTGAAATCCATCACACAAGCTCTTAGCATATCCTCTAAAGTCTGAATTGTCCTTTCGGACTGTCCATCAGTCTGAGGATGGAATGCTGTGCTAAGATTCACTTTGGTACCCAAAGCCTCTTGAAAGACTTTCCAGAACCGAGAAGTAAACTGAGGTCCTCGATCTGATATAATGGATATTGGTACACCATGAAGTTTCACTATTTCTTTAACATAAATTCGAGCAAGTTTTGCTATACTGAAAGTGGTATGAACAGGAAGAAAATGTGCTGACTTAGTAAGTCGATCCACTATGACCCATATTGAGTCATTTCCTTTTGTTGACCGAGGTAAACCTACTACAAAATCCATAGTGATCCTTTCCCACTTCCATTTGGGAATATCTAGTTTTTGCATCAATCCAGGTGGTCGTCGATGTTCAGCTTTAACTTGCTGACAAGTCAAACATCGAGCTACAAAGTCAGTCACGTCTCGCTTCATGCCCTCCCACCAGTAAACTTGTTTCAAGTCCTGATACATTTTCACAGCACCAGGATGTACAACGTAGGGTGAACCATGAGCTTGCATTAAGATTTCATGTTTCAAAGATTCAATGTTGGGGACACAGAGTCTCCCATTAAACCATAAGACTCCCTCTTCATCTACCAAGAAACTTGGTGCTAGACCTTGCCTTGCCTTATCTCTGATTTTGACCATATCAATGTCATTTTCTAAAGTTGCTTTTACTTTTTCTACAATGGATGATCTAACTGTTAAATGAGCCAGAAATGTACCTGACTCAGTGATCTCGAAGAATACTCCATCAGCTTCCAATTCTTGTAGTTCATGTATTAGAGACCTCCTTATAGTGGCAATGTGAGCTAAACTTCCCATAGACTTTCGACTTAGAGCATCAGCCACTATATTTGCTTTAGCTGGATGGTAAAGGATGGTACAATCATAATCTTTCAAAAGTTCCATCCACCTTCGTTGCCTTAGATTGAGATCTCTCTGCTCAAAAATGTACTTAAGGCTTTTGTGATCTATAAAAATTTTACAAGTTTCCCCATACAAGTAATGTCTCCATATCTTTAGGACAAACACTACAGCTGCCATTTCCAAATCATGAGTGGGGTAATTCAATTCATGCTTTTTAAGCTGACGTGAGCCATAAGCTATGACTTTACCATGTTGCATCAACACACATCCTAAGCCTATCTTTGAGGCATCACAGAATACATAGTAACCCTCTAGTCCTGATGGTAGGATTAAGACTGGTGCAGAAGTTAAACACTCTTTCAATTGGGTGAAACTTTGCTCACATGAATCATCCCAAATGTATTTAACATTCTTTCGGGTTAACTTATTTAATGGGAGAGCCATCTTAGAGAAATCTTTGACAAAGCGACGGTAATACCCTGCTAAGCCAAGAAAACTACGTACTTCAGACACAGTTGTTTGGTCGAGGCCATTGTTTTACTGCTTCAATTTTACTTGGATCTACATGAATACCTTCTTGGGAAATAACATGTCCCAAAAACGTTACATGACTCATCCAGAATTCACATTTTGAGAGCTTTGCGTACAACTGATGCTCTCTCAAGGTCTGAAGCACTATTCTCAAATGTTCAGTATGTTCTTCATGACTCTTTGAATACACCAAAATATCATCAATAAATACAATTACAAACTTATCAAGCAAGGATTTAAACACTCTGTTCATTAAATCCATAAATGCTGCTGGTGCATTTGTCAACCCAAAAGACATCACAAGAACTCATAATGTCCATACCGTGTACGAAAAGCAGTCTTAGGTATATCATCATTCTTAATTCGTAACTGATGATATCCAGACCTTAGATCAATCTTTGAGAAGTATTTTGCTCCTTGAAGCTGATCAAACAAATCATCTATCCTTGGTAAAGGATACTTATTCTTCACTGTGACTTTATTCAGTTGACGATAATCTATACATAATCTCATAGAACCATCTTTCTTTTTCACAAAAAGAACAGGAGCACCCCAAGGTGAAAAACTTGGGCGGATGAACCCTTTGTTCAACAAATCTTCCAATTGTTCTTTGAGTTCTTTTAGCTCAACAGGAGCCATACGATAAGGTGGAATAGAAATTGGTCTTGTGTCTGGGACCAAATCAATACTGAACTCAATATCTCTTTCTGGCGGTAATCCAGGTAAATCTTCTGGGAACACATCTGAGAATTCATTAACCACATGAATGTCTTCTAACTTCTGTTCTTTCTTTTCTAAATCTTTGATAAAAGCTAGAAATCCCTGACATCCCTTTCGCAACATACGCTGGGCACTTAACATAGATATCATGTTGCAAGGTACATCACTTCGATCTCTTTGAAACACAAAATTACTCCTCCCCGGTATATTAAAGGAAATAACTTTGTCACGACAATTTATAGTAGCATGACAAGAAGATAGCCAGTCCATCCCTAGAATCACATCAAAATCTAACATATTGAGAACCATAAGATCTATCTCAGTTTCCATGCCTCCAACGATTATTTTACAAGAACGATAACATGTTTTAACCATCAAAGTCTCTCTCATCGGTGTGGAAACCAAGAATGGTTCTTTAAGAATAATCGAATCAAATGCAAATCTCTTGGCAAATAGGGGCGACACATATGAGTGAGTAGAACCGGGGTCAAACAAAATACGTGCAGCAAAAGTATTAACAGATAATATACCTGTAACTACAGCATTGGATGTTTGAGCATCCTGTCGGGTTAGAGCATATATTCTTGCATTTTCTCTGCCAGCAGCTTGTTTTCCACGGTCACCTTGGCCTCTTCCAGAACCTCTTCCCATAATACCCCCTGTTGAAGGGGTTGGTGTTTGAGTAATAGATTGTGGTCGAGGTGGCAAATTAGACCCTTGACCTGGTCTTGTCATGAGCTGAGGGCACTCCCTTATAAAATGTCCTTTTTGTCCACAGTTAAAACAACCTGTACCAACAGTGTTTAACCTGCATTCTCCGAAGTGAAACTTTCCACATTCAGGACATTGAGGTTTTTCCCTTCTACCTTGAGTACCTCCTCTACTAGAAGAGCTAAAACCACCCCTGCTCTCTGAACGAGGCTTAGCCACACTGGCTGTAGAATAAGTTGACTTAGTAGGAGTGGCTGGAGCATTTTGTGACGCAGTAAAGGGTTTCAAAGTTCCTGAGTCTTCCCCTTGATCAAAAGATCTTCTATATCTAGCTTTCTTCTTTTGACGATATTCTTCTTTATTCTTTGACCTCTTTTCTATTCTTCGGGCCACATCAACAGCCTCTGAGTACGAAGAGTAATCGTTCATATTGGAACCCACTTGATCATATAAGGCATCACGAAGCCCTTCCACAAACTTTTCTATTTTCTTCCTTTCAGAAGGAATGATTTCAGGGGCATATTCAGATAATTTAACAAACTGAGCTGAATACTCGTCAACAGTCATGGTTCCCTGCCATAGATACAGAAAATCTCTGGCCCTGGATGATCGTTCACTTGCCGGAAGAAATTCATCCATAACCAATCTGTAAAATTCTGTCCACATAACTGGCGGTGCGCCTTGAATTCTATCTTTCTTCCAGTTCCTCCACCATTTACCAGCTCTACCTTTTAACTGAAAGGAAGTGAATTCTACCTTTTGAGTAGGAGAACACCCTATAGCATCACAGATTGCTTCACAATCTTCAAGGAAACATTGTGGGTCCTCTTTGGGATCTTCCCCTGAAAAAGTAGGAGGCCTCATTTTCTGGAATTCAGACATAAACAAAATATCACTTACTAGCTCCACTGAGAAGTTATCCATAAAATGACGTTATACTCTACAAGGTCTTTTATGGAACCTAATCCTATGGTCATGCCGCGGTTCATGACAATAGGGAAGGGCCCACAAAGATCACTTTGCTCTGTACTCTATAGGGGACCTATAAAACCTTTCCTCTGATACCAAATTTGTCACATCCCAAAAATTGAGCATGTGAAAAGATACTACTCATTTGATATAATTCTCAAACATACGTTATATACATATATTCTGTAAGGTTTTACATTCAACCTTAATCATTCATTCCACACTACAGAATTATATTCATCTGATAAGCAAATATAGACATACATAGTCTGATATTTCTATCTCATCGCAAGCCTAGGAGACCTATAGAAAGTACAGAGCGTTTCTAGTATCCACATTAATAAGTACTGGTATCCCACCAGACAGAAATAGAGAATAATCCCAAGGGGCTTCTAATCTTCCAACGGATACTCTTCTTCTTTGTTTTCTGTATCTGAAAAATAATCATAGGGAGTGTGAGTTTATTTAAAAACTCAGTAAGTAAATAACTGTACTATATAGAATATCAAAAGTACAAATACCACATTTACTCATATAATTAGTTGTCTTATACATCGAGTTGTATGGGACTCTAACCCTTTCAAACTCATGAATAAGATTTCTTAGATATACAACGAGTAGTATGGGACTCTAACCCTTTCAAACTCGTGAATAAGATCTCATCGGTATACACCGAGTAGTATGGGACTCTAACCCTTTCAACTCGTGTATAAGCTTTCTTAGATATACACCGAGTAGTATGGGACTTTAACCCTTTCAACTCGTGTATGGGTTTCATAGATATGCACTGAGTAGTATGGGACTTTAACCCTTTCAAACTCGTGTATTAGATCCCGTAGATCTTTACTCATTGACAAGATAGTGAGAATTTATCACATAGCACAATTGTCATGAAATAAAATAATCTCTACATACTCTTATTTCTACCGATCATCATATACTCCCATATGAAAATTGATTGCTCATTACCCAAATAATATTGTAAATGGGACTTATATTGTACTTTGACTAGTAATATCAAATTAGCTGAGCAAGGTTATTCACTCACCTTGATGTTTGTCCAAGTTTACCTTGTTCCACACTAGAATTTGTGTAGGAAAATTTCCTAGTAAAATATATTACAAGGAATCATAAGAAAGGAAACAAAATCACGAAAATACGTAAAATTTTCTGACTGCTACAGTAACGGGTTGCTACAGTACGGTTTGCTACAGTAACGGTTCGCTACAGTAACGTTGACTGCTACAGTACCGTTGACTGCCGACACTACAGTACTGCTACAGTAACCCGAAGAAAATTTTTCAGATTTTGTTTCGAAATTCCTGGTCACTACAGTAACTCGGTTTTTTTTGCAGAAGTTTTTGCAGAAATTTCTAACAAATTCATCCTTTCCTTTCTTGTTTCAAAACCAGAATTTCAACTCTTTTAACCGATTATAACTCAAATATAACTTCTAAAACAACTGAGATTCACGAATTATCATCAAAATCTTCAAGAACAAAACCTCCTCTAATCTTCCATATAAACTTAGATTTAAGGAAAATAACGAGATTAAAGCTTACCTTTGATCCTTACAAAGCTTTTGAACCGAACAGATAATCGAAATTCTGAAGATCAAGGAAAGGATTTGAGAAGAAAATGAAGAACTGAGAGAGAAATGCTTTTCTACTTCCTTCGGCTGAGTGAAAATGAGGGGTACTATTGAAACTTTATATTAAATATTTCTAATGGGTTATTCAATAACCCATGGGTATCCATAACCCAACATCCAAACCCATCCAGTCAATTTACAATAAATGGATTAATTGACCATTCTGAAACCACTTTTCCATGAATTTCACCATTCTTAGAATATATCCCTCATTGTGCAAATATTTAGTCTAGTTATTTAACTCAATTTTCATAAATAATATTCAAAGAGAACAATTAAATATGAAAATTAAAAATGACCAAAATAAATAACTAAAGTAACGTTGTAGAATTCTAAAATACTCTTAAGCGAATTATATTCTGAAATTAACGAGTATTACAATATAAATAGTAACCGTATATATAAATAGTACATGTATGTATGAATAGTAATGTATATATAAATAGTCTATATATATAAATAATACCCATATAAATAGTATCTGTACCTATAAATAGTATTTATACATATTTTTAAACAATACCCGTACGTATAAATGTTCATATGTATCTGTGATAAAGAATTATGTTATTATGAATCCATAATTGAATCCATTAAATGTGATTGTGTAGTTTTAAAGAAGATATAGTAACTTGAATTTTAGCTGAGTAGCTAACCTACTTGGATATTTATTTAATTATATGAATAATTCAAATAATTTACACACTCAGAGTGTATCTACTATTATCTTTGACTGAATATTACAATTAATAAGATTATGGTTGTATGTCGAATATGATTATGGCTGTGTACCGAAATATGATTATAGTTGTGTGCCGAATGTATATATGGTTGTGTGCCGAATATGAATATGATTGTGTAATGATTGTGAATATGGTTGTATGCCCAATATAATTATAGCCGTGTAAAGAATGTGAATAAGGCTGTGTGTCGAATATAAATATGACCATGTTTGAATATGATTATAGTTATATGCTAAGGATCGAGAAATTTTACTTATGTATTTAATACATATACCTTGTGTATTGTTAATCACTTGATGATTATCTGTAATTAAGTTTCTATCCTTGTAACGTTATCTATTCATTGAAATTGTTATTTCATATTGTGGTGAATATATTTTTCAGATCCTGAAGTTAATGAAAAACATCCACCTGAGGAGTAACGGAATTTCAATATCCTAACCATCTTTGCTCCAAGGGTTGGTGTCTTTTTGAATTAGAACCGCTACTTTAGTTTTAAATTCTAGAAAGCTCTACAGTCAAATAGGACACCTAAGAGAAATTGGTTATTGTACATAATTATGTTATTATAGTATTTTATGTTTACTGTGTATTCTATAAAATTGTAGATTATTAAGTAAAATCGGAGTGTTTGAATAAGATAAGTCTTTGCTACATTGTTGCTCTCACATTTTAGAATGATTATATTATAGTGATATGAGTATTATATGGAGCTAAGGGCATAGGCTTACAACTAGAGAGTGTCTCTAAGTTGTGCCAGTCACGTACTATTTTGAGAGTTGTGACAAAGTTAGTATTATAGGTATTAGGTTTTTAGGTCTCCTATTGACTATGGAGCAAATGTGTCCTTGGTAGACCCTCCCCTATTATTGTGAACCGCGGCACGATCGTAGGATGAGGTTCCACATAAGGCACCATAGGATGTTGTTATTATATGCCTTGTCTAGGCTACTTTTGGAAGGAGAATTAGCATCAATGTGTTCTTATCTGGTGTGGCTTCAAGGTCATGAATTAATGGATGAGGTGACTAAAGATCTTGACCTTCAAGCTATTTTGGTTGAACTTAAGGCTAATCTTAATAGTAAGATTGGATCTAAGTTGCACAAGAGGGTTTTATTCTTCAAGGACAGATTATTAATTTCAACTAAATTTGCATTAATTTCCCAATTATTGCAACTCCATTCATATCAACCGGGGCTCGTTCGGGCTGCCTAAGGACTTACAGTAGACTTGCTGACAATCTTTATTGGGTGGGAATGAAGAAGGCGGTCATGGAGTTTGTGAGATCTTGTGTTGTTTGCCAAAGAATGAAGGGTGCAGCAACCTTACCGGGTGGATTACTTCAACCCTTGCCTATTCTGGATAGGGTATGGGATGATATATCTCTTGATTCTATCACTGGACTCCCTAAATCAAAAGGGTATGATGCAATCTTGGTGGTTGTTGATAGATTGTTAAAATATGCACACTTTTCGCCCTTAAAACACCCCTATACAGCAAAGAATATTGCTGCCTTGTTTGTCCGGGAGATAATTAGACTACATGGCATATCACGACCCGTTACATGGATGCATGACCGGCATAATGATGAATCTTCCATCATTGTAAGCCTTTCCATAAGGTCTACCTGCGAGTTAAATTATTAGTAATTATCTCCATGTCATCAAAATAATTATTCTTTATCATATAAATACGAGGAAAACTTATCAAATTTTCTTATTTGAAATACACAGAGATTCTTGCATATAATAATAGATACTCTTTATGAAATATATTATTGTACTAAAATACAAGTTAGATATGCCAAACTCCTGACCTAGATGTCCTAAACGATTATAGAGCAACATAATTTACAACAAATAGGGGTCTACCCGACAGCATGAAGGTTCAAAGTGATCTACTCCTCTAGCGGATATTCTTCGCTGGCAACTTGATCTGAACAAAAAGATTTCACAGAGAGTTTCAGCTTTAAAAACTCAGTGAGCGAATTGGCCCCTGGCATTAATAAAATACAAATACATCACCAGTCATGCAAGTATACCCAAAGGCTTAAATTTAACCAATAAACATAGTTAGAAATTACACACTAGAAGATGTCAATTCATCAAATTCAACCAACAGTACTAGTACTCATCAATGGTAATATATCCCGAAGAGCGCACATAAGCTGGCTCACCAAATTTGTTTATTTCCACCATGACGCACAACCTCATCCTCTCAGCTAGGGCGCCTCACGGATCTGTTACCGACCTGGGCTATATCCCTACTGAATGAATCGTTGTCTCCACACTCGTTGGTTAAGACAATCTTTATACCGGGTTTTTCGCCTTGTCGTGAGAGGAGGTACTGTCCCGCTCAATCACAATCAATAGTACAGTATTTCATATCATAATTAGAAACACAATGTAATATTCATTCATATAGTAGGTATCATATATAACTATATTATAGGTTTATAAATCACAAATCAAGATAACAATTAAGCTGTTTTTGAAAAGATTCAAACTTCATATCATCATGAAATACTTGTTTCATCTTATTTATACTTCTGGATTAATTATCTCCCTAGATTTACCACTCTGAATCCAATTTACCCCTATGAATTTTGGGAGTGTCCTACGACATACTTTCTATTACCATTAATGCTAAAACCCTATTAAAACAAGGTTGTTTCACTCACCTAGATTCCATACGAGTATCACTTCTCTAAGTCGTTACAGACAAGAGTACGCAGGTAAATTTCAGTGCTCCACTACGGAGATTTCATGAAAGATTAGAAAAAATAAGTTATGGTTGGTTTCGTACAAATATTGTTCATACATACGGGCACTATTCATATGTAGGGTCACTATTTATACATACAGTTCCTATTCATACGTACGGACACAATTCATACCAAAAATAGATAATACAATCTGTAAAAGAGTACACCAAATAAGTTTTTAGGAAAGAGTAGAGGGTCGCAATAGACATACTTAAGTACCAGGTCTTTCTTTAGCTAGAACTTTCCTAGACATGTATTCTCCTAGACATGTATTCTTCACAGTTTACATTCTATTTTGGTATTCAGAGAATCAAAATAACATATAGGTAGCTAAGGATAGTTTTTCTAATGTGAAAAATCAGCCAAAGCCGCAACCATAGAGTATACTTAAGAAAATAACTTCTAAAATTTAAAAGACATAAAAAAAGGCATAGTATCCTCACCTAAGCTGAAAAGGAAAGGCCCAAAATCTCAGAGGCCTAGTGTCGGAGCAAGGAAACTTAAGGAGAGAAGAAAAGAAGTTGAAGGTGTGAGTTTAGAAGTGAAATGTAAGGGCCTATTTATAGGAAAAGTTAAGAGTACTATTTGACACTATATATTAATAAAATATTCAATTTACTATTCATGAAAATAACATTTCTAATAAAATAATTTAATTTACTATGCATATTAATTATTTAGTTTACTGTGCAACCAGTGGAAAGTGGCTTTACTATTGAGAACTTAAAGGAAAAATTATCATTTCACCTTAAACCTTTAAGTTTATTTTCAATTCAGTCCTTTCATTTTAGTCTCTGAGGGTATTTTCTCACATAAAACGTCATTTTTTCTTATGAACTTATTTCTAGTTTTCTCTTATGACCAAATCACATCTAGTATTTCGATTATATATATGTACAATATCATATACGTGAATAGTATTATATAGGTGAATAATACCGTATACTAGAATAGTAACCGTAGTTTGCAAACACATTTATATTTTATTTTTCATGGGTATTACGTGGCATCCCTTCATCTATCTTTAGTGATCAAGATCTAATCTTTATCAATGCTTTTTGGAAGGAATTGTTCAATTTGCAAAGCACATCATTCAGGATAAGTTCGGTTTACCACCCAAAAACATATGGCCAATTCGAAGTAGCTAATAGGTTCTTAGAATCGTATTTGCAATGCTTTGCTTCATAAAAACCTAAGAAATGGTTTCTTTGGCTATCATGGCCTGAATTATGGTACAATACAACATTTCATGTTAGCACGGGGTCTACTCCCTTTGAGGTGATCTACGAGCGTCAACCTCCTACCATTGTTAGATATTTTAATGGAGAAACAAAGGTAGAAGCAGTGGCTAGAGAGCTTATTGATGGAGATGAGGCCTTGAGACTTAAGTTAAATCTTAGTAAGGCCCAAGAGCAAAATGAAGTTTTATGCTGACGAGAAAAGAAAACAAGTTGCTTTTGAAATTGGGGATTGTGTTTTCTTAAAATTAAAACCTCACAGACAAGCTTCTATTTTTCAAAAAATTTATTCTTCTATTTCTCAAAAAATTTATTCTAAGTTGTCACTGCAGTATTATGGACTATTTCAAGTCATTGAGAAGCTTGGGGAAGTAGCATACAAACTCCTGCTGTCACTTGACTCACATGTGTAGCCAGTTTTCCATGTTTCCTTGCTCAAATGTGCTATCGGAGATTATACAGCGAGTGTAGTACTACCTACTGATATAAAGGAGGAAGAAATGGTCACTCTAGCACAAGTGCTTGGTGTTAGAGACAAATATACATCAGGTTATTGCTCCCGTGAGTTCCTCATTCAATAGGAAGGATTAACACCTAAAGATGCAACTTGGGATGAGGGGTCTTTCCTCAAAAGTCAGTTTCCTCACTTCAACCTTAAGGACAAGGTTGCTGATGCAACGGTGGGTATTGATAGTGTTAGACCAAATATACACAAGAAGGAAGTTGAATTATGTATATTAAGAATCTCAACTTTTTGAGAAATAGTTTTATCCTCCTTAGGAGCTTATATTATAATGATGTTCTAAAAAGATAAGGAGAGAAAAGGAGAATTTTGCACAACAAATTTAAAGAGGTTCAGGTCACATCCACTTGAATTCTACGTTCTCCTCCCAATACACACAAGCAAATGGAATTTTTTATAAAAGAAGGTCTTGAGTTTTACAAGAAAACTTCACTAGGTATAAGCTTCCTAAAGTTTTTTCTTCCTAAAGTTATCACAGACCAGAAATGCTTTCTCTAAAGGAGATAAATTACAACCTTTCTCAAAGGATAAGCTAACAAGCTTTTACAACTTTCTTTAAAGTAAATAAACTATCAGGAAAATGAAATCAATGAAAAAGATTATTTCTCTCTAAAAACAATACACCAAACAATTATAGCTCAATCTCACACAAAGCACTTGAAAGTAATTTCAAGAGAAGAGTAGATGAGAGGCTGAATGCAGCAATGACTTTCTTCTCTCTTAATTTCGTTAAATCTTTCAGAAGCTACTTCTGGCTTTAAATAGGATGACACCAGGAATTAGCCGTTGAAAAGCCTCAATGTTCTTCTTAATTAATGCAGCAGCCACCATTAATGTTTGCCTTGCTTGGATAGGAGAAGAGTAGCACGAAGATAAAAGGATAAGACTATTTGAATTTGGGTGGTAATTCTCATGAGTTGCAAAGAACTCATTTTGTCTCCTGCCAGCTGCTTTTCAAACTTATGATTTGTACTTCTGTCAGAAGTGCTATTCCAATTAGGAGGCAGGTAAAGTAAAAAGGTTGACAAGAGTACCTTTTTCTTAGACATGGTGCAAGAGACAAAATTAAGCTTTATGAATAAATGCAAGTGGCCCAAATAAAATACATAGACTTTTATATATATTGTTCTTAGAAGATGGCCCAATAAATAGAAGGCATTATCAAAAATATCTAAGTGGGCTTAAATATATTGAAATCCATTAGACTTGAAATATATTTACCCCAACAAACAGGGACCATGACCCAAGTAAGGATTTGGGCCAGATGTTGGGCCAAGAGAATGGGCCCAAAGTTTGGAAGGTTTATGAGAGAAAGACGAGAGGAAAAGGGGTTGTTATGTAATTACATGCATGGTCTGTAGTGGGGGCGTATTAGTAGCAATAGGGGAGAGTGTGTGAGGTATGTGTGGAAAAGTTGTCAGTATGATTGGGCAGCATACCTGGGTAAGGTTGTTGCAGGAGCAGTAGCTCTGGAAGAGGAATTGCCATATTGTAATTTCTCTTTTTATCAATAGAATTTCTTCTAGTTTTGGAGTTTCTATCATGACGCCTGACTTTTCTTATCAAAATCATCCAATGTTCAAATTGATCACTTGCAATTACATATTTGGTTTAGAACTACCAAAAACATTGGGAATAAATCAACAATTTGTTATCTATTTTTTTTCTTTGTTGTAATAAATTTACAGCTTCAGGATGCTTATAGATTTTAGACTACGAGAAAGTTCATCGTTGCTATAAATTTATTTAGGAGATTCAAGAATTTGTTATCTATCATTTTCTTTGTTTTAATAAATTTTTACTTTAGAATGCTTAGTTTCAAGACTATGGAAATGTTTAATGTTCTTGTTAGTTTATTCATGAGAGCAAATTAAAAGCCAAATTTACTAGAACAAGATTATAGGAACATTCATCAGTTTCATTAGTTTATTTAAGAGACTAAATTGAAATTCGAAAGTTATTATCAAGAGTTGTGATTTATCATTTTCTTTTTTCTCATCAATTTACGGTTTTGGAATGCTCTTGATTTCAAGATTTTTAAAAGAGAAAATCAATCATTTGGTTTTTAGATTTACTCAAGGTTTTAATTTGGTCCCTACATTTTTTTTTTCAAATCACTCCCTATACTTACAAAAATATTGGATATAATCTCTAATATTTTGTTTTCTAATAATTCCATTGACTTTGTGCTGATTAAGCTAATAAATTGTACAGGTGGAAATTAATAAGGCTGAGATGGATCAATTTTTGCCACATAGACTCCCAACTCAGCAACATATGTTGCAGCCCAACATATGCTGAGATGGTTCCTTTCATACTTCCTCTGTTTCTCCCTTGGAATCAAAGGCAAAAACCCGTCATCTTCCCTTCACCTCCTCTCTTCAATTCTCACTGAAAGTCATTATTGCCCCCCGAACCCTCCTCCCCATCAACATTGAACATAAAAGAACAGAAAGGAAAAATTATAGTCCCACTCACGAATCTCTGTCCCTTCATTTTCTTTTTGCTTGTATTGTTCAATTATGAATCTCAGTAATCACGGCCACCTTTCCCTTCACCTTCTCTCTTCAATTCCTGCCCCAATACACCTATCTCCCCATCAACACTGAACGAGAAAAAAAAAAAGGAAAAATCGCAGTACTACTCATGAGTCTGTTTCTTCATTTTCCTGCTTGTGTTGTTTAATTGCGGGTCTTGTGAATTGGATACTTGGTGATGGTGGAAGTTCCAGAGGAATACCATGTGGGTTTGAGAGGGAAAGCATTTCTGATAGACATCGATCAAAACTAAACAGAAAAGAAAGGAAAAGAAAGCAAATTGTACAGTGCCACTCTTGAGTATCTGTTTCCTCATTTTCCTGCTTCCGTTCTACAATCCCTCGTAGTGAAAGAGTAGAACATAGTGAGTAATGTGATGTAATCATAGAAATAGAGAATACAATAGACCCATTTGTTAAAAGTTAATATTGGCTAACAATGTCGTGATTTATAGGTGTGTGCAAGAGGTGTCGAAGGCAAAATACATAGTGGAGTAGCATGTACAAGGGGTGGGGGGAGAAGGGGGATTGAGAAGGATAGTAAGGTGTGGGGGAGGGGGAGGGAAGGATAAGATGGTGTGGCAGAAGGCTACTGACACCATGTTGTTGAGGGAACCAGATCTTCTGCTTTTCCTGAAGATTTGTGATCCTGGTAATTGGATTTTTAGGGACTTATTTGAAGTAAAAAAATTTAGAAAAGTCTGAGCTCTTCATTTTTTCTTTCAAAAAGATCTAACCCCATCGCTCAATTCTCAACCCTTCATCCACCGTCGTCAATTTCGTCAGCGTCTCCATCCTCCACCATCATCAGCTTCGTGCTTGCGTGTCTCTCTCTATTTCTCTTCGACTAAAATTATTTTGGCCCAGGCTCTTCGAACATGCTAGTCTTTTCTCCTCTTCATGATGGGAATCGACTTTTCATCTGTACACAGACCAAAATGGCTATCTGATTGTGCCTTCAAAATCACGGTAATCAAGATCTAAATTTTGCATAACAAAATTGAGTAAGATTACAGGTAGAATCTTTTTCGCATCAGGATCACTTGGGATTGAGATTTTGCATCTTAAGATTGTACAAGATCTTAAAATCTTAACACTTATTTTTTTAATGTTTTGATATTCAATTTTTTTAATGAAAATAACTGTAAATTTATGGAAATATGAGATGTTTTATGGAAGTATTTTGATAAATTATATTTATTTTTAAATATTTTTTTATATTTAGCAAATTATATAAATATCTTTTATATTTATTTTTTAAAATTTTATAGGATCTTATGATCTTACGATTCGATCTCACCTGACCTTTCTGATCATATACAAAATATTGATCTTGATTACCTTGCTCCAGACCTCTTTAGGGGATTTTCTGGACAGCGGCATGGCTAAGATTCTTGAGTATACAGATTCTTGCAAATTTGTAAACTGGCTAGAGGGGCTGAGAGTTGAGAGAGGAAGCTGGGTCGTTCTGAAAGAAAAAAAAATGAGGTTGGGGCTTTTTTGAAAATTTTCCTTTCAAATAGACCCCTAAAAAAATAGAGTGCTTGTCTCTTAGAAAAAGCAGAAAATATGGTTCCATTGTTGACCTAGAGTTAATGTGCCAAAATTTGGTCCATCTGAGCTTTATCCGCTGCCACCTATACATTTTATTAACTTAATCAATTCAAAGTTAATGAAATTATTAGAAAACAAAATATTAGGAACTATATTTAAAATATTTGTAAAGTATAGGGAGTGATTTAAAAAACTTAAAACTAAAAGGACTAAATTAAAATTTTGAGTAAACTATAAAGACCAAATGATTGATTTTTCCTGTTAAAAATATTCAATTATTCATCATTCTCGTTAACTTATTTAGGAGATTGGAAGTTAAGATATTATGTTTTATACGCTATTTTTCTTATTTAATATATTAGTACCCAAAAATGCATTAACACAAATCTCAAAAGAAAAATAATTTAACGATATATATATAACCCACTTCACTGTCGCGGTGTGAATGTTCAATAAGGAAGTCGAAAATCCTACGGAACTTTAAGAACAGACTTTAAATCTAATCCAAATATTATGAGTTAGAAAAGACATTCATGCCGAACGGGGAAAAAAGTGACACAAAATATTAGTATTTTAGTTGTATGATTGAGGTAGCCACATGCGTGTGGTGTGAATGATGATGATGAATAAAGCAAGGGTCCTATATAAGTGCATAACAAAGTTGACGTTAAGGCTAAGGCAATGGCAAAACAAGAAAAATAGAACAAACTAGAAAACAAGTAGGACCCTTCTTGATTTAGTGCTCTCACTTATCAATTCCACACCCACCCTTTTTGACTTTGCCTTAGACTTTTTTTTCCCGAAGACCCTTCCTATTTTCTACACCATCAATTCATTACTCGTCCACTCCTCATCTCTTTCTCTTCAACCATACCTTCCAACAACGGATCCGGATTTCTGTCAAAAATTTTTAGCAATAATTTTTATTGTTGTTAAAAATTTTTAACAATTTTTTAGTTGCTAAACTATTATTAAAAATTTTTAACTAGATAAAAATTGTTGTTAAAAATTAAAACCCTCTTTTTTTTTTCTCTCTCTTTGGTTTCATTCACTAATTTGGCCCTCCCCAATTGGCAACTGCCCCACTCTTCTTTATCTTTTGGTCAACCGTACCTAACACGACATGTCATGCTCTGGTAGAAATAATATAAATTGTTGAATTGACTTTGAAATGTAATAAATTATTATTTTTTAAAAATTTATGTTTGTAACTTGTAAATTGATTAATCACAAATAAATTCTTCCAATACAACAAAATCCTTTAAAATTTTTTAATATTTTTCATTCATTTAACATTTTTAAGTGTAAAATCTGAAAAAGATATATATAAACTTTAAAAATTATATCTATTCAATTTTCATAAAATACATCAATTAAATCATTATCTTTTTAATTTTTCATAAACTCACTAGTTTAAACATCTTTGTTTATTTACTTTGCAAAAAAATTAATTTGAATAATTTCAACTAATACATTAAATTAAATTATTTAAAATATATAAAACTCAATCAATACATTATTTTAAACAACGCATCAATCCAAAATAAAATTAAATGAACAAAACTTTTAATTCTACCTAATATTCCAATTTATGCACCAGTCGCTCCTTTTCTGTCCAATTCTTTGACTCAGTCACTTTCATTGCTTTTCATATTTTCCCCTCTTTTTACTGTTTCAAATTTCAAAGAAAACTCTGCAATGCAAGTGCAGTGCTTTGGAACATAGTGACAGTATCCGGATGATAAAAGTTGAGATGAGAGAGAGAGAGAGAGGAGCATCCAAGATAAGCACCAAAGAGGCCAAGATAAAAGCAACCAAATACGGAATAAAGAAATCAAAAGGAAGATAAATTAAAACCCTCCATTTCTCTTTTCTTTCTTTTTTTCAAATTGAAATCCGTTACCAAATCCACCATCTTTACCCTATTTTTTTTTCAAAGTATGATGAATTCACAGTCTCAGTCATGAAGACAACCAGAAAGATAAAGGAATCCAATATTGTACAGGGAAAGGGAGTAAGTAACGACTGATCTCCTTCGAGATTAAAGCTGCAAGTTCTACAAACTACCAATTTCTCCTTTGAACTGTTGAGCTTGAACATCATCAATCAATGTCTTCGGAGCAGTGCTTCTGGGAATCTTGTCATGAAATTGATGATGAACTAAGAAGATTCTAGGATGAGATTCGTAGAATCAGTCGCAGAGAGCGAGTGATTGTGATCACCTTCATATGTTACTACTAACATAGCTGGATCATCTAGAGCTCGTTCTACATGTTTGCGAGCTGGACAACCTCTCACGCTGCTACACTTGTAGTATCCTCTGTTATTGTTCAGCAAACAATCTCATAAGTACAGTATCAAAATTAACTCAGGAAAAAAGTGTCAATTCAGAAGGACATAAGACCATGCTGGGCTTTCTAAAATTGGCAACTCAGCACAAAAGTAAAACAATTATAAATCATAGGAGTTCTACCACAAATATGGGAACTTTATATATAGAGTTTGAAATACAAGGGTCAACCATCGAGTTAGCAGATAAACATAATATGTGTACCTTGGATGAGGAGATCCTTTAATGGGTTTCTGTCCATACTTTCTCCAAGAATAATCATCAGGTGGAATATCAGCCATCTTCAAGCTTATTGCAGGCACCCTCACTACCCTTTTCAATCTCATTTTTCTGCTATAGAATACCAATTGAATTTAACAAGACCAAAAGATCTCCAAGATATTAAGGAAAAAAGCAACGATTTTTAAGAAAGACCCATCGCCTACCTCTTTTTAGAGCAATGGCAGCGACCAGAGGAACTTCCACACTTGCCGGAACCCAAGTTCTCTGAGCTGCACTTTCTCTTCAACGAAGACGAAGAAAGCGGAGGCTTTCCTGCTGACGAGACCTGAGACAGATTGGTGATCTGAAAAGCCGTCGCCGGCGACGAGGAGGAAGGTTGTTTACTATCAGTCTCTCCGGTGAGCGACGACATGAACGAATTCGCGGCGGAGGAATACGAGAAATTGATGGTCTTGAAGGAATCCTTCCTCTCAACCACCCCATTTTTGGGGATCAAAGGGTGTTGTTCGCTTTGAGCTTGGTGCTGAATAAGCGCCGAAGGGATCTGCTGCAACGGCGTCGCATAAAAAATTTTGGGTTCGGAAGGTTGCTGTGGGTCCGGGTTCTGGCTAACGGCAGGAGGAGGAGCCAAAGGGGCTCTTCTGAATCGAGCGTGCCCTGTTCTGGTTCGCCCCAGAAGAGAAATCACCTTCTTGAACTTAGAAACCGCGACGTCGGCGACAGCTCTACAGTCCATCTCGATGTCGATGGATGATTTCGCAGTCGAAGAAGACGACTGGTACTGTTGCTGGCTGTGAGAAAGCAACCTGATGAGCTTCTCGACGCTCTCCAACCCAGAGGCGGCTTCTTGGACAGCATTATCCTCCAATTTGGCCGCGAAATTATCGCTCCTGTAGCCCGTCGTCATGAGCTCTACGGCCATACTTACAGAACCATCAAAGAAGAAGAAGAAGAAGAAGCTGAGGAGGTGAAAGTATCAAAAGGGTAATCAATAAAGAGGAGACGCCTGGTCAAATAGATGGCATCATCGGCATAGGGTAGAGCGTAAAAGGAAAAGAGTAAATTACTGATTTAGTCGTCGGAACAATATGATTTTTTTTAATTTAATATTTAAAAATAAAAAATCTCAATTTAATTTTTAAAAATTACATTTGTTATAAATTAATTATTTTTATTACTAAATTATAAATTTTATCCTTATTAAATTTTAATATTTTTATACTAAAATTCATTTTAACAAAAAAATAAATTAAATTAAATTAAATATCATTCTGATTAAATTAAAACACTAAATTTTTAAAATTTAAAATAAACAAACAATAAATTTTAAAAATTAAATTAACAAATTATTAAAAACAAAAGAGTATGGGTGCGTTTGGTCCAGGAGGTGACCGAACTGTCACGCTAGCAGTAGCCTCCTGTTACCGTCAAATGTAGGTGCGAAAGAGAGAGATAACGAGAGGGGTATTTTGGTCAGTTGAGATGAATTATATTTATATGTGTGAAGCAAAGTGCGGTGGATATTGACCTTTTCTGCGAGGTGGGGCCCATGGGATTATTATTTTGATGTGAGGGGCGTTGGGGGAAGTTAAAATCAGGTCAAACTAATGTTTCAGCCGTCCGATTGATTTCCATCGTTTGAAAATGGAGACGAATCGGTTGGTTGGTAGCATATGCTTAGTTGACTTGGATTGACACCTTACGAAGCAATCTTATTTGCTTATTCATTTTCTTGTCAATTTGTACCCCCGTTTTCTCACCACTCCTCTTCAATTTCGTCAATCTTCTAGATTCTTATTTATTATTCTTTTTCTTTTTCTTTTTTATGGTTGAAGATACACGGTCACAACACGCTCTTCCCCCAAAACCCTATACCAATTTATTTTATTTTTCAGGAGATATTTTATATTATTTGACAATATTTATTTGAGAAAATTACTAATTTTGTCTAAAAATATTATAATTATTTTAATTTAATTTATGAAAAATTAAAAATTCGAAATTTGTCTCTAAAAATATTATATTTTATTTTAATTTGATCTTATCTTTTATTAAAAATAACTTTTAATAATTGAAATTTTGAGACCTAACAATAAAAAATTTTTGTGATTTAATAGTAAAAATATTTAAATTGAAATAAATGTAATTTTTAGAGATTTAATTGAGATACTTATTTTTTAATGATCAAATTAAAAAATTGTAATTTTTTTATAAATTAAATCAATAATTTACTTTATTTGATTCTAATTAAATCAATCAATCTTCTTAAGAATTTTGGTCATTAAAAAAGGTTATTCTCTTGCTAAGCACATCGTTTATTTGTTAACTTTTTGGGAAAAAATGTTGAAAATTGTAAGGTTATCTGCAATTTATTTTGACATTGTGCTCGTGAGAAAAGAGGTTATGGAGCTAGTAAATGCACTAAGATATTTTAATGTGATTCAGAAAGGAAAGCTACTAGTACCCAACTATATTAATTATAATTTTTTTTAAATATGGTGGTTTTGGATGTGCAATATATATATATATATATATATATATATATATATATATATATATATATATCCACTTTGTAAAGCACATTACGTGCGTTGGCCATCGCTCATGATAACTTTGTGATTTATGCAAAACTCTATCACACTAAACTTCATTTTTTGTCAATTCTATCTTTTTGTGATAACATAGATAATGGATTATTTGTCTATAGCACAATTCAAATGCAAAATTAATAAAATTGGTTAATTCAAATGACTAAGCTTTTAAGTTTGAATTTTGTGGGTTAAAAAAATGAAGGCTTGCATCTTTATAATTTGACTTAGTGTGAATTAGAATAGTCAAAAATTTAATGACTTCTTAAATATTAGTTGTTGAAACTTGAAACCAAATAAAATGAAAATTTACAATTTTTTCCTATTTATTGAGGAACACATAGAAAAATGTGGATGGATTTGTTGTGGAGTGGAAATCACATGTGTTTGTAATGAAAAGACAAGTTTGGCTAAAAGTCAACAGACGGAAAGATTGACATTTTGCTCCTCATTCATCACATGAGACAACACAAGCGCTATCACTTACGTGTCAGACTTCGCTACTCGCAATGCCTATCACAGTGTTTGGATTGATTTTGAATGTTGAATGTTTTTTCATTTTTCATTTTTCTTTTTAAAGTTCTAATTTTTCATAGACTTCTATGATTGAGTACTTTTACTTCTACCCGCCGCTTTACAAGTGAGGATTTTGGTGCTTATCTTTGTCTAGAGTTGTCAAAGTGGAAGTGGACCAGCTCGGTCTGTTTGAACTGGCCTGCTGGAGGGTTGAAAAGAAGTGAGTTGGGCTAACCCAGCCCGCTTTTGAAAACGAGCTGAATTTTGAGGGCCCTGTCCACTTTTTTCAGACTGGTGGGTTAAACAGACCAGCCCGCCATTCCATTTTTTTTATACTTTTTAATTTTTTTATTTTTTTAATCAATCCAAACCAATGAAATCATTTAAGAACAATACAACTAATTTAAAAACATCAAAAGTCTTACAATACAAAATAATTTATCAATATTCTCTAAAATGTAATATTAAAAAGAAGAAAAATTGAAGGCTTATACATCACTAATCATTCAATACTCATCATTTAATTAATATTGTTATACAAATATATACACATTTATGTAATAACATCATATATACATATATAGTAAAGTAGGAAAATTAAAAAAAAAAGATTAGGCGGGTTGGCCGGAAAAAGGCTCTCTCCTTAGCGATTGGCTAAAGAGGGAGGTGGCTGTGGGCAGGCCAAGGAGCCTCCTTAGCGCCTGCACTAAGGAGGCCCCCCAGTCCCGGGTTGGCCCACCTAACCCTCGGGTTAGGTGGGCCGGGCCTAAAAAGCCCGCTAAAAAACGTGCTTGAATTTCAGAAACTCGGCCCACCTAAAAAGTGGGCTAAACGGGCCCAACTCGACGGGTTAGGTCAGTTTTGACAGCTCTATCTTTATCTCCGTGTTTGTGTGTAGATTTCAAATAATATTTTTAATATATTTTTAAAAATATATTAAAATTGAAATTGTCAAAATTTGATCGTTTATATAAAAACAAGAATCAAATTTTTATTTTTACTTATCATCTTTATTTTACTTGTATTTCATTTTCACATAATTTAAATATAGACAATACTTATATGTAAATTTTTATATGCTTGTTAGCATATAATTTTAATAAAAAAATTGTATTATTTTTTTATAAAAAATCAATTATATAATAATGAATTGTTAAAAAATATAAAATTATTTTTCATACACTTACCATGTTTTTTATTAGAGAACATAATGACAAAAATATACAAAACTGCATCTAACCCTTTCCTTATGATATTATATTATAAAAAAACTGTATTTTTTGTTTCACTTTATGGGAATATTTTTTCCAATATTTATTTTGTAAACAAATCTATTTTCTTACGAAGTTTTAGTTAGATCTACTAATATTTAAAAATTTATTAAATTTTAATTAATTTAATTTGATTCGGATAATAATTTGACCATTAAGGTAATTTAAAGAAGTTTAATTTCACATTTTTAGGATAAGTATTATTTATATAGTTATTAAACTTAAATTTGTACACCGTCACCGTTAAATAACCAATTTGGAACCCCAACAGCTTTTTTCTTGTTGCTGTCCATAAATAGTTTAATATGTGTGAAAACATTGTGCCAATTTGCCAACTGCAGCCCGTCGATAATCTTAAATAAATTCAAGAAAACAATAATTAAATATGAGGGTTAAGAGGCAGCATAATTATAAAAAATAGATGAATAATTAAATAAAATCAAATATTTGGAGCTTGACTTCAAACTGGCTATGTTGACGATAATAAACAATCATATAATTATTTAGTGAGAACAAGATTTGGATGCAATCTTGAAAGACTACGTGAACAGACAGGATTCAACTTCGTAGTTGGTTACACACACAATCTCTTTGTCCCCACTTGTGTTCGTTCAACTTTCCTGCATATCATATAAATTTTTTTCATATTTCTCCTAAAATATTTTCTTTTTTTTTCTTTTGCATATGTTGATTGATTTGGAAATAATAGTCTTAAATTCAAGCCCGGATTGAATAAGTATATTGACATCTAGCCAAAACAATTTGTGGTTCATGAAAGCAAAAAGAGAAAGAGAGAGAGAGAGAGAGAGAGAGAGAGAGAGAGTGGTTAACACTTGTAAGGTGGGAACCTCAAGAAATCGATTGAGCAACCAAGGCCCATAGGCCCATCTTCTTCTTCCAATTCACTTGTAAGGTGGGAACCTCAAGAAATCGATTGAGCAACCAAGGCCCATAGGCCCATCTTCTTCTTCCAATTTTGGGTAACAAGTGGAGGCCCATTTATTTTACTACGAATCATGTTGGCATAGCAAGAAATAAAGCATGTGTTCAGAAAAAAAGCAAGAAATAAAGCATTGAATAAAAAAAGAAATAAAGCATTGCTTGACCCAAAAAAAAGGTAGAAAAAAAGGAAATAAATTTAAATATTACACTTAGTTCTTTAAATAATTATATGTTACAACAACCTTCTTTTTTATTTATTTTTCGTCAAACCAATTAACTTTTTAAATAATGTAAAATTACTATTTGATTTTTAATATGACAATAAAAATATTTAAATTAATGTTAACATGTAATGTAAAAAATATAACTTTATTTTTAAATACCAAAAAATTGTAAATTAATTTTATTATTAAAAAAATACATGTTGTGTAAAACATCAATGACCAAAAATAAATTAAAGGATAATCAAATATAATATTTGGAATTAAAGAAATACTATGTATTACTATTATATATTTAACCAAAAGACAATGCTACTTTGAGAGAAGGGCCATGGAAAAATAAACTCCGAGCCAAAACAAGAGCCTTTAAACTCATATTTAACAAATGGGTTGAAATTAGAAAATCAAATTACTGTGAAATTTCACCGGACAATACATAACTATCTTGCATTATTGGTTTAAGGTTCAAATTTAATTCCCTGCAGAAAACTCTCGAATTTTCAACTTGATTCCTCAAATTTTGTAAGAGAAAATTGAAACCCAAATGCGTAGTACACTATAAATGTGCAAATCATGTGATGTAATGTCAAGATGCAATTTATTAATTTTTACTTATTTTAGTATTAACAATAAAATTAAAGAATTTTTATCTTTAATCCTAATCATTTAAATTTTGATCGAATAACTCCAGTTTAACTATACTATCACATGAGAGTAATGGGACTCACACTACAAAAACCAAGTGAAATATTGGGTTAAGGTCTCAGGGATATTAGCTTTTTTTTTTTGGACCAATGGAAAAATATTTCATTAAAAGTATATAGTTTGAGATACATAAGATAATACAATACTTCGAAATAACACGATTACAACTTAGACTTGAAACTCATGGAATAATAGATATATAAATTTTAGGTAACACACTTTAAAAAATACTTAAATTTTAACAGAGACAACACATCTTTAAACTAAGCGAGTTAAAGCAAAAGCCTAACTTAAAGGATATTAGCTGTTAGCTGTTTGATGTCAGGTGAGGGGGTCCCTTGTATATATGCCAGTTAGCCCACATTTTTCAACTGGGCTCACACTCTTGGAACCGTTCACCCAAGTGGGCTAATCTTTCGTTTTTAGCTTTAACAACATCTGCCATACACTTCCTACCTAACCCCTCAAAGCTGTGAAACATCAATTCTGCTCCCATGCATACCACAAAAGAAGTAAAAAAACCAATATGAGACAACAGCATGACAACGGAATTGTTTCAAATATCGCCTGTGAGCTCCTTACAATAGTGGCAGTTAATTCAACTTTAAGAATAGCAAAAATTACTTTTGAACATAATTATAATTGAAGTTAAATAGTATATTGTGTGTTATGCTGTTATCTCATAAAACGATGTTTTTTAATATAAATATAAAACATGACGTTAATATAGACATTTTGACGTAAAATATAAAATGTTTACTTATATTTTGAAGTGTCTGTTATGTCTAATACCAATGTTTAACTTATACTCTGTATAAACGCGACTTTTTTATATTCCAAAAATCTACTTGCCAGATTAATATTTAATAATAATAATGATGATGAAAAACATTAGCGCAGAAAGAATAATGTAGAGGATTCTTAAAAGACCGAGCTCTGGTATTCAACAATGGTGGAATGTAGTAATCAAGTGAGTCAACAGGCTCCACCTAATCACAAACACCTTAGGAATTCCTTTGGTTCTAAGTCATGCTACCCTCTCGGATGGCGACCCTTCATTTGACAGATTTCAACTTCTCAACGGCCTCCCTCTCGTTTCTAATAGTTAAAGTATTATTCATGTGCTTAAATTTTGATTAATATTTTAATTATAACTCAATTTTTTAATTATAACTTATATATTTTTAATTAGTTTAAATTATATCTTTAATTTTAATATTATTTAAATATTTAATACTAAATACTAACGTAATATCTCATTTTACACGTGTTAAGACCTGTTAATCTATCATAATTTTATTATATGGGAATAAAATTAACAATGATAAAAAAAAATTAGATATAACATAAGTAAATAATTAGATATAAAATAAAATAATAATTATTTTTATCATTATCAGTTTCAATCTCGCGTGACATAATCATTGTGAATTAATAAGTGTTAATGTATATAAAATAAAATAACATATTAATATTTGTCATTAAATATTTGAATAGCGTTAAATTATAAATATAATTGAAACTAATAAAAATAGATGAGGTATAATTGACTTAAAAAAATTTTTTGAATTATAATTAAAAGTCAAGGGACGTGAAAAATTACTGTTGTTGAGTAGCATGAGGCTGATCTTTGAATTTGGAAACCAAAGGTACCATAATGGCCAGGTAGCCACATCCTCAAGGAACCATAGGACATAGCCAGTGGGTTTGGTTGTGAATGAAGCAACTCACCAACTGGGTTCTCTACCTAACATGGCTCGCATTACTCGACAAAATGAAACTTCTTGGATCTTCCTTTTCTAATTTTTTCATTGTATCCGTACACAACTTCTGTTGTTATTTGCAGTAACTCATTTAATAAACTGCTATAACTTCATTGCTGGTATTGCACCAATTGGCAAACCTTCCACCCATCTAAATGGACCAGAATCACCCTCAGTTTGAGACCAAAAATTAATGCCCTCTAGAATTGATACAAACAATAGGTGTAACTCTCGATATAATTTATTAACAGAAGTTGAATCTAGCAAAAAAAAAAATTAATTCTTTACAAAGTGATAGATTCTGATTTACATCTCCACTCTGAGAGTTATTTATATTTAATACTTCATGTGGCTAGAAAAGTGTCAGTATGAATTATTGTAGGATGTAGTATGAATAGTGTAAGTGGGAGAGAGGACTATACAGTATATACCGATTTGTGAAATACTTGAATTCAAACGATCTTGCGCCTCTTTACCTATTCAACCATTAAATATGACACAGGATTGGAGAATTAATTAATTTGTTTTGTCAATTGGCAATTGCCCCAAAATTTTCCGCTCTTTGAGTTGCTTGGAATGCCAGTAAGCGTGATCATTTCCTTCTGCTATCCGTTTGGTTGCCGAGAAACTGCAGGAAAATAACAAAAGTAACAGAGACAGAAAAGATCTAAGTTATGATGTATGCTAAAGGAAATTAAACTGTATAGGGTACAGACTTCCCGTTGACATAAATAGCCTTCGTCTTCATTGTGAGCGCTGACCTTTCCTGCTCCTCCTACTTCTCTACATTATCGTGGTTATCACTATTCCGTAATTTCCCCTTTTTGGTGTTAACATTAATTACGGAAATACGGATAAGGAAGTTAATAAATTCTTGTATTAAATTTTATTTAAAAAGACATATGATTACTTTTGATTTTAAATATTAACCACTTCGTGTTCGTGTAATTATTTATGAATAAACCCTTGTTAGTAAAATTGGCTCCAATTTCTTTCCCGGTTTTCGCGGCTCTGTCCGATTCCGATCTTTTTCTTTTCTTTTTTTTAATTAAACGCTGTTGGTCTGTGTGTCCTGAGGAGGTTGTTAGAAGAGAGAAGAGGAGAGAAAACAGATTAATCCGTAAACCGAAAGAAATGTCATGATTAGACTCCACCACCATCTCCAACCTCTTCTGCATCTTCTATTGTTTTATAATCTTCTTTCTCTTTCGCTATCATATTCATCACTACAAATCGAATCCCGGCTCAAAAGCAAATTCACACCTCCATCACCATCCACCATTGTCTCCACTTGACTCTCTCTGACTTGCAGGGAGACTCAGGCATAATGAAGCTCTCGGCGTTGCAGCAGAGCTACCTCAACCGCCGGGCTAACAGTTTCAGAGGATCGCCCCAGTTGGATTCATCCGGCGATGCTTCCGTCAAGTCTCCGGCCGCCATTTTCTGGCTCGTCCTTCATGGCATCTGCTGCCTCATAAGTCTCATCCTAGGATTCCGCTTCTCTCGCCTTGTCTTCTTCTTTCTCGTCTCCCCTTCATCTACCAGCCTCTACATGGTCCCATTCCGCACTGCCACTCAAATTACTGACTCCCTCGATCTTCAGTCTTCTATTGCTTCGAATCCCTGGACCACCTTTGAAAATCCTGCTAATAGAACCATTTTTCCCAGCTCCACCAGCAGGGTGGTGGTTGGGCGGCATGGGATCCGAATCCGACCTTGGCCACATCCGAATCCGGTGGAGGTGATGAAGGCTCACCAGATAATTGAGAGAGTTCAGAGAGAGCAGAGGCTCCAGTTCGGAGTCAAGAACCCTAGGACGGTGATTGTGGTCACACCAACTTATGTACGGACGTTTCAGGCTCTTCACTTGACCGGCGTCATGCACTCGCTAATGCTGGCACCATACAAGCTGGTGTGGATTGTGGTGGAGGCCGGAGGAGTCACCAATGAGACCGCCTCAATCATTGCCAAGTCAGGGCTCAGAACCATCCACGTCGGGATCAATCAGCGGATGCCGAATTCATGGGACGGAAGGCATAAATTGGAGGCCCGAATGCGGCTTCATGCTTTGAGGTAAATTTGTGGTCCTTTGCGATCAATTAACTCGAGTTTCGTTATCGAAGATGCTGCATATATCATTCGGGAGGCTACTGTATTTCGATCTACTTGGTGCATAGCATGTTATAACTTCACTTAAAAAGGCAACCATGTAAACACTTCATAAGAGACTAAACTGTTCATTATGCAGAAAACAGTGAAAATACTTGATGATGCATTTTTCCTTCTATTCATTTCTTTTATGGTCAGCCCTCTTACATGACCTGTAACAAATAGCTAGTTGATAAATGTATGATTTGCTTATTTTGCTATATGTGGATCAGAATTGTGAGAAAAAAGAAGCTGGATGGAATTGTGATGTTTGCGGATGACAGTAATATGCATAGTATGGAGCTATTTGATGAAATCCAAAGTGTGAAATGGATAGGTGCTGTTTCAGTTGGAATACTTGTTCATTCTGTCAATAGAGATGTATATACATCCATGCTTCAAAGAAAGGGAGGGGAGGAAGAACCACCAACACCCGTTCAAGGTCCTGCTTGTAATTCTAGCAATAAATTGGTTGGGTGGCACACCTTCAATTCACTACCATATGCAGGAAGAAGTGCAATATACATTGATGACCGGGCGCCTGTGCTGCCCCGAAAACTTGAATGGTCTGGCTTTGTGTTGAATTCTAGGTTGCTATTGAAGGATGCTGATGACAAGCTAGAGTGGGTTAGGGATCTTGATGCATTAGAAGGGGGGGATGAGAACATAGAGAGTCCACTGACTTTGCTGAAGGACCCCTCTGTGGTGGAACCTCTTGGGAGCTGTGGACGCCAAGTTTTGCTCTGGTGGCTGCGTGTTGAAGCTCGGTCAGACAGCAAATTTCCTCCAAGGTAAGCCTTCTTCTCTTGATTTTCAATATAGTTCTTACCTATGTTTCCCTATAATAAACTTATCCCAGAAGTGTATTACTTGATATGCATAAGAGAAGCAATTTATCTTAAATGTGCTTAGAATACTTGTTCAACCTGTTGAATCTCTACCAATATAGTCTGGTCACCTGTCTCACTTTTAGGAATTACTATTATTGATAATTGACATTGTTTGCAAAGTTTCTTTGTCCACTTTAATGAAGTTTTGTAGAAGGAGTAAAACACATAAATCATGGAAGTTGAAAAAATAAAAAGAGGGGGGGGAGGGGGGAAGGATTGAACAATAACAAAGTTTTCAATTTTAACCATTTGGAGCTGCAATGGACTTGTTTTCACTAGAAGTCTGAATTCTAAGTTATAGCACTTCAGTTGATTAGGCTATCTCCATATCTGTATACAATTACATGGGTTTAGAAGTAGTTCCCCAACACTGTTACAGATGAGGGCTGAAAGCCAATACCCCATACCTGAAAATTGGAATTTTTTATGATTCAATGTATAATATTCAAACATGCTTGGTACCGTGTTAATCCTGAAATATAGCAAGCAATTGATGTTTGCAGTTAATGTTGTAGTCCTAAATCATGCTATCGATGAGATTGTCCTGTTTATTTGGGATAGCCGTTGTACTTGTATGGGCCATTGTTTGTGCATCATGTAGTGTATGTTCCCATTTCTAGGATGTTTCATATTTCTGCAGTTTAGTAATCCTATTGAACCGCTATCTATGTCAGATGAGATTGTCCTGTTTATTTGGAATAGCTGTAGTACTTGCATGGGCCATTGTTTGTGCATCATGTGGTGTATGTTCCCATTTCTAGGATGTTTCATATTTCTGCAGTTTAGTAATCCTATTGAACCACTATCTATGTCAGACTGCCAAAGCAGAGCCTTACTGACAAAGGGAACTGCTTACAAATTTGCACAGAAAATGTTGTGTACATCTGATGTTGTTACGTTCCTTTTTTTTTTTTTCAAATTAATTTAATAATGCTAGCTAGCCAACTTGAAAATACTTGCGTAATATGGAGAACAGCTGTTATGAAAGGGGAAGAGAGAGAGAGAGGGGGGGGGGGCAGAGAGAACTGGGGCTAAATGTGCACACAGCATTTTTTTGTCTCATTAGTTTTAGGGCAATTATTAAGTTAACTGCATGATCATAATGATGAATAGAGATTCTGATTTTCTTTGCAAGCAAATACCTTGGGATTACTGTTAAGACAGCTACTGGGGAACATCGTGATTGAGGGAGGGTTTGCTTATGTTTGGTCGTTGTGAATTGTGATATCTAGACTATTTCTGGGCATAGATTGCAGGCTTCTGGAGTCATCAGTATCAACCTGAACTAGAAAAACCAAGACTAAGACACTAGCTTGGGCATAAGTTGACTAACAAGTTTTGTTGTGATATGATGATTGAGTTCGTTCCAGTGTCTCCACAGGCACCAGCTGCACAAAAATAGGACTCATTGAATTCCTTAAATCTCATCTGATATCAGTTTTAATAACTTAATATTATAAACTAATAGGTTTGTCCAAGATCTCCTCTACAACAGGTCTCCTCATATCTCTAAGGTGGTTCTTATTATTTTCCATTAAACGTTAGGAATTATGATGACAGATGTGTCGTGTCAATATCCATGCTTAGCAAGACCTGCTGAGAAAAAACCAACAAGCCGTAGATCTTAGAGATGTTAGATGGAAATTGTTGGCTGATATCTACTAGTACTAGGGACTAGAGGATACAATTTAACCAGAAACACACGCCCATGATTTCCTGAAGTATTGTTGTAAATGTTAGGCTTCTTTGCATCTATAACCATAAAATATTTTGCGATATTTCTATGTTTTGCCACAACAGAACAAGGTTTCATAAATTATGTTTTGACATAATCCTTACTATACTGTTATTTAGTAAAATTCAACAAAAATCCAAAAGTAATTTCTAGTCCCGATGTCCTTATATGTCTTATATGTCTCACTGGAAGAATATTTATCCAGCAAATTTTCTTTTCTAGGGTAGGGAGTCTAGTGAATGCAGAGCACATTGTAATATCTTCAGAATAATACTTGTTGGATGTGTCTCATCGAGAGAAGACAAGTTCATGCTAAATTATTATGTAGAAGTGATCCTCTCTTTGTGAGATATAGGGATATTTGAATTTTCTGTTATTTTTTGTTACACTTGTTATATATTGCTTAATGTTGTGCCTAGTAGGCAGCTGCAACTTACAAAATTAGGAAGACGCAGTAGTTAAAGTTTTATTTTGGGCGGGGTTTGGTTGTTGATGGGGCTCTACTTCCACCAGAAAATCATTTGGCTTCCGAAATCTGTCTCTACCAGTTCCTTCCCTTGAAAATGGGGGATATATATACACTCTGAGCATAGTATTTACTAACATGTTTTCTGTGCATGACCCTGACAATTTGATGCAAATTCATACAGATGGATAATTGACCCTCCTTTGGAAATCACCGTTCCATCAAAACGCAGTCCATGGCCAGACGCTCCTCCTGAGCTCCTATCTAGTGAAAAAGTGTCAACTGGCACTCAAGAGCAGCCAACCAAGCATCCTACGAAGACTCGGTCATCTAGATCCAGGCGCAGTCGAAGTAAGAGAAAGAGTGATACTAAAGTGATAGGTGAGCAAGTGTCTACACATTCTGAGCAAAACTGAGATGTCAACAATAGCATCTGAGGAATTCACTGCCTTGTGGATACAAAACTGCTGGCCTCCAGCGTCTAGAATATGGATTTGAACGAAGCAGTTGGTGGCCTCTCCAGATACGTTCATCGAGGATAACTTCCATGGTGAGCCAGCATATGTGCATTCCACTCTGATTTCACCCGATTTTTTCACATTGATTTTTTTATCTTCTTTGATATTTTTGTTGGGGACAGTGGGGTGATATATATTTCCTTTCGCATTAAAAGGTAGTGTCAACTGAGTTGGGCAGCGCTTGCTGCCTTGCAGGAAGCTTGTATTCAAATTTTCTTCAATGTTATACATATTCTTCTCCATAGGATTATACAGCGGCTGAATTTTTGGTAGAAACAGAATCCGACATTATAAAATCATTAGCTATAACAATTTTCTTTTCCATGTTTGGATTCGTTTCTTTTTTCTCTAGAAAGGAAACAGTAAAGACGAATCCAAAAGACCATTTTTGCATAATGGAGAAAGAATACTGACTGAAGTTCTCTCTAGTTGGGAGACATAATTAGTCAGCCTTTCCCCTGTTCCAAATTATGCGAGGTAAAATTAGTTTAGCACCTTGGCGTTTGTTTTAATTTTATTTTATACTTTTTGTATTAATTTCATTTTATATATTTAAAATAAAACTTTAGTATCTCCTTTTTGTTAATAGAATTGATTGACTTGTCGAGTATATAATCATTAGAAAAATAAACGTAGATATCAAATATAATATATTAATCAATAATCTCATTCACAAAACTTTGCATTTTTTAACCTTAATCTTTGTTCATTCCTTCTTTCTTTCTCGAGAGTTAGTAACTAATTTCGCCTAAATTTACATAATTAGTGTAATGTCTACATTTCTATCTGTTAATAACTACATATTCAATATATTAGCTATTTTCTTTACAACTTTGGATAGTATTAACAATAGAAAGATATTGAGAACTTACTAAAGTTTGATTAATTATTAATATTTTTTAAATATTATTTTTTATTTCTTGATATCTTGATACATATCGTAGATACTCTTTCTTTAATTTACTTTTTTTGAGATTTAATTTACTTTATGTCACTAAACTAATTTTATGCACAAAATCATGCTGAAGCTATTTTGTAAAGGAAATTATAATTTTATGCATAGTTAATAAGTTATCTTATTTTTTTAAACGAATGAATTTTGGATAAAAATTAGTTTTAATAATAAAAGTTATAAAACTAAATTAAAAAAGGGTTATAATTTGATTGAACATAAAAAAAAATTAAGCATCCTAAAAAAGTTACAGCTACTTAGTAATTAGAACCTTTATCCCACCTAGTGTTATCTTAAACAGAGTTTGGATCCTTTAACATTGGGATCCTCTAACATTCCTATCATTGCATAATAGCTATTGGATCACGTGAGATGGACGACATTCCGTGTGTTCAGGTTAAAGTTCTTTGAGGCAAACGAATGCTTAACACGTGACATATGATTTTGGAAAATTATCTCTACTACAGCCATGTTGGTTCAAACCTGTAACCTTGAGGAAGAAAAGAATAGCTTCGACCATTTAGCCAATGATTATTGTCATTTAATAAGCACTGATTATTTTATATAAGGGATATTAGATATTATATTCAACACAATAAACACAAGTTATTATATATTATAAAATGATAATAAATCTTATAATAAATAAATATGCTATTATTTTATATAATTCACCTTAAATTATATAAAAGTTTAAAATTTAAATTATTATTAAAAATATACACTAAAAGTTTAAATTTCAAAAATGTCCAATAGTCGAAATATAATCGAACCGATTGAATTAAATTATTACTAAGCTTTTAAAGTTATAATACACATAATTAAATATTATAGATATTAATTTACAAATTTAATAAAAATAAAATTTAATATCAAATTATACAAAATAGTCTACATAATTATTTAGAATTATAAAAAATAATTTTAAATAATTTAGTGCATATGTCAATATATTGGTATTTTATGAATTTGTTAGTCATGAATATTATATTGATTGATAATATTTTCTTATTATTTTTTGTTGCAAATTTATAATTTTAAATAATTATGTATATTTTTTTTGTGTAATTTGATAACAAATTTTATTTTTATTGAATTTGTAAATTAACATTTATAATATTTAATTATGTATATTATAACCTTAAAAGCTTAGTAATAATTTAATTCAATCAGTTCAATCATATTCCAACTATTGAACTATGAATTTTAAAATTTAAGCTTTTAATGTATATTTTTAATAATAATTTAAATTTTAAACTTGTATATATTTAAAATGAATTATATAAAATAATAACATATTTACTTATTATAAGATTTATTATCATTTTATTATATATAATAACTTGTATTTATTGTGTTGAATATAATATCTAATATCCGTTATATAAAATAATCAGTGCTTATTAAATGACAATCATCATTGGTTGGATGGTCGAAATTATACTTTTCTTTTGCAAGGTTGCAAGTTTGAACCAACATAGTTGCAGTGGAAATGATTTTTATTCCAAAATAATATGCCACGTGTCAAGCATTTATTGACTTTAAAAAAAATTGACGTAAATAAACAAGATGCCATTTATCCACCGTGATCCAATGACCTATATGCAATAATAGGAATGTTAGAGGATCCTACAAAACTCGTTAAGAGAATTGATTTATAGATGTTTGACTTTGTCTAATAGCCTAATAGGATGAGGAAATCAATATGCGACAACTTAAAAGAGATAGGCAAAGAAAATTTGAGTTTCGATGTCTGTGTAGTGGGTTTCCATAAGAGAGTGACGCAGGCCTTGAATCATTGAATCTTGAATCTTGGAATATCAATCTATTCATTGAACATGTCCGGCCCATAATATGTTTTTTAGTACTGTAAGTGTAATCAAATTTACTAAAATAGTTTTGGAGTAAATTATTTGGTGATTAAATAATTGGTGATATATTTTGGCACAAGTTGAAAGGGGTGACAGTTAAAAAGTATTCCGTTCTAATTGTATGATCAATAAATTAAGCAACTGTGAAGCCTAGTTGTCTCCAAATGAAGAGAGAGCCAATCCAAGATAAAAGCAACATGGAGACCGGAGAATTGAACTTCTTGAAGAATAGAGGGAGAGCTAATAAAAATATTTTATATCTCGAAAGGTGAAATTCTTCATAATAAAATGCAAAGATAACATTTTTCAAATTCCAAGAAACTGACTAAATTTGGCGATGAGAGGGAAAGTGAATTATCATGTTCATGTTGATGGCTTTGAGTTGCTTCGACCCAAGTGCTTGCAACAGTATTATTTGCACACTTGCCACTTGCGGCTGTCAGATGCCATCCAAGATTCCAATTCCACCGATCCTTTACCTTATTTTGTGTATCAACAGAAAAATAATAAAAAAAAAATCATTATCCATTGCACTTTTGTATCATAGGCATTAATTGGAGACCATACATTCGCATGCAAATACTCCAACTTTTGACATTAAAAAAAAAAAAAGACTGAACATGAACAAGAACCCATATTGTGAAAAGGCATTCGTTCCCTCTTATCCTCACCCTCTTCAACGATTCTTGTTTCATCTCTGTAAAAAAGCCCTAGCGAAGCCACTTCCACTTTCTGATTATAAATGTGGCAATATCTGATTCTTTTCACTGAAAACTTGGCCAAATTGCCACCCATCTCCAAATTATTGCTGCTCAATTCCTAATATAAAAACAATTGCTTTATCCTTGCAATAATTCCAGAGATTTCTGGCATATCCAACCTCCACACAACAGGCCACATGGTGTGGCACTCCTGCTTATTTTTTTAATTTGTTCTCCCTCCCATAATTATTCACCACTTGTTTGTGTGATTCTTTCCCTCCCCACCTTACATTAACTCATTCTTTACTCCACTTTCAATTATTATTAGGGTAAGTCCTGGTTTGGGTTGTCTTAATTTTTTAAAGAAATTCATATAATGCAAAAAGAAAAAAAAAAGTGTACGCCCTGTATACTTTTTATAAATATACATAAGATTTACAATTTTCTTCTTATTTTTCTCCTAGAGTACCATGTGACAATCTATTTTTAGGTAAGTGGAGCTTGACTTTTGAGATCAAGGTTGAGTTTTTAATCAATGAGATCACATAAAAAAGTTGATCATGAGTTGAGTTTGTTTAAAAATAAACTAGAATCTTTAAAAAAGGGCCGAGATTTTAATTTGGGCTCATATTTTATATGTTTGCTTTGAAACTTTATACAAAAAAAAAAAAAGAGAGTTATATAAAAGGTCCAATAACAGTGCTATACAATTATAACATAAAACGCATGATAAACAATTGAACATACATTCTGATATCCAAATTATTTATAAATTATAAATTATTTACTTATAAAAAATAAAAGATATATATTATATAAATTATACATTATAATGTGACATATGTACATTTGGACTTGAGAAGAAAATAAAAATTTAAGCTCAGCCTATACTTTTCCAAACTTTTTATTTGGTATCATTTTTTAATATTTTAAGGCCAGACATATCAAGCCAAGCAAGCATACTTTATTTTTTTTTCAACTCATGATGAAATCTAATAAAGATCTGTCTAAAGCACTTCTTAATTATTAACACATCCAAATCTTAAAATATTTAAGGGTAAAACAACACGACCTTCAACTTGCCTTTGTTATTACGGCATCATCACCTCTCTATATAAATCACGACTTATCCCCTGCTTTTCTTCACCAACATCCTCTGCAACCAATCTCCCCATTGCATCCTTCTCTCATCTCTCAGTCTCAGCCATGTCTGCACTCTGCATGCTCTTCCTCTGTTTGGCACTATCACTGGCCATGGGTGACGCGTCCATGGGGAGGCACGGCGAGGAGGCAGTGAGGGACATGTAGTAGGAGTGGTTGATAGAGCACCAGAAAGTGTACAATGGAGTGGGAGAGAAGGAGAGGAGGTTCCAAGCATTTCAGGATAACCTGAGATTCGTACAACACCATAACGCTAACCACAACGCAACTTATAAAGTTGGGTTGAATAGGTTTGCAGATTTGAGGAATGATGAATACAGAGCCATGTATTTATTAACCATGACTGATCCAAACAGAAGCCTCGCCAAAGCCAACCTCAACACTTTCTCTCCTCGCTATGCTTACAACCCAGCGATAGGTTGCCACACCATGTGGGTTGGAGGTTGAACGGCGCCGTTTCTCATATCAAGGATCAGGGAAATTGCGGTAACCTTCTTTTCTTTACATCAAACTCATGTTGAGATTTTCAAATAATTAAGGAATAGTATTTACATCTTTTTCTTTTGTTCCCCTTATCCCAACTTTATTTCAATTAATTTAATTTTATTAAAACAAAAGGCAGATATTGGTAGGTTGAAAGATAGATTTAGAGTTTGGACCTTCTCTCTAGTAATGTAAAACAGATTTAGTTTGTTTAGACTTGGTTTGACTCATTTATTAAACAAGTTATTTTTCAATGCTCAAGTTTACTTGTCTTGGCTTGTGGGCTTAAAGAGACAACAAAACCACTCTTTTATATATATATATATATATATATATATATATAATTTTTTAGTAAAAAAATAATTTTTATTAAAATATAATTTATACTCTTAAAACATTACATTTTTATGTTATTAAATTATTAATAACTTTAATTTTTCGTATTTAATTTTAAATTAATTATATTATATTTAAATTTAAAATTTTATATTTATTTTTAAAAACTACAAAAATTTTTATATCCATACTTACTATATTTATTGAATATAATATTATAAAATATGAAAATGTGATAAAATTAAATTATTTATATTAAATAATATAATTTTTAAAAAAATAAAACAATAAAACAAAAATAAATAAATCAACCCACAAGCTAAACTGAAAAAAAAAATTAGATTTTACTACGAGAAAGTCGAGCTCTCTAACCCTTAACCTCTTTTTCTCACCAACACGTATTGGAATATTTGCTAATTAAATTTTTTTTTCACTCGGAATTGAGCCTCAGTAGCATTTTTCAAAAAAAATTAAAATACACAACAATTAGATACTGGATTGGGTCAGGCTTAATGTTCTGTAGGCCTAAAATCATAACCAGATCTTTGGGTCAATGAGGCCCAAATCCCATATGGTTGGGCTTTTCACTTATGCAACGTGTCATTTACAATGAACACAGGAAGTTGTTGGGCGTTCTCGACGGTGGTGACAGTGGAAGGCATAAACAAGATAGTCACCGGCGAGTTTGTGTCATTATCAGAACAAGAACTTGTGGACTGTGATAGAGCTTACAACAGTGGGTGCAATGGTGGTCTTATGGACTATGCCTTCGACTTCATCATCAGAAATGGTGGCATCGACACAGAGGACGATTACCGTTATCTGGGTTTTGAAGGCCAATGCGATCCAACTAGGGTAAGCGTAATACGAATCTCTCAGTTGTTGCTTAATGTCTCAAAGCTTCTAACACTGTGAAAAAATTGATTTGCTGGGGCTATAATTATTGTTTAATTCTACTTGCCACTCATTGCAAAAGAATGCAAAGGCAGTGAAGATTGATGGGTACGAGGATGTGCCACCGAACGATGAGAATGCGTTGAAGAAAGCTGTAGCTCATAAGCCTGTGAGTGTTGCTATTGAAGCAGGTGGCAAGGTTTTCCAGCTTTATGAATCAGTAAGCTTTTCTCATGCAACCTCGTATAATCAGTTAATTTGAGCCTATGTTCATATGCTAATATATGCAATAGAAAGAGTACATGACCATGGATACCCTCAGTTCCCAAAAGTCCTCAAAATTTGCCTACTTGAGATTCTTCTTCTGTGTGTTGTATGAGTGAGATGTTTATAAATTTCTGATGTATTTCTTGTGTCAGGGAGTATTCAGTGGTGAATGTGGGACAGACTTGGATCATGGAGTGGTGGTGGTTGGATATGGTACTGAAAATGGGATGGATTATTGGCTGGTGAGGAACTCATGGGGTACTGCCTGGGGTGAAGATGGTTACATCAAGATTCAACATAATGTAGCAAGAACCCACACTGGCAAGTGTGGAATCTCAGTAATGTCGTCTTATCCAGTGAAGAATCCCCAGAACTCCCAGTTTCTTATTTCAGCTTTGGAAAGTACTGGAGTGAAGATTAATAGTGCTTAAAAGTTGGAACCTTAAGAGAGGAACTGATAGAAAACCAATAAAAATTTATTCAAGGCGTAATAAAATTCCTAGGAACTATATCTTAGGAAAACACACACTTGGAACTTGTTTCATTTATGATAGCTTTAAAACTTGATATTGCTTGGAAACTACTCATGTATTTATTCTCTTTGGAACTAGCTTATGCATTTAGAAATTTGGTTTTAGCATTAATTTCTATTGTAATTAGACTTCCTATATAAAGGGTCTTCCCTATGCTGTAATCAATCTTTTGGAATGAATCAAAAAAATTACAGAATTTCCTACTTCTCCCTACTTCTTTTCTATTTCTCCTTCATCAGAAACTCAATGAGGCCAAGCAAAAATACTCCACTTATGACAGAGAATTCTATGCCATTGTTAGGTCTTTTAAACATTGGTAGTTCTATCTTCTTCCCCAAGAATTTATCTTATACTCTGATCATCAAGTCCTTAAATTTATTAATTCACAAAGGCATCTTAATTCAAGGCATGAAGAATGGGTTGAATTCCTTCAGAAATTCACCTTTGTGGTCAAACACCAATCTGGTGTTGAAAATAAGGCAACTAATGCATTAAGTCGAATGTTCATTATCTTAAATTTCATGAGTGTTAGCGTTATAGGGTTTGATAGACTAAATGATGAATACGCTGGGTGTCCTGACTTTGGCATCATCTTTCAAGAAGTTAGTAACGGAAATCGTTGTGCCTACGAAGATTTCCTCATCAAAGACAGATATCTTTTTCGTGGGACTAGGCTATGCATCCCTCGCACATCCTTAAGGGATTTTCTTATCTGGGAGTTATATGCTGGAGGGTTAGCTGGCCACTTTGGTAAAGATAAGACTATAGCATTAGTAGAGGATAGATTTTATTGGCCTTCTTTGAAGCGTGATGTTGCCCGAATTCTCAATACAGAACATGCCTCACTTCTAAGGCAAAGAAACAAAACACTGGTTTGTATACTCCCTTGCCTATACCTCATGAACCTTGGAAGGACCTCAGTATGGACTTTGTATTAGGACTACCTAGAACTGCCTGAGGACATGATTCCATCTTTATTGTTGTTGATAGGTTTTCCAAGATGGCACATTTCATTCCTTGTAGCAAAGCCACATATGTTTCTCATTTGGCTAAATTGTTCTTTCGTGAAGTTGTGCGTTTGCATGGCTTACCCACTATCATTGTGTCTGATAGGGATGTTAAATTTGTTAGCTATCCCTTTGGAAGCTTTTTGGCACCCAATTAAAATTTTCTTCTGCATTTCATCCTCAGACGGATAGGAAAAATGAGGTCACCAATCGTAGTATTGGTAATTTGCTTAGGAGCTTAGTAGGGGACAAACTAGGAATTTGGGACTTAATTTTGCCAATAGCTGAGTTTTCTTATAATAATTTGGTAAATCGGTCCACAGGTAAGAGCCCTTTTAAGCTTGTCCAAGGTTATACCCCTCGCCATCCCATTGACCTTTTGCCCATTCCTATCACTGCTAGTACCTCTGATTCAGCAGAATCCTTTGCACAACACATTCGTGAATTACATGCTGAGATTAGATGCAAACTCACCTTAAATAATGAACAATATAAATTGACTGCTAATGTTCATCGTCAATTTCAGGATTTTAATGAATGAGATTATGTCATGGCTCGTATTTAACCCAAACGTTATCCTAAACATTCTTTCAAAAAGTTACATGCTCGTGCTTCTGGGCCTTTTCGCATAACCAAGAAACTTAGACCTAATGCATACTTGCTTGAATTACCACCTAATATGGCTATTAGCCCTGTTTTCAATGTGGATGATTTGTTTCCTTACCGAGGCACCTTTAAGCCTCCCCCTTTATTTTCTAATGGAATTGCAGGTACTCAATCTCCCCACAGTCCAGTACCTACCTTGCCATCCGTGCCTCCACATATTGAAGCAATTGATGAAGTTCTGGATGATCAGATCGTTCTTTCCCCACACGGCCCCTTTCACTGCTACCTTGTTCGATGGAAAGGCCGCTCTGATTTGGATGCTACTTGGATCACTGAGGATGAGTTTCTCCGCTTAGACCCAGACTTGCTGGAATCTTACTAGAATTCTCCTTCTCCTGAGGAGGGTTCCCCCCTCCCCGAGAGAAATGATGGAAAACCAATAAAAATTTATTCAAGGCGTAATAAAATTCTTAGGAACTAGTATCTTAGGAAAACACACTTGAAACTTGTTTCATTTATGATAGCTTTGAAACTTGTTATTGCTTGGAAACTACTCATGTATTTATTCTCTTTGGAACTAGCTTATGCATTTAGGAATTTGATTTTAGCATTAATTTCTATTATAATTGGACTCCCTATATAAAGGGGTCCCGCCCTATGCTGTAATTAGTCTTTTGGAATGAATCAAAAAAATTACAGAATTTCTTACTTCTCCTTACTTCTTTTCTATTTCTCCCTTAGCCTCTCTATTCTACATCAGGAAAATCAGTGTTTAGAATCATTTGTATCTCATGCCTTTTTCTAATTTAAGTTATTTAAGGAATTAGAAAATTTAATTAGATTTAAGGGAGTTAATTTGTCAAAAAATTAGATCTTAGTTAATTTTAGAGTTTAACCATCAAATAGAAGTCGCAAAACTTAGATTGAAAATGAAATCGAACATAGTCAAATAAATTAGTGAAATCAGAATCCTAATATTTTATAATTGAAAGTCTAAAAAAATTCACATTGCTTTATTCATATTTATTTCACCTTTCATTTGAACTTTGATTATTTCTTAGTTTTAGAAATTTTAATTTATTTTTGATTCTTTTAAAACATTCATATTTGGTTGCCTAGATAGTTTAGAATTAGTAAAAAATGATACTTGACACCCTAATAGAATTCAATTTCTATATTACTTCTACATAACGAGTGTTTCACTAACAAAATACCACTTATAAATCTTAAGAGTCGTTTGGTACGCTAATTTTTGCTGGAAATGAAAGCGTTTTTTTATTACTGTGCCTTTTTTTCGTTGTTTGGTATGACTCACTGTAGCGGTAGGAAACGGAAGCCAGCATTCCCTCTTCTTTCAAAATCCTGATATTCATTTCCATCGCTTCATCAATGAAAAACCGGTCACAGAAAGGAAAAAGGAAGAGAAATATCGAATTTGTCCAAGCTTTGCTCTCACATCCTGATTCTCCTGCACTTTCTATTTCACACTTTCATTTTCGGTCATCTCACATTCATATAATTAAATAAATAGTAACACCCTACAAGACTGTAATATCCTTCAACATCACAATATCTTTCGGCGTCGCAAGCATGCTTCAGCCTCTCACTAATTTGCCCTTAATGTCTTTCTTTTTCAAGTTTTGAATTGCTCACAATCACATGGATAAAAACTATTTTCATATTTCGTCTAATATATACTCGTTTAATCCTAGTCAGTTTGCAGACAACAGTTTTGATGATAAGCTGATGACGCTATTTTGATTGTGACGTAGTATGCGCAATTTCACATTACTTCCCAACACAAAAAATTGTGGACAGCAAGAGGATGTGGATCAGATTTTTAAGGCCGAAAATTATAAAAACGTTGACAAAGAAATGATCCATCCTGCTAAATAGTCCCCTGTTCAACTTCCACGCCAGAGAGAAAACCATAAACTGAGAATTACCATTGAATTAACAATTTGAAAAGGGACAGTCTGGCAAAATGTAATTAATAAACAGAGAGAAAACTCTGCTATCAGTTTCAGAGGGAAACAAAATTCAGCTAGCAAGGCAATTGAACACAGTACCTACAACTAGTTAACAAGGAATATTGGGAACATGTCAAGAATGTATTTGGACATTCTTATAAACATCACGAAAATCTGTTGCCAGAGCTATTATCACTGCCTGCCCACCTTCTGAAGGCACAGGGTACTAGATTTCTACCAGCAAAAAGTCCAAACTTTGTTCTCAACATTGTCAATCGGTTGTTAATACTACTTGATGCTTCAACAGCCATGGTTTCTTCCCTGATTATTGGTGGAATTGCTGCTCTACTTTCTTGAGCTCCTCCATCACTTCCACTCCCATCCAAACCTTCTTTCTCGTTCTCGTCAAAACTGAAGACCAAAGAACCTCTTCGTTCCCACAGCAACTTTACAATCCCACCAGTAACTTTTTTGCACTTCTTTACCTTAATTTTGATCAAATTTGGACAACCCGAAGCAAGAGCTTTGATCCCAGCATTAGTAATCGGACATCCTTTAATGCATATTTTCTTAAGTGCGACGCACTTGGTAGCGATGCATTCAATCTCTGCATCACCAATGGTGCCTATCCCACAGAGAGCTAACCTTTCCAAATTCTTACAGTTGGAAGCTATTGCCGTTAAGCTACTAGACGCGGGATAAATGCAAATCAATACAAGCTCTTGCAGATTAGGACAGTGATTCGCAATAGCTATCAAACCATCATCACCGATGTTATTAGTCCTCCATCCGTCAATGTGAAGCTTTCTCAATAGCCTGCATCGTTTAGCAACATCAGAAAGCCCCAGATTTGAACACTCAGTTTTCACAATTTGCAAGGTCTCCAAGCTCACACAATTTGATATCCCTGAAAGACCTACATCGCTAACCTGAATCCTGTCCATGTGGATTTCAGTTAAAACCCTGTTGCAGTTTCCTATTGTTTCCAGAGTCTTGTCCCAATCTCCCAAACACGCAATCAACTTCAATGTTTGAAGCTTCTTCGACCCGAGAATTAGTGGCACGAAGCTTTGGCCATTAACAATTTCCTTCAAGCATAAAGATTTCAAAGAAGAAGCCGCAGCGCCGGGACCTATAACCTCCGTGCTGTGGTAGACCCCACGGAGTCGCTTGACGGAGAATTCCTCAAGAGCCCCGCAATGATCGATAAAGGCGTTAATTCCCTTGGCTCCGAACATACAAGACCAACACGAGAGCTTCTTCAAACCCTTGCAATTCTTGGCGAGAGCGGCCATTCCGATTTCAGAGATGTCGCGGCAACCACGCAGCTTGAGGCGCGTGAGGTTCTTGCATCGAAACGAGATCAGTATCAAAACGTCGTCGCTTATGCTGGTGGACCTGCGGTCGCATCGCAAGGCAAGCTTCGTGAGATAGTCGAATCGAACAAACAACGAAGGAACAAAATCCACTAATCCCTCTTGAGCATTGAGAGAGAGCCGATGTCGGCTTTGGCCTTCTACGCGCAGCCACCGCTGGCACACGAGGGAGCACTGTTTCCGGTCGACGGAGCTAAGGAATTGGAAAATACCAGTCAAGCAATCGTCGTGGAGATCGGCGGTGTAATCGCGGCCTCCCGCTGAGCTCTCGGCAAGTTCAGCATTTGTATCAAACTCTTCCTCCTCCGCATCGGCCGCCCGAGGACGAAACTCAAATCGACTACTCCGAGAAACCTCCCAGACATTGAGGTTCGGCGAAGGCCCGGCGGTGGAAGGCGACTGTCCCATTTACGGAAATAGGCTATGGATGTGTACCAGAGAGAGTGCGCAGTGCCAAGCACCTATTGCTTACACGTACTTAAACCCTTCATAATGGCGAAGATGCTGCGTGTCCTTCGTCGCAGTCATCGAGGCCAAACTACCGTATAGATTCAAGCACCATAGTCAGGTACGCGCGATTGGATTTGCGTGCGATGTTAGGTTTCAGATTCATCGCGACCGTTGAAAGTACTGACTTCCGCGGTAAATGAACTTTGAACTTATTATTACCATTATTATTATTATTATTATTTAACACGTTGGTTCAAGAAAAGTATAACTGCATTTAGGCTCTGTTCAGCAAAATTAGCTTATAAGCTAGCGGATAGCTTATAAGCTAACTGATAGCTTATAAACTAATTTTTAGCTTATAGCGAATAGCTTATAAGCTAGCTGATAGCTTATAAGCTAATTTTTAGCTTATAACTGATAGCTTATAACTTATAAGCTAGCTTATTTAAATAAGAAATGTTCGGTAAAAGTAACTAAAAAGTGTAAAATGACATAAAAGGCCATATATATTTTTAATTCTAAAATAATATAAATAAATCTATCATTTTTGTTTTTAATTAAATTAATTTGAATTATTATAAATATAAAATTCATTAAAAATATATATTTATATATGAATAATATAAAATATATTTACATATTTTATTATTTTTATATATATTATACATATTTATAATATATTTATGTATTTTTATCATATATATAATATTATATATGTATAATATATTATATATAAATATAAATATAATAAAAGATAAGTAAATATGATATAATAAAGTAATGGACATAATGAGTATTTTGAAAAAATAGTAAGGGCAAAGTAGGAATAAAAAATTTTAAGCTATAAACTACTCAAAGTAGCTTATCAGAATAAGTTATAAGCTACTAAAATAAGCTCGTTTATCGAATACTTTTAACGAGTTTATAATCTAGTCAAATAAACTATAAACTAGTTTATAAGATATAAGCTCGTTTGCCGAAAAGGACCATGTGTGTGTTGGAGAATTTAAAGTCCTTCGAATCTAAGGATAGCGTTGGGGTTTGTTCACGATCCAACGAATAGAGGGCCAAGAAAGGTACGAATTTGACTAGGACCTGGTCCCTTTAGTAACTTTGGAATCGTTCTGGTTTTGCTTTTTCTTGCTTTTAATTTTCAGACTTTGCAAGGAAAGTTATGCAATTCCTGCTTTTTTTTTTCTTTTCTTTTACTTTTTAAAAGAGTTGAGTCATTTTTCTTACCTTCGGGGCATCCTCATTTTGTTTAGAAAATCGTCCTTCTGTTGCACAGAAATTAAATTAGAAAAATGATTATATAGTTTAAAGATACTGAAAATATATAAATTATTAAATCACTATGTGATACATTGCTTGGTAACAAGTTGTGTACGTAGTGTGTTTGGCATGTCTAAGGTCAATTTCAGTGTGTTGAAACTCGTGTGTTTTGACTTGTGAGGGTGGAATTTTCTTTTTTGGTGAACGAAATGTTGAGTATTAAGCTATTAACAATGAGTGGTAGCTACGCATTCAAAACCGCCATTATAGAATGAAATTTGGCTGCTTAGACAACCCAAAAATGAGTGAGTGAATGGTACGTTACAAGTTACAGCGGACAAATTAATAGTAAGTTGAACTTTGGTCTCTCCCACTTTATCCGCTGGTCTGAACCTACGAGGCCATCCCATCCATGTCTATCTCTTTCATTACAAGAATGCGGAACTTCGGACTTATTTAAGGCTGGTTATTATTAGGGATTATTTAAGTGTCTTTTGTAGATTATGATAATATCGTGTTCAATTATTTGGGGTGAAGTGGACGTTTATCCAACTCAACCCATTTTGGCTTCTGCTATGATATAATAATGATATTTACAGTATGTGTTCTTCGTGGTGCCAACGGAGGGGTCCCAGACCCGTTCTCATGGGTAAACTTGTTAGTGAAGAGAGGTATCATTTTCTATGCTTTCTCAAGAGAGAGAGAGAGAGAGAGAGAGAGGGGGTTCAATAATATGAGCATTAAACTGCAAAGTTGAGATGTAGATTCTATATGCTTCAGCTTTTCAATTGAAAAAAAAATGCTCGATCATGACAACCACTAGACACTATATACGCCCCAATAGGGCTTCACTATTTGGGGCATTCTGGTATTTCCTGGGCCTCACTTGGGCATGGCCTGCCAAAGAATCAGCTTTCCTCAAATCTGGAAGCGTGTCAAATTTATTTTTTGTTTTCACAAGTTGGGCCGTCAAATCCATGACTGAGAAGTTAGTTTGAAAGACATTATGGTAAATTACTAATTTGATTCTAAAAATATTATAATTGTCTTACTTTAATTTTAAAATATTCAATATCTCAATTTAATACTTAAAAGATTATGTTTATTTTAATTTAATTTATTTTTTGGTTAAAATTACTTTTAAGAAATAAAATTTAATATTTAACAACTATAAAGTTTGTGTTTTAGCAATAAAAATAATCAAATTAAGATATGCAATTTTTTTTGTGAACTAAATTGAGATTTTCTGATCTTTTAAAAGTTAAATTGATAAAACTATAAACTTTTTTAGATTAAAACTGTAACTTACTCGAGATTACTGTCCCAATTCGTCCATGTAACTCATTATTGATACTTGAAAACTTTACACCAAGACCCAAAAAAGGAAAAAGAAACTTCATATATTTTAAGTCAGTTATAGTCAAATGTAAGTTTAATCTAATAGCAATAAAATGCTAGTGATGCATTAAATTAGTATGACATTTACATTATAAAATGAGAAATTTTATGGAGAGGTTGACTTTCTCCATCTCAAATTTTTTTCAATAAACATGTCTCAAAAAAAAATTTTTGATTAATATGAAAAACAATGCAAGAGAAAGATTGAAAAACTCAACTTCTACAAAGGTAGAACTTTCCATATCACAACCCTTATAAAATTATATCAATTTACAACCTGTAAATTTTCAACTAGCCTATAAAAGGAACACATGAAGAGTACTAATACTATGATGGAGTAAAGAGGAAGAACATGCATGTGTTAATTTAGTTTATAGAATAAAGTAAGACAAGCATTCTGTCACGTCCCAAAATCTGAGCACGTGACCGGCATGAAAAGTGAATTTCATTTCACCTCCGTAAGTGTCACATCCCAAAAATTGAACATGTGAAAAGATACTACTCATTTGATAAAATTCTCAAACATACGTTATTTACATATATTCTGTAAGGTTTTACATTCAACATTAATCATTCATTCCACACTACAGAATTATATTCATCTGATAAGCAAATATAGACATACATAGTCTGATATTTCTATCTCATCGCAAGCGTAGGAGACCTATAGAAAGTACAGAGCGTTTCTAGTATCCACATTAATAGGTACTGATATCCCACCAGACAAAAATAGAGAATAATCCCAATGGGCTTCTAATGTTCAAACGGATACTCTTCTTCTTTGTTTTCTGTATCTGAAAAAAATAATCATAGGGAGTGTGAGTTTATTTAAAAACTCAGTAAGTAAATAACTGTACTATATAAAATATCAAAAGTACAAATACCACATTTACTCATATAATTAATTGTCTTATACATCGAGTAGTATGAGACTCTAACCCTTTCAAACTCATGAATAAGATTTCTTAGGTATACACCGAGTAGTATGGAACTCTAACCCTTTCAAACTCGTGAATAAGATCTCATAGGTATACACCGAGTAGTATGGGACTCTAACCCTTTCAAACTCGTGAATAAGATTTCTTAGATATACGCCGAGTAGTATGGGACTCTAACCCTTTCAACTCGTGTATAGGTTTCATAGATATGCACTGAGTAGTATGGGACTTTAACCCTTTCAAACTCGTGTATTAGATCCCGTAGATCTTTACTCATTAATAAGATAGTGAGAATTTATCACATAATACAATTGTCATGAAATAAAATAATTTCTACATACTCTTATTTCTACCGATCATCATATACTCCCATATGAAAAATTGATTGCTTATTATCCAAATAATATTGTAAATGAGACTTATATTGTACTTTGACTAGTAATATCAAATTAGCTTAGCAAGGTTATTCACTCACCTTGATGTTTGTCCAAGTTTACCTTGTTCCACACTAGAATTTGTGTAGGAAAATTTCCTAATAAAATATATTACAAGGAAACATAAGAAAGGAAACAAAATCACGAAAATACGCAAAATTTTATGATTGCTACATTACGGTTTGCTACAGTGACGGTTCGCTACAGTAACGTTGACTGCTACAGTACCGTTGACTGCCGAAACTACAGTACTGCTACAGTACTCGAAGAAAAATTTCCAGATTTTTCCGAAATTTCTGGTCGCTACAGTAACTCGAGTTTTTGCAGAAATTTCTAACAAATTCATCCTTTCCTTTCTTGTTTCAAAATCAGAATTTCAACTCTTTTAACCGATTATAACTCAAATATAACTTCTAAAACAACTTAGATTCATGAATTATCATCAAAATCTTCAAGAACAAAACCTTCTCTAATCTTCCATATAAACTGAAATTTAAGGAAAATAATGAGATTAAAGCTTAGCTTTGATCCTTACAAGCCTTTTGAATCGAACAAATAATCAAAACTCTGAAGATCAAGGAAAAGATTTGAGAAAAGGATAAAGAAACGAGAGAAAACAAATTCACTATTCACTTCTCAGCTTTTTTCCTTCTGTGTGAAAATGAGAGGGTACTATTGAAACTCTATATTAAATAATTTAATAACCCATGGGTATCCATAACCCAACATCCAAACCTATCCAGTTAATTTACAATAAATGGACTAATTGACCATTCTTAAATCACTTTTCCATGAATTTCACTATTTTTATAATATATCCCACATGGTGCAAATATTTAGTCCAGTCATTTAACTCAATTTTCATAAATAATATTCAAAGAGAACAATTAAATATGAAAATTAAAAATGACCAAAATAAATAACTAATGTAACGTTGTAAAATTCTAAAATACTCTTAGGCGAATGATATTCCAAAATTAACGGGTATTACAGTAAGCCTATCTTTCTCTTAAGAATCATACCATTCTTTTTCATGCAACCAAACCGAGTTCTCTATACACACTACAGTCATTCACATTACATCACTGAATGAACCTACCCGATTACAGAGATTTCTAGATTTATACAACTTAGAATAAGACTTAATTATTATACCTTTATCCTGAACAAATGAAAAGGTAATCATGGGCTAAGGATCCATAATTCCTTGTACAGATATTTACTTTCAGCTGTTAACTCTGAAAAAAATGTTAATAAGAGGAGTATGAGCAAACCACGTGTACAGTGAGCAGACAACACAACACTATGACAAAAAAATATCATGCATCATAATGATAATATGCAGCAATCATACGTAATCGATCATAATATAATATAATATAATTCATAATACTTCACAACAATATCCAAGTAAAACAAATACATTTCAACATAATTCAAATAATTCACAACAGTAAACAGTGAAATCAATTTCACACATTTTCCGTACCAACCGGGTCGTCCAGGATACCTCTGGATCGTTGCCCGCGGCCCCCGCCGCATCCACCCTTATCGCTCAATGTATATTCTCCACCCTTGTAGCTTCATGTAGATTTCTCCATGGGGTGCACCACCATGTCTTTCCTTTCTAGGCAAACACAATCACAATCACATCTAAGAGCATCCTCAATCAAAATCATGAGCCACATACACAACTCAGTCATTTACAATTCAAGTCACAACATAAACAATATTGTTCCAGCAACATAGCATGTATGCAACATAATCCATAATATAGATCAATTATTCAACAATAACATACTTCAACTATCCGCATATGGATGAACTCAATAATCAGAGTATGACACATTCCAACTCAGTTCACATGTCATTCACAATCCATCATATAACCTCCATTCATGAGAAAATAAGAATCACCAGGCAAGTTCCACAATTGTTTATGTCTCATCGTCCCATTCAAGCACAATATAATTTAAACATATAAATATATATATTTGAGTCATCATCCTCTTCAAACTTGGATATACAACATATTTTCACTATAATGCATAAAGTCCATAACAACGATATTTAATCATAGCAAGCATTAACCCACTCACCTGGATTTCATGCTCTCGGCACTTCCACCTTGCACCTTGACCATTCCTATTATAACCAAATAAAAACCATCAGGGTTACGAAATAGAGAAATTTCCTACCACTATTCCCGACCTTCACTTACTTCTCAAATCATAACTCCTAACTGGTAATGAATATTCAGATGAAACTTATACCATTGGAAACTAGACTCAAAGAGCTTTTCAATGATATTTTAAAAAAAAAAATGGATGCTACAGTAACGGTCAACGGTCAATGCAGCTACAGTAACGTTGACCGAGTCAACGCTACAGTAGCCGAGAAAATTTGAAAAAAATTTTTCGATGAACAGTAATTTCTGGGGAAAATTTTCGAATGTTTTTCGTGTTCTTCATCCAAAAATCCTAAAATCATATCTAAAACAACATTTCTTTTGATTTCTTGCATGGGTTTTGTTTCTCAATGTCTAATAAGTATTTTAACACCAAAACCCCTAATTTTTACCAACAATCCAAGCTCAAATCTCAAATTTTCATCAAGAACACTAACTTTTTCAAATATCCAAATTCTACGAAATTTCTTGTTCTAATAATATCATAAACCACCTAAGAATGTTTTACATTAACATCTACACTTAAATTCATCCATTAAAACTCAAAATCTTAATTTTCTTCCATAAGTCCGAAAATGGAGAAAAAGAGAAATAAAGCAGATAAAACTTACCTCTTTGCCTCTAGAACTCCTAAGAATCAGAAGTATGGTTAGAAAATATCAGATCACCGGAATAATTTAAGGAAAGAATTGGAGAAGAAGATGAAAATGAAACGAAGAGAAATGTTGAAGGAAGTTCTCGCGAGGAAGAAGGAGAAGAGAAACTAATAATTGTACGTGTGGGCCCCAACAATTTCTTTTTGATAAAATTACGCATAGCCACCTTAGTTTTTAAGATTTATTCACTTATGTCCTTGAGAATGTATAAAAATTTCCTAAATTAAAAATTAAAATTTCTATTCCCAGATTTTCTTCACTAATTCATAAAGTACATTTTTCACGTAATTAAATTTTTCATTAAACTTCAAAATAAACTTTAAATATTCATATAAATTCTTGGGATATTACACATTCACTTATACATGGCTGGTGTAGGTGAGAGGTTGAAACAAAGTTGTGTGCTTGTAATAATTGGCCATAGCTTCAAACATTATGGTCAAACTCATTGAACATGTTCAAGTTGTGAAGTGCTTTTTTTTTTTTCTTCCTCTCTCTCTCTCTACCCCCTTCGCTTTTTGGCCCTTCGGCCTTAAGTCAAAGCTATGATTGAGTAAGCATCATCACTTTAAATGAGGTTTACAATTAATGTTGTAGCTTAGGTGGAGAGCAAAAGCATGCATCCCTTCGTGGTGACTGCTGATTGTGTTGTTCAGTTCGCCACACATGTTTTATATGATTAGTGAAATATCTGGTAGCACTTATCATGGCCACTTATTAATCCTCCATTGTGATTTCCAGGTGGCTCAAGTCCTGTTGAGCCAACATATACAATCTAATATAATGGATTAATGGTCAAGTATCTCCTGTCATGATCGTATTTTAAAGTAACCCAACAGAAAACAAAACACAGAGCCGAAAAATAAAAGAAAGAGCGAGTGAGAGAGAAGAGAAGGAAAGTACCACAATTGCGTGTGGTGATACATGAATAGGAAGATGGAAAACACATTAGGGAAAAAAAGACCCACAAAATGACAGAAGCAGCTTCATTACCTGCTGAATCAGAACTCAGAATTATGAATCAGCTAACTCATACGTTATATTATTCCACTCTCAGAAAACCATAAAATTCTCAACTCAACAACATAATTTCTGGAACTGTGGATTTTGAGGGAAGCCTGCATTTTTGCCATACTGGGTCACTCACAATCATTGTCCTTACGTTGAATTTCGTATAGGGTGAATATTGGATTGCCCATGCTTCTGTTAACCCTTTTTCAGCAGAGAAAAAAGGAATAATAATAATAAAAAAGAAATGGTCCACAATCTGGAATTAGCTTTTTCTTTTTGCCTGGTTCTTTAGGAGGAATTTTTGGTTGGGGGGGTTATGGTCCAAAGAATAAAAGTGGTGTGCATAATGAGTAATGGAGAAGAAGAGAAGTACGTGAGAGGTGACAAGGTCAATTTTACATGCTAATCACAAATTGGCATTGAAGAGGGGAAGAAATGGAATGGAACTTAGGGGTCGATAAAAGGGTTATTAGTTACAATTATTGGAAAGATAATAAAAAATAAAAAAAAGAGTTGGATTGAATTGACACTAAACTAAAGTGGTGCGACAATTAATGGTCGAGACAAGGACGCTAATAAAGCTGTTACTCTTTGTTCCTTGTGCTTGTTTTTACCAAACCATCATCTTGCCTTTTTACGTTTTAGCATTAATTTATTAAAGTTAAACAGTTTTTTCTTTCAAACTCAATTACATTCTCATCTTTGATGAATTTTTAAAATCAAATGATTTTTTATTCATTTTTTAAATATATATTTCTCTTTTCTAATTATAACATGCGTTACATTTGCCTCTTTTTTTTTTTTAGAAATTTGTTACAACTTACAATCCTTTTTTTTTTTAGCAAAAGTATTATTTATGCCTTTGAATTTTTACTCATATTTCAATTATAGTTCATAATTTTATTTCGTGTCAATTATAAATCATGTATTTTTAATTACTTTTCATTATACTCATGAGCTTAATATTATCTAAATATTTAATGAAAGACGTTAATGTAATATCCCATCTTTTGTACTTCAACATCTATTAATACACCCTAACTTTGTCATGTAATATTGAAATGGATAATGATTAAAATAATCATATATAATATGAAGTAAAATAATTAGATATAAAATGAAATAATAATTATTTTGTTCATTTTCATTTATCAATTATAATCTCATGTAATAAAACTATAGTAGATTAATACGTGCTGACGTGTGTAAGATAAAATTAATGCCAAGTCAATATATGTTGTTAAATATTTGTTTGTCATGTTAGACTCAAAGATATAATCAAAACTAATTGTAAACATATAGATTATAATTAAAATTTAGAGGTATGAATAAAAAAAATTCTTTTTTATTATTTAATGACTTAATATTACATTTTTTACTAAAAATATCCTTCATTACATGAAGTATATTTATAATATATTTTTATAAAAAAAAATATAGTTGTAACATTTTATTCTAAAATATTTGTACTTTCTTTTTTAGCCATTGAACATTTTCATCTATTAGTACTTCAGTTAAGCTAATGAAGAGTTATAATAAAAAAAATGCGTAGCATTAAGTTATCATACATAACAAAAAAAGTAAATGGAAGAGAAGTATGGTTTTTTTTAAAAAAAGCAAAAAAAAAAAGATTGTACAATTTTAAAAATATGGTGTAATTTATATTTTTTTTTAAGTTGTTGGTATAAAATACTATCGGCAAGTGTATCGAGTCAATAAGTAATATAAAAAATGAATAAAGTGTCGATCCCACGAAAATTGTAGAAGTCAATTATCAATTTTGTTATTTCTACACTATCTAAACGATTGATTTTTAATGTAAGATTAAATTGAATTAGCCTAAATTAATTTATCTAAAATAAACTAAATTAATAATGATTGACGAAAAAATCACACAGTTAAACTAAGGAAAGTATTTAGAATATGCAAATTATCAAAACGTTAGAGATCTAATTTCATTAACCTATCCAACTATGAATGAATTAGCTAATGAAGAGTTATAATAAAAAAAAATGCGTAGCATTAAGTTATCATACATAACAAAAAAAGTAAATGGAAGAGAAGTATGGTTTTTTAAAAAAAGCAAAAAAAAAAAAGATTGTACAATTTTAAAAATATGGTGTAATTTATATTTTTTTAAGTTGTTGGTATAAAATACTATCGGCAAGTGTATCGAGTCAATAAGTAATATAAAAAATGAATAAAATGTAGATCCCACGAAAATTGTAGAAATCAATTATCAATTTTGCTATTTCTACACTATCTAAACGATTGATTTTTAATGTAAGATTAAATTGAATTAGCCTAAATTAATTTATCTAAAATAAACTAAATTAATAATGATTGACGAAAAAATCACACAGTTAAACTAAGGAAAGTATTTAGAATATGCAAATTATCAAAGCGTTAGAGATCTAATTTCATTAACCTATCCAACTATGAATGAATTTTCAATTTAATCTAAGCTTTCAATTTTTATATTGATGGTTGAATTTTCAATTATAATTTAAATCAAATTCTTTGGTGAATTAAAACGTTAAACCTAATCAAATTCTCTAATTTCTTAGACCAATCAAATTAGGCAAAGACAGTAAGTATAAATAAATTCTATCAAAATCACACAAAAAATCAGTCTATTATTAGATCAAATCTATTTATGTCACGACCCGTTTTCTGGGCACATGACCGGCACAATGATGAATCTCTCATCACTGTAAGCCTTCCGATAAATATATCAAATTTTCTTATCTGAAAATCATAGAGATGATTTGCATGTAATCATAGATTATCAATTTAAAATACATTATTATACTGATATACAAGCCAAATGTCGAACCCCTGAACTAGATGTCCTAGACGATTACAGAGCAACATAATCTATAACAAAAGAGGGGTCTACCCGACAACGGGAAGGTCCAAAGTGATCTACTCCTCTAGCAGATATTCTTCGCTGGCAACCTGATCTGAACAAAAAGGTTGTACAAACAGTGTGAGCTTTTAAACTCAATGAGCGAATCGGCCTCGTGTTAATAAAATTCAAATACATTACCAGTCATGCAAGCATATCCGAAGGCTCATACTCAACCAATAGACATAGTTAGAAATTACATACAAGAAAAATTCATCCAATTCAACAAATGTTACTAGTACTCGTCAATGGCAATATATCCCAGAGAGCGCACACAGGCCGGCTCACCAATTATGTATATTTCCGCCATGACGCACAACATTATCCTTTTACATACAAGAAGATAAAAATTCATCCAATTCAACAAATGTTACTAATACTCGTCAATGGCAATATATCCCGGAGAGCGCACACAGGCCGGCTCACCAATTATGTATATTTCCGCCATGACGCACAACCTCATCCTCTTAGCTAGGGCGCCTCACGGATTTATCACCAATCCGGGCTATATCTCTACTGAGGGAATCGTTGTCTCCACACTCATTGGTCAAGACACCCTGTCAACCGGGTTTTCCGCCTTGCCGTGAGAGGGGGTACTGTCCCGCTCAATCACAATCAATAGCATTTCATATCATAATCAGAAGCTCAATATAATATTCATCCATATAACAGGTATAGTATATAACTATATTATAGCTTTATAAACCACAATTCAAGAGATTAAATCTTCATATCATCATGAGATACTTGCTTTTTCCTTATCCATACTTCTGGATTAATTATCTCATTATATTCGCCATTCTGAATCCAATTTCCCCCTATGAATCTTAGGAGTGTCCTACGACATACTTTTTATCACCAGTAATGCTAAAACTCTATTAAAACGGGGTCGTTTCACTCACCTGGATTCCGTACGAGCATCGCTTCTCTAAGTCGTTACAGACAAGAGTTCTCAGGTGAATTTCGGTGTTCTGCTACGGAGATTTTCATGAAAGATTAGAGAAAATACGTCAGGATTGTTTTCGTACAGATACTGTTCATATGTACGGTTACTGTTCATATAACTATTCATAGGTACGGTCACTATTCATACGTATGATCACTATTCATACCAGAAATAGAGAATACAATCTGTAAAAGAGTACACCAGGTAAGTTCCCAGGAAAGAGTGGAGGGTCTCAATGGACACACTTAAAAACCAGGTCTTTCCTTAGCCAGAACTTTCCTAAACATGTATTCTTCACAGTTTACATTCTATTTCGGTAATCAGAGAATCAAAATAACATATAAACAGCTAAGGACAGTTTTTCTGATGTAGAAGATCAGCCAAGGCCGCAACCACAGAGCATACTTAAGAAAATAACTTCTAAAATTTGAAAGACATAGAAAGGGCATAGTATCCTTACCTAAGCTGAAAAAGAAAGGCCCAAAATCTCAGAGGCCTAGCTTTGGAGTAAGAGAAACTTAAGGAGAGAAGAAGAGAAGTTGAAGGTGTGAGTTTATAAGTGAAATGGAAGGGCCTATTTATAGCAAAAGTCAAGGGTACTATTTGACACTATGCACTAATAAAATATTCAATTTACTATTCATGAAAATGACATTTCTAATAATGCAGTTACTGTGCACTTCACGTGGAAAATTTTTCTGTTATTACTATTGGAAATTTAAAAGGGAAAAATATCCTTTCACCTTAAACCTTTAAGTTTCTTTTCAAATCAGTCTTTTTACTTTAGTCCCTGAGGGTATTTTCACCCATAAAACGTCATTTTCTCCTACGAACTTCTTTCTAGTTTTCTCTTATGACCAAACAACATCTAGTACTTGACATTTCGATTGTATAAATGAACAGTATCGTATACATAAATAGTATTATACAGGTGAATAGTACCGTATACTGAAATAGTAACAGTAGTTTGTAAACAAATATTTATATTTTATTTTTCTTGGGTATTACATTATCACCCCCTTAAGAGAATTCGGTCCCCCGAATTCAAAACTCATCTCAAGACTGAAATAAATGTGATTACTTCGTCTATATCTCATCCTTTGCATCTCTTTCTTCCAAAACCTCATCACACCATTAGTGAGATTTACAAGAATATTATACCATTAACTGTGAACTCTAAACCGCATTATCAATAATTTGCATAAGACTTTTGCCTTTTCTAAACAGCAAGCAATCTCTTCCTCATCAGTTTGATCTTCTCCACAACCTTTTGTACCATAAAGTGTCTCATCCTCATAACCTTTACCAAACTCAAACCACCTAATCAAAGACGAACTCTGTCTATATGTAAAACCTCAAATAGGTGTCATCTCAAAAGTGGCACGTGGTCTTTCCAGTTCACATTGAATATCAGAACACATGTTTCCACACACATAGCTTATAACTTTTACGAATACAAGCACCCTACCCGAAGGCATCATTTTAGCCATAGGCAATATTCTTGCCCGAAGGCGATCATTCTAGCTTAAGGCGATACTCTCAGCTGAATGCGTCATATAAAAGGAAAAATCACGTAAAATTATTACATAAATCTCTAGGAAGAACAATCCCAGAAAATGTGTTAAGTAAATAACATACTCCTCATGCATAATTATAAAATAAATATATATAGAAATTCCTCTCACCTCAATGACTCATATAGAGTCGTATCCCTTCAATGATTAGGGCAAACCCATAGTTCTCTATATATAGGTTCATAAAATACTTATTCAGCATTCCTCCATAGCTCAAAAGTGTAATGAAATATCATTTTAGTAACTCTGCTCAGTCAAAAAGATATTACTATACTATGTTTTAGAATCAAGTATGAAATATAACAAGTCCAATATCTTCTCATTCCTCAAGTTCTTTCAGTAAAATGAATCACTTCAACAAAGAAGATCTAGATACTAACTTAAATTTTATTTCTAGTACATAGATAATTTTAATACATGAAGCTTAGACCAAATATAACTTTAGGTACAAACAAAAGAAAGAATAAATTAAGGACGAGTAGGCTTTTGAAATGTAGAAGGTGCTCCAGGTCTAGAAGAGGAAGGTGCTTCAGACCTTAAGGAGGAAGCTAATCGTTGTAGCCTAGAAAGAGTTTCTGGAGGAAGCGCCTGAGAAATTTGGCGAAGAGCATAAGTCACTCCGTTCATACAGTCAATACACCTTGCTTGTTGGTCACGAAAATTTTGAGTTGCAAACATTGAATGTCTATCAACTCGATTAGCCAGTTCCCCGAAACGACGGTTTATCAGTTTCTCTTGGTTTTCAAAGAGACGATTTATTAGTCGTTTCTGGTCCTCTGTCTTGTATTCCAGGCTCTCTATCTTACGCTCCAGATTTTCGATCTTACGCTCCAGGAACGCAAGCTTATTTTCTGAGGATGTTGCAGTACTGTCCTCCTCCAACTCTATTACATCCCTCTTTCTCTTCTTTATTTCTGGTGACCTGTCTACAGGTCTCTTCCCTTTGTTGTTTCGGAGACTTAGATTTAAATCAAGCTCTACATTGCCAGTCTCAAAATTCAAGTTGAAAGACTTATTATCAGCCATTGCTCTAGGGATCTCAGAAATAACTTCGAATGAGAAAGGAATGGAGATTGAGAAATAGGTATGTAATGAAAGAAGTAGGTTTGCTTGGTGCGATGAGTAGGGTAACGGGCATACAAGATTTATAGACAACCCGAAGCCCCTGGAGCTAAAGCCACCACAACCTACACGCCGCTCGCTATAAGGTTTACAGATCACATACGTCGCAATGCCAGCAATTAATGTCGGACATGCAAGTAAATAGTAAATATAATTTAATGCAATTAACATAAGTCAAAGATTTCCTCAAAAAAAAAATTTTCGGCTAATCTTGACCTTTCTCAAAGTTCTGACTAACTACGCTCGTCAGTCTGAGATTTTCTCCCTCTAAACTTGTTTTATTCTGTAATCCTATATCACGATGTCCCTCTATGATTAGGTCGCCTCATATTGGCCGTATCTTAGATTCTAATCGGTGTCTTTACTCTAGACTTACACATAATATATGTATATCAATATATATATTTTAAAACAAAGTTAACTGCTTACGGTCACATGCCTTAAGCATTATCATGATGTAAGGAAATCACTTCCTTTCATTTGCCCACGAGAGCATTATATGTAAGTATGTGTAACCATGAAGATATATCATCATCTACACATTTTATTCTATCCAAGTCATTTTGATTTCACATCTCTATGAGTATATGTAGGATCATCACATATTCTCCTTGATCGTAGCCTTCACTCATTATGCATGAATAACATACATAAATGTAATTACAACATGATTCAATCAATTATGTATATTATACTCAACTGAAGGCTCTTAAGAACAACACAATAAAACGGAGAAATGTATTTCAGTTCATCATAAAAGCATCCAAGGCAATCTTTGATGGCTATGTTATCAACTTCTTTGAATTTCAGAAAATGCCAACGGGAGAAATGGGAAAACCGAGTAAAATCGGCCGCAAATCCACCGAATACTGACTTTCGTGGTTTTGGCATTAATGCAACGCGCTATTGGTGTGCACGCCTACCCTAGACTTCTGGCTTCCAGCTTGCAGAAATCCATAGGTTGATCGTGTAGGGGTGCGGTGAAGAGATATCTTCTTTGTCTCTTAGTCCAAATTTTTTCTCTATAAAAACCTTCTCAGCGTTCTCAGTTACCACACCACAAAGAGTAATAATCTCCGAGCCTACAATCCCCCAGTATTCCTCTCGCCTCATACTCTTACAAAAATTTCTAAATTTTTCCAAATCATGTCCTCAAGGAAGTACATTGATCTCACAGTAGAGGCTAAGGAGGAAGAGCTCGACTTAAACTTAAGTCTGGGCAAAAACAAGGGCAAAAGACCTTTTGAGGGGTCTCCAGAGAAACAGAAGGAGAAGAAAATGAAGAAGATCGAGGAAGCTGAGGAGACTAGCACGGGCCATACCTCGGAGGACAAAATCGCCTGTCTAGAGCAGGAGGTGAAAAATCTGAAAAAGATGATAGGAGACCTGGAGAAGTTAACTAAACGCAATCATGCAGAAATGACTTCAAGAATAGACAGGTTCTTCTATTGGTCTACCCAGTGCTTCTGCAATCAACAACAAAGAAGTGTTGATTGTATGAATGGAATTTACACTACCCTCCGCGACATTGCTCTGTCTCTCGCTCCAAGGAATGGTCGAGGGGTGATGATACAATACAACCCTCCTAATCCAAGACCACCTCGCTTTTAGATTACTCATGCATGAGTAAACTTCTTCCTTTTTGCAATGTAATCCTTCAGTTTTTTTTGTTTTTAATGCGAGTGGTTTCTTTTATTGGCTGGTACCCTAAAATAATATAGCTACACAAATTCAATCATGAATTCAGCTTATAAAATCCACCATATAAAAATTTGATCCGACAACAACAGAATCAAAACAAGTAATAACCTTTCCTTTACTAAGTTCAAAAGTGTAGCCACATCTATCTAAAATTAAACCTGACAACATAATTTCTAAGAAGAGATAAGTCTCGGAAGGAAAGGAAATGAAAACATCCTACATGACCTTCAGTAGAGCCGTCTCTCTATAGTTGTGCCCGGGTTCACAACGATAGAGGAGGTCCTACTAAGGTTACCTTGCTCTGTAATCACTAGGAGACCTAACAACCTTTGCTCTGATACCAACTTTGTCACGACCCGTTTTCTGGGCACATGACCGGCACAATGATGAATCTCTCATCACTGTAAGCCTTCCGATAAATATATCAAATTTTCTTATCTGAAAATCATAGAGATGATTTGCATGTAATCATAGATTATCAATTTAAAATACATTATTATACTGACATACAAGCCAAATGTCGAACCCCTGAACTAGATGTCCTAGACGATTACAGAGCAACATAACCTATAACAAAAGAGGGGTCTACCCGACAACGGGAAGGTCCAAAGTGATCTACTCCTCTAGCAGATATTCTTCGCTGGCAACCTGATCTGAACAAAAAGGTTGTACAAACAGTGTGAGCTTTTAAACTCAATGAGCGAATCGGCCTCGTGTTAATAAAATTCAAATACATTACCAGTCATGCAAGCATATCCGAAGGCTCATACTCAACCAATAGACATAGTTAGAAATTACATACAAGAAAAATTCATCCAATTCAACAAATGTTACTAGTACTCGTCAATGGCAATATATCCCAGAGAGCGCACACAGGCCGGCTCACCAATTATGTATATTTCCGCCATGACGCACAACATTATCCTTTTACATACAAGAAGATAAAAATTCATCCAATTCAACAAATGTTACTAATACTCGTCAATGGCAATATATCCCGGAGAGCGCACACAGGCCGGCTCACCAATTATGTATATTTCCGCCATGACGCACAACCTCATCCTCTTAGCTAGGGCGCCTCACGGATTTATCACCAATCCGGGCTATATCTCTACTGAGGGAATCGTTGTCTCCACACTCATTGGTCAAGACACCCTGTCAACCGGGTTTTCCGCCTTGCCGTGAGAGGGGGTACTGTCCCGCTCAATCACAATCAATAGCATTTCATATCATAATCAGAAGCTCAATATAATATTTATCCATATAACAGGTATAGTATATAACTATATTATAGCTTTATAAACCACAATTCAAGAGATTAAATCTTCATATCATCATGAGATACTTGTTTTTTCCTTATCCATACTTCTGGATTAATTATCTCATTATATTCGCCATTCTGAATCCAATTTCCCCCTATGAATCTTGGGAGTGTCCTACGACATACTTTTTATCACCAGTAATGCTAAAACTCTATTAAAACGGGGTCGTTTCACTCACCTGGATTCCGTACGAGCATCGCTTCTCTAAGTCGTTACAGACAAGAGTTCTCAGGTGAATTTCGGTGTTCTGCTACGGAGATTTTCATGAAAGATTAGAGAAAATACGTCAGGATTGTTTTCGTACAGATACTGTTTATATGTACGGTTACTGTTCATATAACTATTCATACGTACGGTCACTATTCATACGTACGATCACTATTCATACCAGAAATAGAGAATACAATCTGTAAAAGAGTACACCAGGTAAGTTCCCAGGAAAGAGTGGAGGGTCTCAATGGACACACTTAAAAACCAGGTCTTTCCTTAGCCAGAACTTTCCTAGACATGTATTCTTCACAGTTTACATTCTATTTCGGTAATCAGAGAATCAAAATAACATATAAACAGCTAAGGACAGTTTTTCTGATGTGGAAGATCAGCCAAGGCCGCAACCACAGAGCATACTTAAGAAAATAACTTCTAAAATTTGAAAGACATAGAAAGGGCATAGTATCCTTACCTAAGCTGAAAAAGAAAGGCCCAAAATCTCAGAGGCCTAGCTTTGGAGTAAGAGAAACTTAAGGAGAGAAGAAGAGAAGTTGAAGGTGTGAGTTTATAAGTGAAATGGAAGGGCCTATTTATAGCAAAAGTCAAGGGTACTATTTGATACTATGCGTTAATAAAATATTCAATTTACTATTTATGAAAATGACATTTCTAATAATGCAGCGTGGAAAATTTTTCTGTTATTACTATTGGAAATTTAAAAGGGAAAAATATCCTTTCACCTTAAACCTTTAAGTTTCTTTTCAAATCAGTCCTTTCACTTTAGTCCCTGAGGGTATTTTCACCCATAAAACGTCATTTTCTCCTACGAACTTCTTTCTAGTTTTCTCTTATGACCAAACAACATCTAGTACTTGACATTTCGATTGTATAAATGAACAGTATCGTATACATAAATAGTATTATACAGGTGAATAGTACCGTATACTGAAATAGTAACAGTAGTTTGTAAACAAATATTTATATTTTATTTTTCTTGGGTATTACAATTTATGCCAATTATTTCAATAGACACATTCAATATATGAATTTTCCAATTCTCTATATGAACTCTAAATTAATTTTCAAGTGATCAGTTTAAAAAAGCAGTAGACACAGAAATAATTACTCAACAAAAGAATTAAATAAACTTAAATTAATTAAAAATTCAATTCATAATTTAAGAGAAGTTACATCTTCTCCTAACAAAAAAAAAATATAATCACTTATGATAAATAAAGCACCAATAATATCAAAATTCATGAGTTTTGCCATTAGATTAAAAAAGAATAAAGAAAAGATGAAGAAGGATGAATAAATGTTTCCAAAGCTTTTTTCCATTCTTTTCCACGTACAATTGATTTCCTTTGTCCCTCCAGCATCTATCTTTTTCTGCTCTTTTTCTCCTCGGTAGAATCTTCCTCAAAATCCCTTCAAATCTAATTTTGAAATCAAGATAACAATTTCCAATAAAAAATCAGAAAAAGAACATATATAAAATTAATTTAACAAATTTTTATCTTAAATTAAATCCTAATTCCTAAAAGAAAATTAACTAAAAATAAAAACAAATATAAATTAAATGGCAAATCCTAAACTAAATTAAATAATCACAATAAATAATAAAACATAAGTTAAATCTTAAAAAAATAATTCCCTATAAAATTAAATTAAATAAATTTAAAAAAGACTTAAAATTACTTAATTTATTAATAAAAATATAAATTAAATAACCCTATAAAGTTATCATAAGTGTTTCGCCCTATGCTCTCTTTAAATTCAAAGCTGGAAAATTGATTCTGCAATATATTTCTCTGTCATCAGCCTGAGCCATGAAAATGCAGAAAGGAAAAGAAGAGATAGCAAGTGGTAGAACCATGGGAGTCTACTCTACTCTCTAGATTTAACAGTGAAAGGTGAAATCAAAAAAGAAAAAAAAAATCTATGTTTACAGAATTGCAGATCTGTTGAAGCCAAGAAAGGAACACAAGTCTCGTCTCTCATTGCTGGCAATTCAGACCCTTTATCGTGCAACACAATCAAAGAATTAATGGAGGAGACGATGATTATAAATAAAAATAAGGGGTCCTTCTCTACTTTTGCTTTAATTTTTTTTTTTGGGTCAAAACGAGACTGTGTATTTAAAGTTAATGAGGGAGTAATTGTCAAAATACATTGGAAACCACGAGAAAAGCGTCACAGTATACATCTGTACATGTCTGTCTCTGACTTTTTCTTCTGAAAAGAAATGATTATCTAATAAAAACTTAAATAAAGTAACTCTTAATCTTTCCCTGTACCTCTCCTCCCTGTATTCAAATATATGCTTCTTCTGTTCTTTCTTTGTGCTACTATTATCTGTAATCTGAGACCCTGCCAGGGATTAAGAATCATAGAATATTCTCACTTATATATATATATAGCTTACATTAATTGGTGACTTTTCGTTACCATCTTCCCTGGTAAAAAAAGTCCATTGGCATTATTCAGAAGCCATGGTACTTTACAGGAATGCAATTACAATAGAAACTGTGTGAAGATTTGTTTATTGATCATCTTTAACCACACCCCCGACATCAGAAAAAATAAATAAATTATTAATTTAATGTCTTAAAAAATATAATTATATTAATTTAATTTTTTAATTTAAATATCTAGATTTAATTTTTAAAAAAGTACATTTGCTTGAATTACAATGGAACTATGTGAAGATTTTTTTTTTTCATTATCTTTAATTCCCCTGACAAAACAAAAACCCGAAACAAAAATATGAAGAGGTTAAAAAAGGAACCAAAATATAAAAATGAAAAGTAAATTACTGATTTTATCTTCAAAAAAATATAATTATCTGAAATTAATTTTTAAAAGGTCAATTGTGTCACAAAATTAACACAAAAACATAGAAAAAAAAATAGAGAACATATATGGATTTATGTAGTTTGATAAATATAACTTATATTTAAGAGCAGAGAGAATTCTTATATTTTTTCAGACAAAAAGTTTAGTTTATAATATAGAATCAAAAAGAAAACATGTACAATAAAAAAAAATATATAATGGCGCTAGACTAGGTTGTTTGTCCCACTGGCTTCCAAATTTTTCTTCTTTTAAGTTGTGCTATCAAAATATTAGGTCAGCTCATAATCTGATTCATCATAATTTAAGTCACTCACCAAAGTGTTTCAATTTAGTTTCTTTATTAATTAAAATAATTTTTAACATTAAAAATTTTGAGACGTGATACCAATAAATATTTCAATTTAATAATGAAAATTACGAAACTAAGAAAACTATAATCCTTGGTTAACTAAATAAGTTACTGAAAAAGATAGCCAGTGGGGGCTCCAATGCTTGGAATTTTAGAGAAGGCATGTGCACTAATATACAATCAAACACTAAGATTGGACATTAGTGAGTGGTAATGTGACATATATATATAGGACATAGTTGATCAATGTAAAACCAAAAGGACAATGATGCGCCATGATGGAGGTGTTGGGGCGATTGGAGAAAAATGATTGAAACACATAAGCAAGTTCTGGGATACACCCACATGGTATAAGGATGCTTTGTGGATCCAAGCTAGTTTGTTTTGAAGCTAGTCGGTAGTTAACTACAAACACTGTTATAAATGCTGGGGGTTAAAACTTAAAAAGGAGCACAGATTAGATTATGCTAAGAAACAAGAAGGAATAAATGTTTGGATAAGGGAGAATTATCACGTGGAAACGAGAATCAATGCTTGCCATTGGAATTAATGAGAACAAAGGGGTTCATTATGGAGAAGCCAAAGTTGCATCTACCCGAACTAAAGGGAGGAGAGGTATGAACACAAAACGGGAAGGTTCTAAATTTCCAATACCTATGTGGGGGGGAAGTGGGAGGGTCGAATTTAAGACATGTACGTAGTTGGTAGCATAGAGTAATATACGGTACTACAGTAGGTAGAGTATTTATGGTTCCAATTCCATCCGATTCTTTCTTTGTTTTAAAGGCCAGAGTCGTCATTTACATTTATGAGCGCAGAAGCATAGGACATGGGACGGACGAGGAATGGTGTTGTGTACTGTACACCCTTTTGGAGCTCTCTACGTTTGCCAAATGGCCAATGCCATACCCTTTCCTTTCACATTGGTATTATTTAAGACCATCAATTGGCTGAATCATTTGTTAATGGACAGTTTTTTTTTATTTTAAAAAAAAATATATTTATCTAAAAATAAGTCTAGATAGATTGGTTCATTTAATTTTTTTTATTTTTATTTATAAAAAATTATATAATTTAGTATAAATAATCCATTTTATTATATTTTATATTTTATAATCTTACATTCAATAAATATAATAATTTTAGATATGGAAATTTTTGCAATTTTTTAAAAATACATATACAATTTTCAAATTTAAATATAATAAAAATAATTTAAAAAGAAAATATAAAATTAAAGTTATTTGTTATTTAAAAATATTAAAAAAGTAATATTTTATATTTATAAATTATATTTTAATTTTATTAAAAAATTAAAATTATATTATTTAAATGAAAAAAATTATAGAGAAGTCGATCTTTTTAGAAGCTGACTTTTCCCATTTCAAATTTTTTTAAAATTTGTGTCCTAATAAAAATTTTTTTTTACTAGCATGATTTTTTATGTAAAAAAAATAGAGGAAGTTAACTTCCTTAAATATTTTTTTTAAAAAAAATGACTTACAAATTGACCTGTTTAAGACTGTGTGTTAAGGTAAATAGCCTTAGTCTTAATAAAAAAAAAATTCATTTAATCTTCAGCCAGTAACAAACTGATCCGATTTAATCTGGGCTAATCTTTTTGATAGTGTTGGAATTATTTTGTATTCAAATTATCATGGTCGTCAGATTCATTACGTTACAATAACACTACAGCTTGCTTGTGGGGTTTGTAATTAATAATTACTAATTTCCTCCTGTTTACGGCATACCCACACCAACGCTAAACCTGTCATTTCCCCAATAATGGTCTCGTTAGTACTTCCAGTTACCAACTCTTTTATTATTCTTCAGCTAATTACTTATTCTTTCATGACTTCGGTTCGGTTTACAATTATATTATCTCCAAGTATTTTAACAAGAAAGTTATGGAAACTATAACAATAGTGAAACAAGTGTTACCGTAATACGAGAGTGAAAATCCTTGGGGTGTGGTGCAGTGCGCCCCACCATTTTTACACTTCAACATGTCACAGTTTCCGTTTCGCACGGTCAACGCTTTTATGTTTGTATGCCGCGTGCAAACCACGTCTCGTGACCCACCTTATGCTCCAGCTGTTTCGAACTTTCCTCCTCCAAGAATCGAGAAGCTCACTAAACCCATACGTTATGTTAGTTAAAAAAAAATGATTTAGTTTTTTTAATTTTTATTTTAAGTTTTAGGGTTTTCATGAGTTTCCAAGAAGACAAGTGGGAAGTATTTTCTTTCAAACTTCAATTTTTGTTTTGTGCAAACTTCAATAGAAAATTTGATGATATTTATCATCAAATTAAAATAATAAAAAATCAGTTCTTTTTTTTTTTTTAATTTTCTTGCATTTCTTCGTATCTTCATCGTTATTTAAAAGCTTTAAAATAAAACAGTTTTGTAATACAAAAGAAAAACATTAATATTTTGTAAATGACAGCGTGTACAACAAACGCTTACAGACAGAAGAGACAATAATCTGGTAGTAAATGCAGGCAAGGATACGCTTCCGTAACCATACACTTACGGCCTACGGGTCTTATACTTTTTTTTTTAAATTATTTGATTTCACAAATTAAATAAGAAAATGATACGGAAAACTCTATTTGAAAATAATTACTTTATATATATATATATATTAATAACTTATAGCGGGGCTCAATTAAACATATGGAAGCAGCGTACAGAGCAGAGAGTAGTACAAGTAGGTTGCTTAGGCTGTGATAAATCTGATTATATGGAAAAGGAACTATTTTTCATGCAAAAGCTCGGTGAGTGTGCCGTTACATTCTATTTTCCTGCGCGCCAAACAGGCCCAAATAACCTTTTGGTATGTCATACGTGGAAATTTGGGGCAGAGGGAGGGAACAGAGAGGGATAGAAAAAAGGAAAAAGAAAAGAAAAAAGAACGGAAAAACGAAAAACTAGAAAAAAAAAAAGACAAGCGTGAAGGACTTCTCAGATAAATATCCTTTGTATGCATACTACATTTGGCTCTCACTCTCTGCACTGGGGAGAGAAGCAAACATATGTAGAGGATGAAAATGGCTCTGTTTACTCTCTTCTCAGTATAATGAAGGAGGATTTCTTTCTTATCTTCTTTGACGGAGATGGCTCTCAGGGAAGAAGCCCATGATTTGCAAGACTCTTCGTTGTTCCTTGATGCGCTCCTCTGTGAGGAGGACGGTTTTGAGGAAGATTCCGCCGAGTGTAATAAGAAGGGGGAGAGTGATAACTACGATTCAACGGTTAGAAATCCCTCGTCTCTGCCTTTGATTTTGTTCGACAATGACTTGTTATGGGAAGACGATGAGCTCGTCTCTCTAATCTCAAAAGAGGGAGAAACTCATTTTAGTTCAAATCAGAATCTAATTGCCGATAGGCCCCTAGAGCCAGCTCGCGAGGAGGCTGTGCGCTGGATTTCTAAAGTTTGTGCGCACCATGGTTTCTGTGCTTTGACCACTGTTCTTGCTGTGAACTACTTCGATAGGTTCATCACAAGCCTGAGGTTTCAGAAGGATAAGCCATGGATGACTCAGCTCACTGCAGTTGCGTGTTTATCTCTGGCTGCCAAAGTGGAGGAGACTCAAGTCCCGCTTCTTTTAGACCTGCAAGTATGTATGCCTAATGTTGAGATGAAGTCTAGGTGTTCGCTGATATGACATGTGGTTTGTTTCGAATAATGCCTGATCAGTGTTAAATGTGGGTTTTCTGTTTTGATTAGGTGGAGGAGTCGAAGTACGTGTTTGAAGCAAAGACTATACAGAGGATGGAGCTTCTGGTGTTATCCACTCTTAAATGGAGGATGAATCCGGTGACCCCAATCTCCTTCTTTGACCACATTGTCAGAAGGCTGGGTTTAAAGAGCCGCCTGCATTGGGATTTCCTGTTTCGGTGCGAGCGTGTTCTTCTCTCTGTCATTCTGGGTGAGCAAGGCATTAAATGTTTCTAGTAATGGATGTTAATAATCAAGACATTCATATCAAACCCCAAAATCTGGTGGTATTAAAACTATCATAATATTGCTACTTGGTAGTGCATTCAATGTTGCGTTTTTCGTTTCCAGATTCAAGGATTATGAGTTACCTTCCTTCTGTACTAGCTGTTGCTGCAATGATCCATGTTATTAGTGAGATAGAACCACTTAATGCAATGAAACACAGAAATCAGCTCATGGGTTTACTCAAAATCAGTGAGGTTTGTGTCTACAATTTCATCTCTACACCAGCTATGTTTCGTGACTTACAAATCTGCTATTGAATCAAATGAGTTATTGAGCAATTTGGACGGTGATCTTTCAGGAACAAGTGAACGACTGCTACAAACTCGTTCTGAAACTGCTATGTTGCCAGGAAGACATCCAAAATGTTAACCAGAAACGCAAGCGCCTGTCTAGCCCAGATGGTATCATTGATGCATCTTTCAGCTGTGATAGCTCAAATGACTCGTGGGCCAACACATCACCAGTCTCTTTTTCATTAGAGCCAATTTTCAAACGGAGTAGAGCTCTGGAGCAGCGGATGCAGTTGCCTTCCATAAATCGTGTGTCTATTGATGTTCTTCACAGCCCTCGTTAGTTAATTATTTATCCTAGTGTCTACTTCAGAAATGGTACCCTTCTTTGGCATATATATCTGGCAGTTATGTTCTTCAAAATGCTACTTTATTATGTCGTTAGTTTTATACTTGTCCTGGCAAACATTTGAAAATTAACGAGGCAGAGAAGAATTAACCTCCACTTCTCCACTTTCCATTGAGTTAGAGGTGGAACGGAGATCTGAGACTGAGGGTAAAAAAAGGGATTATAATTCTACCTGTGCGTTATGGTATTTGTCAATAAGTACTAAGAGATTCCCTGTGTATCCTTATTACTAATAGATAACATGTCTTCAGTGTAACTGAAGCTCTTGTAGATGGTCAAACTAATCCCAAACACAAACATCTTGTTTTGCCTATAGGAGACGCGGTATTTTCATCAATGCAAAGTCATCTGTTACTTTCCCAAAATCATTTTCCTTGTAGTGGAAAACGAGTCAGCACCATGGCAGATGGAATGTTATATTAAGAACAAGATCCTGAATCTACAAATCTAACTATAGTGGCCGTTATCTCAAGGTTCTCCACTGGTGGAACTCAGTTTGCTGTAGTCACGTCTATTTTTTTTCTATCTCATCTATAGCTTAACAATTCCTAATGTCTGTGAAAAAGTCAACTTAAGTTGCTGGATATAATGATATTGGGTAAGAATATTTGACATTTTGACTTCAAGCAATTGAGAATATGTAGTTGCAATTAGTTTTAATTTGTTGTCATTACCATATCACTACCATATGTTAAACTGATATGGTTCCGTGATTAGACTAAGATGGCTAAATTGACCAAAGAGAATTGAGACGACTGCCATTGATGTCAAACTTGATTGAAACTGCCATGAGCTGAGTTTCATCACTGCCTGTGATGGTCATTTGTCATAATAAAGTGAATTGGTCAAAAAGTGAAAATGCATCTTGCCCAGCATATAAGGAAATAATGCTATAGAAATTTGAAAAGCATTCTGTTCCTTTCTGTAGCCTGACCTCAAATATAGGTTGTAGGTGATTTAGAGTACTTAAGTTTGAATTATTTCCTTAAATTCGCATAATTCTTGGGTGAATGGTAAATGAATAGAGTGTTCCTATTTCCTACTTGCAGCTTTCTTGACCATCAAATTAAAATAATTTTAAAAAGTTGAACAGACAATCTAATAACCAATAAAGTCGTTAACTTGGCACTTGACAGGGAATGGACAGTGTTGTGGAATATTGACAATCTAATAAAAAAAAGAATAAAGGGTGTAAATTGTAGAGTGATGAATGCCATGAGAGGGATAAAGTAAACAATTGAATTGTAGGGCTTAGGTTAGGGGGTGTGTTGTGTTGGGGTCCTAACCAATAAAGTCGTTAACTTGGCACTTGACAGGGAATGGACAGTGTGGAATATTGACAATCTAATAAAAAAAAAGAATAAAGGGTGTAAATTGTAGAGTGATGAATGCCATGAGAGGGGTAAAGTAAACAATTGAATTGTAGGGCTTAGGTTAGGGGGTGTGTTGTGTTGGGGTCCTGCTTTTGGGGGTATGTCACTTTGCGTTGGCTAAGTGTTGCAGTTGCATAGTGTCCTTGACATGATGCTATGCTATGCAAAAGTCCTCGGGGAAGAGAGAGAGAGAGAGAGAGAGAGAGAGAGAGATTTCCAAAGTGACAGCTAGAGTCCTAAGTCCTAACACAATAATAATTCTGTGTGACATGATGACTCCGCCTCTCATAGTCAGATTTAGTACTTGGCTTTGTATTTGCTTTTCCCTAATCGTAAGATTAGTACTTGCAAAACCCATTCTGCTCTCGCAATCATTCATACTTTGCTGCTGCTCAATTCTCATGCAGCCATCATTATCTGCCCTGCGTTTTCGGTGGCAAATGCAAAACTCATGTGACACAATGTCGTTTACACATTCATATACTATAAGTTTTACAGACCTTCCTTTGTCACACTGTACCAACTCGCAGAGTTGTTCGTTGGGTATGTCTTAAGCTTCGTAATTGGGTGCTTCATTTTGATATTTACCCGGGAAAAGAACTATTCGCTTGATAAATATTAAGATGGGGCCATGAGTTATGACCCCAATACAAAAGGATATTAAGATTCCTTGACCCCTATTTAACAGGGAGTGGCTTTATATTATTTAAGAAAGTGAAAAGAAGAAGGAAGTGGAAGTTAAGAGGTGGAGCAGTTCACATGTGAGATAACAGGGACGAGGAGTGGTTGAAGAACAGCTATGGAAGTTTTGTTTTTTATGTGGTTTTAGGACAAAATGTCAACAAGGGGATTAGTACGTTCTTCCCAACTTTTTTCAACAGTGCTGTGAATTCAAAGTGGAAACAGGGGACTTGGAAAATAGGAGAAGCAGGAAATTTCACAAAACGCTTTGTTCTCATCGATCATCCTATTACATTACAACCTGTCTGTGTATGCCATTAATTTTGAACAAGTTCATGTCTTTTCAGCGCTACTTTGATATGACAGAAACTTCCTTGACTGAAGTTTCGGCCATACAGCATTCCAATTTGTCTACTGCCTCCTCTTGCTCTATTCTATTCTATTCCCTTCAGTAAATAATTATCTGCCAAAAAGAGTTGGTATCTATCTCTGTTAGTAGATTTTTTAGTTATAACGTGGCAAGTGTATAAAGTTTTTTAATCAAAACACCTTAAATTTATAATTTTTTTTAATCAAAATATAACAAATATATCACTCAATATTATATGATTAATTTTTTTAAAAAAATTATACATATTTTTTTAATGAAAAATTTAATAGCTGAAATATACATAATTGCATTTAAATCTAGTTTATATTAGAAAAAATGTTAAAAAATTAATTTTCAAATTAATTATCAATACTTTCTTAATTTTAAAGATAAATAAATAATTCATATCAGTTTTTTTTGAAAGAAAAAATTAAATTTTATTATGAGGCCTAATCAACTTCTCATCGCGATACATATTTTATTTTAAGCTTTGTCGTTTATTATCTTTAGACAAATGTACGTAAAAAATAATAGAATTTGCAGCAACATCTATATTAACAAGATTAAAAAAAAATGATTCAAAGAAGTTGAACTCAAAAAATAACAGTTGAGAATAGTATTTTTTTGAAAAAAAATATTTGCAAGTAGCTTAAATTTGGAGGAATACATTTACATATCTTATGTAATAATTAATTTAAGTTAAACATTTAAAAATTTAATTAAATAAAAAAATTGTAGGAATATAATCATTTTTGCGTTGGTGTCTTGTCTTTATGGAGATGGTTTAGGGCGTTGGAATGGCCATAAATCCTCAAACGGTTCTGCGAGACTGCCATGTGTTGAATTTTGAGTGATGAAGCTTTGGCTGCTTTCGTTTCATTTAATGTTGGAAACGAAACGAACCTACTCAGTGGTCTCACAAAACTCACGAGGAACACGTTACAAACCCACCTCGTAACACTTTATCACTCATTATTTTTCATTAATAATGAAAAGTTCTCATCGTGCTCCTCCATGTGATCATTCATACATACATACCACTTTTACTGCATTGAGACAACGTGACACCCATATAAATGAGTTTAGAAGTGACACACGATACAGATTTCGTGAGTGTTCGATACGATGATAGAGGGTGGCTTAGGCTTAATATATGTATCAACTTATCATGCTTTGCTATATGTTACTTGATAGCCAATCAAGCCCTTCATACAGTCCCTGTCCAGAGGTGGCACAAGTAGCTTGAATGTACCTGCTCCAATCAACCACCATTTTTCCCCGATCAAATCAACCATACCAAGAAATCCAAGCTAAATTCAAAGCAAATTCACTCCCATTTAACTCAATTTTAGATTAGTCTTATTTATTAACTTTCTCTGAATTAATAGTTGTATAGGGGTGTAAAATAGGCCAAATTCTAAAGAATGCCCTGTTCAACTTGTTTTAAAAAAGTATTTGAATAGGGCATAATAAAGTCAGATGTTTGATTTTAAATCATACTATAATCTGGCTATGTTGAAATTTTTCATTCTAGGATCTCCTGTTTAGTCAAGCAAGATCGTTCGATCATCTACAAATGCTAATTGAATGGTCATGCTTGGCCAAACACGATGTTTGGCTAATCAAAAGAGCTCAGATTGAATTTTTCAGTCCATATTTAAATATGACTTGTATAGCCCAACCCTAATAATGGCATAGTAAGATTAGAACTAAGATGAACTAGACTAACCTGTTTTGACATCTCTAAGTTAATAGTATTTAAAGTAATTATAGCAGACAAAACACTATATGTTGAACAAATTCGAATATGACATTAGTTTTCTAATTTTAAGTCTATATCTTAGAAGAATGAATAAGTGCATGTTACCAGCGACGCTGGCGAAGTGAATGCAATCCAAGTTTGTCTGTAATTTCTGCAACGCTCATAGCATTTGGAAGGTCTTGCTTATTGGCAAACACTAGCAATGTAGCATCACGAAGCTCATCCTGCAACAATGAATATGCTTATCACTATCCTTGCAATGCCATTTTCCTTTTAAGTTTCAAAATTTTATATCCAGGGAATATTTCATACACAACCATGGGAAATAATATTGGATATCGCATTAATTGAGGTTTCTACGAAGAAGAACATCACTCACCTCACTCAGCATCCTATGAAGCTCGTCCCTGGCTTCTGAAACTCTTTCTCTGTCGTTACTATCTACCACGAAGATAAGGCCTTGTGTGTTCTGAAAGTAGTGTCTCCATAATGGTCGAATCTGCAAGTAAAATGGCTCACTACATACTCTCTACAAATAGCTTATGCCTAACATACTGTAAATTTGTAATAATTTTAATCGTTCAATTGTGTATAAATGATGCATACCAAACTAGCAATATAGATCAAACACTTGAAAACAGCACAGATTGTCAGACTTCCAGAGCTAATTTATTAAGGTTGAGGCCAAGAAACCAGAAGTAGTACCTTGTCCTGTCCTCCCACGTCCCATACAGTGAAGCTGACATTTTTGTAATCAACAGTCTCCACGTTGAAGCCTGATCCATCAAACAATTTCATGGATTGTGTTTCAACAACGAAAAAAAAAAAACTGCGAGCTTTACTTTTTTCTTGTATAAATCTGACAGGTTTTACGCATATTCAAATGGGGGAAAAAAAAAAAAGGAGCAAATTCAATAGGTTTAAGGTCTGGTTTTCGATAAGCAGAGTTTTATACTCTAAGCCTTTACAGATATATACGTGGCCGTTTGATGACAAGAAATGAGTCTTAACCCGAACAAAAATATGACTCAAATACGTATGGAAGAAGAGTACATTTATCAAGAAACGGAAATGATAATAAAAAATTGATTACTCAAGAGACTGTAGTTAGTTAAATCTATGGTTTAATATGTTGTTCCCCCCTCTGTTTTAACGGAGCATTCATGGCAGTATGTGTGTGTATGCCAAGACGTATTAAGATTCTGTATGTTTAGTATATGGAACAACTTATAAACGATGGGAGAAAGATGAGGATTAAGCATTAGGGTACCTATAGTGGGAATAGTGGTTACGATTTCTCCAAGTTTGAGTTTGTAGAGTATTGTTGTTTTCCCAGCTGCATCAAGACCCACCATCAGAATCCTCATTTCTTTCTTTGAATAAAACAATCTAAATAGCCGCGATATCGCCAAACCCATTCTCGCCTCTGTTTCAAACAAAATTTAAATCGCCACTATGAGCAAACCAGAAATCTAAGCTTTGTTTTTTCAATCTGTGATGAGAAAGAGGAAGAGAGGATTTACCTGCTGAGAAGATTGAGAAGAAAAAAGAAGAGTCCTTCTATAGAAGCGGAAGGGGAAGTAAATAACCAAGTAGTTCTTCGCGAATGGCGTATTATATAATCGTGAGACAAGAAAATCGCTCAAGAAGATAAGGGGTGGGAAAAAAAAGGGAGAAAGAAAAAAAGAATTAGATTCGGACTTAGATTGCTTAAAGAATAAAAAGTAACAGCTTTTTTCACTGGAGGCCATTCGTCATTAGATATGAATTGTGTTTTCCCAATAGTGAGATTCGAAAGTAATAGAGCAACGCATTCGTCAGTGTTTATTAGATTTAGACCTCTGTTCATGTTTTATTCTTCATATATTCCATTTCCAGAACGTCGTGCGAATGATCGTTTCACATTTTATATCCAAAACGCGGCGTGCAACTTCATATTGCAGAATGGCTTCACCCAGAAGCAGCTATTTTTTATTTGATTATATACAACGAGTCACCGAGAACGAAGAAAAGGATTTCCCGAAATTACACCATTTTAGAAAAACAACAAAAAAAAAAAAGTGGGCATAGATATACACTTTGATCAGGTGAAGAGAAAACGGTAATTAAAAACAGGGATTCATAGCGGAGAAATCAATGACATGACATATGTTTGTGTTTGTTTATGACATAGTGAAGAGTTTATCTTCTAGACAAGGCATCTTTGGCGGATTGTAAGGTGGGTGCGGCGGCGGCAGCGGCGGCGGCAAGAATTCCGCCGCTGGTTTTGTTCTTGGAATGAACCTGATGAGTCACCTCCACCTTCTTCTCTTCTTGTCCTCCCCCTGCTGATTTCCGATGATCCACCGTTTCCACCCTTCTTTCGGTGGTACGTTGGGGTTCTGCCCTCTCTTTCTGATACACCAGTCAATTGATAACTATGTAAATAATAGCAATACTTGTAACAAACGAAGAATATGGATGGAGTTATAAATATAGTACCTCTGCTTGTCCATTCATGTTGACGCAGAAGATATGTTTGCGAATAATTTAGGTGTTTTTTGAATCGATTTAGACACAAATTTTTCTGGGTTTTTAAGGGGGGATTACGAGGTCTACTATGGGCGAATGGATAGGCGGAGAAAGAGGGTCACCTTACATATATTGACTTACATGTTGACACACTAGAAATGCGCGATTATGCATGGAGGCATGATTGGATAAACTGAAATCATGGCTTGAGCTTCCGCCACAACCGTTGCATCATCATCTGTGGCATATAGTATCTTCTTTATTGCTGCAACAACCTGAAATTTGAATGACAAACTACCATAAATCATCACTAGTTCTAAATAATTAGTTCCCATTAGTCAAAGAGGCAAGGTGCAGGGTACGTACGGGGGGGTAAGTGTTCTATTTCCAGACTTTGACAGAGTATCTCAATATCCCTCAGTTTTGCGAAGTAGAAATCCCGTTTTTTCTCAAGGCCATCAATGGACAACTTCAACTCCGTAATCTGCATTGACTTCAGCATAAGACCGAGATAGATTATGACATTTGATAAATCTTCATGTGAGAAACACAGTACCTGTTCATCATATGCAGGACTCCCACTTGAAGAAGGTTTCGTGGCCTTCGCTGCTTGATTTGTATTATTTGCAGAAGATACATCATTCTTTCGTGCATTATGAGAAGACTGAGACTTCGGAGCCGTAGAACCCTTAGCAGATGATTGGGATTGAGCGGACTTCTTGTTCGCTTCTCTTCCTCCCTTGCGGCACTCTCCTTTCCAGAGGATTGTAACTAACGTTAAAATGCATAGAGGCCATTAAACCAAACCCTTAGCATTGAATCTCAAGATTAATTTAAAAGAATTTTATAGGAAGCAAGATAGCGAAGCACAGTTGATTATATATATAGCACTCAACAACCCAGATTCAATTAATTAACATTATTCTTGGAGGTCGGTGGTGCATACAGGATTCAGGAGCCCCCTGTCCCAAGTGTAAGTCAAATAGGAGAAATATTTCCCAGAAAGACCTTTTGAGTTTTAAGCAACAGGGTCGACTATGCATAGTAAGAATAGTTGGCAATTAGAATAGTAAACCAAACTTTTACTCTAAAAAATTATATAATGCATAAAGTATAAAAATTACTCTTTTACTCTTTTTACTTCTGTTATTATTCTTGAATGACATATCTTATTTTGATCAATGTAAGAACGGGAATCATAAGTATGTATAAAAATTACTAGCCAAATCCAGAATATAAATAGGAATCAATAAAGAAAATAGAAAGGAGGGAACGAGGGAAGAAAAAAAAAACACGTCGTAGGAAAAAAAATTGCGACAAAGAAAGAAGCACTGATAGAGAAATAGGAGTTCTATGAAGCAAGATTTAATTACTTGTGCATAACCCCAGAATTGATAGAATCACAATATCTTTTCATCCATTGCATGAACTCCAAATTATCCAGTGGTCTTCCTTTCACGAGCTTGTTGACCTCGATGTGCTGATCATCCCAGGAATATTTCATGTACGGCAAGGAATATGAAATTTAAGGAAGAAAACAAGAGAAACCTTAGTAATTTTGAGCTTATTGAAGACATTTTAAAGGATCTTGTAATTTTGAATTATCTCGTACTCGTTCTTGGTATCAAAATTGACTTTGTACATTAGCACAATCCCAGGATGGACCGCATCTATAAGTTGGCATGCACTGCTGATGTGATTTCCGGAGGGAAAACACTTGATCGATTTTCTGGATAGGTTGAAAGAAACAAACAAATGAAACCAAATCACTCAATTGATAAGCCAAAGGGCGCCACAACTAAGAGAAATGGGTTGATCTCGCCACACTTAAGAAAGAAGAACGTGAGTGATAAGAAATCTAGCCACTCTCGCCACTAACACAAGTTAGATAAGAGAAAGAACTCAAGAATCCTCTTGAAAGTAAAATGCCAATATCTCATATATGATTCAAAGATGGTTTACAACAAATGGCAAGGACCCTTTTTATAGAGGGTCTCCAAAACAAAAAGACAAAAGACTCCAACTAATGCATTAAATGCATCAACTAAAAGTCAAGTTGTGTAGGCTAAATGTCAAAGACAATAAATGCATAGGTAGCTAAATGTCAAAGACAATAAATGCATAGGTAATAGACTACAACTATATTCAACAAATGCAACTATCTCACATGCAATCTTTTTCACACTTCTTCCACTTTCAACAAAGTGGTTAAGCCCAATCCAAGCCCTTTAGCCCTTAAACGAGTTAAAGGCCCAATTGAAGTGTTCTCCCTTTCTTGGGCTGCAATTAGTCCAAGCTCTTTAACCCTTGAACGAGTTAGAGGCCCAATTGAAGTGTTCTCCTTTTCTTGGGCTGCAATGGGGTTATCCTTGATTACATCATCCTCCCCTGGTTGAAATGGATTTGTCCTCAAATCCAAGTCCTCTTTATCTTCTAAGTACGGGGAAAGATCCCTCACATTGAAAGTAGTAGAAACAGCATAGTCTTCAGGCAAATCAATTTTGTATGTATTATCATTTACCTTGTCTATGATACGGAAAGGACCATCTGCCCTTGGCATTAATTTGGACTTCCTTTGGTTTGGAAATCTTTCTTTTCGAAGATGAACCCACACTAAATCTCCTGGACTGAATTGAACAAATTTTCTTCTCTTGTTGGCAGTCTTCTCATAGATGGAGTTCTTCTTCTCAATTTGCTGTTTAATGTTTTCATGTAACTTCTTTATCATGTTAGCCTTCATTTTTCCATCTATGCATTCTCGAGCTTCAAGTGGTAATGGTACTAAATCAAGTGGGCTCAATGGATTAAATCCATAAACTACTTCAAAAGGAGAGTGTTTAGTAGTACCATGTACACTTCTATTGTAAGCAAATTCAGCATAGGCCAAGCATTCATCATAGAAATTAAAGCATATCTCCTTGATAAGGCATCTGCAACAATGTTGGTTTCTCCCTTCTTATACTTCAACACATAAGGAAAAGCTTCAAGAAATTCCACCCACTTTGCATGTATTCTATTCAGCTTGCTCTGACCTTTCAAGTGTTTGAGTGATTCATGGTCTGTGTGAATTACAAATTCTTTTGGTAACAAGTAGTGCTGCCATGTCTCAAGAGCTCTAATTAAAGAGTAGAACTCCTTATCATAGGTAGAGTAGTTAAGACTGGCTCCATTCAACTTCTCACTAAAATAAGCTATAGGACGCTTTTCTTGAAGAAGTACAGCTCCAATTCCCACTCCACTAGCATCACATTCAATCTCAAAAGTCTTAGAAAAATTAGGCAAAGCCAATATGGGTGCATTGCACAATTTTTCTTTGACAAGCTCAAAACTTCGTTGGGCTGCATCACTCCATTTGAACTCCTTTCCTCCCTTAATACATTCAGTTATGGGTGCTAAGATGGTGCTGAAATCCCTTACAAATCTTCTATAGAAAGAGGCAAGCCCATGAAAACTTCTTACTTCAGATATGGTTCTTGGAACGGGCCATTCTTTGATAGCTTTCACCTTTTCTTCATCAACTCCCACTCCTTGCTGAGATACTACAAAGCCAAGAAAAATCACATGGTCTTGACAAAAGTAGCATTTTTTTAGATTAGCATAGAGTTTCTCCTTTCGCAACACTTCCAAGACTTCCTTCAAATGTTGCACATGCTCCTCATAACTTTGACTGTAGATCAAAATATCATCGAAATATACCACAACGAATTTTCCAATGAAAGATCTAAGCACATGATTCATCAATCGCATAAATGTGCTAGGGGCATTAGATAGCCCAAATGGCATTACCATCCATTCGTAAAGTCCATGCTTTGTCTTGAAGGCTGTCTTCCACTCGTCTCCCTCTTTCATTCGGATTTGGTGATAGCCACTCTTCAAGTCAATTTTTGAAAACACCTTGGAACCATTCAGCTCATCCAACATGTCATCTAATCTTGGAATTGGGTAGCGGTATTTGATGGTGATCTTATTTATATCACGGCTGTCCACACACATTCTCATAGAGCCATCCTTTTTAGGGACTAATAATGTAGGCACAGAACAAGCGCTCATGGATTCCCTTACATAACCCTTTTCAATCAACTCATCAACTTGCCTTTTTAGCTCTTTAGCCTCTTCTGGATTCATTCTATATGCTGGCTTATTTGGTAAGGCAGCATCGGGCACCAAATCAATTTGATGCTCAATTCCTCTTAAGGGTGGCAATCCCTTAGGTAGCTTATTCGGAAAGACATCCGCAAATTCTTCTATCAACTCCCTCACAAGCTTAGGAAGCTTTTCTGCAAGTTCTGGATTTAGCTCATTGAGAATTAGCAATAATACAAAGTTTTCCCTTTTTATTGCCTTCTTTAACTCATTCTTAGAAGCAAAACAACTAGGCTTCTTCTCCTCGATTACATCCTCCTTCGGCTGTACTTGTATTGGCTTTAAGGGTGCCAACACAATCTTCTTTCCATCATTCTCGAAAGCGTAGGTGTTTTTGAAGCCATCATTTAGTGCTCTTCTATCAAATTGCCACGGCCTCCCAAGTAGAAGATGACTAGCATCCATAGGGACTATGTCACACAATACGTCATCTTTGTAATTCTTCCCTATAGAGAAAGGTACCTTTACTTGTTTGGTGACCTTCATCTCGCCATGATTATTTAGCCATTGCAGCTTATATGGACGGGGATGATTGATGATAGGTAGCTTCAATTTTCCAACCAAGGTGGTTGAAGCAACGTTAGTGCAGCTCCCACTATCAATTATCACGTTACAAACTTTGCCTCCGATAGTGCACCTTGTTTGAAAAATATTCTCCCTCTGTTCTTCTTCTACCTTGGCTTGGATATTCAAAGCACGTCTAATAACCAAGGCAGCACCTTCATCAGCATACTCAACAACTTCTTCTTCGTCAAAATATTCTTCCTCTTCACATTCCTCCACAATATCTTCATCTTCACTCTCTATTTCCCCTTGTTTCTCCTTCAAGATCATCACTCTTCTATTAGGACATTCGGATGCTATATGGCCATGACCCAAGCACTTGAAGCACTTAATGTCTCGGCTTCTTTTAGAGGGCTGGTTGTCTTCTCTCTTATCCTTCCCCTTAGAACTTTCAGATTTGTTCGGCTCTTTCTTCCATATCTCCTTATTACTCCCTTTGGTAGTGTTTGAGGTTTTGGAAAGTGTTTGGAAATGTTTACTCCCCAATGGTTTAGACACTCCATTGGTTCTTCCATAAACTCTCTTTTTCTGTCTCTGCACCTTAATTGCCAATTTAATTACATCTTCTAAGAAGACATAATTCTGCAACTCTACTAAGTCAGCAACTTCTCTGTTCAAACCACCAAGAAATCGAGCTATGGTTTGCTCTTGAGGTTCATTCATCTCGCACCGAATCATCAAAGTTTCAAATTCTTTGACATAATCTTCAACACACATACCTCCTTGCCTCAAGCTTTGAAGCTTAAAATAAAGCTCTTGCTTGTAGTAATCAGGTACAAAACGCCTCTGCATGAGCCTTTTCATCAATCTCCAATTTCGAACTTCCTCCTCTCCATCTCTTCTTCGTTGATTCTTCAAATTTTCCCACCATAGATTTGCATAATCAGTGAATTCAAGGGCTGCAAGTCGGCATTTGGTAGCTTCTGAATATTCTTGATATTCAAAAATCTTCTCTACTCGTTGTACCCACTCCAAGTATTCTTCAGGAGAACTTGTTCCCTTAAATGGAGGAATCTTCATTTTGATGTTGGCATCACGTTCCCTTTGCTGCCTTCTTTGCCTAGGTTGATCACCTTCTTCAGCTTCAGATTCTTCTCTATGGTGTTCAACATAAGCTCCTCTTCTTGGTTGTTGTTGTTGTAGCTCCATAAATCTAGCCATTTGAGTGGTTAGTTGAGCTATTTGTTGCATCATTTCTTCTTGACCTCTTTGTAGGCCAACAATTTGAGCTTGTTGTAGGCTAAGCCCAAAAGGAACTTCAGAACTATTTTCTCCTGTCATAGTGATTTGTAATTTGTTGGTTTGAGTTTGGTGAAGGGTAGGTTCACTCTCTAAGTGTTTACACTCGTATTAACAATGAACAGCAACGATGAACAATGAACAGTAACGATGAATTTTTTTTTTAAATAAAAAAGTTGGAATAAAATAGAACAACACAAGAATAGAAATAAAGATAAAGATGAACAGACTAGAAAATTAGCCTTCCATGTAGGTGGCAGATTACAAAACAAGGAAAACTAAGCCTTCCATATAGGTGGCAGAATACAAAATAAGGAAAATTAAGCCTTCCATGTAGGTGGCAAAACACAGAATAAAATACAATAAAATTAAGCTTTCCACGAAGGGGCAAAACACAAAACAAATAATAGAACCTGAATTGAAGTGGCTTTGATACCAATATGATGTGATTTCCGGAGGGAAAACACTTGATCGATTTTCTGGATAGGTTGAAAGAAACAAACAAATGAAACCAAATCACTCAATTGATAAGCCAAAGGGCGCCACAACTAAGAGAAATGGGTTGATCTCGCCACACTCAAGAAAGAAGAACGTGAGTGATAAGAAATCTAGCCACTCTCGCCACTAACACAAGTTAGATAAGAGAAAGAACTCAAGAATCCTCTTGAAAGCAAAATGCCAATATCTCATATATGATTCAAAGATGGTTTACAACAAATGACAAGGACCCTTTTTATAGAGGGTCTCTAAAACAAAAAGACAAAAGACTCCAACTAATGCATTAAATGCATCAACTAAAAGTCAAGTAGTGTAGGCTAAATGTCAAAGACAATAAATGCATAGGTAGCTAAATGTCAAAGACAATAAATGCATAGGTAATAGACTACAACTATATTCAACAAATGCAACTATCTCACATGCAATCTTTTTCACACTTCTTCCACTTTCAACAAAGTGGTTAAGCTCAATCCAAGCCCTTTAGCCCTTAAACGAGTTAGAGGCCCAATTGAAGTGTTCTCCTTTTCTTGGGCTGCAATGGGGTTATCTTTGATTACATCAACTGCACTAGAACAACGTTGAAAATTAGGTGACCGAAGAAATTATTTGAAATGAAAACCATGAGTTTATTAAAAGAAAAAGATGATCAAGAATTCTTTGCAATAGGAGGACTAGTACCTCCTCAACTTTGGAGAGATTGAGTTGGAGTGAAGAGGTGATCCAAGCAAGAATCTCAAATCTATCGACAAAGTAAGCCAAATCCATAATTCCTATGTTGGTTGCCATTTTTTTAATTTTTCTGTTTTATAATGACCAAATGAGATTATCGGAATTTAAATAGAGAGAGGAGCAAAAACTTTCCTATTTCAAAATAGATGTTCGAACTGTGTTATCCTGTGACGTGTTTAAAATTTGAAATTATCAAACATAGTTCGCTTTGGACTTGAGCTTGAGCCTTTGAGGCCCCCTGTGCATACCTATCTCACATGTGGCTTATATATTGGACCGACCTTAACCCACAATGCCCTCTTGAATTCATGAACCCTAAAATCATGTTACATCTTCTTTGCTGACAACAACATAAAAAAAATTATTTTTCTTTTAGGCATTGTGACAATAAAAAAAAATTTTGTACTTTGGTCTCAAAATATTTTTAAGATAATGTTTACAAATACTTATCTAGCTTTATTGCATTGACCTAGCTACAACCTTCTAGATTATGCTCTTTATGTTTAATGTTACGCTCAAATGTTATGTTACCACCTATCTTCACACATTATCGTTTTAAAATTTTCTACACTACCATCTTTAACATTTTTCCACACTCGTTCTTGAAGTCTATTCATGCTAATACAATCACAAATTATAACGTCAAAAGAAAATTAAGAAGTTTCCACAATAATCCTGACAGGATAATGAACAAATCAAATTATTCTAATAGTCGTCAATCATTAAGATATAGCCAATGGGCTTTCTCACAATTACAAGTTTACAACACACCACCGTTTAATCCAAACGAAAACACCAGTTAGTCAATCGTAAGTACACTTTTCTACAGAAACAGTGTGGCAAATCACATGTTTTACTGACCATAGTAATACGAGGATGAAGATGAGGTTGGGATTTTTTCAAGAACTTGCAACACTTCTTTCATTGATGGCCTTTTCTGCGGGACACTAGACACACAACTATACCCTAGCTTGAACCATGCCAACAAGGCCTCCTCTTTTCCCTCCATGTCAGCACGAATTGCCACATCAGCCATCCGAAGAACCCGGGTGTTATCCTCAACCAAAAGCCCGGGTCCTTGACCCATGTCGTCCAAAACCACAGCCTTCCCGGTTAGTAGCTCTAAAAATATAACCCCGAAAGAGTACACATCCCACTTTGGGTTAGGCTTTAGGTTTCTAAGCGACTCAGGTGCATGGTAAGGAGATACACCTCCAATGGAGCTTGGGCTGGGGCTGGGGCTGGGCCCAAAAGTGATGTCTTGGAAACTTTCTCGAGAGGCCGTGGATCTCTTGCTCCCGAATATCCGAGCGGATGCCAAAGCTTTATAATTGTAACTGGTGTCTCCGGTTACGATTCTGTCTAGCCCAAAGTCTCCAATCTTGGGCTCCATATCGTGGCCCAATAAAATATTACTGGGCTTCAGATTCCCATGCACGTGCTTCTTGTCGTGGAGGTAAGCCAACCCACGTGCCACCCCTTTCGCAATCTTGAGTCTGACCTCCCATGGCAAATGACTAGGCGAGGAGCCTACCTTCCCTGACATAACATACCAAGCACACATCAGTTTTTTACACCCCACATTTTAAAAAGGTCTAATTCTCTTCCATTAAAATAGAACGTGACCATAGCTAGAAAACAATAGGCATATCATCATTTTTAGGTGCTTCCAATTATGGACAGGCCTATCACCATCAGAAAGCCACAGCGCAAACCTTAACACTACTGCTATACTACATCACCACATGGTTGACTATCATTGCATTAAAGGAAAATGCGCAGTTACACCTACTCTCTAAAACTAAATAGACATTATATTTATAAAAATCATAGCTTTATTGTTTGATGACTTACTGAAGCGAACATTGGCGAGGCTGCCATTTGGGACGAAGTCATAGATGATGAGTTTCTCGTCATTTCCCCAGTAGAAGCCACGAACTCGAACCAGGTTAGGGTGAACCAATTTGGCTATGACTCGTACTTGGTTGTCCAAGTCCTTCAACCGTTCCAAACCGCTTTCACTGATTCTGCGAACCGCTAATGCTGAACCGTCTTCAAGTACAGCTTTGTACATTATGGTCGAACCTGTTGCTCCTAGTATATATGCTGAAGCCGTTAGGAGTGTTTCTAGCTCAAGCTCTTTTTCCCCGTCTACAGTTACTAAAGTCCCTGTTTTGCTCTGTTCTGTTCCTTGTTGCTTTGGATTTTCATGACTCTTTTGGTTTTGGATTTGGGTGTTTTGAGCTTCCAATTCGCTGTTGGAAGAGCTTGTGGTGTCAGAGGACTCTTCCTCTTCGGTTTTTCTGCGCAAGCACGACCACTTTCTGAACCCTCTTGACTCAGAGGATGATGACGACCAATCATTCCTTACTGTAGTAGCTTCATTCTTCAATGCATTCTCTTCGTTCTTCTTTCTCTTTAACCGGTACACATACACGAATATCAAAGCGATAATGCCAATGCCCACGATGTCTCCCACTACGATTTCTATAATCGTTTCTCGTCGAATCCCGTTCCGCTTTGGACGCGAAGACGAAGACCCGGGTGGTGAAGTGAGGGAATCATGGGGAGAGTTGAATGTGTTGGGAAATGCAGCGAAAGCAGGGGGAGATGAGGGAGAAGAGACATTTGGTGGAGAAGATGGAGAAGAAGGAATAGGACATGGGTTCTTGGTTGGTTCTCCACATAGATATGAATTCCCAGAAAAAGATTTCGATTCTTGATTCATAAAAACCACGGAATCAGGAATGTGGCCGGTGAGGTTGTTGAAGGAGAGGTCAATGGTGGCGTTACCTGGGATTTTCTCACCAAACTCCGGAGGGATTTTCCCGGAAATTTTGTTGTGGGAAATGTTGAAGTAACGCAAATTGGCGCCACTAAAGTCCAGAGGCAGAGATCCATTGACCATATTCAAAGACAGATCTAAAACTTGTATTGTTTGAAACCCACCAGGAAGATTACCAGAAAAGTAATTGTTCTTCAAATAAGCCTCCGTTAGATTGTGCATGTTCGCCAGATTGGTGGGTACTTTTCCAGACAAGGCATTCTTGGAAAGGTTGAGAAGCTGAAGATTCCTGAGCTGTACTATGGAGTCTGGAACCTCCCCGACGATCAAATTGTTGGATAAATTAAGCAACCGAAGCTCTAAAGCTTGAAAAAACGAAGAAGGTAGAGACGAATTGAGGGAGTTGTTTGAAAGGTCGAGAATTTGGAGGTGCTTGATCAAGCCCAGATCAGAAGGAATCGAGCCCACAAGCCGAGAATTGGGAAGAGATAACCCGATCACTCGAGCTTCTGCACATGAAACTCCATTCCACGAACAAGGTGTCTTGCTGCTGTAATTCCAGCTTGCAAGCACGCGAAGAGGATCGCTCAGAACAGAGTATTTGAAGGAAAGCAAAAGAACACCGTCTGTGTTTAGAGCAGAGGATTGAACAAGAAGAAGAAAAAGCCACCATAAATGGAAACCAACTCTCGGGTAGCTCATGGTTTAACAGAGGGATCTCACATTACTCCATTGAAGAACAGGGGGAAAAAGAAGAGGGAAGATAAGGGAGAGTTATGATGAGAGAGAAGCCATGTGAGTGCAATATAGTTGAAGAAAAGGAAGGGAAAAAGTTGCAGGATGAACAGCTCACCAAAACCGAACTTCTCACCGATGTGCTCTCTCTCGTGTGTCAAGCTACACAGGGCAATGCTCTAATAGTTAATTCCTCCTCACAGTTGTTCTGTACTCTCTTCCTAGTATATACATACTCTACTCGTAAAGTTATGCAGAAAAGAAAAAGAAATAGCATCTTTCCTAGTTGCTATTGCTAGACCCTCTCGTTGATTGACTTAATAAATTATTCTCTCTCTCTCTCTCTCTCACCCTCTCTCTCTGACTTCATAAATTATTGAGATAATAGGCTAGAGAACTAGAGATTTAAAAATAGGTCTTTAAAAGTAAATGAATCACCACAGCATGTCAGCATCTAATGGTGTGCCATTATTGAAGGGGGTCCCCTAACAGGATACTACACGACCACATCATCATTATTGGATTAAATGGAAAAGAAAAATATGGTATTCATTCAGTGTCTGCCATTTTCAATTTGACTGGCGCTCACTCGAGATTGGATTGGAATATGCTAATGACATGGCATGTGTATGAATAGATGAAGAAGGACCAACCCACATTGAATTCTAAGAGCGCGAGAAGATATGGCTCTGTCTCATTCCAAGGCCAGGGAAACATAAATACATTAGTACAATGCCAATAATGTTGTTCTGTGCCTTATTCATATTGCAGTGACAATGAGGCAGCCTCTTTTTTATTATTATTATTAGTATGGAATAGCTATAATTCTTAACAGGGATGATGAAGGTTGCAGAAAATCATATTAATTCATGGTTGATATAGTGATGCGATCCTGTTCAAAAAGTGTAAAGCATTAAAGCCAACCTTACTATCATAATCATATCTCTGTTTAGACTTTCAATGAACAAAACAGTCATATGTTCATACTAGAGGATTAAACATTCACTATTCAGATTCGGACGACACATGGGGCTGCATTATCACTTGCATAATCATCTTATTCTTTATTAGTTTTTCTTGTTTCCGTTAAAATGAGTAAAGAAAATTGGATGCAACTTTTACTGACCTCATATATTAAAATGATCTACTAGGTGAAAAGTAGGTTTACTACCCTTTTGAAAATCTAATAAACCCAAGATTCAAAAGGTCAGGTACATGCTTTGTGTGGTGGATCATTCACTTGGAAAACTTTCTGACCTTGTTTAATTGTAAAAGCTGATTTAATTGGTGATTAGGATCTATCCTTTTCTTCTTTGGCAGGAAAAAGGGGTTGAAAAGCATATTGACCTTTCTTTTCTTCTTTTTTTTTTTAAATTTATATTCTTTCAATTGAAAAGATGGTAAGAAAGATGGAAAAGGAATATAGTTGAGACCAAGGCTGTTCGAGGAAGATGACCAAAACGAAAGCCTCAAGAAAGGTCAAGCCATGAAGCACCCACCACACCCAAACAGAAACTGTTAATATCTAGTGCGTTGAAATAGCCCCAAAAAAAAAAAAATAGTGATATACCACTATTTTTCTATCTTTTTTTTTTTAATTCTATTGTTGGGCAGAGAGTAGAGGGATATTTAGAAGGGGAAATAATCTCAAAGTGTAAAGATTCCACCCTCGTTACTTCAAGTTGGTGTGCAATGATTAAAGATACAAAGGCCTAAAAGAAATTTGACTGTTGATTGAGCCAATAACACGGAATGGCGAGAAGCAAATGAACTTTACCCCAAGCTTTGTTTTTTCGCTTTTTATTTTCTTCGATGAACAGCAATAATAGCTATCGCTTTGTTCAAATCAAAGAAATAGTGTTTCAAAGTTTCCAACATTGGGTTTCCCCAATGAACGGATCGTGCTTCCTTCCCTCTTCCTTCCTTCCTTCCTTCCTTCCTTCCTTCATGGATAGGTCATAACATAAGCAGTGGAATCTTTCTTACAGAATTTCTGGTTTCCTACAGGTGAACGACTTTCAATGAAGAAAATGTCAAAGAAAGAAGGAGGATCGATGGGATTGGAAGAAGGTGGGTTTTGAGCAGTTGAGACTTTATACCCCGTGAATGCAAAGGCATCTCTCTCATGAATCTAAGTCCAACAAATATTAAACTATGTCTCTGCTAATACTTGTAGTGTTGTCTTTCTCGGTGTCTTTTCTCCGTCTGGGATATGGATTTGGGCGTGACAGTTTGTTGCCACATGCTTAATCTTGATCCCCTGGCAAGTCAAATAAGGGGACATTAAAGTAATTGAAATAATCTAATCCTGGTGGTTATGGAGGATGAAGTGGTATGGCGACAAGTGTGATTCTTTCTGAATTCTGAGTAGCATTGTGGACATTGGGTTTTGTTTATAGTAAAAATCCTGAAATTCCGACACAAATGCTTACATATGAAGGCAGCACATGGGTGAGCCTCGGAGTTATAGTAATCGCTTCCTCCAACATCACTTCACGTTTGTTAATCACCACCCTCCTTCATTATCCCTTTTATGTTTTTTCTTTTTTTTTTTCGGGAGGGGGTTTTAAGAATAATTATCCAAAGAACGAGAAAATAGTGAATCCATGGCTTGCTCTTGAGCTAAAAATTAGTAATACTAAGGGTCTAAAAGTAAAGAATGACTCTGAAGGCAAAGCTAATTGCAAGTTTAAAAACTTGAAGTTCCCTTCAAGCTAAAAGAAATTAAGATTTAACTATAGTGCAAAGGATTCAACTTAATTTGTATCTCTATATGATCAGTTTTGAACATTTTATGTAAACTATCGATCTCGTGTAAGTTTTAAAAAAGAATTAAAACATAGGATCATATGCATTATTGTTTTGTTTCAGTTTTTTTTTTCCCTTTAATTTCATGTATTTTAATATGAAATTTCCCGAATGCCTAAACATAATTTTGGCTGATTTTTGAATCTTAGGTGCTCAATTTTCTCAAATTATACAGTGGTTAATTATCAATTAATAAAATTCATTCAAGAAAATATCAAATAGACTTTTACGTTCATGCTTTTTTACTTTTTTTATTTTTGATTTTTTTGGGCCACAGAAAAGGAGAAGGCATAAAAGGCCACAACGCTCTTTCAATAAGGATGATGTCAAGGAGGAGGCAAAACACTCGAATTTTAAACGCACCTAAAATAATTTTGTGGGCCAGGTTCAACAGGCTCAAAATTTCAAAACCTGTTGGTTTGACCCCTCCCCGCAACACCCAACTCGATTATAGGCCTTCTCACTAATACTCCGTGACTTTCAAAATTTTGTCAACATTGATATAGGGTATGTAACACTTAATTTTGTTCATCATGTTTATAATTTTTTATTTTTTTAATAAATAAATAATTAAAAAATATAAAAATATAAAAAATAATAACAAAATAACAAAAGATATGTCAGATGCCTTTTAATATTTATTTTTGATATGCTCACCGCATCCTCATATGAGAAACTCCACTTTAGCACATGATGAACAACTTATCATCCCACTATCTCATGCATGGAGCCACTCACATCATGGAGCCACTCAACCGAAAAGGAAGGAGATTTTTGGAGGAGTAAAAAGTCTATAGTGGTTTAAAAAAAAACCAATTGGGTCTTCATCCAGGGGGAGAAAATGGAGGATTTTGGCTGCAGAATTTTGATCTTCATCGTCCATCAATTCTTGCTAGATTCGAAGACTCATCTCCATCTTTAAATACTCCCTTAAATCATTGCAAGAGAGAGGGGTTAGCTGCACACTAACAGCCCTGCCGTGAAAGAGAAAAAAAAAGAGACTGTGTAATAGGAAGCAAAAAAAGAGCATGGCGAATAGGAGAGAAACGTGAACACAGAACAGAGACCAAGAGAACACGGCGATTGAACACGAACAGAGAAGGCGACCGTCCAAGAAGGAAAACAAACCATTGCGAAGTCACCAAGAGCTGACCCGAGGACTTATGCGAGAGAGCTAGAAACCACCAAAACAGAGTACACCGGAAAATAAACAGCATAGCTACGAGAATGAAGGAGGAGAAGAGCAACCAGAAAACCCAGAAAGGAGAACGCCAAACCAAAACGCATTGAGGTATGTCTATGTGAATATATACATATATAGGTATTAGTTCAGATAGGTAGATGTCCGGATGTATATTCATATGTGGGAACTGTGTGTGATGTCTGGACTTTTAAATATATATATATATATATATCATATATGTATATGTATACTAACATTTCATATATATGTATATAATATATACGTATATATATGTCATATATGTATAATATATAGGTATGTGTACTGACATTTATATATATATATATATATATGAATTTATTTTGTATATGTATATATGTAGTTGTGTCCAGGTAAGTGTCTGTGTATATATGTGTGTGTGTGTGTGTGTGTGTGTGTGTGTGTGTGTGTGTGTGTGTGTGTGTGTGTGTGTGTGTGTGTGTGTGTGTGTGTTATTTCAAGCTCGTATTTAAAAAATGAAAAATGGAAATATAAAAAAATTTGGTGATGAAAATAAATTCAGTCTCAAATATTTAGCAAATGACTAACTCCTTTGAAGTAACGTTGTCCCTATCTCTAAATATCCATTTGATTCTCATTATGCGATTGTATAACAATGTTGATGGGATAATTTTTTTTAAGGAAAAAATAAATTCATTAAAATTTCAAGAATCAAAAATATTTTCAGAATATAATTCCAAAAAATCCGAGAAACTTTTTTTCTTTGTTTTCATTTTTAAGCTAGTGTGTGTGTGTGTGTGTGTGTGTGTGTGTGTGTGTGTGTGTGTGTGTGTGTGTGTGTGTGTGTGTGTGTGTGTGTGTGTGTGTGTGTGTGTGTGTGTGTGTGTGTGTGTGTGTGTATTTAATTCAAGCTCATATTTAAAAAATGAAAAATGGAAATATAAAAAAATTTGGTGATGAAAATAAATTCAGTCTCAAATATTTAGCAAATGACTAACTCCTTTGGAGTAACGTTGTCCCTATCTCTAAATATCCATTTGATTCTCATTATGCGATTGTATAACAATGTTGATGGGATAATTTTTTTTTAAGGAAAAAATAAATTCATTAAAATTTCAAGAATCAAAAATATTTTCAGAAAATAATTCCAAAAAATCCAAGAAACTTTTTTTCTTTGTTTTCATTTTTAAGCTAATTCCAAAGATCAAGAAATATGCCTCATTTGAAATTATACTCCATAAATTCTAAAATTAAAAAAGATATGTTTCTCTTTTATGTCAAGTCATTTCAAAAATCCAAAAATGAAACTTTATTGTTCTACTGCGCGATTGTTAATCAGTGTCGTAGGACAATTAAAAAAAAAGCAATCTTTGATGGAATAAGAGGTGAATTCCGTTAGAGCAGATCTTCTCTTATTTTCCTAATCAAATACTCACTATGCGATTGTATAACAATGCTAGTAGAGAAAATTTTCTCTTAAAATGTAAATCCATTGAATCTAACCCCTTTGAAAATTAGATGAAATACTCATTACGCGATTGTATAACAATGCTTATGAGGAAAAGTCTCTCAAATATTTCTTTAAAGAAAGCGTCTTCCAAATTATGAACTACGTGGACTTTGATCCCAACAGTTGGGCACGTAGGCCCTAGACACTGCTTGGCCAAGTCCATCTTTGTATATTTTTATTTGTTCTTTCTTTTTTTTTTATCTTTTTCTTTGGTGATTTATAAGGGTAATTTTGAGGTGACTGCTAAATAATTATATGCTTTCTAAATCAAACGTATAGGGTGCCTAACACTTTCCCTATGCGGTTCAACTTTCGAACTCGGTTTCTTTTTAAACGCAGACCTTCAAATTTTAAGATTTTTCCAAAGTTTTTTTCCTAATAAATAAAATTTTGGTGGCAGTTCCAAAAAAAATTGGTTTTCAATTTCGAAAGCAGATTTTATACCATTTTCTTTTTTTAGAAAACGCTGGCCGGTCACATTTCGGGTGTGACAGTTTGGCGACTCTGCTGGGGACATTCGAGAGTTAACATTGATTTATTAAGTGTGCAACTAAATTTGATAGTTACTGTCACATCCCAAAAATTGAGCATGTGAAAAGATACTACTCATTTGATATAATTCTCAAACATACGTTATATACATATATTCTGTAAGGTTTTACATTCAACCTTAATCATTCATTCCACACTACAGAATTATATTCATCTGATAAGCAAATATAGACATACATAGTCTGATATTTCTATCTCATCGCAAGCCTAGGAGACCTATAGAAAGTACAGAGCGTTTCTAATATCCACATTAATAAGTACTGGTGTCCCACCAGACAGAAATAGAGAATAGTCCCAAGGGGCTTCTAATCTTCAAACGGATACTCTTGTTCTTTATTTTCTGTATCTGAAAAAAAAAATCATAGGGAGTGTGAGTTTATTTAAAAACTCAGTAAGTAAATAATTGTACTATATAAAATATCAAAAGTACAAATACCACATTTACTCATATAATTAATTGTCTTATACATCGAGTAGTATGGGACTCTAACCCTTTCAAACTCATGAATAAGATTTCATAGATATACACCGAGTAGTATGGGACTCTAACCCTTTCAAACTCGTGAATAAGATCTCATAGGTATACGCCGAGTAGTATGAGACTTTAACCCTTTCAACTCGTGTATAGGTTTCATAGATATGTACTGAGTAGTATGGGACTTTAACCATTTCAAACTCGTGTATAAGATTTCTTAGATATACACCGAGTAGTATGGGACTTTAACCCTTTCACACTCGTGTATTAGATCCCGTAGATCTTTACTCATTAATAAAATAGTGAGAATTCATCACATAGTACAATTGTCATGAAATAAATAATTTCTTCATACTCTTATTTCTACTGATCATCATTTACTCCCATATGAAAAATTAATTGCTTATTATCCAAATAATATTGTAAATGGGACTTATATTGTACTTTGACTAGTAATATCAATTTAGCTGAGCAAGGTTATTCACTCACCTTGATGTTTGTCCAAGTTTACCTTGTTCCACACTAGAATTTGTGTAGGAAAATTTCCTAGTAAAATATATTACAAGGAATCATAAGAAAGGAAACAAAATCACGAAAATACGTAAAATTTTCTGACTGCTACAGTAACAGGTTGCTACAGTACGGTTTGCTACAGTATCGGTTCGCTACAGTAACGGTTCGCTACAGTGCCGGTTCGCTACAGTAACGTTGACTGCTACAGTACCATTGACTGCTACAGTAACTCGGTTTTGCAGAATTTCTAACAATTTCATCCTTTCCTTTCTTGTTTCAAAACCAGAATTTCAACTCTTTTAACCGATTATAACTCAAATATAACTTCTAAAACAACTGAAATTCATGAATTATCATTAAAATCTTCAAGAACAAAACCTCCTCTGATCTTCTACATAAACTGAAATTTAAGGAAAATAATCGGATTAAAGTGTAATATCCCAAGAATTTATATGAATATTTAAAGTCTGATTTGAAGTTTAGTGAAAAATTTAATTATGTGGAAAATTTTCTTTTTGAATTAGTGAAGAAAATGTGGAAATAGAAATTTTTATTTTTAATTTAGGAAATTTTTACAAATTCTCAAGGACTAAAGTGAAAAGAAAAGAAAGTATAGAGGACTTTTGAGAAATGACCAAGTAGGAACCCGAGAAGAAGAATAGAGCTTATGGGAATGAATTATGAGTCCGGTACCGAAAAGATGATGGATTCGAGGTTAAAGTGGAGTTTGAGATATTGAGAGGGACTAAAGTGAATAAGAAAATTTGTGGGGCACCGAGGATTTAGAAACACCTGAGGTGAGATTTTATGAATTTGCTTTTGCTAGTCTTGACTGAGGGTCAATTGCAGAGCAAGTGATAATTTCACCCCGGGCGAGTATATAGGTGGCCTCACCTATTTTTTATTCATTTTTCTCCTTTCCTCTCTCTCTCTTCACTTTCTCTCCTCTCCTTCTCTCTTTCTTCTCTCTAATTTCTCTCTCTACTCTCCAACTCTACAACCGGGCTTTGAAAGGCGGATCTCGGGCTACTGGGCGAGCCTCTAGGAGCCAAGCAACGTAGGGAAAGCAAGGAATCGAGGTAGAAATTTCTATTTATTAAGCTTTTCCCTATTTTCTAGTTTTAAGAGTGTTTGAGGAAAAATCGAGATTCCGGCTTCGTTTCTCAATTAAAATTGGTGATTTTGGTGTCTAAATGCTCCTTAGACATTAAGGGTGAGATCCTATGGAAGAAATCATGAAAAAAGGTGAAGATTTGGCCAGATTCGGGCCAAAACCGAAAGAAAGTCGCGAAGGGTCGCGATCGTGGCGCCCAGGCGCCATGTGTGGCGCCTAGACATGTGGGGAAGAGAAAGGCATGGCGCCCAGGCGCCACGTGGGGCGCCTAGGCACCGGGCATGGGTGGCGCCCAGGCGCCATAGGTGGCGCCCAGGCGCCAGGTGTGTCGGAAAACCTTAGCTCATTTTCAATCGGCCATAACTTCTTCATCCGGACTCCGTTTTGGGCAAACTTTATATCGTTGGAAAGCTCTTTGAGTCTAGTTTTCAATGGTATAAGTTTCATTTAGATATTCATTACCGATTAGGAGTTATGACTTAAGATGTGAGTAAAGGTCGAGAGTAGTGGTAGGAAATTTCTCTATTTCGTAACCCTAATGGTTTTTGTCTGGTTACAATAGGAATGGTCAAGGTGCAAAGTGGGAGTGCCGAGAGCGTGAAATCCAGGTGAGTGGGTTAATACTTGCTATGATTAAATATCTGTTATTGACTTTTTACATCATAGTGAAAATATGTTGTATATCCAAGTTTGAAGAGGATGATGTGGAACGATGAAGCATAAACAATTGTGGAACGTGTCTGGTAATGTATATAATTATATTTTCTTATTTTCCCATGAATGGAGGTTATATAATGGATTGTGAATGGCATGTGAACTGAGTTGAATAATTGTTCTATATTATGGGTTATGTTGTATACATGCTATGTTGCTGGAACCACATTTATTATGTTGTGGCTTGAATTGTAAATGACTGAGTTGTGTATGTGGCTCAAGATTATGATTGAGGATGTTTTTATATATGATTGTGATTGTGTTTGACTGGAAAGGAAAGGCATGGTGGTGCACCCCATGGAGAAATTTATGTGAAGTTATAAGGGTGGAGATTATAAATGGAGCGATAAGGGTGGATGCGGCAGGGGCCGCGGGCAACGATCCAGAGGTATTCTGGACGACCCGGTTGGTACGGGAAATTTGTGTGAAATTGATTTCACCGATTGTTGTTGTGAACTTTTGAATTATGTTGAAATGTATTTGATTTATTTGGATATTGTCGTGAAGTACTACGAATAATATCATATCATATGATGATCGATTTACGTATGATTGCTGCATGTTATCATTATGATGTATGATATTTTTTTGTCATAATGTTGTGTTATCTACTCACTGGGCACGTGGTTTGCTCATACCCCTCTTATTGATATTTTTTTTCCAGAGTTGACAGCTGAAGGTAAATATCGGAACAAGGAATTATGGATCCTTAGTCTATAATTACCTTTTCATTTGTTCACGATAAAGGTATAATAGTTAAGTTTTATTCTAAGTTGTATAAATCTAGAAATCTCTGTAATCGGGTAGGTTCATTCAGTGATGTAATGTGAGTAATTGTAGTATGTATACAGAAATCGTTTTGGTTGCATGAAAAAGAATTGTATGATTTTTTTTTAAGAGAAAGATAGGCTTACGGAGGTGAAATGAAATTCACTTTCCGTGCCGGTCACGTGCTCAAATTTTGGGACGTGACATAAAGCTTACCTTTGATCCTTACAAAGCTTTTGAACCGAACAAATAATCGAACTTCTGAAGATCAAGGAAAGGATTTGAGAAGAGGATGAAGAAAGGAGAGAGAAAACGAATATCAGTTTCGGTTGCGTGAAGAAAAATGAGGGGGTACTATTAAAACTTTATATTAAATATTTCTAATGGGTTATTCAATAACCCATGGGTATCCATAACCCAACATCCAAACCCATCCAGTCAATTTACAATAAATGGACTAATTGACCATTCTGAAACCACTTTTCCATGAATTTCACCATTCTTAGAATATATCCCTCATTGTGCAAATATTTAGTCCAGTCATTTAACTCAATTTTCATAAATAATATTCAAAGAGAACAATTAAATATAAAAATTAAAAATGACCAAAATAAATAACTAAAGTAACGTTGTAGAATTCTAAAATACTCTTAAGCGAATTATATTCTGAAATTAACGGGTATTACAGTTACCTTAATTACCATTTTATTTTAATTTTTTTGTCTTGTATATATTTATTTGTCTCATTTTTTAAATTTAACTTAATTTTTTTATTCCAATCACAATTCTTTTTTATTTATTTTAATTATGCATTTATTTTATTTTTTTTATTTTATTTTTGTCTTATATATATTTATTTCACTCCCCTCACACATTATATATTAACACGTCTGTTGCACACACTGGCTCTATACTTGGGCTGAGCGCAACCATAAGATAGGAGGAAGTCTAGTGATGTCGCAGAGGGTCTATCCCTTACAGGGATCACGAAAGCTTCTGCTCAGACTGTAACTTTTTCGTCAGTATGGAATTCATAGAGTGTAACTCTTACGTTCTCAATGCTGACAATTGGAGATCTCCATGAGTTTCGACTATGGGGGCAGTCTGGAGACCTTTAAATCCATAGGCTTGTAGATCCATCTTGAAATATGTGCACTCTTAATTAGCCTAGAAGAAAGATGCATAAGAATATTTAAGTAAGACATATGGGAAACATCCTTTATCATTTCTCAATTTTGTATATCATTATCTTTTATTTTATTTTTTAACTTCTACTTTTATTTCAACTATTTCTATTTTTTTCCAATAAAATAGTTTTCAAAAAAACAACGGTCTTTCCCCCTTTTCTAACTCTGTTCAATAGTTTTTCACTCATTTTCCTCATTTTTTTTGAATAATATGTAATATCTTTTCTTTTTCCTTTTAATAAAATAGTTCCATTTCCTCTGTTGCTTTCATTTAATCATTGAAACACGAGTAAAAATGAATTCTTTTTTTTTATTTTTTTTATAACTGTTTTTCTTGAAAACTCATGAAAGCTCACAAAGAGAGCGAGAGTCACATTATGCAAAGTCATCGTAGATGTAGTAAATATTTTTAAAATATTCGTGTTCCAACAGGAGATCTTTTCAAAAAGAGGAAAAGACTTAATAACTTAATTAAATCATTTTCAAAAGGCTAACTTTTGATCTTTCTCTTGAGAGAGAAATAATAAAACTTCACCATTGCGCCTTCTAAAAGAAAATCGTCTAACCAGACCCTACCATCAACTCATGTATACAACACTCGCTTACGAAGTAAGATAATGGAAGGCCAATCAAAAGACAATCAAAGAATGGAAAATGACTCCACCACGCGCCTTGAGGCCTTGGAAAGACAATTTGCTCAAATGACTAAAATGATCTTAGCATTAACAGAAGAAGTGAGAGGAAAGCAAATGGGTGCATTTGCTATCTCTTCAATACCTGTCGCTATTGAAATTCAAGCTGAGACTGACAATCCCATGCCAGCATATGTTAATCCTAAGGCAAAAGCAAACAAGACAATAGTTACCCCAGTAGCAGATAAGGGGAAGAACCCCCACACCCAAACAGCAGATACACCTGGCAATACTAATCAAAATATAGGGGAAGATGCCACGCAGGGACATCCTAGTGACGATCTCGTTTACACACTCCAAATTCCATCCTCAAGGATTGAGAAAGAAAATAAAAATCTTAAAGAGGAAATTGGAGAAGTCAAATACCAATTGCGCGCCTTGCAAGGGCTAATGTCTTAAGGTTCATTAGAGTTGGATGAATTGTGTCTAACTCTTGAGATAAATATTCTGAAAGAGTTCAAGATGCCAGAATTCTCCAAATATGATAGTACTAGTAACCCAGTTTACTACTTAAAGTCATATTGCACCAAAATGTGCGTATGGTTCTATAACAAGAAGTTCTTAATTAATTTTTTTCCCTGAGAGCTTAATTGGAGCTGCATTGTTGTGGTTTATGCAGCTAGACCACTCAAAAATCCAGAAATGGAAGGACTTGGTGGACTTATTCATTAGGCAATATAAGTTTAATCTGCAGACAGCTCCGACTAGAAAGCAATTGAAAGCAATGACAAAGAAAAATTCTGAAACATTCAAAGAATATGCCCAAAGATGGAGAGTAATGGCATCGCAAGTGCAACCTCCGTTGATCTAGTTTGAATTCTATTTCTACTTCATCTGCACCCTACCAGATCCTTTCTATTGAACTATGCTTGGAACATATGTCACCAACTTTGCAGACTTGATTAAGATTGGGGGAAGAATCGACGTTGATATTCGTGAAGGGAAACTCTCAAGTCTCCAAGAAGAAAGTAGCTCAAAGAAGGGGCAACCTGCAAAGAAAAAGGAAGAGAAGGTGAGTTATGTACAGCCAATAAGATCCTACCCCCAGCAACAATCATATTCTTGTCGAGCGAGTAGTCATGGCCAAAGTTAACTAGAGCCAAATAAACACACCCAAAGGGGAGGACAAAAGGGTTTACATAATCGCCCATGGCCAAACTTTGGCACAACAAATGCTGAGCTATACAAAAGTTTTTTGACCGCTCATCTCTTGGGGCCTCGACCTGCTAAAGTGGTGACCCTCCATATCCAACATGGTATGATCCGACAGCTACATGCGAGTTTCACATGGGAGCTATTGGGCATTTGATCGAGAATTGTACTACATTTAAAAGAAATGTGCTGGATTTGATCGACTCCAACCATATCCAATTAAAGGCAGGACAAGAAAGTGGTCGATGCATCTTTAATCATAAGCTATGAACAACAACAGAGTTAAATCTTTGGTGTTATTTATCATCTTATTTAGTGCTTATTATTTAAAATTTTGAAAGGACTTTATATTTTCATGTCTTGTTTAACTAGGGCAATATACAATTATCTCACTTCCATTATATTAATCCTTTTATTCCATCAGTAAAAAATCATCATTTTCGTTCCCTTATGCTTGTCTATTCATTTCCTTTCTCTATTTTTATTCATTTTATTTTTCATGTGATATTTCTTGGAAAATCTTAACTTAATGTGAATACGGATAAAATCTAAGGATGATGCAAATATAATACCCCAAAGCTAATTCAAAATTCATTAAGGGTGTGTCCCATGAGCAAATCGAGTCAAGGATATGAGACATTCATTGTTTTCCTAGACAAAAGAGGAGATTATCCCTACTCACCTCATTTGAGCTAGAAGTAGGGTTCATTTCATTTATTTACCATAAATACTAGGGTGGGGTAGTTTTAACATGTTTTTTATGTCAAAAATTAATAAAGCAGGAAAGGTCTAATTCTTTCACTACCCATACACTAGTTAACCGTTGTTATCCCCTTGTGCCTATGATTCTCTTCAAATCACCCATGATGTATCAAGCCTAGGAAACAATGAGTATTAAAAACGTGAAGTAGTTTTGGCATCTAGATGATCTGTCTTGAAGATCGGAAAAAAGAAGCAAAAAAAAATTGAACAGAAGAGATGAAAGAAAAAGCCAAAGGCACAAAATTGAAGAAGATCCAGAAAAAAAAAAGAGAAAAACTACAAAATTCATCTCTAGCTATGAAAATTGTTAAGAGAGAAGTGCTCTTCTTAACAGAAAAAAAAAACTATAAACCCTCAAAGTGGGAGTTTAGTTAAGAACAAAAAGCTAAGTGAATGTCACCAAGACTACACAGCACTTCAACAACATAATTCTAATTGTAATCCAACATAAAATTTGGGCCTTTATACCTTTCCTTCTAAAGCCGTCATTGTTCACCCCTTAAGCCGCATTACAACCCATAAGTGCTTTCTCTTGTTAAAAGAATTTTTGGCATAAGATTCTAGGGAAGAAGATAGAAGTGAAGTGGGATAGGGGCATGCTAATCTTGAGCCTAATATCTTTTTAATTCAAAAGCCAATTTACTTTAGCCACATTACAAGCATTTAAAGTCTTCATTGAGGTTTGGTATGCTTAAAATAGGGCACATGCTTAAAAAAAAAGAGAGAAATATAAAACGAAAATAAATTTGAAATTGGGGCAATAACTTGACTTAGACCAAATTCCTTTTGTTCACATTAATCAAAGATTTATGCAGGGAATATCTCAGGTTTTGAAGTGGGACATCTTCCCATATCTTTGCATTGCATACCTTTGTTTCCCCATTGTGAAACCATTAACCATTGTCTGCATATTAATTTTCCTCAATATCTTTTAAATTCACAAGATTTTTTTCTTTGAATTCCATACATTATCATTTTTGAGTGTTTCACGTGCGTCGACTTAGTTAAACAAGATAAATGTGTTTCACTCGATGACATAACAAGCACTAATAAGCTGAGTAATGACGTTAAAAAGATTTGATCACAAGATCTATGGTGAATGTGATTTGAAAGCTATTACTAAAAGGAACATTTTACAAATCTGGATTAATCCTATAAAGATGACTACCATCATAGTTACATAACTAGGCAAAAAGACCCAAATGTCACTGAGCATCATTTTCAACAAGGTGCCATCATTTGCCAGCTAGATCAGTCATTAGCAAGCAGACTTTTCTCATTTCTTAAGGATTGCAAAAATAACGAATAACATGTCTCAACACTGGGGTAATGCCACTAACTATGGTTTATTGAACATATTTAGTCATGTCTATTGGTTGAAGTCCTAGAGTGACAAGCATTATATCTCATAAAATCTAAGAGTACTGAGGCAATTTGACATTGCATGAAAAATGATAGAAATGGCTAGCACCCAAGAGGGGGGTGAATTGGGTTTAAAAAAAATTGTTAAGACTCAATGGAAGTTTAAGAAGTTTTAAAATAATGCCAAGCTTTTTATGAAAGTAAAATAAGTATGATCAAGATGAATAAATATGGAGTACAATTAAAAACTATTAAAGAGATGAATGAATTTAGAGTGCAAGGAAGTAAAGAACATATAAATAATTAAAGAGCAAAGGAAGAGAAAATCAAACAGCGAGATTTATACTGGTTCGGCTTAAACCAAGCCTACATCCAGTCCTTAAGATAACTTCTTGAGTGTTTCACTATAAACTACAAGTTTATGCAATTGGGCACTTGTAAGCTACTACAACATAGATCTTTTCTTCCTCAAGAGTGTCTCTCCCCCTTACAATGTGTTTTCTCTCAAACACTAACTCAAGGAACTAATCCTTGAGCAACTAAATTTGAAGGCTTAATGAAAATAATGGTGGACACTCTCAAAGTGTAGATAACGCAGAAATTAAGTTCAGAATTTTTCTCTAGCAATTTAGAGAGAATGAAACTCAAGATAATATGAAAAATGAACAATTGAAGCTTGATGCAAATGGTGTTAAGAAGTCCCCTTTATATAGTGAAACTTTGCTGCTACAGTGACTGCTTTAGTCAGAATTGCTATAGTAAGCTTTATCATCATTTTTCAACTTTTCTACAAAACCCAAAAAACTTTATCAACCTTTTTCAACAATCAATATTCTTTTTCAAATTTGATACAGTAAAAAGCATTCTTTTTCAAATTTTATTATAACAACCAATAAACTTTATCATACTTTTTCAACAATCAAACTTTATCATACTTCTTCAATTTATACTACTATATTTAAATATATAAAGCATTAAATATATTTGGGCCAAGAAAGATTGAATCATGTATTTGGATCAAGAAGATTAAATCATACATTTGGGCCAAGAAGATTAAATCATACTATTTAGGCTAAGAAAGAATAAATTATACATTTGGGCCAAGAAAATTAAATCATTCATTTAGGCCAAGAAGATTAAATCATACTATAATTCTCACATATTTGTCATCATCAAAACTTATACCATAATATATTAGGGCTAACAATGTCCCCCTTTTTGATGATGACAAATAACCAAAGAAAAATATGTTACAATGTAATAACTATTATACAATATACACATATTTTTCTTTCCATATCCTCTTCCCCCTATTTGACATCAACAAAAAGGTATAAGAAAGGCAATATATAAAGGCTAAAGCATAGTCCTTCTTTAAGCAAGAATATCATATGACGTCATGGGGTAAAATTTCATCAAAACCTATCATTGATATGCCAAAAGTATATTGTTAAGGAAAACATTGCATGTCAGATAAAGTGAGCTTAAAGATATAGAGGATTTAAGTATAGATTAGGCTCCCCCTCAACCAATGCATATTAAACAAATGTAATTTTCAAGATATATTCATATAGGTATCTTGAGGATGAGCACCTGTAAAAATTTTGACAGCCACTCCGATGCTTAAGTTAGTAATGTAAATCAAAGATTAAAGGCAAAATTTAAAAATCATGCAATGGAAAAATAATTTTTAAAGTTCATTTGGATTTTTTATCCCAAGTTCTCTCCTAATAAAGTTGAATCTATCTTCAGCAAGAGGCTTCGTGAAAATGTCAGCTAACTGAAAATCTGTTTGCACAAATTCAAGAGAGACATCTTTCTTTTGGACATGATCTCTTATAAAATGATATTTTATTTCAATATGTTTAGTTCTTGAGTGCATGATAGGATTTTTAGATAAGCATATAGCACTTGTGTTATCACATCTAATGGGTATGTTTTTAAGAAATACACGAAGATCCTCTAGTTGTTGTTTCACCCATAAGATTTGGACACAATAACTCCCAGCTGAAATGTATTCAGCTTCAGCTGTGGATAAAGCAACACTATTTTGCTTTTTACTAAACCAAGAGACAAGAGAACTACCAAAGAATTGGCAAGTTTCACTTGTACTTTTTCTATCTGTTTTGCTACCCGTAAAATCTGCATTAGAGTAGCCAATTAAAAAATTAGATGATCCTTTAGGATACCATAAACCCATTTGAGATGTGCCAACCAAGTATCTAAAAATTCTTTTCACAATCTTAAAATGAGATTCCTTGGGGTTAGTTTGAAATCTTGCACACATGCATACACTAAACATAATATCAGGTCTACTAGTGGTTAAGTACAGTAGAGAGCCAATCATACCTCTATATTTCGTCACATCAAATGGTTGACCTCTTTTATCCTTGTCCAAGTTTGTTGAGGTACTCATGGGAGTAGCAATTGGTTTTGCATTTTCCATGTCAAACTTTTTGAGCAACTCTTTTGCATACTTGGTTTGGCTAACAAATATTCTATTATCCATTTGTTTAATTTGGAGCCCAAGGAAGAAGTTGAGTTCTCCCATCATTGACATTTCAAACTCACCTTGCATGATCTTAGTAAACTCTTTGCACAAACTTTCATTAGTAGCACCAAATATTATATTATCAACATATATTTGCACTATAATTAAATCATGCTTTTTATTTTTGAAGAACAAGGTTGTATCGACCTTTCCTCTTGAAAATCCATTATTTAAAAGAAATGAACTCAATCTCTTATACCAAGCTCTAGGAGCTTGTTTGAGACCATATAAAGCCTTTTTCAATTTAAAAACATCATTTGGCTTATCATGATTTTCAAAACCGAAAGGTTGTTCAACATAAACTTCCTCCATGATATAGCCATTTAAAAAAGCACTTTTCACATCCATTTGAAATAGTTTAAAATCATTTATGCATGCAAATGCAAATAACATTCTAATAGCTTTAAGTCTAGCTACGGATGCAAAAGTTTCATCATAATCAATGCCTTTTTCTTGGTTGTAACCTTTTGCAACAAGTCTAGCCTTATTTTTAACCACTATTCCATTTTCATCAAGTTTGTTTCTAAAAACCCATTTTTTGTCAATTATTAGATGATCATTGGGTCTAGGAACTAATTCCCAAACTTGGTTTCTTTCAAATTGATTTAGTTCTTCTTGCATAGTTAAGATCCAATGTTCATCTATAATTGCATCATCAATATTTTTTTGTTCAACTTGAGAAAGGAAGGCTAAGTGGTTACAAACATTCCTAAGAGAATTTCGTGTTATTACCTTTTGAGAGGCATCTCCAATGATGAGCTCCTTAGGATGACTTTTTGCATACCTCCAATCTTTTGGAAGATCATTATTGTTGCTTGGTGGTTCCTCTTGTGGTTTCTCTTCTTCTTGTTGCTTTTCTTTTTCTTGAGGCTTCTCCTCTTCTTGTGGCAATTTAGCACCCTCATCATGATCATCATCATTTTTTGGTGTTATTTCTTGCTTCTTCCTCATTTTATCATCTAATGAAAGGTCTTTGAAGTAATCTAACACTTCATGTCGATCATCACAATCTTTAAGGAAATGGTTAGATTCATAAAAAAACAATATGTATAGATTCTTCAACAAGTAAATTTCTTTTGCTATATACTCTATATGCTTTACTAGTACTAGAATATCCAAGAAAAATAGCTTCATCGGCTTTGGCATCAAATTTTCTCAAATTATCTTTTCAATTGTTTAAAACAAAGCATTTGCAACCAAATACATGGAGATGAGAAATGTTAGGCTTTCTTCCTCTATATAGCTCGTATGGGGGTTTTATTTAAAATTGGCCTCATCAAGGCTCTATTCATTACATAACAAACGGTATTAACCACATCCGCCCAAAAATATTGAGGAAGTTTTCCTTTATTGAGCATAGCTCTAGCCATCTCCTCTAGAGTTCTATTTTTCCTCTCAACAACACCATTTTGTTGAGGAGTTCTAGGAGATGAGAAGATATGCTCAATGCCATTTTCATCACATAATTTCATAAAGTCATGGTTATCAAATTCTCTACCATGATCATTGCTAATCCTCACAATGGTCAAGCTTTGCTCTTTTTGAATAAACTTTGCAAGTTTTAGAAAAGATTTAAAAGCTTGATCTTTATGAGCTAGAAAGAGAGTCCATGTGTACCTTGAGTAGTCATCTATAACAACTAGTATATAGAAGTTACCTCCAAGGCTTTTTGTCCTAGATGGTCCTACAAGGTCCATATGAAGTAATTGCAAAGGCTTAGTTGTAGAAATAATATCCTTAGTCTTGAAAGAGCTTTTAACTTGCTTTTCCATTTGACAAGTACCACAAAGCTTATCTTTTTCAAAATTAATTTTGGGTAAGCCAATTACAAGTTCTTTCTTGACTAGTTTATCCAAAAGATTCATACTAGCATGAGCTAGTCTTCTATGCCATAACCAACTTTCATTACTAACACTAATTAAACATGTAAAGTCTATAGAATGATCTTCATCGAGATTTATAACGTAAACATTATTAATCCTTTGACCGACAATCTTAACTTGCTTATCATTAATATTTTCAACTATGCAACGACTTGAATCAAAAATCACTCTATTGCCTTTGTCACATAGTTGACTAATACTAAGAAATTATGATTAAAGCCTTGAACAAATAAGATATTTTCAATAGAAGTTGAGGAATTCTTACCCACTTTACCTATTCCCTTGATTATACCTTTGTTATTTCCTCCAAATGTCACTTTGCCTCCTCTTGGTGTCAAAGAGAGAAATTTTGATTGGTCGCCGGTCATGTGCTTTGAGCAACCACTATCTAAGTACCATTTTCCACTCTTTGTCTTGAGGCACACCTATCTCACAAAATCAAGTTTTCTTTTTAGGTACCCAAATTTGTTTAGGTCCTTCTTTGTTAGATGTTCCTTTAGGAACCCATTTCATTTTATTTTTATAGGGAATATTCTTTCTATACCAACAAGAATAGCAATTATGTCCTTTTAAACCACAATGAAAATAAGTAGTGAAGGGACTACTTGACATAGTTGCATGAACAAAGAAATTCTTGTAGTATTTTTGACTAGTTTTGGGCTTATATCCCAAGCCAGCTTTGTCAAATACACATCTTTGTTTTCCAAGCAATATGTTCAAATTATCTCTTCCTAGTGTAAATTTTGCAAGGGTGTTTTTTAAATCCTTATTTTTCCTTTCTAATTCAATGCATTCACAACAAGGACAATTTTATTTTGGAGAGACAAACAATTCTTTTAAGCTTGCATTTTCTTCTTGCAAAATTTTGTTTTGATCTTAAAAAACAAGCCTTTCTTTCTTAAGTGCAATAAGATCATCTTTCAATTTTAAAATTTCATCTTCAAGTAAGGAAATTTTTTGCTTTGAAAAACTTAGCTTTTTAGCAAGCTTTAAAGGTTCATTGTGTAGTTCTTCAAAAGCATATTGTAATTCATCAAAGAGTGTAAAGGTCCAAGAATGTTTACCACTTCATCTTTTCTTGCCATAAGGCAAATGTTAGCTTCTTCATTTTCTTCTTCATCGGATTCACTTTCTCCCCATACAGAAGAAATATATGCTTTCTTTTTCACTTTGTCATAGCTTTTCTTTCCTTCTTGCTTCTTGATGAATTGTGGACAATCCCATTTGATGTGTTTAACCTTTTTGCATTCATAACAAGTGGGACTTTCCTTGTTGCTATCTTGGTCTTTTCTCCATCTTCTTGTATTCTTCGTTTTTAGGAATTTACTAAATTTTTTGACCAAGAGACCAATGTCTTCATCATTGATTTCAAGTTCCTCTTCTCCCTCATCACTATCGATTTCCACCCTCTTGGAAGAAGATGATTTAAGGGAGAGAGTCTTCTTTTTCTTGGTTTCTTGCTCTTGCCTCAGCTCTATTATTTTGGACTCATAGTTTTGGAGCTTCCCAAACAAGGCTGTGAGGGAATTCATTGACTCTCCTCTTACTTCCATAATCGCAGTCCTCTTTGCCTCCCACTCCGGGGTAAGACATTTTAGAATCTTGGTGGTTTGTGATTTTTCTGAATAAAAAACACCAAGAGCTTTCAAATGGTTAGTAATGTGAGTAAATCTCAATTGCATTTCACTAATACTCTCATCACTTTTCATTTTGAAATTTTCATATTCATTAGTGAGAGTACTTATTTTTGACTCTTTGACTCCAAGAGTTCCTTCATGTGCAATTTCTAAAGTATCCCACATTTCTTTAGCACTTGCACAGCTAGAAACTCTAAAATATTCATCTTGGTTTAAATCACTAACTATGATCATCTTTGCTTTGGCATTAAGATGGACAAGTTTCTTTTCGGTATCATCCCATTCATTTTTGGGTTTTGGAATAACTTTCCCTTCAACTTCCTTAGTAGGAGTATAGGGACCTTTTTCCACAACATCCCAAAGATCAAGGTCTACCGCATCGAAAAACATTCTCATCTTAGACTTCCAATAAGTGTAATGGTTTCCATTAAAACCAAGGGGTTTGGTAAAGGAACTTCCTTCAGGTAAAACACAATCACCAAAGCCAGTCATATTTCAACTCTTAGATGATTAAGTCTTTGATCAAGAGCCCAAGCTTTGATACCAACTGATAGAAATGGCTAACACCCAAGAGAGGGGTGAATTGGGTTTAAAAAAAATTGTTAAGACTTGATGGAAGTTTAAGAAGTTTTAAAAACAATGCCAAACTTTTTATGAAGGTAAAATAAGTATGATCAAGATGAATAAATATGAAGTACAATTAAAAACAATTAAAGAGATGAATGAATATAGAGTGCAAGGAAGTAAAGAACATATAAATAATTAAAGAACAAGGGAAGAGAAAATCAAACAGCGAGATTTATACTGGTTCGGCTTAAACTAAGCCTACATCTAGTCCTCAAGATAACTTCTTGAGTGTTTCACTATAAACCATAAGTTTATGCAATTGGGCACTTGTAAGTCACTACAACATAGATCTTTTCTTCCTCAAGGGTGTCTCTCCCCCTTACAATGTGTTTCCTCTCAAACACTAACTCAAGGAACCAATCCTTGAGCAACTAAATTTGAAGGCTTAATGAAAATAATGGTGGACACTCTCAAAGTGTAGATAACGCAGAAATTAAGTTCAGAATTTTTCTCTAGCAATTTAGAGAGAATGAAACTCAAGATAATATGAGAAATGAACAATTGAAGTTTGATGCAAATGGTGTTATGAAGTCCCCTTTATATAGTGAAACCTTGCTACTACAGTGATTGCTTTAGTCAGAATTGGTACAGTAAGCTTCATCATCATTTTTCAACTTTTCTACAACAACCAAAAAACTTTATCAACCTTTTTTAACAATCAATATTCTTTTTCAAATTTGCTACAGTAAAAGCATTCTTTTTCAAATTTTATTACAACAACCAATAAACCTTATCATACTTTTTTAACAATCAATAAACTTTATCATACTTCTTCAATTTATACTACTATATTTAAATATATAAAGCATTAAATATATTTGGGCCAAGAAAGATTGAATCATGCATTTAGATCAAGAAGATTAAATCATACATTTGGGCCAAGAAGATTAAATCATTCGTTTGGGCCAAGAAGATTAAATCATACTATTTGGGCTAAAAAATATTAAATCATACATTTAGGCCAAGAAGATTAAATCATTCATTTGGGCCAAGAAGATTAAATCATACTATAATTCTCACATATTTGTCATCATCAAAACTTATAGCATAATATATTAGGGCTAACAAAAAAGTCTTTATGTCAGAAAAGGCAAATCCACCCTTATCAACATGTTAGTGGACAACTCCGTCAAAGAAACAAATGTCAAATCTGGGGCAAGGTCCCAATTCATAATACAAGAAGTCTTTCAAGTGATCTGAAGACAAGAAGGGGGTCTGATCTGGTTTGACAAAATTCTCCAAAGAAAGCGCAATCATTTCTAAATAAGTAAAATCTCTTAACTTGGTTCTTACATGTCATGCATTTTTTAGTTTAACTCCGACACCTCAAGCCTTAGGCGCACCAAAGTCTTTGGTGCATCTAAATCCAAAATATCGCTTGCGTTCAAGTATCGCCATGTTTAGTAATGATGACAACTTTTGCCTATGTCACATCCCAAAAATTGAGTATGTGAAAAGATACTACTCATTTGATATAATTCTCAAACATACGTTATATACATATATTCTGTAAGGTTTTACATTCAACCTTAATCATTCATTCCACACTACAGAATTATATTCATCTGATAAGCAAATATAGACATACATAGTCTGATATTTCTATCTCATCGCAAGCCTAGGAGACCTATAAAAAGTACAGAGCGTTTCTAATATCCACATTAATAAGTACTGGTGTCCCACCAGACAGAAATAGAGAATAATCCCAAGGGGCTTCTAATCTTCAAACAGATTCTCTTCTTCTCTGTTTTCTGTATCTGAAAAAAAATAATCATAGGGAGTGTGAGTTTATTTAAAAACTCAGTAAGTAAATAACTGTACTATATAAAATATCAAAAGTACAAATACCACATTTACTCATATAATTAATTGTCTTATACATCGAGTAGTATGGGACTCTAACCCTTTCAAACTCATGAATAAGATTTCATAGGTATACACCGAGTAGTATGGGACTTTAACCCTTTCAACTCGTGTATAGATTTCATAGATATGCACTGAGTAGTATGGGACTTTAACCCTTTCACACTCGTGTATAAGATTTCTTAGATATACACCGAGTAGTATGGGACTTTAACCCTTTCACACTCGTGTATAAGATTTCTTAGATATACACCGAGTAGTATGGGACTTTAACCCTTTCACACTCGTGTATTAGATCCCATAGATCTTTACTCATTAATAAAATAGTGAGAATTCATCACATAGTACAATTGTCATGAAATAAATAGTTTCTTCATACTCTTATTTCTACTGATCATCATATACTCCCATATGAAAAATTAATTGCTTATTATCCAAATAATATTGTAAATGGGACTTATATTGTACTTTGACTAGTAATATCAAATTAGCTGAGCAAGGTTATTCACTCACCTTGATGTTTGTCCAAGTTTACCTTGTTCCACACTAGAATTTGTGTAGGAAAATTTCCTAGTAAAATATATTACAAGGAATCATAAGAAAGGAAACAAAATCACGAAAATACGTAAAATTTTCTGACTGCTACAGTAACGGGTTGCTACAGTACGGTTTGCTACAGTAACGGTTTGCTACAGTACCGTTGACTGCCGACACTACAGTACTGCTACAGTAACCTGAAGAAAATTTTCCAGATTTTGTTTCGAAATCCCTGGTCGCTACAGTAACTCGGTTTTGCAGAAAAATCTTTCAAAAATTCATCCTTTCCTTTCTTGTTTCAAAACCAGAATTTCAACTCTTTTAACTGATTATAACTCAAATATAACTTCTAAAACAACTGAGATTCATGAATTATCATCAAAATCTTCAAGAACAAAACCTCCTCTGATCTTCTACATAAACTGAAATTTAAGGAAAATAATCGGATTAAAGCTTACCTTTGATCCTTACAAAGCTTTTGAACCGAACAAATAATCGAACTTCTGAAGATCAAGGAAAGGATTTGAGAAGAAAATGAAGAACTGAGAAAGAAATCTTTTCTGCTTCCTTCGGCTGAATGAAAAAATGAGGTTACTATTGAAACTTTATATTAAATATTTCTAATGGGTTATTCAATAACCCATGGGTATCCATAACCCAACATCCAAACCCATCCAGTCAATTTACAATAAATGGATTAATTGACCATTCTGCAACCACTTTTCCATGAATTTCACCATTCTTAGAATATATCCCTCATTGTGCAAATATTTAGTCCAGTCATTTAACTCAATTTTCATAAATAATATTCAAAGAGAACAATTAAATATGAAAATTAAAAATGACCAAAGTAAATAACTAAAGTAACGTTGTAGAATTCTAAAATACTCTTAAGCGAATTATATTCTGAAATTAACGGGTATTACAGCCTAAGTACTACTATATCTAGTAGTAGTAACGACACCTATCATTTTAAAGCCCAAAAACGACCGGCACTCACCTTTTCAAAGCTTTGAGACGACTGGCACCTATTTTTTCAAAGCCCAGAGATGACTGGCACCCATCATTTTAAAGCTCAGAGATGATTGGCACCCATCCATTCAAAGCCCGGAGACGACTGGCACCTATTATTTTAAATCCCGGAAACGACCGGCACTTATTTTTTCAAAGCTCGAAGACAACCGGCACCCACTATTTCAAAGCCTAGAAACAACCGACACCTATCATTTCAAAGCCCAGAGACGACCGGCACTCACCTTTTCAAAGCCCAGAGATGACTGGCACCCATTTTTTCAAAGCCTAGAGACGACTGGCATCCATCATTTTGAAGTCCGGAGATGACCGGCACCTATTTTTTTTAAATCTCGGAGACGACCGGCACCTATTTTTTCAAAGCCTGGAGACAACCGGCACCTATCATTTCAAAGCCCGAAGACAATCGGCACCCACCATTTCAAAGCCTGAAAACAACCGGCACCTATCATTTCAAAGCCCGGAGACGACCGCTATTCACCTTTTCAAAGCTTAGAGACGACTGGCACCCATTTTTTTAAAGCCCAGATATGACTGGCATTCATCATTTTAAAGCCCGGAGATGACCGACACCCATTTTTTTAAAGCCCGGAGACGACCGGCGCCCATCTTTTTAAAACCCAGAGGCAACTAATACCATCATTTCAAAGCCTGGAGACAACCGGTACCTATTATTTCAAAGCTCGGAGACGACCGGTACCCACCTTTTCAAAGCCCAGAGATGACTCAGCACCCATCTCTTGAAAGCTCGAACACGACCAGCACCCATTCTTTTCAAAGCTCGGAAACCACTGGTACCCATCTTCTCAGACAATTGCATTATCCTATGACTGATCCAATTTTGTGCATGTCATTTCTTGACAAAATTAAGTGTTTCTTATCTTTACTCATTTTTAAACAAGAATATCTCAAAATTAATTTCTTATAATCTTGTTCAATCATGAGTAAAGAGGGGCAATTGTAACACCTAATTTTGTCCATTATGTTTATAATTTCTCATTTTCTTTTTAATAAATAAATAATCAAAAAATATAAAAATAATAAAAAATAACAAAAGGTATGTCAGATGCCTTTTAATATTTATTTTTGATATGCTCACCGCATCCTCACATGGGAAACTCCACTTTAGCACATGATAAACAACTCACGATCCCACTATCTTATGCACGAAGCCACTCACATCATGGAGCCAGTTAGCCAAAAAGGAGGGAGATTTTTTGGGGAGTGAAAAGTCTGTAGTGGCTTAAAAAAACCAATTGGGTCTTCATCTAGGGGGAGAAAATGGAGGATTTTGGCTGCAGAATTTTGATCTTCATCGTCCATCAATCCTTGCTAGATTCGAAGACTCATCTCCATCTTTAAATACTCCCTTAAATCATTGCAAGAGAGAGGGGTCAGCTACACACTAACAGCCTCGCCGTGAAAGAGAAAAAAAGAGACTGCACAGTAGGAAGCAAAAAAAGAGCATGGCGAATAAAGGAGAAATGTGAACACATAACAGAGACCAAGAGAACACGGCGATTGAACACGAACAGAGAAGGCTGCTGTCCAAGAAGGAAAAACAAACCATTGCGAAGTCACCAAGAGCTGACCCGAGGACTTATGCAAGAGAGCTAGAAACCACCAAAACAGAGCACACTGGAAAATAAACAGCACGGCTACGAGAATAAAGGAGGAGAAGAGCAACCAGAAAACCCAGAAAGAAGAACGCCAGACCAAGACGCATTGAGGTATGTCTATACGAATATATACATATATATATATATATATTATATATGTATATTATATATATGTATATGTATACTAACGTTTCATATATATATATATATATATATATATATATATATATATATATATATATATGTATATGTGAGTGTATATTTAATTCAAGCTCATATTTAAAAAATGAAAAATGGAAATATAAAAAAATCTTGGTGATGAAAATAAATTCAGTCTCAAATATTTAGGAAATGACTAACTCCCTTGGAGTAGCGTTGCCCTTACCTCTAAATATCCGTTTGATTCTCATTATGCTATTGTATAACAATGTTGATGGGATAATTTTTTTTAAAGGAAAAAATAAATTCATTAAAATTTCAAGAATCAAAAATGTTTTCACAATATAATTCCAAAAATTCCAAGAAACTTTTTTTCTTTGTTTTCATTTTTAAGCTAATTCCAAAGATCAAGAAATATGCCTCATTTGAAATTATACTCCCCAAATTCCAAAATTAAAAAAGATATGTTTCTCTTTTATTTCAAGTCATTTCAAAAATCCAAAAATGAAACTTTATTGTTCTATTGCGTGATTGTTAATCAATGTCGTAGGACAATTAAAAAAAAAAATAAGCAATCTTTGATGGAATAAGAGGTGGATTCCATTAGAGCCAATTTTCTCTTATTTTCCTAATCAAATACTCACTATGCGATTGTATAACAATGCTAATAGAGAAAATTTTCTCTTAAAATGTAAATCCATTGAATCTAAGCCCTTCGAAAATTAGATGAAATACTCATTACGCGATTGTACAATAATGCTTATGAGGAAAAGTCTCTCAAATATTTCTTTAAAGAAAGCGTCTTCCAGATTACGAACTACGTGGACTTTGATCCCAACGGTTGGGCACATAGGCCCTAGGCACTACCTAGCCAAGTCTATCTTTGTATATTTTTATTTGTTCTTTCTTTTTTTTTATCTTTTTCTTTGGTGATTTATAAAGGTAATTTTGAGGTGACTGTTAAATAATTGTATGCTTTCCAAATCAAACGTATAGGGTGCCTAACACCTTCCCTATGTGATTCAACTTCTGAACTCGGTTTCTTTTTAAACGCAGACCTTCAAATTTTAAGGTTTTTTCAAAATTTTTTTTTATAAATAAAATTTTGGTAGCGGCTCCAAATAAAATTAGTTTTCAATTTCGAAAGCTGATTTTATACCATTTTCTTTTTTTAGAAAATGCTGGCCGGTCACATTTCGGGTGTGACGGGGTCGTTTGATACACTTGTTTTTGCTAGAAGGAAAGCGTCTTTCCATTACTGTATTTTTTTTGTTATTTGATATAGGTTACTGTAGCGGATGGAAACGAAACCAGACATTTCCTCTTCTTTCAAAATCAGGTTTTTAGCTTACTGTAGCGGATGCCGCCATTAGAGCTTCCGAATTACTTGTTCTTCGCTAGTCCTTCATCTGCGAACTACTAGAGCTTCCTCGCCCGTCCTTTATGTCTCCTTCATGCACGCTTGGCTCTTAGGTACTACAGCAGCCGGTCGATCGGCAATTGTCAATCGACCAACTGCTACAAAACTCTTGGAGGTTAAGTAATGAATTTTTAGTTAAGGGTAAAATAATAAATTATTTTTATATTTATTTTTTATTATCTTTAATAATATATAATATTTTTTTTTCTTTTCCAGTGCATACGAAATAAGTTTTTTTTTTCTTCTCTTTTTTTCATTTTCATTTTCTTTTCATTTTTCTATTTCGTTTCTATTCCTACTCTTTATTAGATATCAAACGATTCTATAATATATGATGGACCTCATTGTGTTTTTGTTTGGGAATATCTATTTTTTTTTTGGTCAAGAGAATATCTGATATTTGGGTTTATGTTTGAGAAAATATCTGATAGTTGCTGCGTCAGTGTTTCACATTTAGAATTAGCGCCCAAATGGATTATCGAGTCTCTTAGCCTATATGCAGCACAGCTCGTAGCCCATATGGATCTTTAGAGAAACACAACTTACAAATGTTGTGAGTATTACGCATTGCCTGAAGCAAAGTGTTCCAGAACAACAACTAACCCTTGGGATTATTACTCTACTGTTATGATACACGTCTAAGCCTTTCGAGTCCTCACAAACCTGGCAGGACTGAACTGTTTAAGATCAACAATGGTAGAATGGCCATCCATCACAATCTCAGCCATGGCGGCTCCGGTGGCCGGACCATTGAGAATACCCCAGCAATTGTGCCCCGTGGCCACATAACAACCCTTCATCCCAGGCATTTCTCCGATGACAGGAACCCCATCATCTGTGCAGGGCAAGAAGCATGCTTGCTCTACCTTCACTTCAGCATCTCCTCCCATATGGCTTGACACCGTCGCAGCCACTCTCTTCAGCATTCTTATCGATTCTGGGTTCCCCCTTACCTCCTCTGCACCCTCCGGCACCTCTTCCTCCGCCGACATCCCACACAGGTACACCTCCCCTGCCAATTCATTTCCATTCCACATCAACCATATTCCCTTTCTCATTTGTCAATCTAAAGCTACAATACATTGATATATAATATGAGTAAGCTAACAATTTACTTCCTAGATAAATACATCCATTTCACTAAAAAGACTAAAAAAGGGCAAACCTGGTGCTACAAAGCTCCCGCTATGCGCGGAGTCCAGGGAGGGGCCGGATCCACTTTATGAATTTAATGTAGTCAGCCTTACCTTACAATTTTTACAAGAGTAATTTTTACAAGAGGCTGATTCCACGGCTCGAACAACCTTACCGTTGCGCTGAGGCTCGCCCTCTGAAAAATTATTTTTTTCTTTTTCTTTTTTTCAGTAATGCAAATCCAAAAAATTCCTACTCCTCCAATGAGTTTGCTGCTAACAAAACTTTGCTGCTTATATGCCATTTCCCGAAAGAACGAGTTTCTCTTTAACAGTCTATAGCTTCAAATTAGAACAATAATGAATATTATATGTGTGTGTGTGTGTGTGTGTGTGAGATTTTGATTCGCTTAGATTATAAAAAATTTGAAGTTTCATGTACCCCGTTTAAACTGAGAGTTTTGCCTAATTACTCAAACTCAAGCAGAAGACTTGATGATAGCTACAGGCGATAGTTATTAACCACCTTGACATCCTAATCATTCAATGGCAGCAACATTTGAATGATAGTTAGGTGGATTAACTCGAATTTTAAAAACAATTGAAGATTAAAGCTAAGTAGGTCAGCAAATTCGAATGCTAACTCGTAATTTGGCAATGGCATACCTGTGGGACGAGGGTAGACTTCAGGGTCGATAGGCCTTCCTCCATGAGAGGGATAGTAACTGAGGAACAGAGCATGGGGTGTAATGGCACTAGCTTCTTTAGGCTTCAAGACAATGCTATGTGCCTTAAGGCCATACACTCTAAACAGCGATGACAATAATTCCAATTTACCAGACCAAGGACCAAGTGCCAATACCACAGCATCACCTTCAATAACTCGTCCACCTTCAAGCATCACTCCTTCAATTCTACCTCCCTCTACCTCCACTCTCTCCAATTTCCCAATCACCACCTCCGCGCCATAATTCTCCACGGCTTTGCTGATCAGTGTGCGTGTGAACAGCTGTGGATGCACTTGAGCCGTGGTTTGTGGGGTCCCGATGGTTCTAGGACTACGAGCCGGTCCATCAACCCACGAGGGCACGGCGGAGAGACCGGAAGATTTGGAACCGGAGGAAGTGGAATCCGATTCAGTGATGGAAACGCTGAGAGTGGTGAGGGGTCTGTAGCCGTAAGATTGGGGACCATTCAGCTCTTGAGAGAGTGAGCGATGGAGAGCGAAACTAGCTCTAGCGAGAGAACCCACAGGTCCACCGTCGCACCAATCGACGGCGAGGAAGCCTCCGGCCTTTCCGGAAGCTGCGCATGCCACGTCGGACTTCTCGACGAGCGTGACGGCGGCGCCCTTCTTGGCTAGAAAGTAAGCGGTGCACACTCCTATAATTCCGCCGCCGCACACGACAACTCGCTTTGGATGGTGGTGGTGCTCCATGGGTTGTGATGAGGACCGTATCGATGGCGCCGGAGAGACGGAGATTGCGTTATATGTGGTGGCTCGAGAAATTGGAGCGACCAATGACCGTGCAGCTCCCACTGCCAGGTTCATTGTTCTGCTTCCTCAGCCACTCTGTGTTGTTTTGTGGGCTGACACATGGCAATAATTGGTACGAATTGGGTCCCTTTTGGGCCATATGGACTTCCTAATCAATCCAAAGTTTTGAATTAATCGGGGTGCTTTTTAATATCCCCTGCCTCATGACCAAAAAAAATCATATATATATATATATATATATATATATATATATATATGTATATTCACATTAAGTTTAATTAATAAATATAGATAAACATAATACAAAGCAAATATGACTATAAGGTGATAATTTAACCTTAAAAATGTATCATTAAGGGTTTTATCAACTTCACATTGTATCATGGCACTCATATATGATAATTGAATTGTTAGCCCTAAAAAAATTTACAAACCAAACTGTTTGAAACCATGATTGGTGCATAAGCACCTCCACGGAGACAAAACGTGAATGGTTTCTCAAACATTCTATTTTTGTGCAAATCACGTTTAATGAGCTTCAAAACATGGTTAGAGGGAACGCGACAGAAAAATAAACATGCACTGAGCTGTTTATCTGGTTTCAGTCACATTTCAAGGCCAAGTAATTACTTGAGATTTCACCAACTTTTAATTATGTTCTGTCATTTGTCTTTAATAAACTATTTGTTAATGAGACTTTAACACAAATTTGAAAATTAAATGTTTTTGGAAACTGAAATAATATGTTGAAACATTAATAGATCAAATGATGATTTAGAGAGAAAATTGTCTATTTACTGGTGTTCTTTTTGTTCCAACAGTTTCTTTTTTTTTTTACCAAAACAGATTTTTTTATCTGTCTTTTTTTTAGGACAAATTGATATTAATTTCATTAAATTGACATAAAGTCACAAATACATAAAATAAATTAGGTTTAAAAATTATTAATACATAACAAGCCTGAATTTATAAAAAACAGTATATGATTTAAGGTAAACATACCCTAAAAATTAATACTAGACATATATAGTAAAAAAGACTACACAAAGGTAACATATCTCTGACTTTAAAATTAGTGGACTAAATAAGGGCAATACACTTCTAACATTAAAGCTATCCTTCTAACAATCAAAGAAAAATGGCTTGATACATATGCCAAGGAGAACTACTGATCTTCTACTAATATTATTATTATTATTATTATTATTACTGAAAAAAGCCCAGAAAAACCAAAGCTTTCATCCTAGAAGTTATTGCTTGAACCCTCGTCCATAAGAGCCACAATCGCCAATGGATTGGGCGGAGGGTGAAACCAAAGCTACAAGAGGAAAGAGATGAAAACGTCATTGAACACCAGCCTTCTTCATCCAGATTTGCAAGGAGGACGGATTGAATCTGGATCTTTAGTTAAAAACTCTTACAAGAAGAGGAAAAATTTTCTACAAAACAGAGAAAAAGAAACTCTATTACTAGCGGAGAAGGGAAAAAACCAAAAGGAAAGAAGAAGATAGAGGCCACCTTCGGTAGTTATGCCCTTTTTTTTTGGACGGAGGTGGTTATGCACTGAAGCCACGCTGGTTTGGAAAGCCGAAGAGAGAAAGCCCTAAAGCTAAAAGGTCAGGCCCATGTCAGTGACTAGCTGAATCTGGGCTCCAGTGGGTTTCTAAATTGTCTTCACCCATAATAAGAGCCCAACTTCACCAAAAAAACGTCTCTAAAATAGCTTCAATGTTGACTTCTATCATCGAACTTGAGATTTTCTCAAATCCCATAACCATAAGTTGCAACAAATTTTGTATAATTCAGTTGGTTATGAACTGTATATAGTATATTACTATGACTCATTATAATAATATAAAGACTTGTAGAGAATTAGTGTGAGAAAAATGAATACAATATCAATTTAGGATTTTTAATAAAAAAGTAATTAAACCCATTAACTTATAGATAGTATAACATATTCAAACATAGTATCTACTGATATAACATGTAAGGCATATATATGCTAAGGTTTTATATACATTTCGGGTTCAACCAAATTTAATAACGTGGTAAGTATTTTAGAATTCGTAGGACAACCATATAAATCCTGAAATGCTGTTGTATGGTGGGAGTTAGAACTTGGCATGTAACATCAGATGGTGACATTAACGCCACCACTTTAGGAGTTTTTTTTTAATTTTTTTCCCCTCTTTTTCCTTTTGGGTTCATTGAACTTTGAAAGTTGTTTATCAACGAGTGGGGCAACAAAGGGTGAAGTGTCGAGGAAATTATGAATTATCTTTTGTTGCCAATTATCTACGTTTTTAATTGGATTTTTTTATAAAAAAATAAAATTAAATACGTCTTATCACTATAAACCACATCTCATATATGATAAATTATGTTTTGGTTCAACTTGATCAATTAGTCAAATTATCAGGTTCAATGCGTTAATACACAACTTGAATTCTAAAAATATATTGTCATAGTTCTAAATAATTTAACATTACATTCATTTATATTTGTGTAATAAAATATGAAGAAAAATAATCTTAAATTGTTTGTCAGTATATAAGTAAACCTTTTATAAGTACCGATGGTCAATCACCAATTTAGTGCGATGTGCCTTATTTCTCAACCGCATATATACTTGTTAGTAAACCAGAATCATTTCGAAACAGTTGCGAAACCACCAAAATAATCGTACAAATAAAAACCACTCCATATTCTAAGAACGCTATCATTGTATTGTTATTCAGATAGAATTATTTCAGAATACTGTGAACTTAGCCATTAAAAGCACTAAATTAAAACTTTGCTCCTATTTTCATTACTCGCAGATTCATCGCTTTCGTACCAACTCCATCGATTGCCTTAAATAAGCTACAGTTCATCAGGATCTTAATAATTATAATTTTTAAATGATATCAATTATTGAAACACAATTTTTCTTGTTACCGTTGTTCATTAGGACCTAGGAACGAACCCGACACCCCAGTTCTTCGGCTGAAGAAGAGCAAAGTGTTTCGTAACCAACGCTTTTAGCAACAAAAAAAATTATTGTTGAAATTTTCAACAACAATAAAAATATTGATAAAAAATTTAACCATGACATTTTTTAACTACAGTTTGAATTGTGACTAAAAATAAAGAGTACTCTGCTCTTTAGACGAAGTATAGAAGATCCTTTTCATGACTTATAAAATGACAATACCGTTTAAATTTCATAATAGATCAAGTTTTAAATTTTATTTTGAATAGGAGATGATGACATAAAAAAACATTTGATACATAACATATTTTAAATGGAAGTAATACTGGAAATTAAATACTTAGGGAGGAGTGGATATTTGTTACTAAAAAAGGTGTGTGTATGAGATATATAATAAAGCGTGGGATCCTCTGCTTTGGGTAAATATAAGCAAAAGTTTGCTTAGGACAATAAACGATTTTTACTGTTGTTAAATTTAGCAACAGTTTAGTAATAGTTAAATTGTTGCTGAAAGTTTTAGCAACAATAAAAATCGTTGTTAAAAAATTAAGTATACATAATTCCAAGCATGCAGTCTGAACCCTACAATAAAGAGGGAAAAGAATGAGAGGATAAGTTTTAGACAACAGTTAAGATTTAAGAAGAATAATAAGAATTAGAAAGGGAGCTAATTGCCAATTAATTTATTTATGAGATGGAAACCACAAATATTATTTTAATGGGTTTCAGCATGCGACGTTTTCTTCGGGTTCCCAAAGTAAGCGTTATCTATCTAACGCTTCCATCATGTTTGATGTTGAAAGCCCTATTTTTTTTTTAACACAAAATTATATTTTTTAAAATTAGTTAAATTATACTAAATTTTTAAAAGAAAGTTATATTTAAATCTTCTAACACTTTGGTATTTATTTATATATTTTTTATTTAATGTTTTTTAAAAAATTTTGTATACAATATGAAATTGTAATTTTATTTTAAAATATAATAATAAATACGGTTAATTATTTTTAAATCAACACATAATTCTGTAAAAAAATAATTTAATTAACAGAAAATATATTTAAAAATATAAATATAATTCTTGTAATAAAAAAAGTATTAGATATAATTTAACAAAAAATTAAAAGTTGACATAATTTACGCTTCTTTTTTATTTTTCAAAGTCTCCACTTTCATTCAACTTGCAATTTACTGCTATTCTTTTTCCTTCCTTTTGGTTGGTTTATGGAATATGAGTATGACACCCATAGCCACATTAATTGTAAAACTAAAACCACGAGGTATTATGAAACAGCCCATGGTTTTCTTCTCATTCAGCATTTCTGATCAAAATATCAAACCCCGTTTGGATATATTACCATTTACCAGCCAACTTTTTTCTTTTAAAATATAATTATAAATTCAGCACTTTAATCATCATTTACTTATTTTAGCTTTTACAATTAATACATACCAACTGCTTTGCCCGATGGTGCAAATAAACTGGATTATATTTAAAACGGTTATAAGTTGCACGCAAGAGGAAATTAAAGAAGTGCGACGTTTCCTTGTACAACAAACAAATGTCGTCGCAAATCAGATTGTTTGACAAAATAAGGCGAAACCTATATACCATGGTTTCGAAACGAAAGCTCTGGAGACTGGAAAATTACGTACGTTACAGTTGTGAAGATTGCAATGCAAAGAGAATGGAGAAGGAGAGGAGAGAAATCTTAGAATGGCTAGGGTTTCCAATACCAAAGTGTTACAAGGGAAAATGGTAAATATATACAAATAAGATTAAAAGACTAAACTACCCTTAAGTGTAATAATTATTATTTACTAACATCCCCCCTCAAACTCACGATGCATCAGTAGAAATCATCGAGAGTTTGCTAGTCAAGAAATGAAAACGTTGAGTGGAATGCGATTTTGTGAACAAGTCAGCAATTTGCATGGAGGATGAGACATAGGGTAAAGTGATGGTGCCATGTCCAAAGTGATGTCGAGTAAAATGACAATCAATCTCAATATGCTTGGTGCGTTCATGGAAAACTGAGTTGCGGGCAATTTGTATAGCACTCATGTTATCACAATACATAGGGGTTGGGCCAGAGAAAGAGACACCCATATCGGCAAGTAACCAGCGTAACCAAACTATTTCTGCAGTGGTGGATGCCATGGCACGATATTCAGCTTCTGTAGAAGATCGAGAGACAATGTCTTGTTTCTTACTCTTCCAAGAAATGAGAGAATCTCCCAGAAAAATGCAAAACCCTGTGGTTGACTTACGATCAGTGGGATCACCACCCCAATCAGCATCTGAGTAGGCACGTAATTCTAAGGAAGAGGATGTAGGAAAGAGAAGACTCTGAAATTGAGTGCCTCTAAGATAACGAAGAATGCGAAGAACAGCTGCCCAATGAACTGAAGTAGGAGAAGTGACAAATTGACTAACAACATGCACTGCATAAGCAATATCAGGTCTAGTGATAGTAAGATATACCAGACTGCCAACAATTGTACGATACAGAGTAGGATCTGATAAGGGAACGCCATCAAAAGAGGTATACCGGGCATTAAGCTCTAGAGGAGTATCTGTTTTTCGAGTATCAGAGAGACGAGCTTGTTCAAGGATGAGAGTGATGTACTTAGATTGGGAAAGAAGATAACCTCTAGGAGAGTAAGCCACTTCAATCCCCAAAAAATATCGAAGAGTGCCCAAATCTTTCATCTCAAACTGTCGAGCTAATTGCAATTTTAACTCTGCAATCCCATCAATATCATCCCCAGTAATAATCATGTCATCAACATATAAAGAGAGTATGATACGACCATGGGAAGTACTTTTGAGAAACAAGGCGGAGTCATGTGAACTAGAATGAAAACCAAGAGATGCAATCACAATGGAAAACTTTTCAAACCAAGCTCGAGGAGCTTGTTTGAGGCCGTATAGAGCTTTCTTTAGTTTACAAACTTCACTAGGATTATGAGAGACACCTGGTGGAGGCACCATGTAAACTTCTTCTTGAAGATCACCATTTAAGAAGGCATTTTTAACATCCATTTGAGAGATATGCCACTGATGAACAGATGCAACTGCAATAAGAGTGCGGATGGTAGTCATTTTAGCAACAGGAGCAAATGTTTCTTCATAATCCATACCATATTGTTGGGAAAAACCCTTAGCAACTAAACGAGCTTTGTATCGTTCAATTGACCCATCAGACTTAGTTTTGATCTTATATACCCAACGAGAACCAATTGCACGTTTTCCCTGTGGAAGAGGAACAATGTCCCAAGTATCTGTCTTCTGCAAAGCAGAAAGTTCTTCTGCCATAGCTTGCTGCCAAAGAGGGTCAAGAACAGCCTCTTGATAGGAAGAGGGCTCAGATAAATTGTGAATAGAGGTCAAAAAAGAAGCAAAAGAAGTAGAGTAAGTGGAATAAACAAAATCTGGTAATTTAGTGGACTTACGATCACGTTGAGGGTAACGAGAAGGAGGATCCACAGTCACAGAGAGTTCTTGAGAAGTAGTAGGGAGAGGGGAAGTATCAACAAGAGGAACATCAAGATCAGCAGAACTACCAGTGTCAACCCTGCAAAACTCAATATCAGAATTATTTAGATGATCCGTCACATGAGGAGGTGTGGTATCTGTATCTGTGTGAAAAGGATCAATACGGGTGAGATCAGACTTTGTAAGACTCTGAGAATCAGAAGGAATGGAGTAAAATGGTATACGTTCAAGAAACACAACATGACGTGAGACATAAAGTTTTTGAGTGACAGGATCATAACAACGATATCCTTTCTGACCATCACCATATCCTAGAAAAACACAGATTGCTGAACGAGAAGACAATTTATTACGCTGTACACTAGGAAGAAGAACAAAACAAGTAGAACCAAAAACTCTTAAAGTTGAATAGTCAGGAGCATCGCCATATAGTTTTTCAAAGGGGGACAAACCTGAAATAACAGATGATGGAATTCTGTTAATGACATGGACAGCAGTAAGAATAGCTTCCCCCCAAAACTCACTGGGAACTGAGGCAGACAAAAGAAGGGAACGAGCAGTTTCAACAATGTGACGATGTTTCCTTTCAGCAACGCCATTTTGCTGAGGAGTGTCAGTACAAGAAGTTTGATGAAAAGTTCCATCAAAGGCAAGTAATTCAGAAAATTTACTAGATGTATATTCACCCCCCAGATCACATCGAAAACACTTAATAACTGCATTATGTTGAGTTTTAACAAAAGCACGAAACATAAGATAAACACTAAAAAATTCAGAACGATTTTTCATAAGATAAACCCAACAATAACGAGTATAGTCATCAATGAAAGAAACATAATATCTAGATCCACCTTTTGTAGGAAGAGGTGATGGACCCCAAACATCAGAATGAACCAAGTCAAAAGGTGCAACAGAAGCAGAAGTACTTTTGGAAAAAGGTAAAGCAGAAAATTTAGCAAGTTTACAACCACAACAATTAGAAATGTCATGAGTTTGCAACTCTCCTAAAGCTCCGGTAGAAGCTAAGTATTTCAAGCGGGAAGAAGATACATGTCCGAGACGAGAATGCCATAAGTAAAAATTAGAAGATGAGGAACCTAAACTAAATGATGACAGGTCAACACTGGAAGCTGCAATATCTGAAACTTTGAGCTTATCCAAAATATAAAGTCCCCCCTGCCTACGACCGGTCCCAATGAGCCTCCTGGATTGCGGATCCTGTACATAACAAGAAGTGGAGGAAAAGAAAACTGAGAAGCCAGAATCACACAACTGACTAACAGAAACAAGGTTCAACGTAAGGTTAGGAATGTAGTAAACATTGGAAAGAGATAAAGAAGAAGTGCAAATAGACCCAGTGCCCGCTAAAGGCATAGGAGTGCCATCAGCAGTCATAACAGATATAGATGACGTGGGATGTAAAGATGCAAAGGATTGAAGATCAGATGACATATGATGAGAGGCTCCAGAGTCAAGAATCCATATGGATGAAGATATACCTGATGAGCTAGAGGAAGGCAAACCTATATTTGAGGAGGCAGACATAGCGTGTGGTTGAGTGGCAAGAAACTTCTGAAATTGCTCAGCAAGGGTAGCTATTGTAGGGCCAGAAAAATGTGTATGTCCAATACCAAGAGAATCTGTGGGAGGAACAACTGCTGCAACATTTGAAGTTGAAGGTTTGAAGCCTCGTTGTTGCAAATGATTAGGCTGTTGTGTATGGTGCAATTTGTTCAATAATTTCGGGCATTGAGCTTTCCAATGGCCCTTTTGCTTACAAAAACTACATTCGTCATAACCAACCTTTCCATGAGATTTGTTTTTGTTAGGAGGAACTGCAAATACAGATGGGTGAGGAATAGGAAGAATTCCTTTCTCTGTAGTCCCTTTATCAGAGTGAGATTTAAGACGAATCTCTTCAGCTAACAACTCATTAACCACTGAATCAACTGTTGGAAGAGGATTACGGTGCAATATGGTTCCACGAAGCCCTTCAAAATCATCCCGAAGAGCCATCAAAAATTGAACCAGACGTTGTTCTTCTCTACGAGCAATGTATGGTGCAAAGGCTCGTAATTCAACAGATTCAGTAAGAGCTAGTTGATCCCAAAGATTAGTCATAGCAGAATAAAATTCTTGTATGCTCATGTTGTTCTGTTTAAGAGCACGAATATCAATCTCTAATTGATATTGCTTTGCAAAATTTGACTGCATATACAACCTTTCCAAATGATCCCAGACCTCTTTAGCTGTTTCATATTTTGCTAGTTGTACTCCTATTGATTGCAAAACAGAGTTATTGATCCAAGTAATTATCTTCGAATTGTTTGCATCCCAAATTTCCATCTGTTCAATATATTGTGCATCATTTTCATCTTTCGGCTTAACAAAGGTTCCAGAAACATAACCCCACATTCTCTTACCTTTTAAAAAATTTTTCAACACATAACTCCAATATGAATAATTCTGTCCGTTCAATTGCACACTAATAGATTGAAGAGAATCATCTTTTTCACCAGCCATTGCTACTGTTATTAGACCGAGAATTTAATTATCTGGCAAAATGTATACTGAATGAACAGTAAACGTACCGAAATAGTGTTCAAAATTCTGATAAACAGTAAATTCAGCCAATTTCAGACTGCTACAGTAACCTTGACCGTTGACCGTTGCTACAGTAACGTTGACCGTTGGTACAGTAACGTTGACCGTTGACCGTTGCTACAGTACCCAAATTTGCAGAATCGGAGAAGACGATGAACAGTAACTCCGGCAACCAGAACAGTAACTCCGGCAACCGGAAAACGCACCAGAACAATCAAAAACAATCTCTGACTTACCAGAAATGCAAAAAATAGTTTCTTTCTAACCAAAACTAAGTAAATCGGGCTAGATCTGAGAAACTTTCTCGCAGCTACAGTAACAAAAAAAAAATCTGCAAACCAGATTTTTGCAAACAAGAACCCGATCTGAAATCTGCAAACTCGATGTAAAATCGATCCGAACTGCAAATGGGTTGCCGACAAAAATAAAAAAAAATAAAAACAACGCACCAAATCTGATTGCTCCAACCCGAATCTGTGATTTGTTGAAAGATCTGCGAAAGCTGTGGATAGATCAAGAATTACGCTCTGATACCATGTGAAGATTGCAATGCAAAGAGAATGGAGAAGGAGAGGAGAGAAATCTTAGAATGGCTAGGGTTTCCAATACCAAAGTGTTACAAGGGAAAATGGTAAATATATACAAATAAGATTAAAAGACTAAACTACCCTTAAGTGTAATAATTATTATTTACTAACAACAGTTACAAAGTCAACTTATTTGAATATTACCTCAACTGAAAGCAAGAAATCACACTTGGAATTTGTTTTGCCATCTTTTGTCTCTGATTTTCTTGGCAACCACTCATTATTGTTCTTATTTTTTAATAGAGGGAGGCGTTAGTTGGGGAGTTTGTCACATTGCCGTTTACCCTTCATCATTCCCAATCTCCTGTTGATCTTATCTCTTACATTTGGACCAAGTCTTGAACATAAGCAACAAAAGCATACCCACTTTAATATCTTTCTCTCTCTACCCGTTTAATTTGCGTTCATCTTTTTTAAATTTCATTAAATCACACTTAATATTCTTTTAATTTCAAATATTTCACTTGGTTCCATTATTTTTAAAAATCGTTTGATAATTTTTACTATTCATATTTTTGTATGAAAAAACTTCTTTAGTGTTATGTTTAAGATTGGGAATGGATCATATCTGCAATAACTACACATGATATAGAGAGAGAGAAAAATAGAAAAAAATTGTTTAAATATCATGTATGTTAGAGTATGAAAAAACCAAATCAAACTGATAAAAAATTAATTAAAATTGAAAAAAAAAAAGTTTAAATTAGTTTTTTAAATATAAATTTTAATTAGTTTGATTCGATTATCGATTTTGTTTAATTTGACTGAACCAACTTTATATATAAAAAATATATTTTTTGTATATATATAATATTATATTTATTATGTCAACAAAATTATTTTTATATATTTATAATTAATTTGGTCTCTTTTTTATATTTATATATTTTATTAAAATTAAAAAATCATAAATTATTCTAAACAAAATTATCAAAATCAAATAAAATGATTCAAAATTAAATTAAACTGCCTAAAAATAAAAACTAAATAAGTTTATAGTTTTATAAAATCAATTAACTAGGCTCAATTTGATTAAAAATCAAAATTAAATCCAACTGAACCTGTAAACATACCTATCGCGCACCTTCTTATTTCTTTTTTATTTCACTATATCAATTTTTCTTAAAAAAATGTTAATAATATAATTTATTGCAATTTTTTTGTTTGGAGAGGGGGAGGGAAGTGACTCCGTCAACGTTAGTGACGCAACAACAGCTTAGAAATGATAACCAGAGAAACAACCAGATTAAGAATGAGGTTAACAGTTAGCAGTCATTATCAAGAAGAACAGAACCACCAAAATAAAATATACAAAGAAGCTCAAACAGAAAAAATCCAATAATTGGGAAAGAGAGGGTCCCAGGAGGCACATCCAAACAAAGGATTAAGAAAGAAGCGGCCTAACTAATAATATAATAAGCATTAAAATCAGAGAGAGAGAGAAAGAGACCCTACATATTCCAACGTCCAAACACTAACAAAGCAGGAACACTTACAAAACCAGACCCTAAAACTTTATCTTTTTCCCATTCGCACTAAGCTTTGCTTGTCCCACCCCACCAAAACCTACCATCCAATTAGTGAAATGTTGAATTTTTTTGAATTAATTACTCCTTTCGGTACTTTTGGGCGGCGCCTTCGGGTCGTTGCTCTCTCTCTCTCTCTCTGTTTGCCGGCCACACTTCTCTAACTGCAACGATAATGAAAGCCAAATTGTGGCCTCATCTTCCCACTCACAATATAGTCGCACACATTTTACAAACGAATCTTATTGTAACTGATGCAACTGCATTTTGTATGAATTCAATTTGGCTCCTTCATTGCATATTTAATTTTAACCGTCCAATTAATTAAGTGGGTTTTTTCTTTTGGATAGGTTATAATTACCAAAAGAAACAACAATAGTGATCATAATATTCAAACCTGGATCTTATCTAAAATCCTATGACTGCATTTAGTGATTATGTCTATGGATTGCGTCTACAGTTTGACTCTTGAGAGAGATAGAGAGAGGAAAGAAAAAGAAAAAAGAAAAAAGGAAGCTGAATAATGACTTATTAAGCTCATAGAATTGAAAGGACAACGACCATTCACCTAACCACGGCACATAAGATGGGGAACACTGGGTTCCACCCTTTTGACAAAAAAGCCCATATTATTGGAAGAGCCTACATAAAATTCAAGACGTGGGTGGGAGGGCTTTAGTAATTTTAACAGTAATTTAATCAATAACTTGTTCATTGAAATATATGACAGTTATTTCAATTTTATTACTTAAGATCAAGTTTCATTATTTTATTTTAGAAAAATTGTGTTTGTCCTACAGTTCTTACCATAATTGATAGCAGTCTGTGTCAATTTTGAATTGAATGAATCATACCAAAAAAGTGATTTTTGTTTTTTAATAGTTTCACTCTCTGTTAGACTAGATATTGTAATTTTTGCCATTCAAATTCCTCAATTTCATTTCTCTACTTGTTAAATGACTTATAGCAATTAAAAAATTTAAAATTTAATAACAAAAATGATTAAATTAAGATAAATATAAATTTTAAAAGACAAAACAAAGACACTTTGATTATCTAGGGATCGATTGAAACAATTATCATATTTTAGGAACCAAATCTGTGATTTGCTCTAATTTTTAATAAAGACCACCTTGTTTCTCACTTCAATTCTGCACAGGTTTTTGTTGGTTTCTGCTTCCTAACTGCCTTTTAAGGGGTGACATTTAATGAGAACGCAAAACTTTGGCCTATTCGATATAGTTTTGGTATTTCTTTCTGCTTCGGCCATGCGTCTATAATTAGCTCCACATCCACTTCCCTCTGTGACGTATTGAAAATGATATCCTTCATTTTAATATCCACCGCTTTAGTTCCATCCTTCCATAGTGGTCCGTTTTCTTCATGTCATGATTAGATATTTGTGGGGTTTCATCACCTACGTACGTTAGGTTGTAACCCTCCATTTATAACAATACAATTCTATTCAATTAATTTTATAAAAGAAACCCTAATCTAGAATATTACATTTGTTTGAGGGTTTGTTCCACGAAGCTTGTTGGTTCAATTTTATTGATGTGCTTTGGTTTCAACTTTTAAGGACCAATGAACGCTTGGTTTGAAATGGAAATGGAATAAATTAAAGGAAGAAGACGGAAAGAATAGTTTGCTTAATAGTGAATTAATTTAAACAGTGGATGACAAATATTACCTATATAGGGTAGGTAGTATTTCGCTTTGTCAAGTGCATTGCATTAATCATAGGCTTCACGAATAATCATGAGCTTCGTAGAGCTTTAATTAATTGGTTTAAAAGAAAGCAGAAAGCAGCGTGAATGAAGAAGCACTATATTATATTATATTTGAAAGAAAACAAAAGAGTGGGTTGGAGTTTGAAATCCTTACTCCTCAGAGTTACGCATCAGTGCCATACAACTACATATCAACATTATTAGTAGATGAAAATCTTGCTTGAATCATCATATATAGCAACTGTATTTATTGCCAAATCAATAACATTGGCCCCTCTATATGTGGAGTCTGACTATGTACTATAACATAAGCAAGTTTATATTCATTCACATGTTTATAAAAAAAAAATGCTAGTTACAGCTTGGAGGCCACACTTTGAAGAGTTAATGATGAATTCCTGTAATTTTGAGAGCAAAGGATGTCATCACAAGAACAAGAAATTATTAGAAAGAAGTCAAAGAAAGAATGGTACGTATGTGGTTTCAAAAAAAAAAAAAGAAACTAAAAGGCGTTGAGAAGGGGAATGTATAGAGACAGAAAAAGCAAATAAAAGGTGGAAACAATAAAAGCTATAATATATATAGAGACAGATTGAGATTGAGATAGGAGCGTAGAGGAGATGAAGAGAGTGAGTGGACAATATTTGGCATGTTTGGTTAATTGGTTCAAGCCATTGATTTGATGTAATAGAATTTTTCTAAATTATTTTTTTAAAAAAAAATAAATATTTTAATAAAATACTTTTTTTACTTTATTTTTTTTATGTAACAGACATATTCAGAGTCTTCTTTTTCCTCCGTCTGGCGTTAATACGGGAGAATCCCAATGTCCTTATTTTTGGTGCTTCTGATGGCAGTTTCAAATTGGTACACGGCTTTCTCAATACTTTTTCACTTTTCATGATAGTTTCATCTTCAACTAATAATCACCTTCTGTTCAGTTTGTTCAGTTGCATTTGCGTTATATTTTTAAATTAATCAAACGAAGCACTGTCACATCTCACCTACCCGTAGAAAAAACATCGATTGTACATATCGACGGGAAAATATTTGAAGTCAATAATCTTTTAATCAACCGATATTTTGTGCTAGATCCCCTTTCTCCCGGGGAGGGATTTCTATAAACAAAATTTAATTTGCATGCATGGAAAGAAAGATTGTTCTAAAGAATAAAGATCGATCTAATTAAACCAATCCCTTTTTAGTAAGGAATCCAGTTCTTCACGCGTTAATCACTTTCTGAATCAACCTCAAGCATTTGATTCTCACATTCTACTGATGGATCAAATATCAAAATCTGCTCAATCTCTTTACGTGTCAGTTCAAAACCCAAACAAAGGCACTGAAAAGTAGGCCTTAGTTCATCATCATCAGCACGACAAAGCGACGTCGTATGGTGTTTCACGGCACGCATAAAGAGATAGCGTGAGACCCCAACAAAACGGTGCCGCATAGGGCATAGCCTTAACGCATTAAATTAAATCATTACACATGAGTACATGAACTACGATACGATGGTTCATGGTTTCACTATTCAGTCGTAAAATCAGCGAAAGACGGAAGAAACTGTAAGTTAATTCTAACTTCACGTATATTAAATAAGATTGTCTTTGAAAAAAAAAACTGGAAAAAGTTAAAAAGAATTGACGTATTTTATAGTGCTTTTTTTAAAAATACAATCGAATAAATATTGAACGACTCTCAAGAAAAAAAAAAAAAGAAGGGAACAAAAATGGTAATATGGGGTAATGCGGTATAGCTGGCAAGGGTGGCCCATGACGTGGCGTCTCTATCGTTTATCTCATTGACGGTTCAGAAGGACTTTCGCCATAAAAAAATTAAAAATAAAAAAGGAAGGCCGGAAGGCCGAAACAAAATGATGTAGAAAGAAATATTAAGGGACGAGGATGAGGCAGGCGTACAAAGTTGCGATAGAGTGTGACGAATAGGATGCCAGGTCAAGGAAGACGACGGAAGGGCTGGTGGGACCCAGCTCAATAACCGATGACGTGGCGAGAAACAAGAGGACATGGGGACAGGCTGCTGTCTGAGGTTCAACAATCAATTTCCGGTACCTACGTGGCAGGGGTGGAGCTGTTGTAACAACTGTCGTGCGTGCTGTCCGTTTCGGAGTGGCTCCTGTAGCAGGGCCTGTGCTTACCACCGTCGTTTTCCACGTGCCCTAAATGCCTCTCTTATTTTTTTCATCCACCAATTATACTAATTATTGTGGATAATAAAAGCATCATCAACTGGAATTCTTAAAAAATAGAAGTAGTTTCTTATTGAGTTTTACACTACTTTTAAAATCTTCTCGATGAGAAATATTTGTTTAGGAATAAATTTAACATTTTATTTTTAGACATAATCAATTAAATATTTATATTTAATAAAATAAAAATAGAAAAAAGTCACATATAAAATAAAGAAAAAATACTCTCTTTTGCTTTAATGTACTTATTTGTTTTTCTCTTATTTATATCTTTTGATTTTTGATTTTTTGATTAAAATATATTATTATTTTTCTAACCAAATAAATTTAAATTAATATTGTAAAAAATATTTTATAAAATTTATTTGCTCTCTCTACAAATTTCACAATTTTTTATTTTTATTAATTACTTTTTAATAATAATAATGTTAAATTTCTGCCCACATAAAAATTTCTCAAAACGGGATTAGGGACCTAAAATGACATATGTTGTTACTTAGAGTTTCCTTTTAGCTATGTGAATACGGAAATGGTGAAAAAGCACTTATTTTTCCAAGCAACAACATATATTTAAATAATATATGCACTTATTTTTATCAACCAAGCACTCAGTTTCCTTTCGGCAATAGGGATTTTTACTTATTTTTTAGAAAAAGAAAAAAGAAATAAACATTTAAATAATATTGTAATATATTATAAAAGATTAGGGACCGATTGACTGAACAGTTGTAGATCTGGTTGATCCAAAAGAATTATACTTGAAACTGCAAGGGAGGAAAATTTGTATGTAATACTGTCATATATTAATATAACAAAACTAAATTGTCAAAATTGGATTTTACCAAGTTGTATATATTATAATTATAATAATCATTATTATTATTAAATTAAATTATTAATTAGTCTTTGATAAACTTTCTTTCTTTTGATTTTCATTATTATTATTAAAAACTTTATTTTTTTTCATAATAAAAATAATAATTATTATTATTAATAAAAAGTAATTAATAAAAATAAAAAATTATTAAATTCAGGGAGAACAAATATATTTTATAAAGTATTTTTGTCATATTAATTTAAATTTCTTTGGTTGGAAAAATAATAATACATTTTAACCAAAAAGTCAAAAATTAGAAGACATAAAAAAAAGAGACAAGAAGAGAGAGATAACTAAGTGCATTAAAATAAGAGAGAGAGTTTTTTTCCCTTAGTTTATATGTGACTTTTTCTATTTTTATTTTATTAGATGTAAATATCTGATTGATTGTGTCTAATAATGAGGTATTATGTTTATGCCCACACAAGGATTTCTTCATCCTGATTATTGACCTAGACTGGTCTCCTGGTCACCGAGTCACTAGTTCAACCGTAAGATCATCGGATCAATTGTTGAATCGAATTAAAAAATTAAAAATTATATATATATATATATATATATATATATATATATATATATATATACTTATATATTTTTTCAAATAAATTAAAAGCGAAGTAAAATAAATAATTTATGTGCAAATATTCACATTTTAAAGTCTTAAAATCATAGTCATTATGTAATATCCCAAAAATTTTTATGAATATTTAAAGTCTGATTTGAATTTTAGTGAAAAATTTAATTATGTGGAAAATTTTCTTTTTGAATTAGTGAAGAAAATGTGGGAATAGAAATTTTTATTTTTAATTTAGGAAATTTTTACAAATTGTCAAGGACTAAAGTGAAAAGAAAAGAAAGTATAGAGGACTTTTGAGAAATGACCAAGTAGGAACCCGAGAAGAAGAATAGAGCTTATGTGAATGAATTATGAGTCCGGTACCGAAAAAATGATGGATTCGAGGTTAAAGTGTAGTTTGATATATTGAGAGAGACTAAAGTGAATAAGGAAATTTGTGGGGCACCGAGGATTTAGAAACACCTGAGGTGAGATTTTATGAATTTGCTTTTGCTAGTCTTGACTGAGGGTCAATTGCAGAGCAAGTGATAATTTCACCCCGGGCGAGTATATAGGTGATCTCACCTATTTTTTATTCATTTTTCTCCTTTCTTCTCTCTCTCTTCACTTTCTCTCCTCTCCTTCTCTCTTCCTTCTCTCTAATTTCTCTCTCTACACTCTAACTCTACAACCAGGCTTTGGAGGCTAGATCTCGGGCTACGGGGCGAGCCTCTAGGAGCCAAGCAACATAGGGAAAGCAAGGAATCGAGGTAGAAATTTCTATTTCTTAAGCTTTTCTCTATTTTCTAGTTTTAAGAGTGTTTGAGGTAAAATCGAGATTCCGGCTTCGTTTCTCGATTAAAATTGGTGATTTTGGTGTCTAAATGCTCCTTAGACATTAAGGGTGAGATCCCATGGAAGAAATCATGAAAAACGGTGAAAATTTGGCCAGATTTGGGCCAAAACCGAGAGAAATCGCGAAGGGGTCGCGATCGTGGCTCCTAGGCGCCAAGGTGAGATGGGAAAAAGAAGGAATTGGCGCCCAGGCGCCAGGCATGGGTGGCGCCCAGGCGCCACGTGTATCGGGAAATTTTAGTTTATTTTTCAATTGGCCATAACTTCTTCATCCGAACTCCGTTTTGGGCAAACTTTATATCGTTGGAAAGCTCTTTAAGTCTAGTTTCCAATGGTATAAGTTTCATTTGAATATTCATTACCAGTTAGGAGTTATGATTCGAGAAGTAAGTGAAGGTCGAGAGTAGTGGTAGGAAATTTCTCTATTTCGTAACTCTGATGGTTTTTGTCTGGTTACAATAGGAATGGTCAAAGTGCAAAGTGGGAGTGCCGAGAGCGTGAAATCCAGGTGAGTGGGTTAATACTTGCTATGATTAAATATCTGTTATTGACTTTTTGCATCATATTGGAAATATGTTGTATATCCAAGTTTGAAGAGGATGATGTGGAACGATGAGGCATAAACAAATGTGGAACGTGTTTGGTAATGTATATAATTATATTTTCTTATTTTCCCATGAATGGAGGTTATATGATGGATTGTGAATGGCATGTAAACCGAGTTGAATAATTGTTCTATATTATGGGTTATGTTATATACATGCTATGTTGCTGGAACCACATTGATTATGTTGTGGCTTGAATTGTAAATGACTGAGTTGTGTATGTGGCTCAAGATTATGATTGAGGATGTTTTTATATGTGATTGTGATTGTGTTTGACTGGAAAGGAAAGGCATGGTGGTGCACCCCATGGAGAAATCTATGTGAAGCTATAAGGGTGGAGAATATAAACGGAGCGATAAGGGTGGATGCGGTGGGGGCCGCGGGCAACGATCTAGAGGTATTCTGGACGACCCGGTTGGTACGGGAATTGTGTGTGAAATTGATTTCACCGATTGTTGTTGTGAACTTTTGAATTATGTTGAAATGTATTTGATTTATTTGGATATTGTCGTGAAGTACTACGAATAATATCATATCATATGATGATCGATTTACGTATGATTGCTGCATGTTATCATTATGATGCATGATTTTTATTTTGTCATAGTATTATGTTATCTACTCACTGGGCACGTGGTTTGCTCATACCCCTCTTATTGATATTTTTTTCAGAGTTGACAGCTGAAGGTAAATATCGGAACAAAGAATTATGGATCCTTAGTCCATAATTACCTTTTCATTTGTTCAGGATAAAGGTATAATAGTTAAGTTTTATTCTAAGTTGTATAAATCTAGAAATCTCTGTAATCGGGTAGGTTCATTCAGTGATGTAATGTGAGTAATTGTAGTATGTATAGAGAACTCGTTTTGGTTGCATGAAAAAGAATTGTATGATTTTTAAGAGAAAGATAGGCTTACAGAGGTGAAATGAAATTCACTTTCCGTGCCGGTCACGTGTTCAAATTTTGGGACGTGACACATTAGTCATAAATAATTAAAATATAAATATCCATAAAAAATTTTTAGTCATGAAATTACAAATAATTTTTTTAAATATTTGATTGTTATTTTTTAAATTAGATGATTATATAAAATTTTCTGTTTTTGCTCTTCAATTTTTCTTGATTTAATTTTTTTACATCAAATAATTATATAAATATAATTTTTCTATCTCCTAATTCATTAGTAATAACCTACTTATTTTTTGTTAAATTAAATGTCTTTTTCATTTTAATTTTTTCCATCTTGCCACATACACATTTTTATTTGAGTTAGAATAATTTTAGCATTATATATATATAAAATATTTCACTCATATAAATTAAGAAGAAGTTGATAGCAGTATAGTAAAAAACAATCTATAAGTAGAGAGATAGAGTTTGATTTTTGGTAAATATACATTTTTCTAAATTTTCATATAAATTTGAACACTTTGAAAAAAAAAAAAGAAAGAGGTCAGGGTTAACCGGGTTGACCCTGCCATATCGATCAAGTAAAAACTGATTCACATGTAAACTGGTCTAAACATGTGACCTAGCTCAGGCTAAGCCCTAAGTCGGGTTGGGTCCAAAAACAATGGTTTCACTATTGGAATTCGTGTGGCTGGCTCACATAAGAAACGTTCTTATGTAATAACCTATTCTTAATAAAATAATAATAATAATAATAATAATAAATCAAAAAATAAATATTAAATACATTTTTATTAATTAAAGCACTAAAGAATTATTTGTGTGATTTATTTATGAATTTTTAAAAATTATATCATTGAAGTAGATAATTGTTTAAAGTAGTGGATAATTACTTAAAATCAAATAATATAATATAATAAGACTCACAATAAATAATTTATTAAAATTATACTATTAAAATGCTCTTGCCAACCCAAAATAGGACGGAGCAAATTGGTTTGCAGCGATATTCACCAAATCATTTAATTATTTGTTTTCTTTGATTTTGCACTTTTTAATAAATAAATAGGCACAAACACGGCCTACATAGGTTAAACATGATAGTTGACAATGGCCTTATTCCCACCTGAACCCTGGATCATAAACCACAAGAAGCTTTTTGATCCCAGGAAGGCATGAATCGTGTGAAGTGATTATGCTCCTTCTTTTTTTTTTTTAATTTAAATTTTAATACATATTTTTAATAAAACCAGCAAAAGTCATATTTGTGATTCTATTCATAATCTGCTCTAGTTGAAATTGAAACCTCGTCACCTGAGCTATTATTTGTTTTTATCTTCATACTCCTATATCTGCCCTCAACGAATTAAATTAATAAAAGGAATTTGCAGCAAGGACAATAAATAACAAGTGTTTGGATTTTTTTTTCGAAAATGTAGATCCATCTAAAAGTGAAAGCAATTAATTCTAGTGAAGACCGAAGACTTTGTGTATGGTCATTATTTATACATGTTACGGGAGATAGAAAAATGCGTATCATAATATGAAATAATGCTGACAAACAATATCATGGAAGAACCATAATTTAAATCATATCCAACACTTGTCCATGTCTCAGTTAACTTTGAAATATTGAACTGAGTTTAAAACATAATACTTCAGTTCCATGTACGTAAGCTAAAAGTTGGTTACAATTGAGGCTGCTATCAATTTTTTTTTTGGCCAGAAATATAATATTATATATATCTCCTTGATTAAAAAATTGTTTTATTGGAAATATAGGAAGAAAATATTGACTTTTTTCTTTTTACAAAAAATTTTTTTTACCAAATATAAATTTAGATTTCTCTTATAAGGTTACAACTGAGACTGCTATCATTGAAGGCTCACATATAAATACTTCTTCAAGTAGCAATCTCTTTTAAGAACAAATTGTCTCTCTCATTTGTATATATATATATATATATATATATGTCTTTCTAGATTTATTTCTCTCCACTTTATATCGACTTAAATAGGTGTTTTGTTATGTTTTTTAAAACCTAAAAGTTGGTAGTTTATCTCACTCCACGTTTTGTCCCCATAAAAGGAACGTGAAGCAAACTATAGAATTAAAAAAAAAAAAAAGAAATCACGAGTTTAAAAGCCGACAAAGTATATTGCACATTTCTAGCACAATGAAAAAAAAGCAGAAAAGAAACACGCATATCGATCACCATTCAAGCATTCACAGATACATCTCCCAAATAAAAAAGGAAGGCACTCGCAGTTGGAAAAGAACGTTCTGTTGTTTGTAATTGACTTTCGGTACAAAATGTAAAAAAGAAATTACACAAACAGGACAAAATTTTTGGCTTTTTTTAATTTTTAAATAAAAAAAGTTGAAGTGGCGTAGTGGAGACTAATTAATGATATGGATGAGCAAATAGAAAGAACGAAGACAGTTGGGAGGCATTAAGGGTCCAGGGCCATGGGCGATCACGTGGAATGAGCCTTCAAAACTGTTCGCCTTTCCGTACCCATGCCGTCCGGTTTTCGTCTTAGACTGTTAGACAGTTAGACCCCATTTGGTTTTACTTTTCCGGTTTAAGATAACATGAAGAATTAACGTCACCCGTCTCTCTCCTGGATGGACAGCTACGATTCCGCCAAGGCCACTTTGGTAATTCCCCACCTTGCCGCTTTTTGGGTTGCAACTGCCACGTGTATGCCCCTTGCGCGACGCTCACGCACGTGACTGGTCCCTCGCCCACGTGTCGATCGGTTGCAGAATGAAGATCAAAAAGGCTGAAGCGCTGGAGACTAAACGTAGAGATAAGCTAAGGCAAGGCAAGGCGAGGCAAAATGTCGTCTAAAAAATAAAAACAATTATGGAGTTAGTGGGCTTGAGTTGCCTGAGTTACAGGTGTCCCCACGCAACGGTTACAAAGTACAATTCTCCGTATCTCTTTTTCTTGTTTTGGGAATAAAAGGGTGCTCCCTAGTCCCTCCCACTGATTTCCCTTCTTTTTAAATAAGCTTTCACTTTAAACCCCTTCCCATTCTTTTCGGTTTTCACAGTTTCACTTCCGCCAATACCCTTCCGTAACATGGTTACACCTAGTGGCGTATCTAGGACCCTCGGGTCAGGGGGGTAAAATATTTTTAAAAAAATTAATAATAATTAAAAGTCATACATATAAAAATAAAGACATAAATGTTAAAATCGTAAAATTTTAATATATCTAATCAAATAAATTACATACTTTATAATTGTCCTCTACGTGATTTCATATTCTGAAATCGTTGAATAATTAGCTCATTGTCAATATTATTGAAGACATCTCTCTCAATATAAGTCACTAGACAATCATTCATCCACGCATCTCCCATTCGATTACGTAATCTATTCTTCACAATCTTCATAGCAGAAAAGGCTCTTTCTACAGTTGCCGTGGCAACAGGCAAAATCATTGCTAACTTCAGAAGAAGAAAAACTAATGGATAAACAATATGTCTTCCAGTTTCAACCAATTTCTCTGAAAGATCATTGATTCCTTTCAAAGATGCAAATTCAACATTCATACGCATATCAATGATATAAGTCTCAAGTTGATTATCAAGCATTACTAAATCAGTTGAAGAAAATTCAGATGGATAAAACTTTGCAAATTCAATCAACTTTGACTTATCAAAAGCAGAGAACAAATTGGCTGGATTCAAACAAGCCATGCAAAGAAGCAACCGAGTATTTGTCTCACTGAAACGATCATTAAGTTCCTGAAGCTGCATGTCCACAACAGTATAAAATAATTCAACACGATAATGATGCTCTATTGTGATAGCTTGAGTTTTGCCTCCACGTCGTGATCTTCCCTTAGAAAAAAACATATCCTCCATATTAGGGATGTTAATAGCATGCATATTGCAAAATAAAGTTACTTCTTGCAATAAAGACTCCCATCCATTATCCCTCATAGTTTGTAATCGTTGCTTTGTGATGTTAACCAAGTTCATAGCATTGATGATGTCTTGATCTTTCCTTTGTAATGCTTGTGACAATTCATTCGAAATACCCAAGACAATTTTCATCAAATGCAATGTGAATGCAAAATCAAAATCCTCTAACAAATATAAAAGACCATTGGCTTCGGCTCTTTGATCTGCATTTGATCCATCTTCTTTTATAATTTCAAGAACATCAATTACAGCAGAATACATCAATATCAAATTGATCAAAGTTGCATAATGCGAACTCCAACGAGTATCAACAGCTCGTTTAAGACTAGTTTCTTGATTCAAACCTTGTCCACTTAGAATTTCTCCTTTTCCCAATGCCTCTCTAACATTCACAATTTGTTTTTCACGAAGCATGTCATGTCGTTTGCAAGATCCCCCAACAACATTTAATAATGTGGACACCAAATTAAAAAGAGAGGCAACTTCAATATGATTTTTGGCAATAGCAACTAACGTAAGTTGTAACTGATGAGCAAAACAATGTATATAAAATGCAGATGGATTCTCCCTTAAGATCAAACTTTTGAGACCACAAAATTCTCCTTGCATGTTGCTAGCACCATCATAACATTGCCCACGAATTCTTGATGTACTAAGCCCATGTTTGCTAAACAATGCATCAATTGCCATTTTCAATGATAAAGCTGTAGTGTCTTTAACATGAACAATACCAAGAAAACGCTCAACAATATTACCATTTTTGTTACCATAACGCAAAGCAACAGCCATTTGCTCCTTATTTGATATGTCACGGGCTTCATCAACAAGAATAGCAAAGAATTCATCTCTAAGATCAGACACAATAGTAGCAGTGGTTTCCAATGCAGCAGCATTAACAATATCTTTTTGGATTTCTGGAGCAATTAATTGATGATTTTCCGGAGCATTTTCTAAGACAATAGAATTTACTGACTCATTGTGTCCAGACAGAAATTTAAGAAGTTCAAGGAAATTACCTTGATTAATAGAATTGCTTGATTCATCATGACCACGAAAAGCTAATCCTTGCTTTAATAGAAAGCGAATGCAATCAATTGACGCTGTTAAACGCCTTCAATATAAGTCACGAACTTGTTCAGATTGCTTAGATATTGCAACTTCAATATGTTGATTTTGATTCATCAAATCTTGACTCATCTTCCAAGCAATGTTATGAAAACTATTAGGACCTCCAACATGAGATGAGAGTTTTTCTTTCTTATTCCATTTCGTGAATCCCTCTGTCATAAATGTATCACCACCTGATTGCTTTCCAAAATCGGGCCTAAAAAGATAACAACATAAGCAAAATGCAGCATCTTTTTCTATACTATACTCTAACCAGTTGCCAAATTCACTAAACCAAGAGGGGCAAAATCTCCTTAAAGAATTTCCAATTTTTTTTTGGGGAAAATTATGATGAGTAGGTTGGCATGGTCCTCTTTGTAAATATGCTCTTCGTATCTTATCTCGATCATTAGGATGATACGATGAAATTTTCATTCGCTTTCCTGGATCTGATGGCAATTCATCTAAATTAATTTCAATTTGTTGCTCATTTGATGGTGATTTCCTCTTGAAAAATCTTTCCATTACAAAATTCTCTCCTCTTCTAAATCCTAAAAGCATAATCAATTAACAAATTTGATAGAATTAGACTTATGTACAAAAACCCTAAATTTTACATAGAGGTCCTTCAGAATGAAAAATTAATTATCATCAATAAAAAATTTCATAAAATTAACTTCACAAATATGTTAATCATCATCCTAAATGTATAATCAATCACCTAATTTGATACATTTATATCTATGTACAAAAACCCCCAAATTTTACAAAGAAATCCTTCAGAATCAAAAATTAATTATCATCAAGAAAATTTTTTACAAAATTAACTTCACAAATATATTAATCATCATCCTAATTGCATAATCAAATATCTAATTTAATAAAATTAGATCAATTTATGAAAATTCCCAAATTTGACACAAGGGTTTCCAATTTCTTCACTGGGAAGTGCCGAAGTGGGAAGGAAGAAGCTTACTTGGTTGGAGACTTGGAGTGGCGCCGTGGCGGTCAGTGGTGGACTAGTGGTGGTCGAAGGCTGGTGGCGGTGGTTGGTGGCCGGTGACGAACTTGAGAGGGAGAACACGGAGGTACGGGTCCTACAGTCTTAGCACCGTCGTCGACTGAGACTCAAGAGAGAGGAGAGCGAGCCGAGGTGGACTGGTGCCTGGTGGTCGAGGCGTCGAGCTCGAAGGTCGGTGGGGCTTACCGGCGTGGGCAGTGGCTGGTGGAGACGTACTGGTCGTCGTCGAAGCCTCGAAGTCGAAGGCGTGGGAGCGTGGCTGCTGGCTGGCGCGATCTGGTGGTCTCGCCGTCTCGGTCTCTGGAGACTGGAGTGGAGGGGTGCGTCACGCGTGAGGGAGTAGTTAGGATGAATCAAATTAAGAGGGTCAGAAACAAAAAAAAAAGAGGGGTCAAAATTAAAAAAAAAATTTAATGGTATTATTGTAATTTCAGGGGGTGCAGGTGCACCCCCTGAGAGACAAGTGGCTCCGCCACTGGTTACACCGACGCTGTAGATGTAATTACGTACTTCACTTTCATTCACAGGGCTTCCTCATTTATTCCCATTATTCTCCATGATCCCTTCAAATTGAAGATGGTGTTGTCTGGTGCGTCACGGCCATAGTGAAAGCACTCCATGACCATGACTCCTCCATTAACGAAGCCAAAATTGAAATGACCTGCCTATGCATATTCAAACCCTCCATGCCCCATCCGCCGATTCACATTACTTTACTCATCCATATAAACTTAAAATCTACCCTTATATATCAGCTTAATTAACTCAACTTAATTCACAAATACAAAAATAACTGATGAATTATAAATATTTTTTAAATTATTATTCTTACGCAACAAACTCCCTTGTGCAGGTTATTCGTTTTTCTTTTAATATTCATCTGTCCTTTACTTTACTGGATTCGTATGAACTATATATCTCTTTGTGATACATCAATTTCGATGTCAAATTTTATGCCTAAACTCTTTACTCGCTTACTACACTGATTTTCTACTACTTTTATAAGAAATATGAAAGTTTTACACAATGAGGAGTTAATTCTATAATCAAAAGTCAGTTGGCCAAAAAAATAACCCGTACGTGCTATTTTCAGAATTATTATATATTTCAAATAATATTATACTATTTGTTCAAAAATATAAGGTAAACTAGATATTTCTTTCTTTGGGAGGTTATTAAATTATACGGTCATCCATAAAAATTCTACTTTTTTTTTCAAATAAAATATTTAGTGTATGATTTCTCCTGTATTTTTTTTTTCAAAAGTTACAATTGCATCGAGATATCCCAGTATATTATTTAACAATAAATTTTTACATTTAAAATAAATTAATTTTATGGTTTTTAGCACAAAAGAAATAATGTTAAAATAAAGGCATAATTTTTTTTAGATAAATTATATATATTTTGATAAGTAAAAATTGTATAATTTAAATTTCTCTTAAAAAATATTGTACCGTATACATGTGAAAATCTAAATTATACAAGAATCCAAGTTGAACATTGTAATAAAGGCGTAGATTTAATTATTGAAGAGTGACAGAAACCTAGAAAGAAGACCAATACTGAAGGAGCGGCATCAGGTTAGTCGGTACGACGTACGTGTAACAGAAATGGATACGGATCTGTTTGATAATATCTTTTCCCTTAATCCTGCCCGACAGCCTTCTCTCTCGCCCTTTTCCCATACCATTATTTTTTTAGAAAAAAAAACGCCAATCCCCACACTTGTATTTTAATTAATAAATAATGAGTGTTCCGATATTCTTTTTAATAAAATACGCGAGTTTGGAGAGATCTATAAGTAGCAAACATCATACATAATTAACCCATAAGGATCGAGGAAGACGAGAGGAAACTACCTATGTTCTAGAGCATCGTGCTCTTTACCGGCTCCGTACAGGTAGGAGCGTGGGAGTGACCGACAGGTGTAGGTGGGCAAAGGTTGGAACCGGGACGTTATAGGATGAGATAGTGGTGGTGGCAGGTATACAGGCTGGACTGACAGAAAGCACCAATGATTCGCCCTCCGATTCGGCGACCGATCTTGTCGTTTTCTGCCAGCTCAGCTGAAGGTGGACCCGGTATTCTAATTTCTCCAAGCAAAAGGACGAGACTTAAAAATCCCACACGAAATGCTCTACAGCCTGGAGTCCTCAGTCAAACTCAGCCTCCATCTACAAGAAACCTTACCCAAACCCAACCGTTTTTTTTCATCGTTATCTCTTCTTTTTTATTTATATTTTTTTGTTCTTTCTTAAATAACTATTTTAACTTGAAAATTCTGGTTCTCTCTGTCTTGTTTGTCTACATTAACTTCCAGAACTGTTGTATTCCCATAGATTTGACAACTTCCCCCCACTCTTTGTAAGCGCGTGCTTCCACTCCCCCATTGACAGTCTGAAATCTTTGACTTTTCAAACTTGTTTAGCTATAGAGTAGTAGCAAGCTAGGAGGGGTGAGGGGTCCCATAATTTTAGATTTTAAAATTAGAGGATATAATTAGGAGGCAGCGTTGGAGTGTGAAATCGACGCTCTTGCTTTGCATGGGATGGGATGGGAGGCCTTTAGCAGAGTTTTGAAAACATTTAATTGGAAAGAAAGCGGAAAAGAGGAAAGCAGAGAGAGAGAGAGAGAGAGAGAGAGAGAGAGAGAGAGAGAGAGAGAGAGGGGTGACTTGTGTAAATCAGAGCGCCTAAGAACTGACGCGTGTCCAATGACAGCTGTATCCCAAATCCCAACCTAACCGCTTTCCCTGGACGAAGCGGTACCGTTTCTCCATAACGCTTACTCCCAACTCCAATACTTGACCTGCTCTTCCGGTGTCCCATTCCCCTATTCCTCTCACATATAAGCAATACGATCCCCCCATCTTACAAACCAATGCTTCTCTATTGTAATCAGCTCTTTCTTTCTCTCTCGCAATTCTAAAATTCGCAAGAAATATTCGCCTTCCTTTTCTTCCTCTGAGTTTCGTTGTAAACTCTCAACGAACATAACATTCGCTTCATTTTCATATGATCATCGGATTTTGAATCAGAGATGAATACAGCTGTAAACAGGAAGGATATGGATCGGATCAAGGGCCCTTGGAGCCCCGAGGAAGACGAGGCGTTACAGAAGCTCGTGGAGAAGCATGGACCAAGGAATTGGTCTCTGATTAGCAAGTCCATTCCTGGCCGCTCCGGCAAGTCTTGCAGGCTTCGCTGGTGTAATCAGCTCTCTCCTCAAGTCGAGCACCGAGCGTTCACGTCTGAAGAGGATGAGACCATCATCAGAGCTCACGCCCGGTTCGGCAACAAATGGGCCACGATCGCTCGCCTACTCTCTGGCCGAACCGACAACGCCATCAAGAATCACTGGAACTCCACCTTGAAGCGCAAGTGTGCTTCCATGATGATCGATGACGGCGGTGCTGTTGGTGGATTCGACGGTAGTTTTAGCCCGCAGCCGCTGAAGAGGTCGGTGAGTGCCGGTGCTGCGGTGCCCGTGTCCACCGGGCTCTACATGAATCCGTCTTCCCCGGGTAGCCCGTCCGGTTCAGATGTAAGCGAAACGAGTGTTCCCTTCCCGTCGTCTTCTCACGTATACCGACCTGTGCCGAGAACCGGCGGAGTTCTACCTCCCGTAGAAACGACGTCGTCTTCCAATGACCCTCCGACATCATTGTCCCTGTCTCTTCCGGGCGTAGATTCATCTGAAGTCTCGAATCGGCCTACAGAGCCGACACAGACAGCCCCAGTGACTAATACTATGCCTTTGTTATCTGTAATGGCGCCGGCGCCGGCGCCGCCTCCAGCTCCAGTTCCATCGCCGGCTTCGATGTCGGTGCAGCAGCAGGTTCATTTGGGTAGGGATGATCGGAGCAGCGAGGGAGGTCCATCGGCTGCGAATCAGACTGGATTCTTGGGATTCAATTTCAGTGCAGAGTTGGTGGCTGTGATGCAGGATATGATAAGGAGAGAGGTGAGAAGTTATATGACGGGATTGGAGCAGCAGAATGGGATGTGCTTTCAGGCAGCTGATGGATTTAGGAACGCTTCGGTGAAGCGTATCGGGATTAGCAGGGTCGATTCTTGAATTTCGGAGAAATGGAACAGGGTAGGCATGTGAAAAATGGCGGATGGCGCAAAAATGAAGCCTTTTTTTTTTTTTAATCATGGTTTTAGGCAATAATTTTGGTTAGTGTACAGAGAGAGAAGGCGTGGTGTCGAGCGAGCGAGAGAGAGAGAGAGAGAGAGCGAGAGGTAAGGAAGAGAAATGGGAACGAAACTTGGATCCTTAGAGCAGTTTCAGTGGGGGAGAAGTCTGAAATTTCTTCGACTTTGGTCCTGTTATCCATGTCTGGTGGAAAAGCAAAACACACAAGAAACTCGAGTTGTAGGATGAAAGAAATCATCCTTAAAATCTCAATATAAGTTAAATCTATTTTCCTATTTGCACTTCTAATTTAAGGCCCTAAGAGTGTTCACATCACGTTTCAAATTTCGTTTTGGCTTGGGTTGAATACACAAAAATGGGCAAAATAAATTAATTCAAGCCAGCTCTATACGGGGACTAGACGCTGAAAATAAGACAAGATATAACTTTGGTCGATGTCTAATATTTTTTTGTGGGTCTCTTTCGAATCAGCTGATTTAGTGTTCTCATAATTTGATCTTAATTTCAAACCCACAAATAGGGTTAGATGCACCTTTGAATTTCCGTTTGGCCATTTAAAACGAGGGCTAGGCCTGGTGAGGAGGCGGTAGAATGGCAAAAGTATGGCGTTAAAAGAGGTCTCATTATGCATCCAAATGGTAGATACTTTCTTTTGCCTGTGTGCTTAATTGTTATTAACTTATATGACCTGGACTTCTTAACTTTCACTTAAAAAGCTTTAGTTATTTAATTTATTTTGATTAACTTAGATGATTTTTTTAGACTTAGTTAAATTATATTTAATATCTTTTTATTAGATGTTCCACTTGATTATTATGACATACTGATATATAAATAAAAAATTTTCGTATAAAATAATATTATAATATTTTTAATTTTATTCCTAATTTGAAAGTAAACATTAATAACATTTTTATTTTGTTTTAAAGGAATGCATATCAAACACAATTCAGTCCAGCTTGGAGATAAGAGTAATTTACTTTATAGTCAGTTGTTTTTTCACAATATGATAATATAATGTTACCCTTAATACCATAGCAAAAATATTTAAGTCAATAAACTTTAATATGAAATTATGATTTTATTCTTATTAAGAAATTATAGTTTGTTAACTAATTTTATTATTAAAAAATACATATTGTGCAAAAAAATAGTTTTTATCACAAATTAATCAGAGGTACATGTATGGCTGGATATTTACCAATTTATATTGACATGGCAGCATCCTCCTATGACTTAGCAAAATGGTACCGTATTCTTCATCATCTACCTCAACATTTGAATTTTCTTTACCCTCTTGCCTTGAAGGTCTAAGATAAGAACTATAAGGGTGCTGGTCTATTTGATATATAAAGAGAAACAAGACCTTTTTATATTCTTTATCACTGATATTTAAGATCGACGATCTAGAATAAGAAAACAGTACTTTGACGGAGAATATGATATAGTTTAGCTAAGTCACACAAGGGTGCTGCCAATACCAAATGTGTCATATTGGTAGAGATTCTGCCACGTACGCATATTCTTTTTAATTCACAAAAGGAAGGAAATATCTGAAACATTTATGTTTAGATAAGGAAATAAGGGATAGAATTAAAACAAAAAAAAATTGAGAAATTAAACTTTGACTAAATTAAAGGACTAAAATCACTGCATTAAAAAAAAAAACAAGTATGAGAATGAATAGGGAAGGAGGGCAGTGATGGTGACTGTTAAAGCAGCAAAGCAGCTGCAAGATGGAATCCATAACTGTTTGTTCCAAGCATGCGACGATGAACAGAACAGCCCATTAGTTACGTGTTGCTAACATATCTTCTATGGACAGTGGTTGAAAGAACTGAAAATTGATGGGACGGACTTTTATTTTGTTAGAGCTTTTACAACAAAAATTGGTTAAGTGTTTCAGTCGCCAGAGCTGGTGGAAAGGTTCAGGACTCCGGACATTGTGGGGGCAACGTCTTGTCTGAAGTCAGTCCTTTGTTGGATGATTCTATACCACGCTTTTTTTTTTTTTTTTTTTAGGGCTGTGGTCCTTAAATTTAAATAAAACCAGGTCTTCTGAAGAACAATATCTCCAAGATAACATCATCTCTGTACAAATCTTTCAGCAGATCTTTCTGCCACACTTTGGAATTGACTTGCATTTTATCTGGTTGACGTATTATGCCACTTTGATTCTAATGTTCAGTATTACAAGCTGTCGCTCGTTAAATAATATTACATTGCCGAACAGAGTTGACAGCATCCGAGTCAACGAATAAAAATAAGTTTTGTTAAAACTTTTTAAGACAACCAAGATTCAAGAGTAACCTTTCAAGTCAATGTTTGATCTCTGGGTTCGGGGTTTTGCTTCAGTAGGCTTGATTTGACTATTGACTTAGTCAAAAAATTGAAAAATAAAAATAAAGGCTTGATTAAACTTCTTTTTTTAAGGACATGTAAAATGTATTGTTCACCAACGGTACTATTATTCTTCGATTCAATGGCGAGCTTAGGAGAGAAAAACATTAAGATGGAGAGACTCGAGTGTGCATGATTGAGGATGTTTAAATCTCTGGGATGATAAAAATGGCTGTTATTAAGGAAGTTGGCATTTTTCTCAATATACACAACTATCTAAGAATCTGCGATACTGTTCTCTCTGCGAAAATCTGTAACACTTCTAGTCACAAATTTGCGGTATTGAGGGTGCTGGAGCCAATGTTACTTGTCCTGAGTGACAGAAATCGAGACTTAACTTCGTCAATCAAATGTAGTATATCCTGCTTCCAGGACCAAGTTGGTTCATTTAAAGCACGTATGGAATTGAGACAAACAAGCAGGGTTCCACCTTCATGTAAAAGAACCTGCATGCATGGAAAAGTTAAATATGCAGACTTGAGAACACAGCAATCATGCAAAAAAGTTAAAAAAAAAAAACGCAGAGAAAATTGAAGATGAAGCCAGTGCATTACATCATGCGCATGCTAAACAATCTACTTTCAGCAACATAATTATATCCCGAAATTCCTGTCATTGCCGAGTATTTAATTGTATGGACTATGGTGACTTTTTCAGTAGTTTACTCTTTTATTATTTTTTGGGGACGGGTGGGGGGGAAGATGGGGGATTGACACAACTTATTTTTCCTTTCATTGGCAGGTGCTCTTGGCATAGTTAAAGAGGCGATTTGTTCAACTGAGAACTGGAGATGAGAACTGTGATCACAACCATTTAAAAATGATAAAAGACTCGGTCAGATTCTATTCGCTATTTCATTATGATAGATCGCTTATAGAGAACTGCAGCACAATCACATGGATGACAGATAGCTATAAGATCCAGCATCAAATGATGAAATTTAAGTTTCGTACCGTTAACCATAGGGGTAAAAATCCCAAAACTGATGGAAGAGAAGCCATGACAATGCAGGACAATGCCAGGGCCACATTTTGTTTAATCTGCAGGTGCATTAATGTATGAGGAAAAACCATCCAACTGCAGAAGAAAATAACATATCAAAACAGATGCTATAAAGTACCAGTGAAGTTGTTTGGCGAGACTTGGCAATACAAAATGGTACTGCAGAAATATTTTCCCGAAGCAACAGCACGTCTGCTACAGCTATGGCAGTTGCACTTGCACGATAAGCAAGCACAATCCCGACAGTTGCAGCAGCAAGTGCTGGGGCATCATTGATACCTTCACCAACCATGATTAGGCCTCCCCCTGTGACAAAATAAAAGATCTGCCCACTGAAATTTAAGCATTTTAAGTTGAAATCGAAGAAAATAGAAGACACAAATTGGGGGCATATAGACCATACAGAAGTAAAACCAAATGAGATTTAGAAGAGGATTAGTGCATATGAAAAAGACACCACTACAATTTAGATAAGTATTAAATTCAAGAAGTGTGAATTTGGTACAAGGGTAAAATAGTTACTGTTTATGAAAATAGGCTGATGGAGACAACTAAGCAATTAATAGAGATACAAAGGGGGGAAAAAAGAACAATTTGAGGGGAAGCATGTAAAGGTCCTCCTCCCCGTCTCCCCAACCAAGAAAGAAAGTAAAACAGAAATACCAAATTGGAATGACAATAATGAGTAACTTAAGCTTCAAATATGTACAAATATATATGCAAACTACTACTACAGTGGAGAAAAAGCGGATGGTATAAAGTGATCATAGTTTGAAGAACTTGCCAGTATCCCTTGAGACATCCTTTACATGACTAAGCTTATCCTCAGGCTTCAGGTTGCAATAAACCTCATTGATGCCCACAGCATTTGCGACTCTCCTTGCACTAGATTCGTGGTCACCAGTCAACATCATCACACGGAAGTTTGCTTGATCTTGCAATTCCTGTATAACATTAGAAATCCCAGGACGAGGCCTATCCTCTAGGTGAATCAGTGTAACCTGCAGCAAGTGGATACTAAATAAGTTTCATGTGAAAATTGAAGAGGATGAGAAAAAAAAAAAAAGGCCTAAAGCTTATTGCATGGAAGCTTTTGAGACTATGTGAGCACAACGTATTTAGTATAAACATAAGGTGAAATATGCAGCTTCTAAGCAACAATGGTGTTTGTTGCCTAAACTGCGACTCAAGTTGGAGATATGTTCACACTTATAAAATGCATAAAGCTGCAGCCTCCCCCAAGAAAAGAAACGTAGTTATCCTACAATATACCACCTTCTGGTTGACTGAAAGGGCAGCATGAACAAATTCACTTCCATAGGAAGATGCATTAACTGCCTCTTTGATCCTTTTTGACTCGTCTTCAGACCGACAGAATGAAGTGATGAAATCTACAGATCCAAGTGACGCTTTTAGAAGTTTGGCTCCTCCATTTTCTGACTATAGCAAGACAGAGATCAAATTAAGTCATTCTACTTGCCATTAACTGACAAAATTTTATTGGATAGAAGGTGCAATATATTAGATTCACTTATCAGTTATCACTTTAATGGGTCCTCTTTATATAGCGGGTGCATGCATTGATAACAATGACAAAGAAAATGAATATGAAAACATTAAAAAGTCCAGAAGGAAACTGTTAAAAACTAAAGGTTTTGGACAAATTGTGTGGATTGCAAGGTAGATAAGCTCGAGAGATTGACATATATATATATATATATATATATATATATATATATAGCAGCACATATTATGGCTCACCTTTATCAATCAAATTAAATTTTAAATAACCATCAATGACAGTACCTCAATGCTGTTGAGAGTAGCAGTAAGGCCTCTACCAGGAAAATACTCAAAGCTTTCAACAGAGACAGATGGGAGGTCTTTGCCCTCACTGTGGTCAACGACAGCCCTGCAATATATACATTTTTTCCTTTTAAATATTATATGGCATAAAGACAAAGGAAAATAGTTGTACGGTTATACTCAGGAATCAGGATCATGCTTTTGCACATTTTGAGATGATTAAGAGTTGATTAAGCATATACACTTCCAAACTACTTGTGATTAAAATTAAATAAAGCCAAAGAAAAGTCTAAAATCAAAAAGAATAATAAAAAATGAAAGTGTCATGGACCATATCAAACTCAAAGGCCTATGTTGTTAATTGGAGTTCCACATATTCTTACTATAATCTTTAATGCTCCCTCACATGAAAGTTCTTTGGGCTTGAAGTATTGACAAAGCAAAGGCCAACCATACTTCAGCCTGAAACTTAATTTTAATCAAGAGAATTTGTGGAGAGGGCTGCTAGGATTGAGCTCCTGATCATTTGGTCGTAGAGGCTCTAATCCCACAATCCCACATGAAGGATTATTTCAATGCAAAAGCTCAGACTATTAAGTTACTATTAAGTTAAGGTCTATTTAATAGAAGGAAAGAATACTTACGAGAGAGAAGGGTTCAAAACATAACATGAAACCATTATGTTCAACAGTGATACCTTCCAATGGGGTGAGTAGTCCCCTTTTCCATTGCAGCAGCAACAGCAAGAGCTTCTATTTCACAGCTAGGAATACAACAGGAAGGAATTTTTGATATGTCGGTATTATCTTTATGACCGTAAATTGGTTCAATTGCTCTGAATACAAGTCCACCGGTCGTCAATGTCCCTGTTTTGTCAAATGCAATTGTGCGGCAAGAAGCTAGAGCATCTAGAACATGTCCACCTTTTAGCAATATTCCCTGCAAATTAATGAAAACGTCACAGCCATAATCCTGGAGCATGTCACACGAGGTAATTTAGAATAAGAAGAAATTAAATAACTTTCTATTTGAAGCAACCTATAAAACACAAGCTAGTTGACAAGGGACTTGAATTAGGTAGTCAAAATTAACCAATTACAGCGTTCAACTTAGCTTATCAACAGACCTAATCAGCAATCTCTTAACAACAACAACAAAGTCTTATTTCACTAGGTGGGATCGGCTACATGAATCGCACGACGTCATTGAGCTTTATCAATGACCCACTTTTTAGGTATTTCATTTATCAAAAAATCTTGTTCAATGACTTCTCCAAGTGTTATTCTTGGTCTTCCTCAGTCTTTTTTCACATGACTCCATACCATCTGCTCAACCCTCCTTACTAGCGCCTCCAACCACCTTTTTTGAACATGACCATACTATCTTAAACGATTTTTTACCATTTTCACCTCAATAGGTGCCATTCCGACTCTACTCCGTATACAATCATTACGGATCATATCTCGTCTTGTATGACCACACATCCATTTGAACATCCTCATCTCTACTATCCCAATTTTGTGTTCTTGCTGTCCTTTCATTGCCCAACATTCACTTCCATATAATATTGCCGGTCTTATAGCCGTACAATAAAACTTCCCTTTAAACTTATTAGGTACTTTTCGGTCACAAACAACTGATGTTTTTCTCCATTTCACCCACCCAGCCTGTATCCTATATGTAACATCCCCATTAATTTCACCGTCATTTTGAATAACTGATCCCAGATACCTGAACTGACACTTGTGGTATAATTTGGTCTCCAATTTTAACCTCTAACTCATTTCTATCTTGCTACTTGTTAAACTTGCAATGCATATATTCTGTCTTACTCCTGCTCAGACTGAAATCCTTCGATTTCAGAGTATATCTCCATAACTCGAGTTTAGAGTTAATCTCTTCTCTTGACTTCGCCATGACGACTATATAATCCGCAAAAAGCATGCATTTGGGGATTTCTTCTTGAATGTGTTCCGTCAAAACGTCTAAAACCAGAGCAAACAAATAAGGGCTCAAAGATGATCTCTGATGCAAGCCAATCTTAATGTGAAGTCTCTAGTCTCCCCTCCAAACGTTTTCACACTAGTTATTATCCCCTCATACATATCTTTTATAGCTCTAATATAAGCGACATGTACACCTTTTTTTTCCATGGCTTTCCACAAAACTTCTCTTGGTACTCGATTATAAGCTTTTTCCAGATCAATAAAAACTATATGCAAGTCTTTTTGTTTACTTCGATCCTTTTCTATCAACCCCCTTAATATATAAATAGCTTCTATAGTAGATTGTCCTAGTATAAAACCAAATTGATTCTCAGAGATACCAATCTCAGTTCTTAGCCTACATTTGATCACTCTTTCCCATAATTTCATAGTGTGACTCATAAGCTTAATCCCTCGGTAATTTGCGCAGTTTTGGATAACCTCTTTATTTTTATATATAGGCACTAAAGTGCTTCTTCTCTATTCCTCAGGCATTTTCTTGGACCTTAAAATCTCATTAAATAGCTTAGTTAACCAGATAGTACCCCCTATCCTAAACACTTCCAAACTTCAACAAGAATATTATCAGGACCATTGCTTTACCATTATCCATTCTCCTAAGAATTTCCTTGACCTCGCCAACCCTAATCCTGTGATAATAAGCCAAATTTTGTTCGCCCTCTTGGATTGTTAAATCATCCATATCACTATTTGACCCTACTCCGTCATTAAAAAGCTTGTGAAAGTAACATTCCCATCTGTTTTTAATATCTCCATCTATAACCAAAACTTTTCCTTCTTCATCTTTAACAGATCTTACTTGATCCAAATCTTTAGATTTCCTTTCCCTCTTCTTCGCGATTCTAAATCTTTTGTTCCCCATTTTTCGTTCCTAAGTCCTTGTAAAACTCTTCAAACGCTTTAGTTCGAGCTTCACTTCCTGCTTTTTTAACCTCTTTGTTAGCCTTTCGATACTTTTCCCAATTTTCCGTGTTATTGCACAAATGTATAGTTTTGAAGCATTCTCTTTTATATTTGACCTTCTCTTGAGCGCTCTCATTCCACCACCAAGATTCCTTATCTTTGTCCAAAACCTTTTGATTCTCCTAAAAGTACTTTAGCAACCTTCCTAATCCTCTTGGCCATATCGTCTCACATGATGTTAGCACTTTCTTTCGACTCCCAGGCTCCTTCCTCCAACAGTTTCCTCTTGAAAGTCTGTTGTTTCTCCCCCTTGAGCTGCCACCACTTGATCCTAGGGTTCAAAACCTGTTGATACTTTTGTTTTCGACCTTTAATAAGCACGTCAAAGACTAGAACCCTATTTTGAGTTGCCACGAGTTCCCTAGGAATCACTTTACAATTTTTACAGATTTTTCTATCTGAATTCTTTACCAAAAAGAAGTCAATCTATGACCTTGGAGCTCCACTTTTATATGTGATTAAATGCTCCTCTCGCTTCTTAAAGCAAGTGTTGACAATCTCGAAATTATAAGCAATTGAAAAATCAAGTATAGACTGTCCTTCCTCATTAATCTTTCCAAAACCAAAAACATGAGCCTCCAATAAAATTAGTTTCAACATTTTGAAGATGTCACATATTTACCAGTTAGAAGCATGCTTATAAAATAGTTTTCTTGAGTAAAATATGTCTGATCAAGAATAAGGGTATCACATTAATTGCCAATAAATATTTGAAATCGTATTTAAGCAGTTGACTTGGTACTATAGGATGGTATGTAAGAGCATTTTAATTATAGGCACATTTGCTAATATTTGCAAGCGTACATGAAAATGGAAACCCAGATTTGATCCTAAATCCTATGGGTTCATAATCTGTTTGCAGCATTATTATCCCACCCAAAACTAGTGGATTCAGAAGCTGCAGGATTAATAATTTTATAAGCATTGTATTGAATATGAAGTTAAAAACACAATCATGTTGACAGGGCACAAATAATTTTGAACTCAAACACTCAGATAATACTAGATTCTAGCCCAATGAAGAAAAGTTTAAAACTTAAAAAGATTAAAAATGCAACGTCGAAGATAAATTTGAATTTTCAGCATAAAGAAGATGAATGAGATATATTTGAACTGTTCACATTTCAAAATGATGAACCAATCAACTCCTATGGATCCAACTTTACCTTTCTTGCACAGGAGCTGATTGCTGTAGCATATGCCAATGGAGCTACAGCCAAGGCACATGGTGATGCAGCCACCATGAGTCCAAGGGCTCTGTAAACTGAACCTCTGCAAGCTACATAACCGGACACTAAATAAACTGAAAGATTAACCTTAAAATTTTAAAGATATGAAACAAACAATTTCTTTTAGGATACTAGCACACTTAACTGAAACTGGATGGGAGAGAAAACTAGAAAATAATTGCTCAACTTGTAAACAAAGAGGCACCAAACTAGAGAAAATTCACAAACTACAGAATATCAACTCCTTCCTATAGCTAAGTTGCCTGACTAAAGAGCTATAAAAACAAATTTAGAGTCTATTTGATTCAATAAATTACAATGTCTCAAAAGTCCCTCATATCTTAACAACACTAAAAAATTCTCCCAGGAGAGTCAAATGTACCATGTCGTGCGATCTTTATATAACTCAAGACAAAAAAAGGTGAAAACTTTATAAGAACTCAGAAAGTTCATGCAATAGTATTCAAAAGGAATTCAATTACTTCTATCTTCAGGGCCAGAGCTCCGACGACTTCTCTAAGGAGCTCCTGGCCCCACTTTTTTATCTGCAATAGCTCCATTTTTGTTTTCAACCCTTATGAGATGATTATGTTATTTTGTGGTGACTGGAAAAATTTCCACCAAGGTCCTTTAGGGCCAGAGTATGATCAGCCTCAGAACCCTCTGATTGGCACATACCTAGCAGAGGTGATGGCAGAACACTCACTATTATAACAGTTCATCACTATTAAAGGAAAGAAGCAATTGACATGCCTAATAGAAGTTTAACAAGACTAAGGTGGCATTTGTTTGTACTTAATAGGGGTCTAAATTTGATTGGTTTAGATTTTAGTCCATTAAGTGCATTTGCTTTTTATTTTTATTAAGTGATTAATTTTTCTGAATATATCTTATTCAATCAAATCTCATGAAAAGTTTGAAAAGTTTTTAGATATTAATTGCTCTGGATATATCTTTTACTAACATGTATTTAATGCATACAAATGTTCAAAAAACAAATAGTCTTAATTATTTTGTATTCAAATTTAGAGATAATATCTTAATAATCATATATCTATTCAGATTCAGACCTCTTAATCTTTAAAGAAGAAAAAAAAAACAAAAACCACGTATTATTAATAAGAACCCAACAAGTTAAGACACTTGCAGTACTTGAAGGAACTAGTAACTATTAAAGTAAAGGAGCAATTGATGCGTCTGACCTCACCAATGTAATTTGCAAGAAAAATGAAAATTTTTTTTTATACAATAAGATGATATCATGAGCGGTGTACATATTCTCAATATATTAACAGCATTACCAGAGCAACAAAGCACATCCAAATTTACCTGCAGTACTAATGAATGGCCACTTAAATAAGAGTGGCCCAATGACAGCAACAGCAACTGATAACACCACAACAACTTTACTGTATTGCTCACCAAATTCATCTAGCCACCTTTGAAGCTTCGGTTTACTCAACTGTGCTTCTTCAGTCAACTGCACAATTCTGCTAAGAGTTGATTCCTTCCAAGTCTTTGTTGCCTGCAATTCCCAAAAATAAGTACTTTAAGTGATAAGCACCCAAAGGAAGCACAGTTTTATATAGACAAGACAAGTACCTATTCACAAACAAGCTGAAGAAGGCATCAATGTTATTGTAGATTTTCACAAAGAAACTAGCTTTTGTATTTTTTTCTCTCTCCTTTAATTCTATGAATAGTCCAAATATAAATAAGGGAAAGGAGGCTACAATCCAGCCACTCAAATCCTTAAAAAATAAGAATTCAAAAATTAAATCACATCTGATCCTAATCTGATTGTGATTGGAAGAAGTAACTAATAGGTTAACCAACTAATTTAAAAAATAACAGTACTAATTTAAATAGAAAAAGAACAGATAAGGATAGACTACTAAAAAACTATATGGCAAACAACAGTTACTGACAAGTTAACACTAGCAAACTTATATTGCAACATCTAGCAATTTAGTTCCATCGCCAAGCTGAAAAGAATTCTAGCATTATCCTGATAGTTCCTCACTGTTATTCTCAACACTTGATTCTTTCAAGTTTTCAAGAGCACTCAATTTCAACGATATTTTTCTTGCAAACCTCAAACTTCCAGTATGGTTATTGTCACATAAAACGCAGCACCAAAAACAAAATATCACTATAACTGAAACAGAGTGTGGGAATTGATAGCCTCGAGCAATCAAACAGAATCTCAAGTATTTCATCAACAGTCTTAACTTGCCTAATTTAAACTGACTGGAGTAGTACTTGTTTATTTGGAAGTGCGGCATCCTTCAACAGTTCTTTCGGCAGTTGAACTCCTTGAATCTCATACTGATTTTCCTTCAAGGTGAAATTCATCACATGTTCTTGCAGAACCAAGGATATATTTTCCAGCATAGACAGCCACTGCCTTCAAAGGATGTCATATGCTCCCAGTTTCTTTGCCAGTAAAAGCACCATCTTTTTTATGATGCCTTCCACCCTCATAGTAGAGTAGCTCCTAGGTTTTCCTATGGCACAAAATGAGATTAATGGTTCTGCCAATGTTTCTTGTTCTTCATTTCCTGCAGCTTCCCCTTCTCTAATCTCTTCCACAGCCTCAACTTCCACTTCCCCATGTACCATAATCATAAAAATTGAGAGCTTTTACATCGGCACTCAAAAGGTATACTTCTACAAGAACTAATAGCACAAGCCCTTTCACCTTCTCTCATACATTTCTTTCTTGTTTTGTCACTTAGAAAGGGTGGCATGGGGTTTAAGAGATATTTTGTCGCAATTTTATCACTGGTGGTCGGGTTCTTTTGTGGGAAATTGGTGGTATACGGTTTGTGGTTTAACGTACCGACAGGTTTGGAGTTAAAAAAGATGTTGGGTTGGGTGGGTTTGATTTCTTGATATAGGACCTATAGCTACTGCATATTGCAGATACAGTAGCTTCCTGTAATCTTGCTAGATATATGGCATTGACCAAGTTTCTTGTTCTAAATATTCTCACTGTCCCTGGTACCTCAATCTTGTTCTTAAGCACCCCCCAAAAAAAGAAAAAGAAAAAAAAAAGAACCATCTTACGGCTATATCCTCTGCACTCCACTAAGTTCCTCAAGTTTCTCCAGATTCTCTATTATTGTCCATTTTTGCCTCAATTTATTTTATTTGCCACGGAGTTTGAGTAGTATGCCACCAAAATGCGTACCTAGACACTCAATGTACTCTGCCTAGTCCATCTCTACTGTTCTTGTCTTGATAAATGTTTGATGCCACTAGAACATTCCCTCCACCATTGTTGTGCATGTAAGTTCCTGGAGCAGCATTGCTGGTGTTGGGGACCCGGTTAGTCAGGATAATGGGGATTTGTTATTACAAACTAATTCTAGGGAGAACCCCCCGGTTTGGAAGGTGTATTCTACGAAGATGAGGAAAGGGGTAGTTTATAAATTGTGTTCCCATTAGTGTTTTGAGAAAGGTATAAAGGTGGAAGCGTTCTTGTTGTAGGGAGGAGAGGAGATTGTTAATTGGTTTTTACCTTGGTAAGATCTGGGGACTTACAAGGGAAGGAGTTTGACTCTGAACAAGTGACCTTTACATGTATTTTGACTATCTTCATTAATAAAGTCTGAACTGTATCCTGTCACGTGGTTTTCCTTTTCTGTTTACTGTGTGTTGTGGCTGTTTGCCAGGGAAGGGTCTAACAAGTGGTCTGACCTGCCGGATCTTGTGGTTCTTGGAAGGAAGTATATGACACCTAAGATGACGAGTAGGATTGACGTGGTGGAGGAAAGACTTGAAAGGTTGGAAGCAAACATGGAAGAAAGGTTGGAGGAAATGAAGGGGGCCATCTTAGGGTTAAAAAGCTTATTGGAGAAGAAAGAAGATGAAAGTCAATCAGTGGGTAGTAATGGGACCCAAGAACACGACAAATTAGAAGAATTTAGATTATCATCCAAGAAGGTAGAACTTCCGGCTTTCGATGGCTGGGATCCTGTAGCTTGGATTACCAGGGTCGAAATGTATTTTTATATACAAAGAACTTTGGAGGAGGTACAAATTAAGCTAGCGAAGTTGAGTATAGATGGGCCCACCATCCCCTGGTTTAATTTGTGGAAAGAATCCACAGAAGAGGCAACATGGCACGATTTCAAAGAGGCAATGATGGCAAGATTTGGGGCAGGGAGACTCGACAAACCTTTTGAAGAATTAAGAGGGATGAGTCAAAAAGGGACAATCGAAGAGTACATAGCTGAATTTGAACTATACTCGTCACAATGTGGGCGTCTTCCAGAACAGCAGTTCTTGGGATTCTTCATTGGAGGGTTGCATAGTGAAATTCGAAAGAGGATCCGTATGCTAAAATCGAAGAACCGCTACCAGGCAATGTAGATGGCACGTGACATCGAAGGAGAGCTTTGTTCAGAGGAAGAAGACGATGGTCACATGAGGAACAAGTTGGGAGGAATGGGTTTGGGCTACTGACAGCCCAAACACTCGATGGGAAATCGTTTCACCACGAGCCAAGGAGGAGGGGCCACTTCGGCCCAAAGTATGACTTTGACTTATTAAGCCCAAAACACAGTGTCTAATTTTTTGACAAGAACGAGAGGTTTTGGGAATACATCACAAGGCAGGTCCAAGTTCACATGTGGATTGTCGAGTGGGTTAGCCCATCCGTCCAGTGGGCGAAGTGCGTCTTCTTCTTCACAAACGATGACGCGAAGGACAAGCACTGAACGAAAATTCACATTGCGGGAAGGATCACGGTCTAAAACACATACCTTACGCGAAATTGCTAGATAGGAAAGCGAAAGGGTTATGTTTTAGGTATGGAGAGAAATATAATCCTCTACACCAGCATGCGAATCCCCACTTACGGTTGTTAATCATTGGGGATGACGAGACGGTGACCGAAGAAGGTGAGGTGGTTGCTGTAGCTAAGGAAAATGACACCAATGAAAACCCCCTTGAGTGCCAGACTATGGGTTTATGTGGGAGGATGGAAGACGAAGTTAGTAAGGACTGAGAACGATGAAGTTGACAGGGACTGTGGACGGAATTCCGCTAGTAGTTTTGATATATTCGGGGGAAACCCACAATTTTATATCGCCAATGGTGGTATCCATTCTGGGTTTAACAATTGATTGTAAACAACGAATAAGGGTGAAGTTAGGTGATGGCCATAGGATTCTAACTTAGGGAAAATGCCCAGGAGTTAAAGTGCAGTTGGATAAGTTGGAATGTAATGTGGAAGCATATGTAATGGAGTTGGGGTATATTGACTTAATTCTGGGAGTGATATGGCTAAAGATGATAGGCAAGATGGTTATGGACTAGGAAAAGATGACTATGTCTTTCATTAAGGGTGGAAAAGAAATTAAATTGTATAATACAGTGGGTTGCCCAAATGAGCAGATCACAGGGATTAAATTAGAATCGCTGTAGTGTGTAGTGGGAGAGAAATTACTGCAAATGGAAGGATTGTTGTAGCTTTTAGAACAAGAAGGTGATCAAGGATCAAAGATAAATTTGTTAGAGAAGCAATAGGCAGAATTGGGAAGATTGATAGACTAGTATGCTGTGGTTTTCTGTGAACCTAAAGGGTTACCTCCTCTGAGGGGTAGGACTCATGCTATCACCTTGCAACCCAATACAGAAGCAGTCAGTGTCAGACACTACCGTTACCCCTAGTATTAGAAGGATGAGATTGAAAGACAAATAAAGGGGATAATTAAAAACAGCACCAGTTCTTTCTCCAGCATTGTAATTTTGGTCGGAAAGAAAGACGAAACTTGGATAACGTGCATAGACTACCGGGCCTTAATCAAGGTTATGACTGCAGACAAATACCCTATTCCGATAGTGGCGGAGTTGATTGATGAATTGCATGGGGCCAAGATCTTCTCCAAGTTAGATTTAAAATCTGGATATAGCATTCAGAATGCATGAAGGGCATTACAAATTCCTTGTAATGCCATTTGGATTGACAAATGCACCGGCCATGTTTCAAGCGGTGATGAATCAAATTTTTAAGGCATACCTCCGAAAATTTGTATTGGTGTTCTTTGATGACATTTTGGTCTCTAGTAGTGACTCGGAGAAGCAAGTGGACCACCTAGATGCTGTCCTAAAGGTGCTGCAAGTGAATAAATTCGTGGTGAATGAGAAGAAATGCTGTTTAGGGAGGAAGCAAGTGGAATATTTGGGCCACATAATATCAGACAAAGGAATAGCTATGGAATGCAGCAACCTAGGAGGCTTTTGAGAGATTGAAGGATGCGGTAACATCAGCACCAGTGTTGGAGCTACCTAATTTCAATGAAATATTTGAAATTGAGTGTGATGCCAGTGGAAAAGGAGCATGGGCAGTCCTGTTGCAGTAGAAGAAACCTATCACCTTCTTTAGTCAGACACTTTCAGGGGCTAATTTGATGAAGTCAGTGTATGAAAAAGAGCTTATGGCTTTAGTCTTGGTGGTACAGCACTGAAGACAGTGCTTGCTAGGGAGGAAATCTATCATCTATACAGACCAGAAGAGTTTAAAATATTTGTTGGAGCAAAGGTTTACAACGGAGAACCAGCATATGTGGATTGCCAAACTCATCGGATTTCAATTTGAAGTGATTTATAAGGCTGGGAAGGAAAATAAGGTTGTGGACGCACTTTTAAGGCAACAGGAGGGGGCTGAGTGTAATACCATCATTTCTTACCCATTATGGAGAGAATGGGCAGCAGTGGAAAAGGAAATTGCTGATGATCCCATTTTACAGCAAATCAGAGATGAGTTGAGTATGGATACTGCAAAATGGCCTAGGTATTCCACTGTCAAAGGAAAGATTGTTGTATAAAAAATGGTTAGTAATTCCAGCCAATTCCTCTATCATTCCAAAGCTGTTAGAGGAATTTCATGCATCACCTAGTGGTGGGCATTAAGGGTTTTTGAGGACACATCGCAGATTGACAACAAATTTGTATTGGCGAGGTATGAAATCACAAATCCAGGAGTTTGTCAAGGCTTGTGATACTTGTCAGAGGCAGAATTATTTGGCTATAAGTCCTTATGAACTGTTACAACCTTTGGCTATTCCAGAACAGATCTGGAATGATGTTTCAATGGACTTTATTGTGAGCTTACAAAGAAGTCATGGTTTTGATGCTATCTTAGTGGTGGTTGATAGGCTATCTAAGTACAGCCATTTCATTCCCCTTAAACATCCCTATACTACCAAGAGTATCGCAGAAATCTTTGCTAAAAAGTGGTGAGATTACTAGGATTCTCAATTCAATAGTCAGTGATCAAGATCCTTTATTTGTGAGTATTTTCGGGAGGAAGTTATTCAGACTTCAGGGGACTAAGCTTAATATGAGTTGCTCTTATCATCCACAGTCAGATGGACAAATTGAAGTGGTTAATAGGTGTTTAGAAACATATATTAGGTGTCTTGCTTCTGAGCAACTTAAAGACATGGTCTCAATGGCTGTCATGGGCAGAATTGTGGTACAATACCACTTATCATGTGTCTATAGGCTTGACCCCTTTTGACGTGATTTACAAGAGGCCACCACCAACGTTGCTGCACTATACTGAGGGGAAAACTCACGTTGAGGCTGTGGCTAGAGAGTTAAAGGATAGGGATGAAGCACTTCGACAGCTTAAGTACAATCTTCAACGTGCCCAAGTGAGAATGAAGGCTCAGGCAAATAAAAAAAGAATTGAGGTAGATTTTGAAGTAGGTGATTGGGTCTTTCTTCGTTTAAAGCCTCATAGACAGATTTCGGTGGTTCAGCGAATTAATCAAAAGCCTTGCTCCTCGGTTTTTTGGTCCCTATGGGAGCAGTATCTTACAGGCTTAAATTACCTCCTACATCTAAAATCCATTCATTTTTTCATATGTCTCAACTTACGAAAGCTGTGAGAGATTATCATACTAGTTTAGAATTACCGTTAGATGGAGAAGATGATGCAGAATCCAATGTGTACCCATTTAAGGCATTAGCCTAGAGGATTAAACAAGGAGGCATGAACCAATATAGAGAATAGCTTATTCAGTGGCATGGCATGACTTCCGAGGACGCTACCTGGGAGGATGAGTTACTTTTGCGAAGCCAATTTCCTTCTTTTAGCCTTGAGGACAAGGCTTTAATTACAGGGGGAGGTGATCTTGGGGATCCAATTAGTCAAGATAATGGGGATTTGTTATTAAAACCTAATTCTAGGGAGAACCTCCCAATTTGGAAGGTGTATTCTAGGAAGGCAAGGAAAGGGGCAGTTTAGGAATTGTGTTCCTATTAGTGTTTTGAGAAAGGTATGAAGGGGGGAGTGTGCTTGTACGGAGAGGAGGAGATTGTTAATTGGTTTTTACCTTGGTAAGATATGGGGACTTACAAGGGAAGGAGTTTGACTCTGGACAAGTGACCTTTACATGTATTTTGACTATCTTCATTAATAAAGTTTGAACTGTATCTTTTCACTTGGTTTTCCTCTTTTGTTTACTGTGTGTTGTGCCAAGGAAGGGTCTAACAGCTGGCATTTGTCCCTGTGACACCTGTTCAAGTGACCTTTACATGTATTTTGACTATCTTCATTAATAAAGTTTGAACTGTATCTTTTCACTTGGTTTTCCTCTTTTGTTTACTGTGTGTTGTGCCAAGGAAGGGTCTAACAGCCGGCATTTGTCCCTGTGACACCTGTTCAAGTGACCTTTACATGTATTTTGACTATCTTCATTAATAAAGTTTGAACTGTATCTTTTCACTTGGTTTTCCTCTTTTGTTTACTGTGTGTTGTGCCAAGGAAGGGTCTAACAGCTGGCATTTGTCCCTGTGACACCTGTTCAAGTGACCTTTACATGTATTTTGACTATCTTCATTAATAAAGTTTGAACTGTATCTTTTCACTTGGTTTTCCTCTTTTGTTTACTGTGTGTTGTGCCAAGGAAGGGTCTAACAGCTGGCATTTGTCCCTGTGACACCTGTTCAAGTGACCTTTACATGTATTTTGACTATCTTCATTAATAAAGTTTGAACTGTATCTTTTCACTTGGTTTTCCTCTTTTGTTTACTGTGTGTTGTGCCAAGGAAGGGTCTAACAGCTGGCATTTGTCCCTGTGACACCTGTTCGGCAACATCTTTGCCGTGTCCTCCACAAGTAATTTTTCCATCCTTGCATAGAGTTTTGCAGCTTATTCACTTATGAGTGAATCTTCCCCGATTCTTGCTCCAGCTTGGGACCTTGTCTCCTTCACCATTGGTCCAAGATCGAAGCTTTGATACCAAAATGACAAAGTGTAGGAAATGATAGCCTCAAGCTACAATCAGAAACTCAATTATTTCTTCAACAGTCATTGCAGCCTTAACTTCCCTCATTTATACTGATCATAAGGATAAGGAAGTAGACAGGCAGTTATGGCAGTTAGTAGTTACTAACTGCCTCCTTTTACAACTAGCAATGGCTCCAACTGTTAACCATGTAACAATAACATATTTATTATGAGGTCAAAAAATATATCAACTCTCACTAACTACCAAACAACTTCTCCATCATCACCACTAGATCGCACAACACATCAATCACCACTAACCAGTTTATCCGTAACTACTACAAACCACTGAGCGAGATAAAACATAAAGGAAAAATCTACCATGACACAAACACTAATGAGTTCAACTTTACTATACCAGCCACCAAGTACCAACATCTTATTACAATTGTAGCTGCCAAAAAATTTGTATCATCAGTTTGACTTCATTGTCCAGACACCAGTCTCTATCATCCATCTCCGTCTCCTCACCATCCCCACAAACTATTTCCATAGCAATAAACCTTTACAGTATAAATGCAAAAGCTTGAAATAATGAATTTTAAAAATCAAAGATACAAAAGACAAAGAAAGTTTATCACGTGCTCCATTACATCCATTACTGAACTATAGAAAATTGGATATAAAACTAGGCATACCTTTATAATTATTCTTCCATCCAAGTTCCTTGCACCTCCAGGAACTCTATCTCCAACTCTGGCCTCTAAAGGTTTGACTTCTCCTGTTAGGTGCTCAATGGTGATTGTTGCACTGCCTTGGAAAATTTCACAATCTACAGGCACAGACTAATCACAATACCATTCCCATTATACTTCCATAGTATGATGTTTAAGACTCAAAACTCCAATTTATATATGCATGGATATGTGCCCATATATGTTGGTGTATGCTCAATGTGTTTGTATGTGTGTGAAAATCTGCTCATTAATGTTTGAATGATAACACTGTAGTTTTTCTTTTCCCAAAAAAGAGACAACTAAGAGTGAAAATCAATATGAATCAGCATGAACAGGAATCAACCTTAAAGTTAAACAGAAAAAGGAAAACAAAGCACATTTGGAAAAGGAAGAAATCATTCTTGTAAGGGACTGCAAAGAACTGCTCAACTATGTAACAAGATTGAAGACGGGTCATAAAGAAACATAACTTTCCCATTTCAGATCTGTGAAGTTATAAGATTGATCGTGGTAATCAAGATCAAGATTTTACACAAGATCAAGAGAAGCGTAAGATAGATCGAATCGCACGATCGGATTGAGGATCATAAGATCCAATGAATTTTTGATAAATAAATATAAAAACATCTATATAGTTAACTAAAATTTTTAGACAAGTATAAATTTATCTAAATGTCAATATACATTCATAAAACATGTCATATATTGCAAAAGTGAAAAATACCATCCATAACTACATCTAAAAGTCATCAAAGTATAATTTCCCTACATTAATTAAACAAGTCATTGAAATATATATACATAAGAACTACTGAACAAGACCTTAATACCATAAAAATAAAAACTTGTTTTTGGCTTTTGGCTTTAAAAAAAAGGATCAGGTGCATTCAGAATTGCAATCCTATGCGATATTGATGCAATTTGGATCTTGTTTGTGATCTTGCAAGCAAGACTCTCACAAGATTGTGATCTTGAAGTTCAAGATCACGATCTTGATTACAGTGATTGATTGAAGCCTCTAAGATAAAATCAATGGATCTAATAAGTATCCAGAAGTTGATGAATTTATAGTACTAAATTGTCCTCAGACTAAATATTTATGGCATCAAAACCATTTAAACAATTTGATTTTGCAGTTTGAAGTGAGTAAATTACAAATTTGATATGCTTGTTAGTAAATACACAAAATTAAGTTTACTTTTTCTCCTTGCACTTTTATTGAAAAATGTCAACTCCCTCTACTAGGGAAGATATGATTTATGGGTTGATAGCCAATATTTCCTCCCTTCCCTTTATTCTCTGTATCCCAGGTAATCAGCCTGCATGGTATTGTCTGTTAGCTCAACAATTATAGGCAATTGATTTCTTGTATCATAAGGATTTATTCTCTTGTACAAGGGCAAATCATCCTTCTGCATATGAATGAAATTAACCTTTGTTTTTCATATCTTTCATTCCTTCATACCTTTTGTTTGATAATAATGATGTTTTATAATAATATGAAATTATAATGCAGCAAATCATATACCAAGAGTTCATGATGTCCAAGCAACCAGGAATTGTAATCAAGTCTAGCTAATGCTTCAAGTTTAAGACTGCTTAATTATTTGAAAAATTCAGAAGCAAACAGAAGAGAACAGTCATGATTTTTACATTATGCTTAGATTTCAAGTACATTATAATTCCATTTAAACAATTCAAAATCACAGATGGGCAGCAAACATACTAAACTTACCTCACCAGCTCCAACCAAGATATATGAGCCTACTGTTACATCATGTACAGGAACCCTCTTGTACGCCAAGTCAAAGGTATTAGGAAGTTTATCATCACTATCAGTTTCTAGCACAAGGGCAAAATCTGGATTATTGTCCTTTAGCTCTTTAACATCAACCATTGAACGACTGGTGAAGTATTCTTCAGCTGCATAAATCATTCATTTTAGACAATCAAACCTATTATGGATTTTGCATTTTGAAACAAAGTTCAGCACACTAGTTAGCCTATATAGCTCACCTATATGCGCCAGATTAAACATGGCAAGAAGTAAACCTCCCTCCAAGGAGTTCCCCATAAATACTGATGCAAAGGCTGCCATAGCCATCAAAACATGGATGTTTACTTTTCCACTGCTAATTTCAAAAAGAGCATCAAGTGATGCAGAAACCTGACATGCACAAAAATGTTTGATTATTTTGGTAGCAATGCAAATTTTTGAATTATAGTCAGCGTAGCAGTGGCTAAAAACTCACGCCGGCCAAAACACGTTAAATTCATTTTGGAGAGAACTCATTGTAAAATACTATTTCCCGCAATAAAAAAATGCCATGTCAAGCTGGGAGTAGGGCAAAATATGATAATGAAAGCCGATTATATACCCCAACTAAAGGAAAAGCAATGCAAATGAGAGCATTTTGAACAGGTTTGATGACGGGCTTTGGCAAGGCATGAGGGCAGATGGCAGCAGCCACAAATAAAGCCGTTGAAAAGCAACATAAATGCAAATGCTCCCTCAAGAAATCTGCCAAGTCTACCCATCTGGTGGCTCTGGCGAACTCGAGAATAGCTCGTTGAGGTCCGGTACGATTCGCAAAATCGCTGCCATGTAAGTCATGGTGGTGGTGGTGGTGGTGGTGGTGGTGCCCGGGATGGTCGTGGTGCGTTTGATCTCCGTCATGGTGGTGGTGACCGTGATGGTCGTGTTGGGTTTGATCGCTGTGGTGATGGTGATCGCTGCTGGACTCAGCGACACAAGATAGTCGGCGACGATGAAATTTGCGAGAAGAAAAGGGGATAACTGAGATTGAAGAATAAGAAAGGAAAGGTTGGTGGAGAATGGGTTTGGAGAATCGAATAATCTTAGCTCTTGGGTAGAATAGAAGTGACTGGAATTGGGTCGAAGGGATTAAATTTGGGACTGTTTCCATTTGCAGATTTGAAGAGCGACGAGCTTCAGTTTCGAGTTCAGCTTCACGTTCAGGCCATTGTCGATGATATTGGAGAGAGAATAATGAAGTTCAGCTTCAGGTGAAGTCGTAACTCGTTTATTGTGCTGCGACAATGTGACTCGTTCTCAGTCCTCACTCATCAATTCTTGAACTTCGAGGATGAATGAAAGTGAACCATTCAGCGTAGACGTCGTCGTTATGCTGCCAAATATGCCATCCGCACCACATCATGTGTTCATTCCAGTTATATTGGCACACTTGTGGGTCTTTGGCTATGATTGGTATTTATTGTCAAAATAATTAATAATTATTAATTATTACACTGACTTTATTATAAGTTGATAATCTAAGCTAACATTAAAAATTAAGGGGGGAAAAAAAGTGTACCCCAGTATTATCTTTAGTTTTGTGTTATGCAATAATCATTTGACCTCTGAAAAATTTATGTCCAAGCTCTCACTTTTAGATTTTATAAAACACAAAATTTCTTCAATACATTTTATTGACTATTTTGAAAAAAGTGAAAATTCCATTGTGCTATCTTTTTTTCTTTCCCCAGTAAATCGCATCATGACAAACTAAATTATCTTCCGGCATTGTTAGTAATGTATACTTCCTCATATGAAATTTACTTACTTAAAATTTTCTTCACAAAATACTTCGAACATAATTGAACCAAAGAGAATGTTTGGTATAACAATTTAAATTTATCGCAAAATTATTTTTGTCCATGCAATTTAATTCTACAAATAAATATCACATTAATTAATAAAAAGTGTGTTTAAAATAAATACTAGATGAAGAATATAAGATGTAGAAACTAAAATCCCTTGGATGCATTTGATATTATGTTATCTATTTTTTGTAGAAAATTAAATACCAAAATAAATTACATTCTCAAACTATATTAACAAAATTTGTACTAAGCATGATATTTTATACTAAGCATGATATTTTAAGTTTTTTAATTTTAAAATATGTATATCAAACGCAATTTTTGCTTTCTTAACTAGATGTTTGGTATTGGACTTTTGCGTCCATCATTACGTGAGAGAAAAAAGAAATTAACTTATTGAAAAAAAAATAGTATGTATGTGTGTTTATCTTATAACTATATAGGTAAGTTCTACAATTTGATTACAAAAACCATTACAGTATCTAGAGACGTGGTGTTTAAGGAGAATATTTTTTCTTTTAAGGGTGAGATGTTTTCTGATGTAGGCACATAGACAGAAGTGGTACTACCCCGTAGTGCCAATTCTTTCAAATGAATTAGCAGCGGGGAATTCAAAAATTCCTGTTGGGATGCATGATTCTGCTGAATCAATATCAACAAATCTGGATAAAGAGCACACGGACAGCGTTGATGACAATAGAAGAGAGGAACAGCCAGTTGAAGTGGTGCAAGAACAGCCAAGACTTAGCACTAGAGCTAGAAGACAGCCACAATGGATGAATGATTTTGTGTGCAATACAGTCAGCTCCCACAGTAACGAATCAATACCTTTTCTAACTCATTCACCTCATACTTTTCTTTTTATTTCACCTATTCACTTCTTTCCAGCACATACTTGCTTTGTTGCGAATTTATCTGCAGTTCAGGAGCCAAGGAATTATGATGAGGCAAAATCAGACGAAGCATGGGTGATGCCATAAATGCAGAATTGATAGCACTAGAAAAAAATAATACGTGGGATATTGTGGTTTTGCCTCGAGGGAAGAAAGCTATAGGCTGTAGATGGGCATACAAGGTGAAATTAAAAGCTGATGGCTCGGTTTATAGGTATAAAGCGTGGCTAGTGGCGAAGGGATATAATCAGAGACAATGAGTCGATTTTCATGATATTTTCTCGCCAATAGCAAAAGTAGTTACTGGGAGAATTGTATTGGTAGTGACTGTTACAAATTCTTGGCAAATTCATCAACTTGATATAAACAATGCATTTTTGCATAGTTTTTTGGATGAAGAAGTATACATGGAGGCACCGGAAGGGTATGACAAAGTGGAGAAAGGGCAAGTTTGCAAATTAAAAAAATCTTTATATGGCTTAAAACAAGCCTTTCGGCAATGGAATCTAGAGCTTACTGCACAGTTGAAGGTGTTTGGGTTTGAACAATCAATTCATAATCATTGCTTGTTCATTTTTCATGTTCAGAATATTTTCTTAGTTCTGTTAGTATATGTTGCTGACATAATACTAATTGGAAATTCTCTGGCAAAGATAGAAGAGGTAAAGAAATTTCTTGATAGAAAGTTTACTATTACGGATTTAAAGTTTGCTAAGTATTTTTTGGGTCTAAAATTGACTAGATCACACAAGGGACTTTGGATGAATCAAAGGAAGTATGTACTAGACATGTTGAAAGATATAGGTTTGATGGAGTGTAATTCAACTTCTACTCCTTTGCCAAATGGAGTAAGTTTATGCAATAATATTGGGATTTTGCTTGATGACCCTGCAAATTACAGACGTTTGGTGGGAAGATTGCTTTATTTGGAGTTCACAAGGCCAAACATCTCTTTTGCTACACAGCAATTGAGTCAATTTGTACAAGAGCCAAGAGACACACATTGGGAAGCAGCTTTGTATGTTTTGAAATATTTGAAAGGATGTCTATCTCTTGGTTTATTTTTTCCCTCGTCTAACTCATTAAATTTGACTGCATATTATGACTCTGATTGGGGTTCTTGTCTTGATACTTGAAAATGTTTAACAGGATACTGCGTGTTCATTGACAGTGCCCTTATCTCATGGAAAACTAAAAAACAAGCTACAGTTTTGCGTTCAATAGCTGAAGGAAAATACGAGCTATAGTAGCTACGGTTTGCGAGTTACAGTGGATCTCATTTATCCTTTGTGATTTGCAGTCACCAACTTCAATTCCTATCACAATTTTTTGTGACAATAATCTATGATTCAAATTGCAAAAAATCTGATATATCACGAAAGGACCAAGCATCTAGATACAGATTGTCACTTTATCAGGGATAAGGTGAAAAATGGTTTCTTTTCTCCCAAGTATGTTTGCTCCACAGAACAGTTGGTGGAATCATTCACTAAGGTAGTAACAAGGCATTTGTTCACAAGCATGAAGTCCAAGTGAGGCTTGCTAGATTGCTATCAAGCCCCAACTTGAGGGGGATGTAGAAGTGTACATAGTGCTGATGTGTACTGTAATATCCCAAGAATTTATATAAATATTTAAAATCTATTTGAAGTTTATTGAAAAATTTAATTACATGAAAAATGTTCTTTTTGAATTAGTGAAGGAAATTTGGGAATAGAAATTTCAAAATTTTAATTTGGGAAATTTTTACAAATTCTCAAGGACTAATGTGAAAAAAAAAGAAAGTATAGAGGACTTTTGAGAAATGACCAAATTGGAACTCGAGAAGAAGAATAAGCTTATAGGAATGCGTTATGAGTCCGGTACCGAAAGGATGATGGATTCGAGGTTAAAGTGGAGTCTAAGACTTTGAGAGGGACTAAAGTGAAATAAGGAAATCTGTGGGGCACCTAGGATTTAGAAACACCTGAGGTGAGATTTTATGAATTTGCTTTTGCTAGTCTTGACTGAGGGTCAACTGGAGAGCAAGTGATAATTTCACCCCGGGCGAGTATATAGGTGGCCTCACCTCCTTTTTCCTCATTTTCTCCTTTCCTCTCTCTCTCTTCACCTTCTCTCCTCTCTTTCTCTCTTTCTTCTCACTACTTTCTTTTTCTACACTCCAACTCCACAACCAGACTTTGAAGGGTGGATCTCGGGCTACGTGGCTGTAATACCCGTTAATTTCAGAATATAATTCGCTTAAGAGTATTTTAGAATTCTACAACGTTACTTTAGTTATTGATTTTGGTCATTTTTAATTTTCATATTTAATTGTTCTCTTTGAATATTATTTATGAAAATTGAGTTAAATGACTGGATTAAATATTTGCACAATGAGGGATATATTCTAAGAATGGTGAAATTCATGGAAAAGTGGTTTCAGAATGGTCAATTAATCCATTTATTGTAAATTGACTGGATGGGTTTGGATGTTGGGTTATGGATACCCATGGGTTATTGAATAACCCATTAGAAATATTTAATATAAAGTTTCAATAGTAACCCTCATTTTTTTCACTCAGCCGAAGGAAGCAGAAAAGATTTCTCTCTCAGTTCTTCATTTTCTTCTCAAATCCTTTCCTTGATCTTCAGAGTTTCGATTATTTGTTCGGTTCAAAAGCTTTGTAAGGATCAAAGGTAAGCTTTAATCCGATTATTTTCCTTAAATTTCAGTTTATGTAGAAGATCAGAGGAGGTTTTGTTTTGAAGATTTTGATGATAATTCATGAATCTCAGTTGTTTTAGAAGTTATATTTGAGTTATAATCGGTTAAAAGAGTTGAAATTCCGGTTTTGAAACAAGAAAGGAAAGGATGAAATTGTTAGAAATTCTGCAAAACCGAGTTACTGTAGCGACCAGAAATTTCGGGAAAAAATCTGGAAAATTTTCTTCGGGTACTGTAGCAGTTACTGTAGTGTCGGCAGTCAATGGTACTGTAGCAGTCAACGTTACTGTAGCGAACCGGTACTGTAGTGAACCGTTACTGTAGCGAACCGACACTGTAGCAAACCGTTACTGTAGCAAACCGTACTGTAGCAACCCGTTACTGTAGCAGTCAGAAAATTTTACGTATTTTCGTGATTTTGTTTCCTTTCTTATGATTCCTTGTAATATATTTTACTAGGAAATTTTCCTACACAAATTCTAGTGTGGAACAAGGTAAACTTGGACAAAAATCAAGGTGAGTGAATAACCTTGCTCAGCTAATTTGATATTACTAGTCAAAGTACAATATAAGTCCCATTTACAATATTATTTGGATAATAAGCAATTAATTTTTCATATGGGAGTATATGATGATCAGTAGAAATAAGAGTATGAAGAAATTATTTATTTCATGACAATTGTACTATGTGATGAATTCTCACTATTTTATTAATGAGTAAAGATCTACGGGATCTAATACACGAGTGTGAAAGGGTTAAAGTCCCATACTACTCGGTGTATATCTAAGAAATCTTATACACGAGTTGGAAAGGGTTAAAGTCCCATACTACTCAGTGCATATCTATGAAATCTATACACGAGTTGAAAGGGTTAAAGTCCCATACTACTCGGTGTATACCGATGAGATCTTATTCACGAGTTTGAAAGGGTTAGAGTCCCATACTACTCGGTGTATATCTATGAAATCTTATTCATGAGTTTGAAAGGGTTAGAGTCCCATACTACTCGATGTATAAGACAATTAATTATATGAGTAAATGTGGTATTTGTACTTTTGATATTTTATATAGTACAGTTATTTACTTACTGAGTTTTTAAATAAACTCACACTCCCTATGATTATTTTTTTCAGATACAGAAAATAAAGAACAAGAGTATCCGTTTGAAGATTAGAAGCCCCTTGGGTTTATTCTCTATTTCTGTCTGGTGGGACACCAGTACTTATTAATGTGGATACTAGGAACGCTCTGTATTTTCTATAGGTCTCCTAGGCTTGCGATGAGATAGAAATATCAGACTATGTATGTCTATATTTGCTTATCAGATGAATATAATTCTGTAGTGTGGAATGAATGATTAAGGTTGAATGTAAAACCTTACAGAATATATGCATATAACGTATGTTTGAGAATTATATCAAATGAGTAGTATCTTTTCACATGCTCAATTTTTGGGATGTGACAAATTTGGTATCAGAGGAAAGGTTTTATAGGTCCCCTATAGAGTACAGAGCAAAGTGATCTTTGTGGGCCCTTCCCTATTGTCATGAGCCGCGGCATGACCATAGGATTAGGTTCCATAAAAGACCTTGTAGAGTATAACGTCATTTTATAGATAACTTCTCAGTGGGGCTAGTAAGTGATATTTTGTTTATGTCTGAAAATTGTTTGTTATGTGTGTAGATCTGTGACAGATCAATGTCAGAAGGATCTTCTAATAATAATGAGTATATGGGTCCAAGGAGGGCCATAAATCCACCAGTACATGTGCAAGATGATCCTAACCGTGGTGATAGTTTACATGCTCAAAGTACTGAGGGCGCAACTAGTGAGCAAGCAAAAAGAGTCGAACCTGATGCTCACGTCGGTAATGCAACTATTGCACATGTGATTAATTTGATGAATGAACGATTTGACCGATTTGAGGCTGAAATGAGAGGTCGAGCTGCACAAGCTAACCTGTCAGTGGATCCTCCTATTGTTGAAGCTGAAATTGTACCACCAGCTCAGTTAGCTGGAGGAGATAACGTAAGGGAGGTAAGAATGTCTGAATTCCAGAAAATGAGGCCTCCTACTTTTTCAGGGGAAGATCCCAAAGAGGACCCACAATGTTTCCTTGAAGATTGTGAAGCAATCTGTGATGCTATAGGGTGTTCTCCTACTTAAAAGGTAGAATTCACTTCTTTTCAGTTAAAGGGTAGGGCTGGTAAATGGTGGAAGAACTGGAAGAAAGCTAGAATTCAAGGCACACCGCCAGTTATGTGGACGGAGTTTTACAGATTGGTTATGGAAAGGAGGTCAAAGAATAAAGAAGAATATCGACAAAAGAAGAAAGCTAGATATAGGAGATCTTTTGATCAAAGGGAAGACTCAGGGACTTTGAAACCCTTTACTGCATCACAACATGCTCCAGCCACTCCTACTAAGTCATTTTATTCTACAGCCAGTGTGGCTAAGCCTCGTTCAGAGGGCAGGGGTGGTTTTAGTTCTTCTAGTAGAGGAGGTACTCAAGCTAGAAGGAAGAAACCTCAGTGTCCTGAATGTGGAAAGTTTCACTTCGGAGAATGCAGGTTAAACACTGTTGGTACAGGTTGTTTTAACTGTGGACAAAAAGGACATTTTATAAGGGAGTGCCCTCAGCTCATGACAGGACCAGGTCAAGGGTCTACTTTGCCACCTCGACCACAATCTATTTCTGCTTCTATTACTCGAACACCAACCCCTTCAATAGAGGGTAGTATGGGAAGAGGTTCTGGAAGAGGCCAAGGTGACCGTGGAAAACAAGCTACTGGCAGAGGAAATGCAAGAGTATATGCTCTAACCCGACAGGATTCTCAAACATCCAATGCTATAGTTACAGGTATATTATCTGTCAATACTTTTGTTGCACGTATTTTGTTTGATCCTGGTTCTACTCACTCATATGTGTCACCCCTATTTGCCAAGAGATTTGCATTTGATTCGATTACTCTTAAGGAACCATTCTTAGTTTCCACACCGATGAGAGAGACTTGGATAGTTAAAACATGTTATCGTTCTTGGAAAATAATTGTTGGGGGCATGGAAACTGAGATAGATCTTATGATTCTCAATATGTTAGATTTTGATGTGATTTTAGGGATGAACTGGCTATCTTCTTGTCATGCTACTATAAATTATCGTGACAAAGTTATTTCCTTTAATATGCCGGGGAGGAGTAATTTTGTGTTTCAAGGAGATCGAAGTGATGTACCTTGCAACATGATATCTATGTTAAGTGCCCGGCGTATGTTGCGAAAGGGATGTCAGGGATTTCTAGCTTTTATCAAAGATTTAGAAAAGAAAGAACAGAAGTTAGAAGACATTCATGTGGTTAATGAATTCCCAGATGTGTTCCCAGAAGATTTACCTGGATTACCGCCAGAAAGAGATATTGAGTTCAGTATTGATTTGGTCCCAGACACACGACCAATTTCTATTCCACCTTATCGTATGGCTCCTGTTGAGCTAAAAGAACTCAAAGAACAATTGGAAGATTTGTTGAACAAAGGGTTCATTCACCCAAGTTTTTCACCTTAGGGTGCTCCTGTTCTTTTTGTGAAAAAGAAAGATGGTTCTATGAGATTATGTATAGATTATCGTCAGCTGAATAAAGTCACAGTGAAGAATAAGTATCCTTTACCAAGGATAGATGATTTGTTTGATCAGCTTCAAGGAGCAAAATACTTCTCAAAGATTGATCTAAGGTCTGGATATCATCAGTTACGAATTAAGAGTGATGATATACCTAAGACTGCTTTTCGTACACGGTATGGACATTATGAGTTTCTTGTGATGTCTTTTGGGTTGACAAATGCACCAGCAGCATTTATGGATTTAATGAACAGAGTGTTCAAATCATTCCTTGATAAGTTTGTAATTGTATTTATTGATGATATTTTGGTGTATTCAAAGAGTCATGAAGAACATACTGAACATTTGAGAATAGTGCTTCAGACTTTGAGAAAGCATCAGTTGTACGCAAAGCTCTCAAAATGTGAATTCTGGATGAGTCATGTAACATTTTTGGGACATGTTATTTCCCAAGAAGGTATTCATGTAGATCCAAGTAAAATTGAAGCAGTAAAACAATGGCCTCGACCAACAACTGTGTCTGAAGTACGTAGTTTTCTTGGCTTAGCAGGGTATTACCGTCGCTTTGTCAAGGATTTCTCTAAGACAGCTCTCCCATTAAATAAGTTAACCCGAAAGAATGTTAAATACATTTGGGATGATTCATGTGAGCAAAGTTTCACCCAATTGAAAGAGTGTTTAACTTCTGCACCAGTCTTAATCCTACCATCAGAACTAGGGGGTTACTCTGTATTCTGTGATGCCTCAAAGATAGGCTTAGGATGTGTGTTGATGCAACATGGTAAAGTCATAGCTTATGGCTCACGTCAGCTTAAAAAGCATGAATTGAATTACCCCACACATGATTTGGAAATGGCAGCTGTAGTGTTTGCCCTAAAGATATGGAGACATTACTTGTATGGGGAAACTTGTAAAATTTTTACAGATCACAAAAGCCTTAAGTACATTTTTGAGCAGAGAGATCTCAATCTAAGGCAACGAAGGTGGATGGAACTTCTGAAAGATTATGATTGTACCATCCTTTACCATCCAGGTAAAGCAAATGTAGTGGCTGATGCTCTAAGTCGAAAGTCTATGGGAAGTTTAGCTCACATTGCCACTATAAGGAGGTCTCTAATACATGAACTACAAGAGTTGGAAGCTGATGGAGTATTCTTCGAGATCACTGAGTCAGGTACATTTCTGGCTCATTTAACAGTTAGATCATTCCTTGTTGAAAAAGTAAAAGCAACTTTAGAAGGTGACATTGATATGGTCAAAGTCAGAGATAAGGCAAGGCAAGGTCTAGCACCAAGTTTCTTGGTAGATGAAGAAGGAGTCTTATGGTTTAATGGGAGACTCTATGTCCCCAACATTGAATCTTTGAAACATGAAATCTTAATGGAAGCTCACGGTTCGCCCTACGTTGTACATCCTGGTGCTGTGAAAATGTATCAGGACTTGAAACAAGTTTACTGGTGGGAGGGCATGAAGCGAGACGTGACTGACTTTGTAGCTCGATGTTTGACTTGTCAGCAAGTTAAAGCTGAACATCGACGACCATCTGGATTGATGCAAAAACTAGATATTCCCGAATGGAAGTGGGAAAGGATCACTATGGATTTTGTAGTAGGTTTACCTCGGTCAACAAAAGGAAATGACTCAATATGGGTCATAGTGGATCGACTTACTAAGTCAGCACATTTTCTTCCTGTTCATACCACTTTTAGTGTAGCAAAACTTGCTCGAATTTATGTTAAAGAAATAGTGAAACTTCATGGTGTACCAATATCCATTATATCAGACCGAGGACCTCAGTTTACTTCTCGGTTCTGGAAAGTCTTTCAAGAGGCTTTGGGTACCAAAGTGAATCTTAGCACAGCATTCCATCCTCAGACTGATGGACAGTCCGAAAGGACAATTCAGACTTTAGAGGATATGCTAAGAGCTTGTGTGATGGATTTCAGTGGAAGTTGGGAAGATCATTTGTCTCTTATTGAATTTGCTTATAATAACAGTTACCAAGCCAGTATTCAGATGGCACCTTTTGAGGCTTTGTATGGGAGACGGTGTCGATCTCCTATAGGTTGGTTTGAACTTGGTGAAACCAAAATATTTGGACCTGAGATGATACAGGAAGATATAAATAAAGTTAAACTGATCAGAGAGAAGTTGTTAACTGCTCAGAGTAGACAGAAGTCTTATGCGGACAACCGAAGACGTGACCTTGAATTTGCAATAGGTGATATGGTTTTCTTACGAATCTCACCTATGAAAGGAGTAATGAGATTCGGGAAGAAAGGAAAGCTTAGTCCGAGGTATGTTGGCCCATATGAGGTTGTAGACAGAGTGGGTAATGTGACATATCGCCTAGACCTACCTTCCAACCTAGAGGGAGTTCATCCAATATTTCATGTGTCCATGCTACGGAAGTATCTTCCTGATCCTTCTCATGTCATTCAACCCCAAGAAGTTCATTTTGATGAAACTCTCACCTACGAAGAGGTACCAGTAGCTATCCTTGATAGAAAAGTCAAGAAATTGCGTACCAAAGAAATTCCTACTGTCAAGGTTCTTTGGAGAAATCATTCTCGCGAGGAAGCTACGTGGGAAGCAGAAGATGAGATGTGGAAAAACTATCCACATTTATTTGAAACTTGAGGTAAGATTTTAATTCGGAGGACCGAATTCTTTTAAGGGGGGTAGAATGTAATACCCGTTAATTTCAGAATATAATTCGCTTAAGAGTATTTTAGAATTCTACAACGTTACTTTAGTTATTGATTTTGGTCATTTTTAATTTTCATATTTAATTGTTCTCTTTGAATATTATTTATGAAAATTGAGTTAAATGACTGGATTAAATATTTGCACAATGAGGGATATATTCTAAGAATGGTGAAATTCATGGAAAAGTGGTTTCAGAATGGTCAATTAATCCATTTATTGTAAATTGACTGGATGGGTTTGGATGTTGGGTTATGGATACCCATGGGTTATTGAATAACCCATTAGAAATATTTAATATAAAGTTTCAATAGTAACCCTCATTTTTTTCACTCAGCCGAAGGAAGCAGAAAAGATTTCTCTCTCAGTTCTTCATTTTCTTCTCAAATCCTTTCCTTGATCTTCAGAGTTTCGATTATTTGTTCGGTTCAAAAGCTTTGTAAGGATCAAAGGTAAGCTTTAATCCGATTATTTTCCTTAAATTTCAGTTTATGTAGAAGATCAGAGGAGGTTTTGTTTTGAAGATTTTGATGATAATTCATGAATCTCAGTTGTTTTAGAAGTTATATTTGAGTTATAATCGGTTAAAAGAGTTGAAATTCCGGTTTTGAAACAAGAAAGGAAAGGATGAAATTGTTAGAAATTCTGCAAAACCGAGTTACTGTAGCGACCAGAAATTTCGGGAAAAAATCTGGAAAATTTTCTTCGGGTACTGTAGCAGTTACTGTAGTGTCGGCAGTCAATGGTACTGTAGCAGTCAACGTTACTGTAGCGAACCGGTACTGTAGTGAACCGTTACTGTAGCGAACCGACACTGTAGCAAACCGTTACTGTAGCAAACCGTACTGTAGCAACCCGTTACTGTAGCAGTCAGAAAATTTTACGTATTTTCGTGATTTTGTTTCCTTTCTTATGATTCCTTGTAATATATTTTACTAGGAAATTTTCCTACACAAATTCTAGTGTGGAACAAGGTAAACTTGGACAAAAATCAAGGTGAGTGAATAACCTTGCTCAGCTAATTTGATATTACTAGTCAAAGTACAATATAAGTCCCATTTACAATATTATTTGGATAATAAGCAATTAATTTTTCATATGGGAGTATATGATGATCAGTAGAAATAAGAGTATGAAGAAATTATTTATTTCATGACAATTGTACTATGTGATGAATTCTCACTATTTTATTAATGAGTAAAGATCTACGGGATCTAATACACGAGTGTGAAAGGGTTAAAGTCCCATACTACTCGGTGTATATCTAAGAAATCTTATACACGAGTTGGAAAGGGTTAAAGTCCCATACTACTCAGTGCATATCTATGAAATCTATACACGAGTTGAAAGGGTTAAAGTCCCATACTACTCGGTGTATACCGATGAGATCTTATTCACGAGTTTGAAAGGGTTAGAGTCCCATACTACTCGGTGTATATCTATGAAATCTTATTCATGAGTTTGAAAGGGTTAGAGTCCCATACTACTCGATGTATAAGACAATTAATTATATGAGTAAATGTGGTATTTGTACTTTTGATATTTTATATAGTACAGTTATTTACTTACTGAGTTTTTAAATAAACTCACACTCCCTATGATTATTTTTTTCAGATACAGAAAATAAAGAACAAGAGTATCCGTTTGAAGATTAGAAGCCCCTTGGGTTTATTCTCTATTTCTGTCTGGTGGGACACCAGTACTTATTAATGTGGATACTAGGAACGCTCTGTATTTTCTATAGGTCTCCTAGGCTTGCGATGAGATAGAAATATCAGACTATGTATGTCTATATTTGCTTATCAGATGAATATAATTCTGTAGTGTGGAATGAATGATTAAGGTTGAATGTAAAACCTTACAGAATATATGCATATAACGTATGTTTGAGAATTATATCAAATGAGTAGTATCTTTTCACATGCTCAATTTTTGGGATGTGACAGTGGCGAGCCTCTAGGAGCCAAGCAACGTAGGGAAAGCAAGGAATCGAGATAGAAATTTCTATTTCTTAAGCTTTTCTCTATTTTCTAGTTTTAAGAGTGTTTGAGGTAAAATCGAGATTTCGACTTCGTTTCTCGATTAAAACTGGTGCTTTTGGTGTCTAAATGCTCCTTAAACATTAATGGTGAGATCCCATGGAAGAAATCATGAAAAACGGTGGAGATTTGGCTAGATTTGAGCCAAATCCGAGAGAAATCACGAAAGGTCGCGATCGTGGCGCCCAAGCGCCAAGGTTTGTTGGGGAGGAAGAAAGGAGCCAGGCTTGGGTTGGCGCCCAGGCGCTAGGTGTGCCGGGAAACCTTAGCTTATTTTCAATCGGCCATAACTTCTTCATCCGAACTCCGTTTTGGGCAAACTTTATATCGTTGGAAAGCTCTTTAAGTCTAGTTTTCAATGGTATAAGTTTAATTTGGATATTCATTACCAGTTAGGAGTTATGATTTGAGAAGTAGATGAAGGTCGGGAGTAGTGGTAAGGAATTTCTCTATTTCGTAATCCTGATGGTTTTTATCTGGTTACAATAGGAATGGTCAAGGTGCAATGTGGAAGTGCCGAGAGCATGAAATTCAGGTGAGTGTGTTAATACTTGCTTTGATTAAATATCTTTGTTATTGACTTTTTGCATCATAGTGAAAATATGTTGTATATCCAAGTTTGAAGATGATGATCTGGGACGATGAGGCATAAACAATTGTGAAACTTGTCTGGTGATGTATATAATTATATTTTCTTATTTTCTCATGAATGGAGGTTATATGATGGATTGTGAATGGCATGTGAACTGAATTGAAATGTGTCATACTCTGATTGTTGAGTTCATTCATATACGGATAGTTAAAGTATGTTATTGTTGAATAATTGTTTCTATATTATTGATTATGTTGTGACTTGAATTATAAATGACTGAGTTGTGTATGTGGCTCATGATTATGATTGAGGATATTCTTAGATGTGATTGTGATTGTGTTTGACTAGAAAGGAAAGGTATGGTGGTGCACCCCATGGAGAAATCTATGTGAAGCTGTAAGGTGGAGAATATAAATGGAGCGATAAGGGTGGATGCGGCGAGGGTCGCGGGCAACGATCCAGAGGTACCCTGGACGACCCGATTGGTACGGGAAATGTGTGAAATTGATTTCACTGTTTGCTGTTGTGAATTAATTGAATTATGTTGAAATGTATTTAATTTATTTGGATATTGTTGTGAAGTATTATTAATTATATTATATTATATTATGATCGACTACGTATGATTGCTGCATGTTATTATTATGATGCATGGTATTTTTTTTGTCATAGTGTTGTGTTGTCTGCTCACTGGGCACGTGGTTTTGCTCATACCCCTCTTATTAACATTTTTTTCAGAGTTGACAGTTGAAGGTAAATATCTATACAAAGAGTTATGGATCCTTAGCCCATGATTACCCTTTTCATTTGTTCAGGGTAAAGGTATAATGTTTAGGTCTTATTCTAAATTGTATAAATCTAGAAAATCTGTGTAATCGGGTAGGTTTATTCAGTGATGTAATGTGAATAACTGTAGTGTGTATAGAGAACTCGGTTTAGCAGTATTTTCTTATCTTTTGTGAAAAGATGAATAATTCTCTTATTTTAATTCTTAAATTATGTAATTTAGATTAATTGTATTTAAAAGAATGGTATAATGCTTAAGAGAAAGATAGACTTACGGAGGTGAAATGAAATTCACTTTCCTTGCCGGTCACGTGCTCAGATTTTGGGACGTGACATGTACATAGTGCTGATATGTACATATTGATGACGTGTAGCGTTGATTTGTACATAATGCTAATGTGTATTTAAGTTAGGATTAGTTATGGAAGTTAGTTTACTGATTTTCTGTTAAGAGGTTGTTTACTTTTTAGTTAGACGTCTTAAGCTTTTGTTAGGTACCTTAATCTCTATAAATATTTTACTTAGTAATGTAAATACTGATTTGAATGAATATAGAATTTCATTCTTTTTCCGAGAATCCTATTCTTTTACCACTTTGTACAACTAATAATATTATATTATTTATTTACGAGGTCATAGATATATACATATACATATATATATATATATATATTAAAAAAAATCACTTCTTCTAGTCGAAGATTGAATAGACGATGTTGAATAGAATTTAAGTAAAATTTATATTACATCACACTCTATTTTTAAAACAAATTTGATTCTTCTGAAATTGAGTTCCACTACTCTTCACTATCCTCCAAAAAGTCCAAATACTGAACCTTTTGAAAATTCTAACACGAAATCCTTAATTCTATTCATTTAATGAACAGGCAATCATTTTTAACAGCAGAATTCGTGCTGATCACTAGCTTTTGAAAATTCTACCACGAAATCCTTAATTCTATTGATTTAATGAATAGGCTATCATTTTTAACAGCAGAATACATGCTGATCACTAACAAAACCGGACCACGCAATATGCCACACGGAACAGGAATTCAAAACAACTAGATATATTCATCATAACATTAATTCAATATGATAGTTGGCGTTAGTAGATTTCTAGAGTTCCTCAGCTTTGTCTACAAAGTACAAACTAAGGGAGGATTTTTGACCCACACTCCTAGGAACTAGAAATTCAGCGAGATAATTAGATAAATGTGTCAATGAATTTCAAAATGATACATCCACCTGAATAGAATTAGTTAATCATACAAGTTAAACCCAACATTTAATTATTCAGGTAATTGATAAAAATGAACTTGGTACATGCAGGAAACTATAATTACTTTTGCTGGCTCTTAAATTTAATTGCTACTAAAATACACTTGGGAGGATGGTGGGGTTTCATGAAACTGCAACGCATGTGATTTAGCTTTGGAGCACGGAGGGTCTTGGGACAGTTGAAATCCCGTTCCATGTTTTATATTTGAGATTATTTGTTCAAAATTTATGGATAACTAAATACCAACGGGAAAAAAACTATACATATAAGAAAAAAGTATTCCTTGAAAACTATACTAAAAATCTTTATTAAACATTAACTTTAGTCCCCACATCAGGGATCCTGGGAAACTCAACAAATCCTAACAACAACAATCACTACGATTTTTTTCCCCCTAATATAAGACAACATTAGTGCCTTGAATTCGTGGAATTTAAATTCACAAGAGTAAGTCTAACAGAAGATTCTAGCTATGCAAGAGAGTCGCTCCTATATCTCAATGACCTGCAGCCACTATCAATGCACATCACAAACAAGGACAACAGATAATGAGCCAGAAGAAGCACCCGGACTATCAAATGAGTTTCAGTTGTATAATAGCAGTGCCAAAATATTATGTGACATTTGAAAGATTAAAGAATGAATTAGTTACTAATTTACTATTGTTACAACAACAATTGGGTGGGTTTGGGCTGGGTTTTACAAGTAAATATGATATTACCATTTTTTCATTTGATCAAGAAAAATACAACAAATGTGGTGGAGCAAGATTCGTTGCTACTTCTCATTCATCTTTCCCCTTGCCTTTTCCCTCAATGACCTTGACCTTTGTGCCATCATATGCCGAAAGAAAGAAAGTACTTTGATTTTTCTGCAAAAATCTGCAACCAACTTATTTATCAAAACCAACAGCAATAAAATAATAAAACCCTGTGCAGAAACATACCAGTTAAATGTTCATTTTGTTAAGCTTGATAGAAAATTGTCTCCTTTTTACCCTTCCCCAACAGAAAGAAAAGAAGTATATTAACTTATGGCCTTATGGTCATATTTCTTCTACATTCACTTAATCGAATCTAAAGGTCCCATTATCACTTTTTAAACATATATTAGTAATCAAAACAAAACATTAGTCATTGGAAATAAATCAATTTTTCTCATACTTAATTGTGATAAACAACCTATCCTATTAGTATTATAAAGCTCATAACTGCTCATTATATGGAGAGATCTGGACCAGCTTTGGAAACTCTATGCATGTTAATGAAAATTTTTCCCCTTCAGCATTCAGAAAAGTGATGGATCAGAGTCAAATTGATGGTACTGTAAAATTCTTCTATGTTTCCATGGATTTCATCAACGATTCAGAACAATAGCATCTAAATCTAAACATAATGAGTTAGGTTTTAGTTTTTACTTGAGAAAGTCAAGTAACTTCTGCTGCAAGTGATTCATTGTTTCCTCTTCAATATTCACATATGCCAAAAGCTCAGGTAACTTAACTGCAAGCACCAGAATATATATACATATATGAAAATTTTGAAGAAGTGAAAAAAATTGGAGGAGGAGGAGGAGGAGGAAGAATCAAGTATGATCACATGTCATGACTGTTAAGATGCTATTAGACCAGATGGCAATATATCATGTGTGTCCAACAAAACGCCACAATCAACAAGGCTAAAAGTATGATCAAAATAGATTAATAGGGTTGGAACCTAAAATATTTATTCTTACAACTGGCCATGAACCATATAACAATTACAAGCGTAAAAATAGTACAACAAACAACAACAACATAGCCTTATCCCACTAAGTGGGGTCGGCTACATGGATCGCACGACGCCATTGAGCTCTATCAATGATCAACTCTTTAGATATCTCATTTACTAAAAGATCCCGTTCAACTATTTCTCTAAGCGTAAAAATAGTACACTTTCAAAAAATAAAAGTACTGAGAAGCATTAATTTGACACTAAATTAAAAGATTCCTAAAATAGAAGAGGATAAAGAAATGTCATATTCTAAAAGAAACTGCAAAAAAGCTTGCATGCATGTGTGAACACACAAATGGAGTATTCTCCTTTCTTCCACAAATTTTAAAGCAGCAGAAACTTATGGGCATACCAAAGAGACGTAATAAATGTTCAGCTCCATATATGGTTGATGGAGAAACATTATCTACTACTGCTTCATTATATTGCTTGTGTTCTTTCTTGTATAATAGCATCATAGGCAAGGCTTTATCAAAATAACACCTTATTCCTTTCAGTATTTCTCCTACTGAATCAGCCACCCTGTCAGAAATAAATTGTACATCCCTCATCAATAGTGTAATTGAGGTGTCTAGAACCAACATCCCAGATTTACAACTAAATACAGGAGAGGAAGAAAGAACAAAGAATAGATAGCCAGATAAGAAGAAAAGGCAGGATAGGAATTAAAGTATCAATAGCATCTTAGAAAATCTTACATGCCATCTTTCTTTGACCTGTATTCAAGGTACTTGGTCAAAATTTCATCAACAGTTGGTGAACGAGGAAGTTTCACAAGCTGTGGGACAAAGATCAACATATATTAGGAATCTTCTATCCATTAAAACAGTAATACTTTGATTGAACAATAAAAATACAAATATCAGCCACTGCATCAAAGGTGGACAACATTATCAACAAAATCTTAGCCACAATGAGAAGTTCAGGTATTCACGGTAAATTATAAGAGTCAAGTTCATGAGTTTTTCCCTGGTATAAACTTTTCAGCCAAAGTAGTTCTTCACATGGTATCATTCTTCCAATTAAATTAAATTTAAGCAGAAATAGTTGACCTCTATTTTGTTCAGGCATCAAACACAAAGGGCTTTCATGTAAGGGAGCATGTTAGATATAATAAGATCATCCATGGTCTTTCACCTATTAGCTTAAGCTTTTGGATTGAAATAGTCCTTGACAGTATGCAATTTAAGATAGGACGCTATCTCATAATTGTAGCCTTTGCACGGCAAACAAATAAGTCAAAATTATACGGCATAAAATGTTTAAACAATAAAACAAGCTTCTGAAACTGGATCTTCTTTTTTCAATCATTACACCCTTGTTTTTTGGGGGCTTGTATGTAGCATAGGTTGATGTGCATGGAATGCAAAATTACCGTTTTTTAGCTTATTATGTCATCAGTTAACTCCATAAGGTGATTTTAAGGTGCTTGGCAGAAAGTTGTCCATGTGTTAGCTTTCAATACGTTGTACTCGCAAGCACAAAAATTGTTGTCTAATAAAATTCATCAAGATGTAAACATAAGCATTTCATCAATCAATAAATTAGAAGGAATAGGTGATGCAGGTAACGAACTTAATTTTGTAATCAAATTAGGTTTCATATGCCTACACGATCTAGCATTTCAGCAATGCAACTCTAATTTCTAGTACTATTAGGGTAAGCATTATTAGCCAGAAATTACTCTTGTTAAGTTTATATATGGCATTTCTTATAAGAAACTTCAACTCTAGGAATTAATAATCAAGTCAAAGTTTGTTCGTCTGCCACTATTTGTTTCCCATAAAATTTGAAAGACAACTCTCAACCAAATTAACAATTGACATTGCTTGAATGATAGAGTTGAAGATATCTTGTGTTCAAAATAGCCACATAACTGTTAAGTCATAATTCACCGACTAAATCGGAAATTGTATCTACAACCAAGTCAAAGGACTAGCCTAAGTTCATGGGAAGTGACCACATTCACTTGGGTGTCCTTCATAGGGTACATGACAACAAAAAGCTAATTCAGGTCCAATTTGGGTAAACAGCTTATTTAAACGCTTATTATATAAGCGCTTATATATAAGTTATTTTGACAATTTAAGAGTTTGTGAGAGTAAACTTCACATACGCTATTTTCAGCTTATTTTCATAAGTTATCTTAGAGAGCTTATGAAAATAAGCTAAAAACAGCTCATAGGCATGCCATAAGCTATTTCTATAAGCTCCCCTAAATACGTGCATAAGGATTTATGCCATCAGATAAGCCAGATAAACTCAAAATAAACTCTTTCAAACACACCCTTATTCCGTTTTAAAAGTTAAGCTTTGGTAGCACAAGGCACAAGAACCAAGCTGATATAAGCTTATGAAAATGAGCTGAAAACAGCTTATAGGCATATCATAAGCTATTACTATAAGCTCTCTCAAATCTATGTATAAGCATTTATGCCATAGGACAAGTCAGATAAACTCAAAATAAGCTCTTCTAAACACACTCTTATTCCATTTTAAAAGTTAAGCTCTAGTAGCACAAGGCACAAGAACCAAGCTGATATATTTTGGGGAAAAGGAGGCTTAACAAATGGATGCTAAAATATTTGTGAAGACATTCATGGGTTTTTCGTTAGAAAAGGTACCAGTCAAGGCATGAGTTCCTGCAGTTATTAGTACAAGGATTACTTTTAAGGATGTCAAGAACACTTTCTTGACATTTTCTGTCAGATTGGTTATTGGTTAATATTGCTTACGTGCATATGAAATATAGGGGCAAAACATTATCTTTATATTCAAGGGAAAAAGGATCGCTCAAAATTAATAATAATAATAATAATTATTATTATTATTATAATTAATTTTTTTTTTATAAAAAAAAAAAAAAGTTTAGCTCTTTGTATTATAAGTACAACCTTTGCATGACATAGACATCAAAGTTTCCATGTACCTTGTCCTGCTGAGTAACAAAGTCCCAATCATCAACAAGTTGTTTCTTTAAAGCTGCTGGAATTTGAATCTTGACAAGCTTTTCAGCAGAGACACTGCCCTTCTAACAATTAGAAAGCTACAATTAGCTGAATATTTTAAATTGGAGGGATGGCGACAAAACTAAAGAAGTTCAAATCAAATACCAAACAAATAGGCTGGTATCTAGCACAATACAGAAAATTTGCAAGAGAATTTGTCTAATTTATCCTATTAGCACTAACACACCTTTAAAAACTCCCCGTATGTGTTATATCTCTCTTGTCTTTCTCATATAATATGTAAAAGAGGAAACTACATCCCCTCCCCCCCCCAAAAAAAACACCACCACCACAAACCCCCGCCCTTGAAAGCCTAATCACAACATTGATACATGAACTTTTACCTCCTTGAATTTAGACTAAAATTGAAAACATTCAATCCTTGGTAAAATTAACAGTAGGAGGCCATGTGAAATTTTCATCGCAACTCTATATCGATCTATGAAGATTTTTGAAGCAAGGAAACAACCTCTTTAAGTTGAATTTAACTGGAATTTAACATTTTCATCTTACTCCAAAGTTCAGGAAGGTGGTTTCTTACATCTTAAAGTTCATGTACCAATTTTGAAGAAACTATAGAGGTAAAATGTAATCTACCATATATAAAATTGAGAAAAGAGAATTAGCAATAGAAAATTCCCATTGGAAGAGAAATTCAATGCAAATGATAAACCTACCAAGATATCAGAATAAAGGAATATGAAAGTGCACTTAAGATATAATACAAACCAGACCTCAACTCCTGAATCATTCTTTCGCTTCTTCCCTTTAGACACTGCACCAAGTTTGACAAATTACAATTATACATGGCATGCATATATTAGATATTAGAGTAAATTCAATAAATCATGAACAATAATGTGATCAAACAACTACATTGAGAGGTTAACTTGTCAACTGCTGCATTTAGAAAGAAACAAGTAATATGCTAGCCTAAAGGGGATTATGGAAAATGAAGTGTAACACCACTTATTAGATTTAGATGAACTCAGCTGTATTGTAATTTTAAGTAACTCAAAAGAATATCAAATCGCGATGTACATCTCTGGCATCCATTGAGACTAAAATACACTATGTATTATTGTAAAGTAGCAATCACAAACTCTGAAACCACATCCTGTTTTACCAAAATTAAAAGAACTCTAAATTCTATTCTTGTATTTATAGAAATTGATAATAAACACCTTAACAAAACCAGCAAGAAACAAACCATAGTGATGATATAATCATATAGCATATAGTATCATAGTCTATAAAGGAAAATTCACAGAAAAGGAAAATGAACCAAGAAATTTAATGAATACCATTAGTCTTGGTGTCCTCTTTATCCACTTTTGCATCTACAGAACCCAAAGCAAACATAAAATTAGCACGAAAACAAAATGAGAATTCTGAGTATAATTCTGCCAACAGCTCGAAAAAGAGAAGAACAACGATATGCTTCCTGTATGGTTCAACATAAGAAAAAGGGCACTGCTTGTAGAATTTTCAGCCTTTGCTTACCTGCAGAATTTTTGGCCTTTGATTGAGTTGAGCGCCCTGACTTGACATTCTTGTCTACACCTTGTTTTTTGTCAAGAGCCTGTTGTTTCAGGACATTCTCTTCAGTATGTTTCATTAAACGATCCTCACCTACCCATTCGTCCCAACTGTTGGAAAGATGTTGAACCCATGATAATGATTCTGTGTTCCCTTTAAAAGGTCATAAATATCAACAATAGAAAACATCTATGGTAAAATAAGTAACAATCATGAGGATTCTCTCTTGTTACCATAGATGAATCATTACAAAGGCTGGTCAAAAAATAATGTTCATCAACATGACAGTTTAACTTTGTAAAATTTTGAAATATTACCCTTATTTTTTAAATGCTATTACCAATTTCATATCAAATGAGGTATACAAGAACAAAAATTATGACTTGAAACAAATATTACAAGCCAAAATATTGAGGCCTCAACACAGAGACAGTGTAATTTGTAACTATAATTTGAAAACTGAACTTGAAATGAGATCAGGAAAAGATAAGTTACTCACTTTTTATTCCATCCCTGCAAAAAAGAAACCAGTAAAGCAAATAAAGTCAATAAACAGGAATCACTTCACAATTCCACTACAATTCTGCCAAACTAACCCAACATTACTTAAAAACCCAAAACTAAGGAACACTAGAGATAAGAGTTTATCTATACAAATGAGTTATGACCTGAAAACAAGACCTATCAGGAAAGTGTATTGTGGTTGAACTTACGAGGTAGTGAACAAAATATTTCCATTCGTTCTTTCGAATCTCAGCTTTTTGTATCTGAAGATCATAAAATGCAGTGAATTAGGTCAAAATGCCAGAAGGTTAAGGAAAAGAGCACAAAACCATTTCATCTCTGGTAGTAATTAGTATGAAACTTCCCATTATATGCATATAAAAAGAGGCACAAAGAAGCTGAAGTGACTCCAATTATGCATGTTTCAACAACCCCCCAACTTTCAAGGCAGTGGAAAACAAAAAAATGATTTGCTAATCTCAGGGCTAAAAACATTTAATCAATCATAAACATATTAGGTTAAATTATCAAATTTTGCTTTGCAATTAATTAATTATACCTGGAATAGAACTTCCAAACAAATGATTTAGTTTAAAAGTTAGATAGATATATATGAAGTAGAAATTTTAGAGCATTTTCAGCCTGCATTATTAATAAATTATTATTGATAATGTAACATGATATCAGACAATGAAAAGATGCTTGACATCGTTCTCAAGTTTGAGGGATGGGAGCCACAATACATAACCCATTAAAAATTCAAAAACCATTGTCTTGCTAAAATCAATAAATAAATAAAACTACCTTGTCTTAGAAATTAGAATGGTATTAGTGTTACTATAGAGGAAGTCGATGGAGTACGGGCACTTCAAAAAGAGGTTGTGTCCATGTAGTGGACACAACATAATGGGCACTTTCCGATTTTTTTTTCAATCGAAAAAGAAATGTTATTAAAGAGAGAAAAAGATACAAAGGAAAGAAAAGGAACACAAGCAAAGAGGAGGACTAGATATCCTCCTAGAGAAGACAAGAAATAGAACAAAAAGAGAAAACCCAAAAACCGGGCTAATACAACAGAGGCCTCCAATCCCCACTAACATCTATCAAAGGCACCCCCTTAAAAAAACCCGTTAGCCGAGACTCAAAGAGAAGCAACGTGGCAAATTCTATCTATCAAAGGCACCCCCTTAAAAAAACCCGTTAGCCGAGACTCAAAGAGAAGCAACGTGGCAAATTCTATCACACAACAGATGAGGAGATTGCTTAAAAACTCTTGCATTTCTATTCATCCACAAACACCACACATTTGTAAACATGGCAGCCTTCGCATTGACCTTGTTCTTTTCACTCATCCCGAGACCGAAGAAGCTAGTGGCAAAGAAAACACCAAGGTCACCAGGAAAACCCATCTCTCCTCAAAGAGACCAAGTAACCTGTTACAAAAATATCAAGCTACTTCACAATGCAAGAACAAAAGGTCATTTGTCTCCGCATTCCTCCAACACATCACACAAATATACTTTCAGATTTTCTTATGTCCTGTAGTGTCCATGCTTCTCAGATCAGAGAGAAAGGAAAATGATAACAAACTATTAAGACCTCTTGAAGCTAACTGTTCGTCAAACTCAGCATGAGCAACTTTATAATTGGTCATTTTAGCGCCATGCAAGAGAAGCCCATCCTCGGGAAATTCATACACTCGCCATTCTTATCATAAAACAATCTTCCAAGACTGCCAGTACCAGTGATTGAGCTAAGAGACTGCTTCTAGTTTCTAAGCAAATTTTATCTATAGCTTTCACGCCAACCAAACAACAACTAAGTGTCACCCAAATTCCTTAGCTACAATTATGCGGATAAGCTTGTAGACCAATTAGCAGGGTCCCATTTCTCATTTCACATTTAAACAGTCCTAACAAAGCTATAGTCACGGGAACTTACAATTCCACAGGAAAGAACAAAAAGAACAAGCAGATCAGAACAAAAGCGCAGTAAAATATTAATTTGCAAGTTGCAAAGGGAAGTGAAAGGCACCTTTGCTTCGTAGATGCGAGGACCATGGTAGGCAAGCACTTTCTCGCCCTCGGAGTACAGGCTAGAACTGGAGGGCGGAGAATTGCCGCCGGAGGTGTCGCCGTCGGTCGTGGAGTCGTCCTTCGTGGAGTTTCCCATTCTCGAGTTCGCGAGAACAAGAGCTGAGGGGGCGGGAGCTTGAAGCTGACGCTCTTTTCGCGAAGAAATCCACTGGCTCCCTGTCTAGTAGCGCCTGAATTACAGATTTTGGGGGGAGTCCCTCGCTCCCAAATGACGAAATGAACAGAAGTTGCGTTTTGCGGTTATGGACCCCATTGATGTTCTTCTCAACCGTTTTGAATATTTGGGCTTCGATTGAGCCCAATAGTAAAGCCCAAATAAAAATTAAGCTAAAATCCAGTGGGTTTAGTTTAGCACAACTTTCTAGGACCAAAAAAAAGTGAAGACCGTTTCTTATACTTTTACCTTCAAGTTCTATGCTAAAATCAGAACATGTATAAATTTTTTTTTAAAATACCAACCATACAACAATGAGTTATCCAAAATATTAAAAAGAAATTTTGACCATAATATAAAGTAAAGAAATTTTGTAAACATCATACATTTATTATATTTTTAATAAAAAATAATATATTTATTGTATTTTGATTGAAAAACATAAGGAAAAAAATATAAGAAACTAAAAAAGTGTATAGCACAACTTTCCATGGGTTGCTAAATTGATTATCATGTTTCACCCGAACAATTTGACACCTGATTAATTTGCCAGCTTAATTTTGTTAGTCTTAAACAAATTAAATTTAAGTAAAACTATATTTTTTTTATCTCTAATCTTTATCTTAAATTTTAATTTTGTCTCTAACACTTTTTCGTCAAATTTTCCTTACATGTTTCTTTTTTTGGTTCAATTTTGTCTCTAAGATTATCACAATTGATAAAGTTGATGAAAAATGACACTGTCAAAACAAGCTGGGTGTGGACTGACCCGTTTTTGGACCGACCTGGATTTTCATGTCTAAGCTGGTCCATGTAAGCTTTTTTTTAAAATTATATTTAAATAATATAATATTAAAATTATTTTAGCAAAAAGTTCAATAGTTTTTTTATTGAAATATAATTTATATATGTGAAATATTACTTCTTTAATGTTTTTAAATAATCAATAAGATTTTGTCATATTTTATTTTAAATTAACTATATTAAATTTAAATTTAAAATTTTTATATTTATTTTTTAAAAATTACAAAATTTTCATATCTAAATTTATTATAATTGTTGAATATAAGTTATAAAATATAAAAATGTGATAAATTGAGATTATTTATATACTAAATAATATAATATAATTATGTATATAAAAAAAAGTCAGCTCGTTTAGGCCCATTTTTTATAGGCCTAAACTTGAATGTCCAAGCCTGCCTAAATGCTGGCAGACAAAAGTCTGTATTGCCAATGCTAATGAAAAATCCAATATGGACTCTTCTAAATGATATATAAACTCCTCCAAATGATTTATAAACTCTTCCATGTGACACATCAAACGTTTAACCATTAATTTGAGATGAATGAAAGATAAATGGAAAAAAATATCATTTGAGATAAAATTAAAGATAGTCAAATATTTAGGATAAAATTAAAACTATAATCAATTAATATAACACATTAGTAATAGACAGGTTACATGAAAAAAATTCACATCAATGTTTCCCATTGATTATATTAACAATGTTAGCCCTAGAAATAAAATTGAAAAAAAAAAATATATATATATAGGATGAAATTAGCACAGGAAAAACGTGATGGACGAAATTAAAATTTAAGGTAAATTTTATGACAAAATAGATAATTTGAATTTAGAAGTATACAATTTTATGTCAAAAAGACTTAAAAATATATTCAACGAGGTTTGGCACCAGTTTTCATAATTCTTATAGAATTTATCTTTGACATGCAACTAAAATATTATGTTTTTAAGTTTGTGCAAATACAGCTCAAATAAGATTGTAGTGCGTGTGAAAAAGGAAAACTTCTCCTTGCATCTAACCTACCCACTTTGATGCAAAATCCCATTTGTTAAGTGTAGTGGCGGCCCATTTTCATTTTTTTGCTAAAATTCTGTGAAGCAAAATTAGGTTAGCAAACACCGAATTGGCAGAGAGTAAAATGTTTGAATTTTGGCACGTTATACTTAAAATCATAAAACTGATTGTTACACCATATGCATTACAATTTTGACTTTCTCGACGTACTAATATAAATGTCCGTTTGGGGGTTCAGCAAAAGAAACTCAATTTACTTGTGACTCAAGTCCCTATATTATTATGAAGAAAACTTACATGTCCTTATATTTTTATTATCAAGTTTTTAATAAAAACATATCACTTATAAAAAATATATATAAAATTAATTTTTAAAGACTACACACTCATATTTGATTAAATAATCACACACTGAAGAACTTAATAATAAATATGTAAAGAATTACACTTAATTTTTTTTATTACTATAATCATAGTCTAATATAAATAAAAAAATTAAATTTCAATTGCTATAAAATATATATAATATGTGTTTAAATTCTTTAAGTATAGAATCTGACAACTCCAACGTTCATCTTCTTCTTGGAATCAACAATGACTAAAGAATTATGTGATTGATGTATCCAGTAATAAAAGAGCTGTAGAAGTTTTATAATACTAACATTGAATTTAATCCATCAATCCACGTGATCGAAGAATATGCGACAATTAATCTACCGTATAAAAACAATAGGAAAAATACAAATAATCTTCATAAATTTTTTTTATTGTACAAATAACTCCAATGAACTATACACAAGATGCTTTTGAACTTTTCATTTCGTGCAGTAAATTTCTTCCATCCAATAATCCATTAGTTGATTAGGATTGTCAATTGCTATGTCAGCTACTGAGTTAAATCACCAAAACTGCTATCCCATTCTAACACAACATGTCATTTCTTGATATGGCGATTGGCAATCTCAATTAACATTGACCGTTAGTCAACTAATAAATTATTAGATAGAAGGGTCTTACCACAAGAAATGAAAAATTCATATGGGTTTTGTGCTAAGTTTTATAATTTATAAAGGTTATATGCATTTTTTCCAAAATAATAATATGCCCTTTAAAGTTACAATAATAAATAAAGAAATATATATATATATATATATAGTTCTTATACATTAATAATGTTATAGAAAAAGCTTTCTTTCACTCGTTTTAAGATGAGTTTCATCCTACTTCAAAATTCTACAAAATATATACAGCTAAAAAAAAGAAAAAATTCATTTTATTCTTTATATTAATTAAATGTACGTATTAATGCACGTAACAAAAGTGCTGACTAGTGTCTAGCATCACCAGAGTTAGGTCATTCATTATTGTTCTTCTTGTTAAGTCCTTCACAAGCTATATTATTAGATTCTGTAAACATATGTCCTTCACCAGGGCTTGACGTCGATAGTCGACTGGCTGAGAACCCTAAAATCTGACCTATCAAATAAACCCTCATAGGTATCGTCATAATCAGGTTGAGCCCTAGCCTTCAATATGGAGCCAAAGAACAAGAGGAGAAGGATAAGCAAGAGCTTGAAATCTTGGTGAATTCTCTTATACACATGTTGATCACCATGTGAAATACGAGATTGTATAGATGCCTATATATATTATTTGTTTGGTCCCAATCGTCCCAAAATGACAACAACTTTAGTCAACTATTAACTCTAAGGCCTAAAAAATTCCTAAAGCATTACCAAATCCTCACTTAAATGCTGATATAAAGGAAGTTAACACAGATTTTTGGATATTATGTATCGATCAACTCTGATTTTGGTATATTCATTATGGCTTTGCTGATTCCATATTTGGAATTATCCCACACTAAAGTATATTTTTATTTTCTATCAATAAGATGTATCATTTTTCTTTTTTTTTTTGTATGGTAATTATTTTCAAATCGAAAATTTCTTCCTTTTATATATTTGTTTATAATTTCTGTTTTACTTTATAGAATTGGATCTTCTCAATCTTTTTTAAAAAAATTGATATGTTACTTTAAGAAAGAGATTAAAAAAAAGATTGCAAACCACATATATACACGACTTTCCTATAAATGTATATGTTATTTATATATACCCCTTTTATTATCTCTCTCTTATTGCGCTGTATATAATTGCCATATAGGATAATATTGTAGAAACCATCTTCTACTCCTTTTGTCATTATTTTTATGGTACTTGCCATATAGGTTAATGTTGTAGAAACCTTCTTTTACTCATTTTGTCTGAAATAGATCTGCTTTTACTCGCAGAAATACTATTTGATCAAAATTGATTCAATAATTTTTATTGATTTAGTATTTTTAAAAAAATTAAAATTATCATTTCATAATTATTATTGTGTTTTTAATTATTATTGAATTATTTGTTACTTATAAAAAAATTTTAAAAGAAAAAACAAAAAGCATTGGATAAATAAGTTAAGCTAACGGCTCTCATATGCTCATACTCGTAGAAGCAGATCTATTTCCTCTTTTGTCATGGGTTTTATGGTACTCCAAAATTTTTCAAACGCGCGTTCATACATATATATATATATATATATATATATATATATATATATATATATATATATATACACACACACCGTCAAAACCAAAAAAAAAAATCATCAATTTATTCTTTATAATATTTAACGATACATTTTGGTATACATAGCGAAGATGAAACTAATAACGTGTGATAGCATTCAAGTAAATGGATATATAAATATAGCATCAAAACTCTCTTTCAATGAACTAAACTAAAAAGAAGAAAATGAGCAGCTTAAGCTAATATATAGTGGTAGCTAGTGTCCTTGACCAGGGCTGGGACCATCAAACTTATAAAACCCTTGATGAGTTAGAGAATCTGTAAACTTGTTTCCTTGACCAGGGCTTGGCCCGGATTGCTTGACAGCTCCAAGATTAAACCCACCAGAGAAACCCTCATAAGAATGGCCATTACCACGATGCTCGGATCTCAAGGGAATGAAATGCCTAGCCTCCGACTTGGAGCTAAAGAATATGATGAGAAGGACAAGCAAGAAACTTGAAAACTTGGTGACTTCTCTGATCATAGCCATGTTGGTATTTGGTTGTTACTAGTTAGTATATAGTGCAGAAGGGTGAGCTAAGGATCTCTTATATAATTAAGAGTTTGAAGAGAGCACTTGATTTCAGGCTGTTTATATAGAAAGTTGGACTACGTGGTTAGATTTCCACATTCAACAAAATGTATTGAAAAATTTGGTTTATTGTAGATAGGAAAGAGCGAGGGAGCTTCATAGCTAGAAATTAAGGAAGCAAAATGGACCATATATATCTGTGTGTCCACCGTGTGTTTACTCTGTCGTATCAAAGCCTCACTAAACCATCTCTCTGTCGCACTATACTAAACAGTCAAATTAAGTATCATTCACTGAACTTTCTTTTTCTTAATTTTTTCATATAGTTTCTCTTGTTAGTTACTTTATGAACATAACCTAGTTTCTCAGATATATACATTTTATTTTAGAGAATATAAAAGTGGTAGTTTTTCATTTTAATTTGAACTAAAACATAACCAAGTATAAACAGAATCAATTGGACCGAAAGCAAATTTGGCAATTGGGAAATGACGTTTCAAAACTTGCTTATGTTGAAGGTCAACTTAAACATGCATGTAAAGTTCATGAAAAACATAAAGGGTAATTGAAAGTTGAAAGTTGAAACGGTGGTTGAATGGCGGTGTACTTTGACTCTCCGACCGGCACCACGATTTGTTAGTTTATGACTTTACGCAAAATCTGGCCCTTCCTTTAATGAAGAGAACTTTAGGATCTGGAAAATTGAAATCCAACGTAACCCACGAAATGGAAGACCTTGAGTAGAGATAATCATTGCATAATTAGAATGAGAATGTGAATGAGATAAGTTTAATTGAAATTGGAGAATTCTTTTCATTGTTTTGAATCCATTAGAAAAATTAGGAAATTGAGCTCCAATTCTTTGTTAATCACGATTTTTAACAGTTAAAATCGTGACTAACAAATAACTAGAGCCTCAAAATTATAGTTAACAAAGAGTTAGAGCATTCAAGTGCCTATAGTTAATCCTGATCCAAGAAATTGGGGACAGTATTTTTATAAATTGTGTTTGTGAATAAAAAATGCATTAATTAACCCATTTTAATCGTCAAAGTTCACTGTTATTCTTCGCTTCTCTAGAAGGAAATAATCACTACATTCTATTTCTGCCACCCCACTTTCTCTAAACTTTGTATGTAAGCAAAAAAAAAAAAAAGAATCGTCATACTAATATACAAAACATAGAAGTGAAAATCCTTACTCATTTAAGATTCCATAATATTATTGGAATTGTTTTTCTCAAAAATACCCATCAGATTCATTATATATGCAATCAACTAATTAGGATTTATGTGAAAGTCTTTACTTATTTTCCTAAGTAATTTCGAGTACCAAAACCTTATTAATTTAATCATCTCAATCTTAGCAAGTCAATATTTAGGACACAGAAGTTACGATACATATATGGACCTCATTGCTTCGTGCTTCATTACTGACATGTGTCTATTTACTCTGAAAGATAACTATAAAGCAATAAAATGACTAAGTTTAGTTGCCTCTTGTTCATATTTATATCAAAATAAACAATTAAACAATCAACCATGCGGTTGTCTATAGTTTCAGGTCCTTATAAGATGAATAGTCTTGGACTGGTGGGACCCTAAGAGTTCGACTTCCTTTTATTCCCCTCTTTTAGAGATCAAAGGGCCCTCGAGGTTTAGCCCTTTATCAGCTTCCCTCGGAGGAGTCATAGTCCCATTCGTACGATCCTGAAGTTGGGGGAGTTATACTTACTATCCCACTTTCACTTGGTCTCGCTTTTGAGACGGCCCGCTGATTGATGTGGAAAAAAGAAGCCTATCTCTGCTTTTAAAAAGATCTCGCGATTGGTCTCTTTCCTAACAATGGCTGGGAGAGAAAAGATTCTGTATAATAAATTCAAGAAAATATGACTTCATACATGCCAGAAGTGATCAAGAAGGAATATATAAACTAGTCAATATATAAAAATATTGCTTATAAAAATATGGTGATGAAATTATCTTTATTAATCATCGTATCCGTAATATAAAAATGACATACAAGCTTTGCGCACCAGCGTGTCGGCTAAGTTCCAAAATAAAGAAAAAAAAAACTGATATCAGACGATATACAATTAACACAAACCCCACATTATTCACCTCAATATTTAAAAAAAAATGGAGTAACAAACCACGAATATTGAAAAAACGTAGATAGAAAGGAATAATGGAATCAATTAATGTTCAAGTTCGTTTGGTAATTAGATCAGAAAGGAATAATAGAATCAATTAATGTTCAAGTTCGTTTGGTAATTAGATCATAACTAGCTAGGGTCCCTGACCAGGGGTGGAATCGGAGTCCTTAATTTCTCCAATGGTCTCACTCTCACGGGAACTGGGATTTGGTGGGACAAGCACCCTAAAATCGTTACTAAAATTAAAATTTTCGCAACGGTTTTAACCTTTTAATAACGATTAAAATTATTGCTAAAAGACAAATATGATGCTTGTATAAGCACCTTTTAGCCAATAGATTGTGTCCAATTCCCTTAAGAATGGGACCCGAGTCCTTAATCCCTCCTAATTAATGTTTGAGTGTTGGTGAATTTGTGTCCCTCATTTGGCCGCTTGGACTCAATTATATTGCTAGATTTTTATTTTTGAGTAAATAATTATTCGGTGTCCAAACACTACGTTTGTGTTGATTAATTTAGACTCAAGTCAAGTATGATCACAATAAGAGACAAAACTCTTCTTATCAATTTTTAACATAGTTACATTTTCAAAACTCGAACTCAAAATCTTTGTTTAAGCTATGACAACTCCTTACCAACTGATCTAGCTTGGTAATAACTTGCTCCTTGAGATAACCAGTCAACGGCATCCACGTCATCCTGCTGCTTGAGTTTACACTCAAAGGGCGGGCTGCTTCTAACTGACTGACACCATGAATACATAACTGTTAAGCAACAGAATTTGAACAAAAAGACCCTGACTTTTGAGCAAGGTGGTTGTCATGTTCAAACGTTAAAAAAGATAAAGCACATAAAAGTTGAGGTTTTTTTGGCTTATAATTCAAGATACATATGGAGAACGAGGATGTGTCTGATCTGATGTAATTGGAGACAGTTGGAGTCCCTTTTAATAGCATGGCACGTCGAGTAAATTAGGTGGGGTTAGGTTGTTTGACTCATGCATAAATATTTTCAATTTTTTTTTTCCCATGTTCAACCAAACGTGATTAAATTGATATTCGTGGAGGAAGCAACTGAGGACGTTCTGATTCTGAAAAATCAGTTAGTGTATGTGTTCGGCAGGAGACTGTTCTGCCTATATATAACAATATTTATTTTTTATTTTTCATTGGCATTTTTTTATTGAAGACATTTTGCTTGAAACATTATTGAAGATGAAATGTGAGTATTTCTTTATGTCAGAGTTCAAATTTTTGTTTGCTACTCTGTGAAGAATTAGCCTTTTGCAAGACCAAATTCCCATCGGTTACATATAACAATGTGTAAGTACATAAACACTAAACTTATGCAATTATTTATATCTTTAATTTTTGACAAAAATACTATTTATATTTATAAATTTTGACTCATGTTTTAATTATAACCTAAAATTTTGTTTTATAACAATTATAACTCATATGTTTAGTTTCAATTATGACATTGAGTCTAATACTATCCAAATATTTAATGTTAGACGTTGTCATAATACCTCATATTATACATGTCAACACCTACTAATTCATCCGAACTTTGCACGTCAAATTGGATGGACCAAAATAATTATGATTTTACTTCATATTATATTTGATTATTTTGATTATTATCAATTACAATCTCAAATGGTAAAAACCAATGTGGATGAATAAATGTTGACGTGCATAAAATAAGATGTTATGTTAGTGTTTATTGTTAAATATTTAGATGATATTAGATTTAAATATATAATTAAAACTAATTAGAAATATATAAATTATAATTAACATAAAATAAATGCTTATGTTATAATTGAAACATGGATCAAAATTCAAGGCATAAATAATATTCTTGGCTCAATTTTTTATTTAATTTTTCACTAAATATGGAACATGTGTAAAAAGAAGTATTCAACAGACTAATTGTACATTGATAAGTTCTAAAAAAAATTAATAACAAAAAAATATATAAAAAAAGTCCTTAAATTATTTCCTGTATTTATTGAAGGAGAAAATAAAGAAATAGGAGCGAGGGGTTACGTGTCCAAGTTGAGTATAAATAGTTGCCTAGTTGGGCTTCACTTGTCAGTTGTCACCCATGGCAGCTGCGGAAGTGAGGTGTTGACTGTTGGAGTTGAAGAATGAAGATCGAAGACTTCAGGTACATGTCACACTTTAGAACCCCCACAGTCCAAACCAAACCAAACTGGTCCTCGTGAGTCGTGGCCAGTCAAAACGACGTCATCTTTGATTCTTTATATGTGCCACATCACTGGGCGCAACTGCAGCGAAAGTTCATGGCTGGCCACAACTGAGAAGTGGCTAGCTAATTAAACAACATTTTCTTTTTCGAACAAAACCGCATAAGCAAATGCCACTTAATCTCATCCTTCTGTTATTTCAATTCAAGTGTTCGTTAGTTTTAATGATTTGATATTTTTATTTTTTAAGTAAAATCTTAAATTTATGTTTTGTAAATTAAAAAAATTAGTATACTTAAATTAAATTAATCAGGGTTTAATAAACAATCTCTCTCGCATTTTACCCATTTTCCAATTAGCCACTCATTACTGTCCTTTCTTTGTTTCGTTTTTCCTTTGTTACTTAAGAGTATCCAACCTACTTTCGCAAGCATACATATTTCCTTCTATTTTCTTGTTACTTTGATTTTGATGGCTCTTTTTTTTTTTTTGGAACTTAATATATTAAGTTGAATTACTTGGACCGAAAGCAAGTTTGGCAATTGAGAAAAGACGTTTCAAAACTTGATTGCATAGCGTAAATTAAACGTTATCGTCGATCAGTCCATGAAAAATATGAAGGGCAATTAAAGCAAGGTAAATAGAAGTGTACTTTGACTTTCCGACTGTGCATACACTAACAAATTTATTTGCATCTCATTATGTCTTGGTAGGAATATGACCATTATATTTCACAAATTTAAATTATTTATCTTTGATTGAATGGTTTAAATTAAAAAATAATTAAAAATAAATAAATTTTATGAATTATTTTTATCTTTTAATCTAGATAATCAATCTAATATGAATGATCTAAATTTAAAATACAACTATCATGTTCTTGAACATGATGTGATTGTATATATGCAACATTTCGTTCTTCTTGGGATTAGAGGATTTTGGAGAGGAAAAAAAATTTTAAGTACAATTTTTTATATCTTTATTATAGGGGATGAATTTTTAATAAAAATTTGACGAGTACATAATTTTTAAATAATTGTATATTTTTTTAACTGATTATTATATGATTGATCTTTTTAAAAAATTACACAAATTATATTTTTAATGTAGAACATAATAACAAAATACAAAAAAATGTATATAAGTCTTATCCATCTTATAATTCACATGGCCTTTGAATTTGCAAGAAAGTAAACTATAATGACATTTTAATGCCTGTGAATAGAAACATATAATAACCCATGTTATTAGTTAGAGATTACTCTCTGACTTACTAATTTATGTTCTAGACTTTTAATTCAGTCTTTTTTTATTTAAAACATTAATTATAAATTGAAGAAAATTTGACTTCATGCATCCCTAGAAGTCAAAACAAGGAACTATAAACTAATGGCTATGGTATTTTATCAGCTCGTCAACTAAAAATATTACTTATAACATTGAGAAATTGGCATGCACTTAATATAGTGATGTAACCACGTCTTTATTAATTATTGCATCCGTATATACATAAAAAGTACCAAAGCATTGGACACCAATGTGTCGGCAAAGTCCCAAAAGCAAAAGAAAAACAAAGCTTATATTAATTAACAGATACAATTCTTAGAACACCCCACTATAAAAATAATAATAATAATAATAAGCTGCAATTTGTGTTAACACAGCATATATAGTGAAAAAATGTAGATGGATAAGAATGAAAAATGAATAGATCAATGTGTAGGTTGCTTGGTAATGATCGGAATTTAGATGGTGATGATGATGGGTATTGGCTAGTGTCCTTGGCCAGGGCTGGGACCCGAATCCTTAATTCCTCCTAAAGTTTCAACGTTGGAGAACTTGTGTCCCTCCCCAGGACCACTTGGCCCAGATTGCTTGATTGCTCCTAGAGACAACCAATCAAACACGTCCACGTCGACCTCCTTGGTGCCAATGATGCTCAACGGACGGGCTTCTAGTACCGTCAACACAGAACTGTTAACCAACAGAAACAGAACCAAGAGTCCCCCACTGTTGAGCACCCTAGTTGTCATGGTTCTAAGTTAAAAGACGGAGAAAAAGCACAAGGTTATAGAGAGAAATATAGAGAGGAAGTTTTTGAGTGATGCATTTGTGCAGCATATGCAGTCCCTTATATAGCATGGCATGGCGTGAAGAGAGGAAGGTGGCCAAGGTTAGGTTTGTGTTGACTCATGTATATTCAAATGAAGAGACTCGAAATTTCATGCCTTGTTCAACCCAACGTGGTTAATTACGTGAGCAGACTAATGCTCTTGGAGGAAGCAGCAGAGGAAGTTCTGAAATTCAATTAGTATATGTGTTTGGCAGGAGACTGCATATAGCTATGTGGAAGTATATATTTATTAAAGGAGAATGAATTAAAGAAATTAATATTAGAAGAGGGATTACGTGTCCAAGTTGGAGTTGTTGGCTTTCCATGGAGTTACCGGGATGTGCCTGAAGTTGAAGACCAAAGACACAAAGACTATATATACACGTGACACTCGAATTTGAACACCGAAACCGAATTAGTTGATTATATGGAAGATGAATGGGCCCAACCAAAAATTCATATCTAGCTACTAAACAACATTTTCTGTTGTATAAGGATTAAAGGCTGTTAATATCTAATTTTACTAATTTAGATTTTTTTATATAATAAATTTCATATCTTCCAGTGTGCTTAATTGTCATCTTTTTAGTAAAATTAACTCTGTTTTTCTTAGAGTATTTACTATTGTTATTATTTTTATTATTTTTAAATTTTAGTATTTTCACTCATTTTTGCTAGTAATTGTTGTGTTTGTGTTTTTGCAGGATTAAGTGTTAACAAGTGGAATGCTTAAGAGATGGAGATCAAATTCGGTCCCTTTTACAAGAAATTGTAGCTGCTAAGTTTTTTGCTAAAGAGAGAAAGTCTTTGGGCTTGAGCAGGGAAGTGAAATCCTCGAGTCTCTACTATCTGTGCATCTTCGCTAAAGCATGAATTTTTTGCGTTGAAGCAATATTATTCTCACTAAAGCGAGAATTTTCCTCGTTGCAGCGAGGTGGAACAAAAACATTTATGAGATTTGAGCTTTAAATAGAATTATTAGAATAATTACTAGGTATTCTGAGTTGAGGACAAAGGGAGGCGTCGATTTTGACCTAAGGAGCAAAGGGACTTGACCTTAGAGCACTCTTGGAGCCATTTTCCACATCTTAGATTCATGCTTTCTTTCTCTTCTTTTATTGATTTTTTCTCTTTTACCATCATGAGTGGCTAGTTTTCTCATCTAGGATTGTTATGAACTAGAATTTTGAATAGAATTTGATACTCTCTTTATATTTGTGATTTTTTTTTATCAATTAGTTACATGTTTATTCATTTCTTCGCTTGTGCTTTACTTTAATTTGAGCATTTTTTGAAAGGTGATTAAGTTAACAATATAAGGATTTATTAGTAAACTCATCTAGTCAAATTAGGGCTTATTCTTCATTTGAATCCAACACTCAAGGAATTATGAAGATTTTAGATTAGCTTAATTGATGTTCGGAAAAATCCTTTTAGGCAATTTAATATCCTAAAATCAACGTGAAAAATTGCTAACTTCAAAAGGGAGAGAGAATTAGCAAATTTTATGACAAAAAAAATGAGATTAGCAATCCTAGACCTTTTTGATTGATTACCTTTGATTAATAGTGCTACTTTTTATTATTCATTGTTATTTTTGTCAAATATTAATTTTTAGTGTTTACTTAGAGCTTTCTTCAACCTGAACAACTTGTCTAACTAGTAAATTTTAGTTTCTTGAGTAATTAGTAATTCAATTTCTAAGGAAACGATACTCTTTCTCATTATTTTATTACTTGGACGACTGATATACTTTCCGTGTCATTAACAAAGGCCAATCTCACCCTTTCTTTTTGAACATGATAATTAAAATTGTGTTCAGCGCGATAAGCTTATAGCTTATTTGACTAACTTATAAATTTGTTAAAAATATTTGGTAAATGAGTTTATTTTAATAGCTTATAGTTTATTCTGATAAGTTACTTTGAGTAGTTTATAGCTTATAGCTTATGTACTTTTCTTTCATTTTTATCCTTGTTATTTTATAAAAATACTTATTATACCTTATTTCATATTAATTATACCCTTAGATATAAATATATGTGATATATATAAATATAATAGAATATGTAAATATATTTTATTATATATAATAAAATATATAAATATATTATATATGTAAAAATATATTATTCATATATAAAATATAATAAAATATATAAATATATATTTTTAATGAATTATATATATATAATAATTTAAGTTAATTTAATTAAAAACAAAAATAATATATTTATTTATATTATTTTAAAATTAAAAAATATATGCTCTTTTATGTCATTTTACACTTTTTAACTATTTTAAAAGTTATTTTTACCGAACACTTTTAATTTAATAAACTAACTTATAAGTTAATTTTGTCGAACAAAGCCTAAAATTACACTCTTATATAATTCCTGGCAACCTAGTTCAATGGGCTTTTAACTTATGTTTGTAACTAAATATAAATATGTTTTTCTTCTCAAGAAAACTTGTTCCAAATTTTAGTCAAATTCGAATGGGAAGTGCATCGTCTATTTGTTCATTGTTTTCTGCATAGGGCATTATGGTAATATGGTTTATGGAGGACAAAAAGGGTGGGCTGAACATGGATCACTAAGTACAGTTTTTCTTTTGGGCCACTTGGATCATTGTCACTTATTACTGTATGGGTATTGGGCCAGCTTCAGTGGAGGCCCAGCTTCCTTTGGACCCTTCCGCTGGCCTTGGGGCCTTGAGAAGGAAAGGATAGGTGTGGAATTTGAAGAGAAGTTCAAACACGGAATTTGAAGTCACGTGCGGGTCCATCTAGAACTAGAACTAGAAGTGGAGTAAGAGGGTATTGTTTGATTGTAACGCAGCTTGGTAGGACGTGAAGTACCACATATTAAGGAGATCTTCCGTTGAAACATAAAGAGATTAATGAATGGGACGTGAAGTTCAAGCATACTTTCAGGGACTCTAGATTGGGAGGCGTCAAGAGATTCGCCTCTCCCCTATTCCCATTTTTTTTTTCTTTAAAAAGAAAAAAGAAATTCTTGGATTACTTTATGGTTTTACCTTATTTTTCCCCCGCTATATCATTGGGATTCAAATTCCTCGTAATTTTGATTCAAGTTGTTAAAGTCAAATATTATTTTTATACAGTCATCTTGAGGAGAGCTCTAACTTTTGTGTTTTAATAAAACTAGAAAAGATGAATTTCCATTCAATTGAGTGGAGAATACCTTTAGTTAAATTTATTTTAATAATTCATCGTCTTGCTAACTGTCATGGTTGAAGGCTGGAATTTAAAGTAAAATTTTGATGGACAATTGTGCTAAAAATGATCATTGTCACATTGATAAAGGGTTGGTAATTTTTTGTCTATATTGGAGGATAAATAACTATGTTTAATGGGCACATTTAAGCTATGGCTACATTTGCGTACTCCTTTGTATAATTTTATGTATATTCAATCACATTAATTTGTAAATTTTTCAATGAAATTAACCAAAATGTATCACTTTTGGACAGCTTGCAGAAATTTAAATAAGAACTAAAAATCATATATTGGGTTTTCAGAAAGATCACACCCCCAATATTAACTACTAAATTCGCAGAATTCGAATCCAAATTGCATTAATAAGGCAATAAAATTAAATGGGATTTGTGCGAGTATAGGAACTGCATTGACGTGCAGCCTAAATTCAATGGACCATTAAATGAATTGCCATAAAATTCTAAAATCCAAATTTTCACATATACAGTAAAAAAAATCTGGAATTACATAATTAAAAAATTGAAAAATATCAACAATCTTTACTAAAAGAGAAATCATTCCTTGCATTAAATGTATTTGTGATTGTGTGCTGGGCTGGCTATATAAGTACTGCTCCATAGTCCTTCCTGTACATCCCTCGACACCAATCCTCCGTACACTATCAATTTGACCTTAATTTCTTACCCTCAAACAAAAACAATGCTTGCAGAAGAAAAAGTCCACGTTCTAATGGTGTCCATGGCTTTACAAGGCCACATGAACCCCATGCTGAAGTTCGCGAAGCGTCTCATTTCAAAGGGCGTCAGCGTCACCCTCGCCACCACCGACGAGGCTCGCCACCGCATGCTCAAGTACAACGTATCCTCCTCCGCCAATAATAACTCCAACCCTTCAGATTCCCAAATCCAACTCGAGTTCTTCTCCGACGGCCTCAGCGTTGACTTTGACCGCGACAACGACACAGCCACACTCCTCGATTCCATTAGCACCATAGGCTCCAAAAACCTCTCCTCTCTCATCAGAACCCTCACACAAACGCACTACAAATACTCTTGCATGATCATAAATCCCTTCGTGCCTTGGGCTGTAGATGTAGCCGAAGAGCATGAAATCCCTTGTGCATTATTATGGATCCAAGCTTGTGCTTTGTATTCTATATACTATCGCTACTACAAGAACATAGATTCCTTTCCTAACCTGGAGGACCCCAACGAGAGTGTTATATTGCCTGGTCTTCCGAACTTGAAGGTCAGAGATCTTCCTTCCTTCATGCTTCCTTCTTCCCCTCTCCACTTCAAGAAACTACTTGCGTACCTTTTCAATGCGTTGGACAAGGTGAGGTGGGTTTTGGGGACATCGTTTTACGAGATCGAGGAAGAGATCGTGGACTCCATGGCTTCTCTGACTCCGATATACCCCATTGGCCCACTGGTCTCGCCGTTTCTGTTGGGGCAAGAGGAGACGAGCGCTGCCACGGTGGACATGTGGAACGCCGAGGGTTCATGCATGGAGTGGCTCGACAAGATCAAGGAACCTTCCTCGGTGATTTATATTTCATTTGGCAGCATAGTGATATTGTCCAAGAGAGAGATGGAGAATATGGCCATGGCTTTGAAGAAGAGCGAGAATGCATTTCTGTGGGTGGTGAAGAAACCTGAAAAATCTGAGAAGGGTTTGGAGGAGGAGGAAGAAGAAGGCCGTGGGGAGGTGCCACGTGGGTTTGAGGAGGGGACAAGAGGGAGGGGTTTGGTGGTGAGGTGGTGCGAGCAGGAGAAGGTGTTGATGCACCCGGCGGTGGGGTGCTTTGTGACGCACAGTGGGTGGAACTCGACGCTGGAGACGGTGGTGGCGGGCGTGCCGGTGATAGGTTATCCGAAATGGACGGACCAGCCGACGAATGCGAAGCTGTCGGAGGATGTGTTTAAGAACGGAGTGCAAGTGAGTGTTGGGGAGGAGAAGATTGCGAGTGCTGAGGAGTTGGAGAGGTGCATTAGGGAAGTAATGGAGGGGCCGAGGGGTGAGGAGATGAAGAGGAGGGCTATGGAGTTGAAAGAGAAAGCCAAGAAGGCTTTTGAGGAAGGTGGTTCGTCCCATGCCAATATAAGTCGGTTCATCACTGAGCTCAGAAACGTTGAGAAATCCACCATCAATGGCAATCAATATTGCCTCAAACATTTGAATTGAAAACTTAATGTATCGCTTTATTTATTTTTATATATCTGTCTGTGGTTTGTGGGGAATATGGATTGTCTCCTAATTTTTTTAGAAGAAAATATATAAAAGTCAATTTTGTGATTTAAACTATCTATGTTATTGCCTTGGTTTGGATTGATTCGCTTAATTTTTTTTTTTTGGTTTTAATTTGAATTGTTATGAAATAAAAGGAATTAAACCGATGACTCAGATTGTGAAATGAATCATGTTTTCCTATCAAAGAAAGATACAATCTATATCACTGTTTGGAAGTTTGAGAGCCATTGCTTATGTCATGATCATGATATGCGCCGGTAGTCTCAAGGTTTTATGGCTGTATTAATCATAATTTTGACGCACAGGAGGTGTTATTTCCAATATCTGGTTTGGAAGTTTGTCCAAAAATGTACACAGGCCAATTAAAATGAAATTGCTCCTTTTTGATAATTTTGTGTTTTGTGTGTGTGTGTGTGTGTGTTTTTTTTTTTTTCCATTTTTTGAATATATTTCATAACAAAGTCAAAATTAAAACAATTTCGTCATCAAAAAAAAAAATCAATGATAAGTAAGATATATATAAATTGATTTCCCAAAATCTTGAAAGGAAATTAATCATGCTATAATATACATACTTTAGTAGATACAATTAATAAGGGAAGTTTAGCAATATTCTCATTAATTAACAGGTTTATATTAAATATTAAATATCTTAACATTAATATTTAAAATTAAATACTCATTTATATATTTTATATTTTATTCTCTAAAAATTAAAAGGAGCAAATAATTTTTATACTTCAAGGAGCTATTTGTTATTTGTTATGTTTAAAAATGTATTAAACTTAAATAAAGTTATTTTCTGTAATTTAAATAATTGGTCATTAATTATTCATTATTATTATATCAATTTTCTTAATTTCTTTTAAATGGACAAATAATAGATAGAGCTTTTAGTATTATTTAATGAATAAAAATGAGTGATACCAGAAAGGAGGCATAATATTATATATATATATATATATATATAGAGAGAGAGAGAGAGAGAGAGAGAGAGAGAGAGAGAGAGAATTTTTTGTGGTAAAGATATGTAGAGATATACCATTAGATATGTAGAGATATACCATTAGATATGTAATAATAGAAAAGAAAATGTTTACAGAATACAACCGCAGAATCCAAGCATTATACCTTAAAAATGGTTTAAGAAATAGTGAAAAACAGTGTAAAAAAGGAATTAGTATATAGGATTAGGCAACAGCATTTTTTTTCTCGCTTCGTCTTGATACGAAAATATGTTATCTATCTTAATTATTCCTCTATATGAAATATATTTTCATAAATCAATTTTGGAATGGAAAATATTCCTATGTACAAAAAAGCATTACGCATCAAAAACGATCTAATAATCCATTGTATTAATATTTCATGCTTAACTCTTATATCATCCCTGACGTCACCTTTCAACCTTTCTAGGTTGTTTCTAAGAACATCTCTTATAAGGGTTTTAAAAGAGTTTTTAAATTTAAAAATACATTTTTATTGAAGTTCATCATTGGAATTCATCACGTTGTTTCTCACACGTAAGAACGGTTCTTATATAAGAAAAATAATAATAAAATAATCAACTTATAATAAATATTAGTAGAGAGCAATAAATGTCAAAATAGTTGAGTTGTTTATAGGATCTATTTGTAAATTTTTAAGAGTTTTACTATTAAAGTTGAGAATTACTTAAAGTAATAGAGAGTTATTTAAAGTTAAAAGTGATGATATGACATTGTAAGATCCATAATAAATAACTCAAGTAAGACTGATCATATTATAATAATAACAAACTCCAATCATGAAGTCATTCATTGTGTCCCTAGGGAAAAAAATGTGGATTACCCATTATGTTGCTTTATGAAAAAATTTAATAGCATTAAATTAGCCTTTAAAAAGTAAACAACATTAATTTAGTTTTATTATTTAAAAATGTGTTATTTTAATTTCGCTCTAATATTAGTTAAGAATAAATTCTTAGTAAGCTATAAACTTTTAGGTAAAGACTAAATTGATAACATTAAATTAAACTAATAATAAAAATTTTTCAAGAACTAAATTTTGGATAACAATATTATTTTAAGAGGAAATATAATAATTTTTACAAAAAAAAAAAGCTTTGCGAGAGACAGATCAACTTTTCACTAGAGTCCTTAACATTAAGTTTATGCACATAAATGAAGGAGTTCAATTTCCTTTTTCAAGCGCTAATTAACTAAAGAGTTTACTTAACGGATCATGATTATTTATTTTAAAATAAACGATTATAATTCAAAAAAAAAGAAAGAGATGTTGATTGCTTTTTTTTTTTAAAGTAATTCTTGCAATCATAATTATTGATTTAAAATCAACGATTATAAATTTATAATTTGTAAATTAAATTTTCTATTTAACATAAAAAAATAGAAAGATTCCGAATAATAGGCGGCAAATGCTAGTTTATTTTGAGAAAGTTTGACTTGGTGTATATATATATATATATACACATGGTCTAATCTGAATGCCATAAAAAATAGTTTAGCAATATTTTCATAATTATATTTGGCCTCTCTCTCTCTCTCTCTCTCTCTCTTTCTCTCTCTCTCATACACACACACACATATTTGTAGAATCTAGCATTACACGTGTAAATATATAACCTGTGGATATATAAATAAAATGCTCTTGTTGACTAGGTAAGATCCTTGTCCCATGATGATTAGGACTTTCAGTTTGCTTTAATATTATGTTTTCTGATTTGATTAACAGGTTGATCCAACGGCCAAGGGAAGCTTTTATTTCCATTTTGATCAATTGTGGAGTTCTCTGATTGACCTTCCCTTGGTGAATTCAAAGGCCAGTCAGGCGAATCGGATACGCCATGCTTTGTATATAGAAGTGGAATTTTATTAATATTATCACTCTAAGTCAAAGATAGAAATTAGGGATATTTCAATACAAAACATTTATATATTGTTGCAGAAGAGCCATGAACTTCTCCAAAAAAAAAAAATTACAAGAACAATAGTAATACCCCTTAAAGAAATCATAATGTTTTTTTAGTAACTAATTTTAAAAAATTCACTAAACTCTAATTAATTTGGTGCGAATCAGGTTGGATTATAAATATGTATAAAATTTTTTTAATGTTAATTTTTTTCATTCACAATACTAGAATCCAAAATTTTACTTAAAAAAAATAAATGATCAAACTACTTGAGTCAACTTGCTAGTATTGATTAAATTATCATAATTTAAAAACTATACTATATCAAAATTCATATAGAAGAGATGACAAACTTATTTTGTCCTTTTCCCATTATTTGTTTTTTTTTTTTTTAGTTTGTAAAATTTTATACAGAATTCAATGAACATCCGGGACTCGGCAAGGATTTGGGAAGAGGATGGGAGGAAAGCCTTTTTGTTTTTGTTGTAGAAATAAGTGTACACTAAGTCAGATCAATTTGTCAATATATTCAACTCAAATCAAAACTCATGAGATTGGGTTAAATTAGTGGATTAGTTTGATTTTATTTTATTTTTTTCAATTAATCAAATTTTCAATTTGCTGAACCTAAATCAACCCACAAATTCGTTTAATTTTATTATTATTATTATTATAATACTATATGCACTTGTCTGTAAAATATTTAGGATTTAGTTGATGTACTATTTAGTTTCTTTTACAATATTTTTCTCTTTTAATAATAATATATATTATTATATATAATATATATTATCTTAACTATTTATTAAGCCACTAGTCCATTCATTTAAAAATTTGTTATTTCACTTTTAATCACAGTTCTAATAAACAAAAAAAAATTAATTCAATATCAAATTGTAGATGATATTTTTTTTTAAAATATATAATTATATAAGGTTTAATTCTATATTTTAATTTGAATTCTAATATTTTAAATCAAATTTACTGTTAAAACCAAACCGATCAATTTGATAATGAGTTGAGTTGAGTTGATTTGAAAGTGAATGAATAAAAATATCACAATTCAAACCAATCAAATCCACTCATTTAAAAATATTACAATTCAAACCAATCAAATCCGCTCATTTTTTATTGTTTCGGTTTCTAATTTTCCTATAACTTTTTCTGCCCTAACCCAACTCAATATGTGCACAAAATTGGAACAAGGACAAGACAAAATTAATCTGCAGAGAGAAAAAGTAAGGAGGTACTTCTCATGGAATTTCCATACTTCATAAGAGGTTGACATAGGAGAGCTAAGACTCTAGTAGCCTGACATAGGGTGATGCTTCTGCTTCTTTTTCTTTGTTTGCAAAGATTACTATTAATTGAAAGTTTGAAAACGAATATTTTTATTTAGTTCCTCATACACATGCTCTTTAGTATTTACAATAAAATCTAAGAAAAATTTATACCATTTTTAATAAAATTGAATTTTCTTATCATTAAATTATTTTAAAATCTATATATATAATAAAAAAACTCAACCTAAAGGCAAAATCTCTCTAGAACAATCTTAATATTTAGCCAATTACTTCCCTTAGTGAGGAGCTAGAGGCCCATTACTTTTTGTAAAAAGCCCATTTAATCTTGTAGGAAGATTGACAAATTTCATATAAATAATGCTCCTATCTTATTATTTAACTTAAGTACTTACAACTATTTCTTTATTATTTTTTAAAATACTCCTTCAACTGTCATTATTCATGATTTAAATTCTTACGTTCATTTAAAAACAATAAATAATAGAATCCGATATAACATATCTATGCTTAAAAAATGCACAGAAAGATCTAAATTTTAATTGAAAATAGATTTTTTTGTTAGTTTTAATTAAGAATTCCCAAAAAAAGATACAAAACTGAACGGAGGATATTTAAAAATTTCGTCTCAGATTAATAAGTTTTACATCGGCTAGACTGAAAAATGAGTCTTTCACCTTTTTTTATTATTATTTAATAGTATTGTCTATCACTTTTTCCTATATAGAGTGGTTCAGTAAACACTCTTGTCGTAAAAAAATTAATGAATAAATGTGTCTTTCAATTTAATATTATTTGACGTGGTTAAAATTTTTTTGAGTGGCTAAATTTAACCGATTAAACAATTTATTGGTTCTTAGTTATGTTTGTGAATTTGAGACAGAATTAAAAACGAAAAAATTTGTCATTGATTTGAGACGGAATAAGTTTTTGTCCCAAATAATTTCGTCTTTAATTTTGAGATGAAATTTATTTTCTTTCTCAAATTTTTTTGCAATGTCAGGATCAGAGACGAAATATTTTCTATCTCTGAATTTGTCTTTGAATAATTAGAAACAATTTTTACTTAATTAGAGATGTTTTTTTCTGTCTCTAATCTCTAATTTTCTTGTAGTATTTGGCAAATTAATGTTGTGTTTAAGTATTGTTGAGTCACATTCTATAGCTACTTGGGTGAAAAGGGTATTGGATTTTTGTCCTTAATGGGAAAAAACTGGAGATGCATGTTGAAAGCTAGGGAGTGTGGTGGCAGGCAGCGATGGAATCTGGTGAAGCTTGAGAGTGACGACGCTGAACGGTCAATTTGCACAGCTCAACAGAAGATGACTGATGATGACCCAGAGACTTCTTTTTCTGAGAACGAAATTCTGAGCCATCCCTCACTATCACCAACACTTGAATTTGAATGAATAAATGTGAAGTCCTGAAACAACTGCGACTCACCACCGTTCACTCTTGATTGTCTCTGTCTCTGTGGATCACCTTCACGAGGATCCCACGCAATTATATGTGCTCTTTCATTCACTTCCTTCCTTTCTTTTTATTCACTTCTCTTTTCCTCTGATAGGCCCCTTTCATTATATTTATTCCCCTCTTAGCTACTTAGTGATTTTTCCTCTCTGTCTCACTCAACACTACTATTTTACAGTGTGCACGTATTCTTATGATCTTGGGTTTCCCAATTTTGGTGTACTAAGTTCAATGCTTCATGAAAGAACAAAGGAAATCTAAAAAAACTACACACACACGCACAGAGTGAATTCTCAATGGACAAAGCTATCTCCGTATCCGTACATTAACTTCGTATATATAGTATCTAAGCCAAAGTAATAGTTTTGATACTCTTCCTTTATCAACTTATCAAACAAACTAGTATTTGTACAACTCAAGTGTCACTTTTTTAGGATAATAAGTTTGAAGAGATTTTAATGATCGTAATTTCGATTCCTTTTTATGTTCCTTTTTTATTATTGTTTTTTTAGTTTTTATATGATTTCGATTCTTTTTTATGTTCTTTTTTTTATTATCCTTTCCCTAGCTTTTGTACTTATAAAATAAAAAATACGAGAACGATTCTTTTATATTTAATGATAGAAAATATAAAGTAAAATTGAAATTTTAACTATTTGATCATCAAATGAACAGTTATAATTGAATGAATAAAAAAAAATTATGTTTCTAATTTCATCTATTCAATCTTAGTTGTCAATTTGATGGTTGCAAGGTTAAGTTTTAACTTTATTCTATATTTTTCGCCATTAAATATAAAAGAGCCGTTCTAAAAAAAAAAATACTATGCTTTACATTTAAAGCAAAAAATAGACCTTAGTAAAAATACAGTCTAAAATATCATTGTAGTCCTTTAATATTATCTTAATTTTTACTATTTTTTATCCTTTAACTTAATTTTGTTCCAATTTAAACCTTTAGCTTTATCTTAAGTTTCAATATAGTCCCTTTATTTTATTTTATTTCAATTTGGTCCCTTAAATTGTACCTTAAGTTTCATGTTAGATTGTTCTTTAGTCCTTTAATATTATTCTTTTTTTTTAAATTGGTCCTTTAAATTATAAAAATCACTCAAATGTGTCTTATTCCCTTTAACACCATCAAGATTGTCAAAATTTAGCAAAGAAAAAAAAAGATGAAACTATTTTGTTAAGCAATTGACTGGTGTTAAAAAGAAGAAAACATGTGAGTTGTTTTTGTAGAATAAAATATTAAATTGAGGATAAAATAAAATTAAGGGACTAAAGAGAAATTTAAGATAAAGTTAAAGGATCAAATTGAAACAAAATAAAATGAAGAAACTAAAGTAAAACTTAGAATAATTAAAGTTCAGAGACCAAAGTAAAACTTAAGATAAAGTTAAACAATCAAGTTAAAGGATGAAAATAAAACTTGAAATAAAGCGAGAGAATCAATTTGGAAGACAAGTAAGAGATGAGAGGGAAAAGAAAATGTAAAACCAAGTTAAGAAACTAAAATGATATTTTAACCATAGAAATACATATTCCATGCGTAAAAGATGCCCAGATTTTGTAGCCCTTTTGCATATAAAAAATGATTGGAAACCACCAATTGAGGATTCTAGTTATCTTGCGCTTGGATGAACCATTCTGTCGTCCATCGATTTCAAAAAGCGAAAAAGGAATAAGAGAACATGCGCTTACCCCTTTCCTCCATTGATTTCTTGACGCTCATCCTCTCCCCCACCCCCCCCCCCCTTGTCATTTGTGCTACAGTTGTACTGTAATCTCCGGATACTTTCCTTACCCTTTTTCTCTTTCTTTCTTCATACTCGGAAAGAATGGGCAGACACATTTTCCTGAGAACCCGTGTGAATTTCAAGCCTTTGAGACAACACAAATCTATTCATTTGTTTCCTATCCACAGAAAAATAAATAATTGAGAATCTTGCGATCTTTCTTGTCAGTGCAAATTGTGAGGATGTGAACCCAAGTCCAAAGACTCCGCTGGCAAATAATCACCTTACTATGTTGATTCCCCCCTCCACTTTTGCATCAGGTACCCACTTTCCACACTAAACAATTACACCAGAAGCTTGGAACGCTTCGATCCTCTGTGTATTGTTCCTCCAGTCAGACACCCATTTTCCCAATTCACATTTTGGACTCTCTCTCATGAGAATGACTGTGCCTGATTACTGCCTTAAAAGAAAAAGTTTCAGTCAACTAATACTACCTCCCAGGGGGTCCCACCCCTAAAAGCCCTTCACCGTCCATTTGTTTTGCAACCTCCTACTTCATATGCAAAAGAACGCTTAGCATGCTCGTTGGAGATGCCAAACCAATCTTTTCAGCCCCACTACTTTAATTTGGGTATAAAAGTTTCAAGCGCCTCGTTACCAATTGGGTTGGAAGAGAGAGAGCTTCTCCCAACTCTAGAATGAGGAGGCTCTCTGTTTTGCTCCTCATGGTCCTCATGATGATGATGCTGACTTTGACAAGGCCACGCCTTGCGAGTTGTAGAGTCCTTGCTTCACCAGCGAAGGAACGCCACGCCAATGTTATTCATGGAGACATTGGTGTCAAGGAGGAAAAAGACAAGCCTGCAGAAGAAAACAAAAGCAGCAGGGTTTTGATTGGGGATGAAGTGCATACCATGGCTTCAGGGCCCAGCAGAAAAGGTTCTGGTCACTAGCAAAGCTTCTATACGTGACTCCTATCTGTTCTATTTGGTTATTTGGTTACATTTTGATTCATTATAGAGCAGCTTTGTACATTAACTATGGAATGTATAATCTTTGTCTATACTCTATAGTCTATATATAAGATATATGGGTGTTGAATTTTTAGATAGTTCAAATTTGCTCATCCTGCATCAGCTTTCTTTTCTTTTTCTTTTAAAGATTGGAACAATGAAACAAATACAGGCTCTCCCAGCAAAGAAATAGAAACTAGAAGGTGACCTTAAACACTGATGTTATAACTAAAATAATCTGTTGAAGCAGCTGACACCATAGGGATAACAATCTGAGATTTCTGGTGTAAAGTTATTACCGTGCCACTAAGAACCTCAGGGTAAGTCAGCAGTCAAAGCTTAAATATGTCGACTGAAGCAAGGAGGATATACATAGCCACAAGCAACGAACCAAGTGCTGTATGAAATATACCTTATGTACTGTGAATGCCACTTGAATGAGAATGGTAACAAAAACCCATCAAATGGCCAAGATCTACACTACTACCAATAAACTACCAATAAACTCATCGGGCACATAGCACTTACATGCCCAACTACGTTAAAAAGAGCACTTTTAGATGATTACCAGAAAAATTAATAGGCAATTAATAACTGTAGCGAGGTATAGCCTTAAGTTTGCAAGTCAATACCGAGGTTCATGCCTTGATCCTTCTGTGTGTTGGTACACAGCTATCTTATAAGTCGGTTATATTTGTCTAGTTGGACATTAGCAGTATCATCAACGCAAAGCTTTAGAGAAGTGGTTCTCCATCTATCACAAAAATTCACCACTGATCTTGTATTTTATTGTCATGGTTTAATACAAGTTTTCACTAGCAATCACAAAGAGGAACACAGAGAACAGGTCCAGAACAACTAGCCAAGCTATTAAAATTTAAAACTGCAGCTGCTATACCTTATACACTTAATCAAGGCAGGTTTTTTGTACCTTGAAGGGCTTGATGATGGTAATCCATCTATCTGCCATCATCAACTTTCAACTGAGAGAAAACAGAACCCACTGCATTTTCAGAGTTCACATCCCCTATCATGAACATGTCACCTGATTCACCCAGTGTGGAAAGTGAAGGAAGACGACGAACATTAGGCAACTGAAGCGATACAGAAGGACCACTAGAGCTATCCTCATGCGGCTCTCTGTGTATTGCGCCTCGTTGAAGCTGCAGTGCATACTCCAAGTCCCACAACACATCACCCATGCTTGGCCTATCAGAGCCATCTTCCTGTAAACATTTCTCTACCGTGTCACTAAATTTTCTGAGCGAATTTGGATCTATCTGCCCCTTGATGGAAGGATCGATGATCTCCTCGACTATCCCTTTGTTCTTGCAACGAATTCCCCATTCAGCCAAGTTCACCTGCTCCCTTGGAAGCATGGGTTCAATGGCTGGCCTTGCACATAACACTTCAAGAAGAACCACCCCAAATGAGTAAACATCAGATTTTTCTGTTAACTGTTCAGTCCTGAAATACTCAGGATCGAGATACCCGAAAGTGCCTTTAACACCTGTACTGACATAAGGTTGATGGTCAAGAGGACCTGTCCTTGAGAGGCCAAAGTCTGCAACTTTAGCGACACAGTTTTCATTAAGCAATATATTTGTGGACTTTACGTCACGGTGAATGATCACACCTGCTGCTCCTTTGTGAAGATAGTGAAGACCTCTTGCAGCTCCAATACAGATTTCAAGCCTCTGCTTCCAGGATAGGCTTGGCAGATTTGAATTGTACAGGTGATCTCTCAGTGTCCCTTTTTCCATGTATTCATAAACCAATATCATTTCAGACTGTTCACCACAATAACCTATTAAGGAAACAAGGTGCCTGTGTTTGATTTTGCATAAAACCATGATCTCTGTCTGGAATTCTGAAAGCCCTTGTCCTGATCCAGGCTCACTTCTCTTCACAGCCACTCTGAAGCCATTCTTGAGAATTCCCTTGTAAACATTGCCAAAGCCGCCCTTCCCAATCAACCTCTTCTTATCGAAGTTGTTAGTTGCAGATAGGATCCCAATCAATGGGATTTTGAGTTCGAGGTTTACATTTGAAAGAAAAGAGCCATGGGAGGTTCCTTCGGTCAAATTGCCGTGAGAACTCCATCCTCCATAAATAGTCAATGGTGACCAATTCGAATTCTCAACAGGCTTGAGTTCTCGTTTCCTGAATCTCAGTCTCCAAATAAAGAACCCAACTACTACAATGAGAAATAGAACAAAACCTCCAAGAGATACTCCAAGCACTAGAGGAAGATAACTATTCTGCTTGCCATTGGATTCCTCCAACGGAACAGAATCTGATGAATCAATAATTCTCATGATCTCTAGCCCGTTTAAAAACGCATTTTTAACAGGAGAATCAACAAGTGCTACGCTGATATTCACGAGTCCAGATTCATCAGAGTTCACCACATAATCATAATAAATTGGAGCAATCAACTGCTCACTCTCGTTGCAGGAATTGATCAATGAGCGGAAGCTGCTGTAGATGAAGAGATTGAAAAATGTCAGATTTGGCGAAGGACTTTCCAAGTCATAGAAGTGAGCCCGCACAAGATAATTAGTATTCTTTTCCACAGGAAGACCCCATGTTATGACTTCGGAAGAATTCGTATTAACTTTTTTGGCAGTTAGGTAGACAGAAGATGGGGCAATATACTTGTAAGCTAAATGACTAGATCCAGAATTTTCTTTCCCGTAATTAAGATTAACATTTGAATTGATACTTATTGCAGATTCTGGGTTAAATAGATAGGAATCATTAGAGTCCCAGTTTCTCCATAAACCATCTTCGTCTCTGTTGACATTAGAGCCTCCAACATTAAGCCTATAAGTCGTCTGTAACATCTGAGACAGCGAACCCTCGTAAACACTAGATTCTCCACTAGGACTAACAGATATAGCATCATGCGGGATGAAATCATCGGGGAGAAGGAAGAGTTCTAAGGCATTCACAAACGCAAAGGACGACCCTAGAGGTCTGAAAGTGATTTTGAAGTCGCTGGTAGTGATGTTTATGAAGAACTCTTTTACCAGAGGAGAGTTGGTAGCATTTTTGGGTGCGAAATCTTGCAAGAGCCAGAACCCAGGAATTGAAACATTGAATCGAGCAGTGGAGAGATTACTTGAAGACGGGAAAGCAAAGAAATGGAGGCGTACCAGATAAGAACCAGAAGTTTCGATTGTGAAGTCGTACGAGAATTTCTCTCGAAAGAGTCTTGCCGTTTGGTAGAGAGGAGATATCGCCGATAAGTGAGTGGTGCTACTTGCTTGCTCAACACTGCTCTGCTTTGGAAATGTTAAGGAAAGGGATGAATCGCCAACGAAAGTCCGACCACTGTCTGTGTCGCTTACGTTGTTGGTTGACCCACAGCTGATAAAATACTTATCAGGGACTGTGTAGGCTAAGGAGAGGAACTGAAGCCATGAGAACTGAAGGAAAAAAAGAAGAAACAGAGAGTGATGAACTCTATGGAATTGAAGAGCTCCCATGAAGTAGTGAGTAGAGTAGTAGTAGATTTGGACAATTTTTCAATCTAACTAATGCATCTCTGAATTCAAAACTATGGATTATGGAGTTCAGACAACATGAGAACCAGATAGAAGAAAGACCCTGTGAAACACAAACACAAGTCAAGTCGTCAGCTTTGAACTCTAAAGTTGACTCAACAACCACCACTCACCAATACATAATAGATAATACAGAGTTGAGTTTTCTATATTCTTTAATCCAACGAATGAAATGAGGTTGCTGCTAATCAGACTAACGTAAGCAACGTCAAAATATCTGCCCTGATTGTCCTTTTGCAGTTTACTCTGGGAAGAGAGCAAAGCGGAATTCATGGTCCACGCAAAACAAAAATAATTGTAGGCGTCATTGCTATTGTTGTGCCGAAACTGCGAGAGAAGGGAACAATGACAATCTAAGGAAGAAGATGCAAGATCATAAGCCTCTAAGTAACTGTAATTTATCCGCTTTCAAAAACGTGATGTGGTAGGCTGAAAACATTGAAGAAAATCAGATCGAATTATAAAAACAGACCAACCAGAATGCCACGTGGTTTTAGCAGAATTTAATTAATTTAAAATCTTGCAATTGTTGAGTCATATCTGAAATTAAAAAAAAAAATTACATTCAAGTGCCTGTGAGGGAGCAACCGTTGGAAACGGCGGATCTATATATATATATATATATATATGTCCGCTTACCGCACTATTATAAAATTATGCAAAAGATGGATAATTTTTTAATTTAATCGGTCTTGTTTTATTTTTATTTCATTTTTGGTCAAATAATTTGTCCTCGTGGTCTCTGTTGCCGCTGTTCGTTCATTCAGTATTTCACCTACAAGTTTGTTCTTTCACTTTAAGTACGTGCGAAGTTCATCCGTCTGTCGTGTTTCTATTCGCCATCCTTCCGTTTGCCGTCATCTATCCATCAATGTGCCTTGAAAGCGTTCCATCCAACGCCTGTGTAGAGTGAAGTTATGTGTTTTTACTTTTTAAGGTTCTTAAATTTTTTAAAAGGAAAATTTGACAATTTATAATGTTATTTAAAAAATTATTAGCAGACTTCAAAATGCAAAACTTGTGTTTCTTTTTTTCTTCCTCTGAGATATGAACATTTGTAATTGCAATAATCTGGGTCCAAAGGCACCAACGACAATTACTTATATTTGTTGTTTCTTATGAACCAAGCCATGCATATTAGGGCGTGGATTCCAATTTCTGTTGTAAAATTTACCGTCACCAATACAAAAATAATTTGAGTTGTGTCTTTATAGTACACACTGTTTTTAAGGACTTTATTCCGCGACCACAACTAAAATCTGTGTCTACAGAACTCCCTCCAGGATTAAACAGATTCTTCTGAGAAATGTTCTCAGGCTACAGAACAGCAGAAATTTTGAAGAGCGTAACCCAAAGAATTTGAGAGAGGGAAGAGAGAAGAGCTCAACACTTTGTTGTGTTAGTGTAAAAAATGAGGGGAATGAGTTCTCCTTTTATAGCTGTTGAACATTAATGAGGCAGACAAAAATTTTAATACAATTAAAATTCGGTTTCAAAAATTAATGGACAGTTTCTAAAAATTAATGGACAGTTTCAAAATATTTAATTATATTTAAAACAAATAAAACAAAACTGTCAGCCCTTAATTTTCTGACATTAATCTAAATTAATTTCATAATAATAAAATTTGCCTCTGTTCAGGTAAGCTATAAAAAATAAATTAAAAAGATATTTTGAAATACAAAGCCTTTAAAAGGCTATTTTCACAACAATCCCCCACATATTTCAAAAGATATTTCAAAAACTTTTGGGTTACATATATGGGTGTAGACGTATTAATCCAGTGTCTCTTTTTAGACTATGAACTAGACCTAGACCGATAAGATTTATCTTACAGAGTAGTCAGTGAAGCATATAACTTCTATGAACCAACATACTCTTAGTCCTAAGATAGTGACCTTAAGAGTCGCATCTCACCCCCCACATTTCTGCTATTAACGCTGTTGTGCGCGTTATTTCAGCCGTGCGCGTGCCTGGAATTCATGAGTGCTCTAGAGACTTCGCCACGATCTTATGGGAGCGGCCCCACTCCACACTCATATAGGTGACTTCATCAAGTGTATCTGCAATGAATACACCACCCTCAATGTAGGGCTATGAAGATCATAAAGAGCTTATGCTCAATCCACAAGTCAATACATTCTAGCACTTTCACACTTAACACCATAGGAAATGGACTGGGAATATAGTGCTAGCAGAATTAACAGACGACTTGTTATTACCCATATGAACCTTCTTCATGGGATCTCCAATCACAAAGGTTGGGTTCCCGCCACTGTTAATTTCATATTGGCTTAAGTCCAACTTCTTACATGCATGTTTAGTCAGTGAATTGGCCAAATTCACTTTTGACTTTACAGAACTGATCAGTATACTTCAAATTCATTTTTTTTAGAAATTACTTGATAATTTTGTGTCTCAACACAAGTGTCTACTCTTACCATTGAAAGTTTGTTCTTTACAATGGCTATTGCTACTTGGCAATCACAAAACACAGACACTGACATCATTGGGCTCTTACCCAATTAAAAAATTTGCTAAGTAGTTTTTCTGCTACTTAGTCTTATTTTTAGCCAACTCCAGAGCACTAAACTCTGATTTTATAGTGAACCTATAAATTTGTATAGCTGCTTTCTCCAAAATAACATCCCACCACCCAGGGTGAGGTTTTAGCCACTAGTGGATTTTGTCTCATCTGAATCAAAGATTCAGTAAACATCATTGTATTTTTCTAATACTAGATGGAATTACGATACCTCTCAACTCTTTTATTGGAATTGTGTACATATCGACACGTATCTGACACATAACACATAATATATCAGGCTAGGTAAAGTTTATTAAATACGACAGAGACTCTCCTCTGATTTCCTTAACTGAGTATTAAAATCATAAGGAGTTTTTCATCAGTTTGTCATCTTGATGATCAAACTTTTAAGACAATTTTGAACATAAAGTTCTTGTGATAGTAAAATACCATCACCTTTCTTTATGGTTTTAATCCCAAAATCTCATTTACTTCACCCGTGTCTTTCATGTCAACACTAGATGTAAAGGAATATTTGACTTTATGTAACATCTACGTCACACATATACAGACAAATAATCATCCTTACCATCTATCACTTCCACATATATACACATCCATCTTTAATTAAAAGAGATATTTTCACTAATCACAAAGAGAAAATTAACAACAAAATAACTAAGGTTTTATAGTTAATTTATTTTTCTCATAGTCATGTAACATAAACTTTGCAAAATACCCCCACATTTTTAAATTTATCAGAGTATGATTACACAACTCATATGAAACCTCATACAAAACCTTATAATTATTATATATGGGCATCAAACGCATAACATATATGCGCATCTAAATTCATCCATCATATAATATTATTTTTCAAGAAAATAATTTCACAGAATTATTTTGGAACTTTTCAATCTCATTTGTGACCAATAACTCAACAACATTATACCTCTATGTACAATTAAAGAGTTGTCATGGATTGGAATTGGAAAATGCTAATTCCAATATATATATATATATATATATGGCATATCATCATTTCAATGAGATGGTTTCTTCAACTTGAAAATTGACAGCGTATCATCATCTCAAAGAGACGGTTTTCTTAATTTCCAAATTGACCCAAAATTTATATGCCAATATCTTCAAATTTGATCACAAATCCACAAAAATCATGTTCCAAAATAAAACTCTCAAAAGCTTAAGATGAAACCATTTTGGATCCTTAAATTAAAAACCATCACAAATATGTTTATTTCAAGAATCCCACATCTTATGTTCACCCAAAGAATTTGTGGCACTATAAAAATATCGTGTGTGATATCAGTATTTATGTAAAGTTAATTTCTACAAAATTCACAAATACAATTTATATATGTGAATTTCCTCAAAATATAACCACAACCTTTTCTATCTAAAATATCACAGATATGTAATATATATATATATCTCATATATATTTTTATTCCATTACACACTACTTCATACCACAACAACACACTCATGTATACAAACACATATAGTGCAAAGTGCCCTCTCATCCTTCACATTGCCGTTGGCCACACTTTAAAATACCATATAAGTCCATTAATATATATACTTAAAACATCCATGTGGTAAGGCCAAAATCCAATATGTATATATATTTTTCATTTCCTTCTCATAGCATTTCAATATACAAGATATGCAAATATATAATGTGGGCTTAGTCACATTAAAGCCATATTAAACCCATAAAAGTACATTAATTTATATTGATGCCAATAATATATATTAATGCACAATTCACAAAGGCTTCTGGTTACCCACTCAATGTTTATACATAAAATTAATAAAACCAATATAATGCCTGTGAGAATATTATACATATACTGTGCATTCCATGCTCTCCATTATCAATCATCAGAAATATATATATATATATATATATATATATATATATATATATATATATATATATATATATATATATATTGTGTTTAACATCTTCTCGTTCTTGACATTAGTTACCATAAATAAGAAAGTTAAAAACCTTTGAATCAAATTAATAGTGTTGTGACGAACACTATTAATCGAAGAATACACCCAACGTATATATACATTCAAAGTTTCTAAACAGTTATACATATATATTAATATATATTACAGAAGAGTCATCCGTAACAATGCACTTTATGTATATTTGTTTTCTTTCAAATAAAATGTGCATTTGCTATATCACTTGTGGTGTGCGTGTATATATATATATATATATATATATATATATATATATATATATATATATATATATATGTGAGAGTCATCCATTGATAATTGTGTTTAACATCTTCTCATTTTTTACGTTACTTACCATAAATAAGAAAGTTAAAAACCTTTGAATCAAATTAATAGTGTTGTGACAAATACTATTAATTGAAGAATGCACCCAACGTATATATACATTCAAAGTTTCTAAACAGTTATACATATATATTAATATATATTACAGAAGAGTCATCCGTAACAATGCACTTTATGTATATTTGTTTTCTTTCAAATAAAACGTGCATTTGCTATATCACTTGTGGTGTGCGTGTATATATATATATATATATATATGTGAGAGTCATCCATTGACAACATAGGCTTCAAAGCTCTTGAATGTAAAAAACCTGATTGCTTCCCTATTAACGTGCCTACCGTTGAATAGAATTAATAGCCATTATGCAATATTAAACCAAATAATTCAATATCAACGGTCATAAGGATAAAGACAAGAACAACGAGCATGGAAGCCAACGCCTAGTAAGAATGACTATTTTTTTTAACACATATTTATTTAATAATCATATTTTATAACAATAAAGCTCCAATATCATATATATATATATATATATATATATATATTAGAAAAACCAAATTCCAAGACAAAATATCATATAACTAAAATCAACAAAGGTTAAGAAATATATTACCGGTGTCCCTTAAGAAGATAATCAAGGCGAGACTGTGCCAGCATCGGTATCATAAATTCCTTAAGATTGTTGTAAAATTTACCGTCACCAACACAAAAATAATCTGAGTTGTGTTTTTATAGTACACACTGTCCTTAAGGAATTTATTCCGTGACCACATCTAAAATCTGTGTCTACAGAACTCCCTCCAGGATTAAACAGATTCTTCTGAGAAATGTTCTCAGGCCACAGAATAGCAGAAATTTTGAAGAGCGTAACCCAAAGAATTTGAGAGAGGGAAGAGAGAAGATGTCACGACCTGTTTTCTGGGCACATGACCCGCACAATGATGAATATCCCATCACTGTAAGCCTTTCGATAAATTCTACCCATGAGTTAAATTATTAGTCATTATCAAAATAACCATTCCTGAAGAAAATATATCAAATTTTCTTATTTGAAATTCATAGAGATGATTTGTACATAATAATAGATTCTCAATATAAAATACATTATTATGTTGACATACAAGCCAAATGCCAAACCCCTGACCTAGATGTCCTAGACGATTACAGAGCAACATAATCTACAATAATAGAGGGGCCTACCCGACAGCGGGAGGGTCTAAAGTGATCTACTCTTCTAGCAGATATTCTTCATCGGCAACCTGATCTGAACAAAAAGGTTGTACAGAGAGTGTGAGCTTTTAAACTCCGTAAGCGAATCGGCCTCGCGTTAATGAAATTCAAATACATTACCAGTCATGCAAGCATATCCGAAGGCTCATACTCAACCAATAAACATAGTTAGAAATTACATACAAGAAGATAAAAATTCATCCAATTCAACAAACGTTATTAGTACTCATCAATGACAATATATCCTGGAGAGCGCACATAGGCCAGCTCACCAATTCTAAAATTCATCCAATTCAACAAACGTTACTAGTACTCATCAATGGCAATATATCCCGGAGAGCGCACACAGGCCAGCTCACCAATTCTGTATATTTCCGCCATGACGCACAACCTCATCCTCTTAGCTAGGGCGCCTCACGGATTTATCACCAATCCGGGCTATATCCCTACTGAGGGAATCGTTGTCTCCACACTCATTGGTTAAGGCACCCTGTCAACCGAGTTTTCTGCCTTACCGTGAGAGGGGGTACTGTCCCGCTCAATCACAATCAATAGTATAGCATTTCATATCATAATCAGAAGCACAATATAATATTCATCCATATAACAGGTATAGTATATAACTATATTAATACGTTTTTGAAAAGATTCAAACTTCACATCATCATGAGATACTTGCTTCATCTTATCCATACTTCTGGATTAATTATCTCATTAGATTTGTCATTCTGAATCCAATTTCCCCCTATGAATCTTGGGAGTGTCCTACAACATACTTTTTATCACCAGTAATGCTAAAACTCTATTAAAACGGGGTCGTTTCACTCACCTGGATTCCGTACGAGCATCGCTTCTCTAAGTCGTTATGGACAAGAGTACACAAATGAATTTTAGTATTCCGCTACAGAGATTTTCATGAAAAATTAGAGAAAACAAGTTAGGATTATTTTCATACAGACACTGTTTATGCATACGATTACTATTCATACATACGATTACTATTTATATGTATAGTCACTATTCATACGTACAATTACTATTTCTATGTATGGATACTATTTGTATATACGGTCACTATTTATATATACGGAGACTGTTTATACCAGAAATAGAGAATACAATCTGTAAAAGAGTACACCAGGTAAGTTCCAAGGAAAGAGTGGAGGGTCACAATGGACACACTTAAAAACCAGGTCTTTCCTTAGCCAGAACTTTCCTAGACATGTATTCTTCACAGTTTACATCTTATTTCGGTAATCAGAGAATCAAAATAATATGTAAGCAGCTAAGGACAGTTTTTCTGATGTGGAAGATCAGCCAAAGCCGCAACCACAGAGCATACTTAAGAAAATAACTTCTAAAATTCGAAAGACATAAAAAAGGCATAGTATCCTTACCTAAGCTGAAAAGGAAAGGTCCAAAATCTCAAAGGCCTAACATTGGAGTAAGAGAAACTTAAGGAGAGAAGAAGAAAAGTTGAAGGTGTGAGTTTAGAAGTGAAATGAAAGGGCCTATTTATAGGAAAAGTCAAAGGTACTATTTGATACTATGCGCTAATAAAATATTCAACTTACTATTCATGAAAATGACATTTCTAATAATGCAATTTACTGTGCAAAACAAGGTAGACGGCTGAAAATTTTTTTCTTTTATTACTATTGAAAACTTAAAGGGAAAACTATCCTTTCACCTTAAACTTTTAAGTTTCTTTTCAAATCAGTCCTTTCAATTTAGTCCCTAAGGGTATTTTTACACATAAAACGTCATTTTTTCCTACAAACTTCTTTCTAGTTTTCTCTTCTGACCAAACCACATCTAGTACTTGACATTTTGATTGTATAAATAAACAGTACCATATACGTAAATAGTATTATACGGGTGAATAGTACCATATACTGAAATAGTAACAGTTGTTTGTAAACAAATATTTATATTTTATTTTTCATGGGTATTACATTATCACTCCCTTAAGAGAATTCGGTCCCCCGAATTCAAAACTCACCTCAAGACTAAAATAAGTGTGGTTACTTCGTCTATATCTCATCCTTTGCATCTCTTTCTTCCCAAACCTCTTCACTTCCTTGGTAAGATATACAAGAACACTATAGCATCGACTATGAACTCTAGACCGCATTATCAATAATTTTCATATGAATTTTTCCTTTTCTAACAGTAAACATTCTCTTCCTCATCAGTTTGATTTTCTCCACAATCTTTTGTACCATAAAGTGTCTCATCCTCATAACCTTTACCAAACTTAAACCACCTAATCAGAGACGAACTTTGTCTCTATGTAAAACTTCAAATAGATGTCGTCTTCAAAAGTGGCACGTGGTCTTTCTAGTTCATACTGAATATCAGAACACATGTTTCCACACACATAGCTTATAACTTTTACGAATACAAGCACCCTACATGAAGGCATCATTTTGGCCATAGGTAATACTCTTGCCCAAAGGCGATCCTTCTACCTTAAGGCGATACTCTCAGCTGAAGGCGTCATATAAAAGGAAAAATCACATGAAACTATTACATAAATCTCTAGGAAGAACAATCCCTTCAATGATTAGGGCAAACCCATAGTTCTCTATATATAGGTTCATAAAATACTTATTTAGAATTCCTCCATAGCTCAGAAATGCAATGAAATATCATTTTAGTAACTCTTCTCAGTGAAAAGAATATTACCATACTCTGCTTTAGAGTTTCCATAATCAAGTATGAAATATAAGTCCAACATCTTCTCATTCCTCAAGTTCTTTCAGTAAAAGGAATCACTTCAACAAAGAAGATCTAAATACTAACTTAAATTTTATTTCTAGTACATAGATAATTTTAATACATGAAACGTAGACCAAATATAGCTTTAGGTACAAACAAAAGAAAAAATAAATTAAGGACGAGGAGGCTTTTGAAATGTAGAAGGTGCTCCAGGTCTAGAAGAGGAAGGTGCTTCAGACCTTAAGGAGGAAGCTAATCGTTGTAGCCTAGAAAAGGTTTTTGGAGGAAGCGCCTGAGAAATTTGGCGAAGAGCAGAAGTTACTCCGTTCATACAGTCAATACACCTTGCTTGTTGGTCATGAAAATTTTGAGTTGCAAACATTGAATGTCTATCAATTCGATTAGTTAGTTCCCCGAAACGACGGTTTATCAGTTTCTCTTGGTTTTCAAAGAGACGATTTATTAGTCGCTTCTGGTCCTCTGTCTTGTATTCCAGGCTCTTTATCTTACGCTCTAGATGTTCGATCTTATGCTCTAGGAACACAAGCTTATTTTCTAAGGATGTTGCAGTGCTGTCCTCCTCCAACTCTATTACATCCTTCTTTCTCTTCTTAATTTATGGTGACCTATCTACAGGTCTCTTCCCTTTGTTATCTCTGAGACTTAGATTTAAATCAAGCTCTACATTGCCAGTCTCAAAATTCAAGTTGAAAGACTTATTATCGGCCATTGCTCTAGGGATCTCAGAAATAACTTCGAATGAGAAAGGAATGGAGATTGAGAAATATGTATGTAATGAAAGAAGTAGGTTTGCTTGGTGCAATGAGTAGGGTAACGGGCATACAAGATTTATAGGTAAACCGAAGTTCCTCGAGCTAAAGCCACCACAACCTATACGCCGCTCGCTAAGAGGTTTACAGATCGCATACGTCGCAATGCCAGCAATTAATGTCGGACATGCAAGTAAATAGTAAATATAATTTAATGCAAATAACATAAGTCAAAGATTTCCTGAAAAAAAAAATTTTCGGCTAATCTTGACCTTTCTCAAAATTTTTGACTAATCGCCGTTTCAATCTATGATTTCCTCACTCTATACTTGTCTTATAGTGTAATCTCATATCACGATATCACTCTATGATCGGGTAGTCTCATATTAGCCTTATCTTATATTCTAATCGGTGTCTTTACTCTGGACTTACACATAATATATATGTAAATATATATATTTTAAAACAAAGTTAACTGCTTACGGCACATGTATCAAGTATTATCATGATGCAAGGAAACATTGCCTTTCATTTGCCCACGAGAGCATTATATATGTCACGACCCGTTTTCTGGGCACATGACCGGCACAATGATGAATCTCTCATCACTGTAAGCCTTCCGATAAATATATCAAATTTTCTTATCTGAAAATCATAGAGATGATTTGCATGTAATAATAGATTATCAATTTAAAATACATTATTATACTGACATACAAGCCAAATGTCGAACCCCTGACCTAGATGTCCTAGACGATTACAGAGCAACATAATCTACAACAATAGAGGGGCCTACCCGATAGCGGGAGGGTCCAAAGTGATCTACTCTTCTAGCGGATATTCTTCATCGGCAACTTGATCTAAACAAAAAGGTTGTACAGAGAGTGTGAGCTTTTAAACTCCGTGAGCGAATCGGCCTCGCGTTAATAAAATTCAAATACATTACCAGTCATGCAAATATATCCGAAGGCTCATACTCAACCAATAGACATAGTTAGAAATTACATACAAGAAGATAAAAATTCATCCAATTCAACAAACATTACTAGTACTCGTCAATAGCAATATATCCCGGAGAGCGCACACAGGCCGGCTCACCAATTATGTATATTTCCACCATGACGCACAACCTCATCCTTTTAGCTAGGGCGCCTCACGGATTTATCACCAATCCGGGCTATATTCCTACTGAGGGAATCATTGTCTCCACACTCATTGGTCAAGACACCCTTTCAACCGGGTTTTCTGCCTTGCCGTGAGAGGGAATACTGTCCCGCTCAATCACAATCAATAGAACAACTGTTCATATCATAATCAGAAGTACAATAGAATATTCATCCATATAACAGGTATATTATATAACTATATTATTCAAATTTCACATCATCATGAGATACTTACTTCGTCTTATCCATACTTCTGGATTAATTATCTCATTATATTCGTCATTCTGAATCTAATTTTCCCCTATGAATCTTGGGAGTGTCCTACGACATACTTTTTATCACCAGTAATGCTAAAACTCTATTAAAACGGGGTCGTTTCACTCATCTGGATTCTGTACGAGCATCGCTTCTCTAAGTCATTACAGACAAGAGTGCTCAGGTGAATTTCGGTGTTCTGCTACGGAGATTTTCATGAAAGATTAGAGAAAATACGTTAGGATTGTTTTCGTACAGATACTGTTCATACATACGGTTACTGTTCATATACGGTTACTATTCATATATACAATTACTATTCATACGTACGGTTACTATTCATATGTACGGTCACTATTCATACGTACGGTTACTATTTATACGTACAATTACTATTCATACCAGAAATAGAGAATACAATCTGTAAAAGAGTACACCAGGTAAGTTCTCAGGAAAGAGTGGAGGGTCACACTGGACACACTTAAAAACCAGGTCTTTCCTTAGTCAGAACTTTCCTAGACATGTATTCTTCACAGTTTACATTCTATTTCGGTAATCAGAGAATCAAAATAACATATAGACAGCTAATGACAGTTTTTCTGATGTGGAAGATCAGCCAAAGCCGCAACCACAGAGCATACTTAAGAAAATAACTTCTAAAATTTGAAAGACATAGAAAGGGCATAGTTTCCTTACCTAATGTCACGACCCGTTTTATGGGCACATGACCGGCACAATGATGGATATCCCATCACTGTAAGCCATTCGATAAATTCCACCCATAAGTTAAATTATTAGTCATTATCTCTATATTATCAAAATAATCATTCCTGAAGAAAATATATCAAATTTTCTTATTTGAAATTCATCGAGATGATTTGCATATAATAATAGATCCTCAACATAAAATACATTATTGTATTGAAATACAAGCCAAATACCAAACCCCTGACCTAGATGTCCTAGACGATTACAGAGCAACATAATTTACAACAATAGAGGGGCCTACCCGACAGTGGGAGAGTCCAAAGTGATATACTCTTCTAGCGGATATTCTTCATCAGCAACCTGATCTGAACAAAACGGTTGTACAGAGAGTGTGAGCTTTTAAGCTCCGTGAGCGAATCGGCCTCGCGTTAATAAAATTCAAATACATTACCAGTCATGCAAGCATATTCGAAGGCTCATACTCAACCAATAAACATAGTTAGAAATTACATACAAAAAGATAAAAATTCATCCAATTCAACAAACGTTACTAGTACTCGTCAATGGCAATATATCCCGGAGAGCGCACACAGGCCGGCTCACCAATTATGTATATTTTCGCCATGACGCACAACCTCATCCTCTTACATACAAGAAGATAAAATTTCATCTAATTCAACAAACGTTACTAGTACTCATCAATGGCAATATATCCCGGAGAGCGCACACAGGCCGGCTCACCAATTATGTATATTTTCGCCATGACGCACAACCTCATCCTCTTAGCTAGGGCACCTCACGGATTTATCACCAATCCAAGCTATATCCCTACTGAGGGAATTGTTGTCTCCACACTCATTGGTCAAGACACCATGTCAACCGGATTTTTCGCCTTGCCGTGAGAGGGGGTACTGTCCCAATCACAATCAATAGCATTTCATATCATAATCAGAAGCTCAATATAATATTCATCCATACAACAGGTATAGTATATAACTATATTATAGATTTATAAACCACAAATCAAGATAACAATTAATCTGTTTTTGAAAAGGTTAAAACTTCACATCATCATGAAATACTTGTTTCGTCTTATCCATACTTCTGGATTAATTATCTCATTAGATTCGTCATTCTGAATCCAATTTCCCCCTATGAATCTTGAGAGTGTCCTACAACATACTTTTTATCACCAGTAATGCTAAAACTCTATTAAAACGGGGTCATTCCACTCACCTGGATTCCGTACGAGTATCACTTCTCTAAGTCATTACAGACAAGAGTACTCAGGTGAATTTCAGTATTCCGCTACAGAGATTTTCATGAAAGATTAGAGAAAATACGTTATGATTGTTTTCATACAGACACTGTTCATACATACGGTTACTATTTATATGTACGGTCACTATTCATACATATGGTCACTATTTATATGTACAGTCACTATTCATACATATTGTTACTATTCATATGTACGGTCACTATTCATACGTACAGAGACTGTTTATACCAGAAATAGAGAATACAATCTGTAAAAGAGTACACCAGGTAAGTTCTCAGGAAAGAGTGGAGGGTCACACTGGACACACTTAAAAATCAGGTCTTTTCTTAGCCAGAACTTTTCTAGACATGTATTCTTCACAGTTTACATTATATTTTGGTAATCAGAGAATCAAAATAACATATAAACAGCTAAGGACAGTTTTTATGATGTGGAAGATCGGCCAAAGCCGCAATCACAGAGCATACTTAAGAAAATAACTTCTAAAATTTGAAAGACATAGAAAGGGCATAGTATCATTACCTAAGCTGAAAAAGAAAGGCCCAACATCTCAGAGGCCTAGCTTTGGAGTAAGAGAAACTTAAGGAGAGAAGAAGAGAAGTTGAAGATGTGAGTTTAGAAGTGAAATGGAAGGGCCTATTTATAGCAAAAGTCAAGGGTACTATTTGACACTATGTGCTAATAAAATATTCAAATTACTATTCATGAAAATGTCATTTCTAATAATGCAGTTACTGTGCACCTTACGCGATGGAAAATTTTTTCTTTTATTACTATTGGAAACTTAAAAGGAAAACTATCCTTTCACCTTAAACCTTTAAGTTTCTTTTCAATTCAGTCCTTTCAATTTAGTCTCTGAGGGTATTTTTACACATAAAACGTCATTTTCTCCTACAAACTTCTTTCTAGTTTTCTCTTATGACCAAACCACATCTAGTACTTGACATTTCGATTGTATAAATGAACAGTACCATATACATAAATAGTATTATATGGGTGAATAGTACCATATACTGAAATAGTAACAGTAGTTTGTAAACAAATATTTATATTTTATTTTTCATGGGTATTACATTATCTCCCCCTTAAGAGAATTCAGTCCCCCGAATTCAAAACTCATCTCAAGACTGAAATAAGTGTGATTACTTCGTCTATATCTCATCCTTTGTATCTCTTTCTTTCCAAACATCTTCACATCCTTGGAAAGATTTACAAGAACACTATAGTATCGACTGTGAACTCTAGACCGCATTATCAATAATTTTCATAGGAATTTTTCCTTTTCTAAACAGCAAGTAATCTCTTCTTCATCAGTTTGATATTCTCCACAACCTTTTGTACCATAAAGTGTCTCATCCTCATAACCTTTACCAAACTCAAACCACCTAATCAAAGACGAACTCTGTCTCTATGTAAAACCTCAAATAGGTGTCATCTCAAAAGTGGCACGTAGTCTTTCCAGTTCACATTGAATATCAAAACACATGTTACCACACACATAGTTTATAACTTTTACGAATACAAGCACCTCACCCGAAAGCATCATTTTGGCCATAGGCAATACTCTTGCCCGAAGGTGATCCTTCTACCTTAAGGCGATACTCTCAGCTGAAGGCGTCATATAAAAGGCAAAATCACATGAAATCATTACATAAATCTCTAGGAAGAACAATCCTAGAAAATATGATAAGTAAATAACATACTCTTCATGCATAATTATATATATGGAAATTCCTCTCACCTCAATGACTCATATAGAGTCGTATCCCTTCAATGATTAGGGCAAACCCATAGTTCTCTATGTATAGGTTCATAAAATACTTATTTAGCACTCCTCCATAGCTTAGAAATGCAATGAAATATCATTTTAGTAACTCTTCTCAGTCAAAAGGATATTACCAAACTCTGCTTTAGAATTTCCATAATCAAGTACGAAATATAAGTCCAACATCTTCTCATTCCTTTAATTCTTTTAGTAAAAGGAATCACTTCAACAAAGAAGATCTAAATACTAACTTAAATTTTATTTCTAGTACATAGATAATTTTAATACGTGAAGCTTAGACCAAATATAGCTTTAGGTACAAACAAAAGAAAAATAAATTAAGGACGAGGAGGCTTTTGAAATGTAAAAGGTGCTCCAGGTCTAGAAGAGGAAGGTGCTTCAGACCTTAAGGAGGAAGCTAATGTTGCAGCCTAGAAAGGGTTTCTGGAGGAAGCGCCTGAGAAATTTGACAAAGAGCAGAAGTTACTCTGTAATATCCCAAGAATTTATATGAATATTTAAAGCCTATTTTGAAGTTTAGTGAAAAATTTAATTACGTGGAAAATTTTCTTTTTGAATTAGTGAAGAAAATGTGGGAATAGAAATTTTTATTTTTAATTTAGGAAATTTTTACAAATTCTCAAGGACTAAAGTGAAAAGAAAAGAAAGTATAGAGGACTTTTGAGAAATGACCAAGTAGGAACCCGAGAAGAAAAATAGAGCTTATGGGAATGAATTATGAGTCCGGTACCGAAAAGATGATGGATTCGAGGTTAAAGTGGAGTTTGAGACATCGAGAGGGATTAAAGTGAACAAATCTTATAAGCTAAGGTGGCTATGAGCGATTTTATCGAAAAAGAAATTGGTGGGGCCCACGCGTATACACTTCTCCTTATTCTTTTCTTTTTCTCATTCTCCCTCCCGTATCTTCACTTTCTCTCTCTCTCGATTATGCTTGCAAAGGAATTTCTTCATCAATCATTTATGCAATTTTTGCTTTGGGAAGGAAGCTATGAAAGTTAGGATGATTGGTAAGTTGATGTTCTTCTTCTTCTTCCTCTTATTACAAGATCAAATCCTTGGTTATTATTTTTGCAAAATTTTTGTAGAATATTTTAATGGATGAATTTAAGTGTGGATGTTAATCTAAAACATTCCTAGGTGGTTTATGATGTTATTAGAACAAGAAATTTGGAGAAAACTAGGAGAAATTCGTAGAATTTGGATATTTGAAAAAGTTAGTGTTCTTGATGAAAGTTTGAGATTTGAGCTTGGATTGTTGGTAGAAATTGCGGGTTTTAGTGTTAAAACACTCCTTAGACATTAAGGATGAAAACCCATGGAAGAAATCAAAAGAAATGTTGTTTTAGATATGATTTTTGGATTTTTGGATGAAGAACACGAAGAACATCGAAAATTTTCCCCAGAATTACTGTTCACCGAGAAAATTTTTCCAGATTTTCTCGTTACTGTAGCGTTGACTCGGTCAACGTTACTGTAGCGTTGACTCGGTCAACGTTACTGTAGCTGCGTTGACCGTTGACCGTTACTGTAGCATCAGTTTTTTTTTTTTAATATCGTTGAAAAGCCCTTTGAGTCTAGTTTCTAATGGTATAAGTTTCATCTGGATATTCATTACCAGTTAGGAGTTATGATTTGAGAAGTGGATGAAGGTCGAGAGTAGTGGTAGGAAATTTCTCTATTTCGTAACCCTGATGGTTTTTATCTGGTTACAATAGGAATGGTCAAGTGCAAGGTGGGAGTGCTGAGAGCATGAAATCTAGGTGAGTGGGTTAATACTTGCTATGATTAAATATCTTTGTTATTGACTTTTTGTATCATAGTGAAAATATGTTGAATATCCAAGTTTGAAGAGAATGATGTGGGATGATGAGACATAAACAATTGTGGAACGTGCCAGGTGATATATATAATTATATTTTCTTATTTTCTCATGAATTGAGGTTATATGATGGATTGTGAATGGCATGTGAACTGAGTTGAAATGTATCATACTCTGATTGTTGAGTTCAATCATATGCGGATAGTTGAAGTATGTTATTGTTGAATAATTGTTCTATATTATGGGTTATGTTATATACATGCTATGTTGCTGGAACCACATTGATTATGTTGTGGCTTGAATTGTAAATGACTGAGTTGTGTATGTGGCTCAAGATTATGATTGAGGATGTTTTTATATGTGATTGTGATTGTGTTTGACTGGAAAGGAAAGGCATGGTGGTGCACCCATGGAGAAATCTATGTGAAGCTATAAGGGTGGAGAATATAAATGGAGCGATAAGGGTGGATGCGGCGGGGGCCGCGGGCAACGATCCAGAGGTATTCTGGACGACCCGATTGGTACGGGAATTGTGTGTGAAATTGATTTCATCGATTGCTGTTGTGAATTTTGAATTTTGTTGAAATGCATTTGATTCACTTGGATATTGTTGTGAAGTATTATGAATAATATTATATCATATGATGATCGATCTACGTATGATTGCTGCATGTTATCATTATGATGCATGATTTTTATTTTGTCATAGTATTGTGTTATCTACCCACTGGGTACGTGGTTTGCTCATACCCCTCTTATTGATATTTTTTTTTCAGAGTTGACAGCTGAAGGTAAATATCGGAACAAGGAATTATGGATCCTTAGTCCATAATTACCTTTTCATTTGTTCAGGATAAAGGTATAATAGTTAAGTTTTATTCTAAGTTGTATAAATCTAGAAATCTCTGTAATCGGGTAGGTTCATTCAGTGATGTAATGTGAGCAATTGTAGTATGTATAGAGAACTCGTTTTGGTTGCATGAAAAAGAATTGTATGATTTTAAGAGAAAGATAGGCTTACGGAGGTGAAATGAAATTCACTTTCCGTGCCGGTCACGTGCTCAAATTTTGGGACACCAGAAATAGAGAATACAATCTGTAAGAGTACACCAGGTAAGTTTCCAGGAAAGAGTGGAGGGTCACACTGGACACACTTAAAAACCAGGTCTTTCCTTAGCCAGAACTTTCCTAGACATGTATTCTTCACAGTTTACATTCTATTTCGGTAATCAGAGAATCAAAATAACATATAAACAGCTAAGGACAGTTTTTCTGATGTGGAAGATCGGCCAAAGCCGCAACCACAGAGCATACTTAAGAAAATAACTTCTAAAATTTGAAAGACATAGAAAGGGCATAGTATCATTACCTAAGCTAAAAAAGAAAGGCCCAAAATCTCAGAGGCCTATCTTTGGAGTAAGAGAAACTTAAGGAGAGAAGAAGAGAAGTTGAAGGTATGAGTTTAGAAGTGAAATGGAAGGGCCTATTTATAGCAAAAGTCAAGGGTACTATTTGACACTATGCGTTAATAAAATATTCAATTTACTATTCATGAAAATGACCTTTCTAATAATGCAGTTACTGTGCACCTTACGCGTACGATGGAAAATTTTTTCTTTTATTACTGTTGGAAACTTAAAAGGAAAACTATCCTTTCACCTTAAACCTTTAAGTTTCTTTTCAATTCAGTCATTTCAATTTAGTCCCTGAGGGTATTTTTACACATAAAACGTCATTTTCTCCTACAAACTTCTTTCTAGTTTTCTCTTATGACCAAACCACATCTAGTACTTGACATTTCGATTGTATAAATGAACAGTACCATATATGTAAATAGTATTATACGAGTGAATAGTACTATATACTGAAATAGTAACAGTAGTTTGTAAACAAATATTTATATTTTATTTTTCATGGGTATTACACCTAAGCTGAAAAGGAAAGGCCCAAAATCTCAGAGGCCTAGCATCGGAGCAAGAGAAACTTAAGGAGAGAAGCAGAGAAGTTGAAGGTATGAGTTTAGAAATGAAATGGAAGGGCCTATTTATAGCAAAAGTCAAGGGTACTATTTGATACTATGCGCTAATAAAATATTCAATTTACTATTTATGAAAATGACATTTCTAATAATGCAGTTACTGTACACCTTACGCGTACGATGGAAAATTTTTCTGTTATTACTATTGGAAACTTAAAGGAAAAACTATCCTTTTACTTCAAACCTTTAAGTTTCTTTTCAAATCAGTCCTTTCAATTTAGTCCCTGAGGGTATTTTTACACATAAAACGTCATTTTCTCCTACAAACTTCTTTCTAGTTTTCTCTTATGACCAAACCTCATCTAGTACTTGATATTTCGATTGTATAAATGAACAGTACCATATACGTAAATAGTATTATACGGGTGAATAGTATCATATAATGAAATAGTAACAGTAGTTTGTAAAGAAATATTTATATTTTATTTTTCATGGGTATTACAATATATAAGTATGTGTAACCATGAAGATGTATTATCCTCTACACATTTCATTCTATCCAAGTCATTTTGATTTCTCATTCTCTATGAGTATATGTAGGATCATCACATATTCTCCTTGATCGTAGCCTTCACTCATTATGCATGAATAACATACATACATGTAATTACAACATGATTCAATCAGTTATGTATATTATACTCAACTGAAGGCTCTCAAGAACAACACAATAAAACAGAGAAATTTATTTCAGTTCATCATAAAAGCATCCAAGGCAATCTTTAATGGCTATATTATCAACTTCTTTAAATTTCAGAAAATGCCAACGGGAGAAATGGGAAAACCAAGTAAAATCGGCCGTAAATCCACCGAATACTGACTTTCGTGGTTTTGGCATTAATGCAACGCATTGTTGGTGTGCACGCCTACCCTAGACTTCTGGCTTCCAGCTTGCAGAAATCCATAGGTTGATCGTGTAGGGGTGCAGTGAAAAGATATCTTCTTTGTCTCTAAGTCCTAATTTTTCTCTATAAAAACTATCCCAGCGTTCTCAGTTACCACACCACAAAGAGTAATAATCTCTGAGCCTACAATCTTCTACCATTCCTCTCGCCTTATACTCTTACAAAAATTTCTAAATTTTCCAAATCATGGCCTCAAGGAAGTACATTGATCTCACAGTGGAGGCCAAGGAAAAAGAACTTGACTTAAACTTAAGTTTAGGCAGGGACAAGGGCAAAAGGCCTCTTGAGGGATGTCAAGAAAATCAAAAAGAGAAGAAGATGAAGAAGAATGAGGAAGACGAGGAGATTAGCACAGGTCATAGCTCAGAGGACAAAATCGCCTGTTTAGAGCAGGAGGTGAAGAATCTCAAGAAGATGATAGAGGATCTGGAGAAGTTAACCAAACGTAATAACGCGGCAATGACTTCGAGAATAGATAGGTTCTTCTATTAGTCCACCCAGTGCTTCTGCAATCAACAGCAAAGAAGTGTTGATTGTATGAATGGAATTTACACTACCCTCCGCGACATTGCTATGTCTCTTGCTCCAAGGAATGGTCGAGGGGTGATGATACAATACAACCCTCCTAATCCGAGACCACCTCGCCTTTAGATTACTCATGCATGAGTAAACTTCTTTTTTTTTTTTTTGCAATGTAATCCTTCAGTTTTTTTTAATGCAAGTGGTTCCTTTTATTGGCTGGTACCCTAAAATAATATAGCTACACAAATTCAATCATGAATTCAGCTTATAAAATCCACCATATAAAAATTTGATCCGACAGCAACGGAATCAAAGTAAATAACAACTTTTCCTTGACTAAGTTCAAAAGTGTAGCCACATCTATCTAAAACTAAACCTGAAATCATAATTTCTAAGAAGAGATAAGTTTCGGAGGGAAAGGAAATGGAAAAATCCTACAGGACCTTCAGTAGAGCCGTCTCTCTATAGTTGTGCCTGGGTTCACAACGATAGAGGAGGTCCCACTAAGGTTACCTTGCTCTGTAATCACTAGGAGACCTAATAACCTTTGCTCTGATACCAACTTTGTCACGACCCGTTTTCTGGGCACATGACCGCCACAATGATGAATATCCCATCACTGTAAGCCTTTCGATAAATTCTACCCATGAGTTAAATTATTAGTCATTATCAAAATAACCATTCCTGAAGAAAATATATCAAATTTTCTTATTTGAAATTCATAGAGATGATTTGCACATAATAATAGATTCTCAATATAAAATACATTATTATGCTGACATACAAGCCAAATGTCAAACCCCTGACCTAGATGTCCTAGACGATTACAGAGCAACATAATCTACAACAATAGAGGGGCCTACTCGACAGCGGGAGGGTCTAAAATGATCTACTCTTCTAGCGGATATTCTTCATCGGCAACTTGATCTGAACAAAAAGGTTGTACAGAGAGTGTGAGCTTTTAAACTCCGTGAGCGAATCGGCCTCGCGTTAATAAAATTCAAATACATTACCAGTCATGCAAGCATATCCGAAGGCTCATACTCAACCAATAAACATAGTTAGAAATTACATACAAGAAGATAAAAATTCATCCAATTCAACAAACGTTATTAGTACTCATCAATGACAATATATCCTGGAGAGCGCACATAGGCCAGCTCACCAATTCTAAAATTCATCCAATTCAACAAACGTTACTAGTACTCATCAATGACAATATATCCCGGAGAGCGCACACAGGCCAGCTCACCAATTCTGTATATTTTCGCCATGACGCACAACCTCATCCTCTTAGCTAGGGCACCTCACGGATTTATCACCAATCCGGGCTATATCCCTACTGAGGGAATCGTTGTCTCCACACTCATTGGTCAAGGCACCATGTCAACAGGGTTTTCAGCCTTACCGTGAGAGGGGGTACTGTCCCGCTCAATCACAATCAATAGTACATCATTTCATATCATAATTAGAAGCACAATATAATATTCATCCATATAACAGGTATAGTATATAACTATATTAATCAGTTTTTGAAAAGATTCAAACTTCACATCATCATGAGATACTTGCTTCATCTTATCCATACTTCTGGATTAATTATCTCATTAGATTTGTCATTCTGAATCCAATTTCTCCCTATGAATCTTGGGAGTGTCCTACAACATACTTTTTATCACCAGTAATGCTAAAAATCTATTAAAACGGGGTCGTTTCACTCACCTAGATTCCGTACGAGCATCGCTTCTCTAAGTCGTTACAGACAAGAGTACACAGATGAATTTCAGTATTCCGCTACAGAGATTTTCATGAAAAATTAGAGAAAACAAGTTAGGATTGTTTTCATACAGACACTGTTTATACATATGGTACTATTCATACATACGGTCACTATTCATATATACGATTACTATTTCTATGTACGGATACTATTTATACATATAGTAACTATTCATATATACGAAGATTGTTTATACCAGAAATAGAGAATACAATCTGTAAAAGAGTACACCAGGTAAGTTCCTAGGAAAGAGTGGAGGGTCACAATGGACACACTTAAAAACCAGGTCTTTCCTTAGCCAGAACTTTCCTAGACATGTATTCTTCACAGTTTACATCATATTTCGGTAATCAGAGAATCAAAATAATATGTAAGCAGCTAAGGACAGTTTTTCTGATGTGGAAGATCAGCCAAAGCCGCAACCACAGAGCATACTTAAGAAAATAACTTCTAAAATTTGAAAGACATAAAAAGGGCATAGTATCCTTACCTAAGCTGAAAAGGAAAGGTCCAAAATCTCAGAGGCCTAGCATTGGAGTAAGAGAAACTTAAGGAGAGAAGAAGAGAAGTTGAAGGTGTGAGTTTAGAAGTGAAATGAAAGGGCCTATTTATAGGAAAAATCAAAGGTACTATTTGACACTATACGCTAATAAAATATTCAACTTACTATTCATAAAAATGACATTTCTAATAATGCAATTTATTGTGCAAAACACGGCAGACGACTGAAAATTTTTTTCTTTTATTACTATTGAAAACTTAAAGGGAAAACTATCCTTTCACCTTAAACCTTTAAGTTTCTTTTCAAATCAGTCATTTCAATTTAGTCCATGAGGGTATTTTTACACATAAAACGTCATTTTTTTCTACAAACTTCTTTCTAGTTTTCTCTTCTGACCAAACCACATCTAGTACTTGACATTTTGATTGTATAAATAAACAGTACCATATACGTAAATAGTATTATATGGGTGAATAGTACCGTATACTGAAATAGTAACAGTTGTTTGTAAACAAATATTTATATTTTATTTTTCATGGGTATTACAGAAGAGCTCAACACTTTGTTGTGTTAGTATAAAAAATGAGGGGAATGAGTCATTCTTTTATAGCTGCTGAACATTAATGAGGCATATAAAAATTTTAATACAATTAAAATTCGGTTTCAAAAATTAATGGACAGTTTCAAAAATTAATGGGCAGTTTCAGAAAATTAATGGGTAGTTTCAAAATATTTAATTATATTTAAAACAAATAAAACCAAACTGTCAGCCCTTAATTTTCTAACATTAATCCAAATTAATTTCATAATAATAAAATTTGTCTCTGTTCAGGTAATCTATAAAAAATAAATTAAAAAGATATTTTGAAATACAAAGCTTTTAAAAGGTTATTTTCACAACAATTTCATCATACCTACTTCCTTTTTACTTCTCAGCACACACTCATAGATATAGTTTTCTTAATATAACAAATTCAATATTTTAAAAACAAAGAGTTATATATAAAAAAGGAATATTTTATATATAACTTACAATCATTAGATATTTTGTTTTAACAAAACCAACACACATTTATATTTTTTAGAATATAATTGAAAAAGTTATACAATTAAATAGTAATACATCATACATTTAATTCATAAAAAAAATTAAATTTGATTCTCTTAATTAAGAATGATTAACATTATTGTTATATTTATTTGTCTATTCTAATGATATTTTTCTTGAAAACATATTTGAAGTCCAGAAGGCAAAGAAACATGAAGTATGAAGAGGCCGGTGCATTGTTGCATTATTTTCAAAATCAATTGGTAGAAAATTCATCGTATTTTCATGCTTATCAGATGGATTTAGAGGAGCAGATAACAAATATATTTTGGATAAATCCAAAAATGCTAATTGATTATGGGTTCTTTAAGAATGTGGTGTCACTTGACACAAGGCAATGGGTGACCATGCAATATTTAATTTAATTTAAGTATATTTAAAAATAATATTTAAACACAATAAATTCCAATAAACAAAATTATAATATTTAATTAAATATTACAATAAAGTATGTTTAAATAAATATAATATATAAAAAGGTAAATTAAATTTATTTTAAATTTATTTTCTTATAAATTAATTTGTATATATTTTCTTTACCTTTTTATATATTTCCATGTTTTAATTTAATTATATTTATTTAAAAATAATTTATTGTGATATTTAACTAAATATTATAATTTTGTTTATTGTATTTAAATATTATGTATTAAATATACTTTAATTTAATTTATTTATTTAATTAAATATTATATTTACTTTATTATTACAAATTATTAGTGCTTATTAAATAGGGTATTTTGTTGGCTGCCAACCACGATTCCACATGACACAACCTGGTTGGCTAAGAGAATTTAATTAATTTAAAATCCTGTAGTTGTTGCCTCATATTTGGAATTAAAAAAAATACATTCAAGCGCATGTGAGGGGGCAGCCGTTGGATTAAAGGAGATCCAATGGTTGCCCATGGCGGAGGAGGCTCCTATGTGTTACAAGCATAGGAGCAACACCTAATCCTATATATATAGTGCGGTATGAGCGAAGGCGAAATAATAGGGATTGGTTGAGCAACCTCGTACATGGACTACTTTCTAACCAATGTTTTTGGAATGGACTCCGTCATTAGCTTAATGAGTGTTTGATTTTTTTTTTTGGTGGTGTTTGTATAAACTATAGTTTTGAATGTATGAATATAATTTTAGTATAAAATAATATGTTTGAGAGTCTTTACATTAACGTAGTTTTATCTTCAAATTATGTTCTTGGTAAAAGTTTAGGTTATGACTTCTGCAAAATATGGTTTACCTAATTTTAACTTTCTCTAAAATCAATTCTGTAAAAGATGACCAGCCCAAACTCAGGTTTTCTCAACTGTTTTCCAAACACACACTCAGAATGACTTTTGGGCAATCAAGTCAATTGTTAAATTGGGAAAATAAATTTTAAAATTTGTATATATATATAATTATATATATTTACAAACAAATATAAAAAGCAAGTAAGATAAAATGAGTTATATACAAATGTCACATTTTAAATTCTCAAAACCATACTTATTAATCATAAACAAATAAAATGCAAACTTCAAAATACATGTACCATTAAACTAAAATTATAAAGTCATAAATATCTATAATAATTTAACCAAACATCAAAATTAATCAATTTATTGACCCAAAACTTCTAATATTTTGTGTCCCCTATACAAAATATACTCGACTAATCAGCTAATCGACTATTATAGCCTATGATGATATGCTTTTTTGTCATCGTTCTCATGATTTTTCTCGATATCTCCACCATCATCATTAATAACATTTGCATAAAAAATTTCATCCAAATTCAATTTTTAAAAAAACAATAATTTAAATACGTTAAAATTTTGAAATAATATCATAAAATGATATATGACAATTAGTAAATACAAACCACAATCAATATCATCCTTTTCAGTGGTAAAAGTTGTAAATTTACGATGAAAAACATCTAATTCTTCAACATTTAAGGTTGGTAGTTCTTCTTCCAATATCCAATCGCCATGTTCTTCAAATGATTCAAAGTTGATTAGATAATAGACATCTATTGACTAGTGTACGCCATCACTTGGGGCATTGGATTTTAATAAACATTGTTCTCAACCAGGTATATATATATATACACATTGATTAACATTGTATGACATACATGTATGTAATATTATGTATTAAATATACTTTAATTTAATTTATTCTATTTTATTGTAATTTATTTAATTAAATATTATATTTACTTTATTATTGCAAATTATGTATTGCAGAGTCTAGATGGAAGGGCAATTAGAGCAAATGGTGCAGAGGAAAGGCCTAGGTGTAGCTCCTTTTCAGATGAGTTTCAAGTAATGACTAAATATAATACAATTTATTTAATATAATACAAGTGAGTGTTTGATTTCTAATTTTTTTTCTAATTTTATTTTTCTTTTCAATTTTAGGGATCTCAATTTTTAGAGGATAATGGCAAGATGGCAAAATTGATGATAAGTCTTAAAAAGTCACCAAATAATGTCATCATATGTGGAATTTTCAGTCCTCTTTTAGCCTTGTTTTGCTACCCTTTTTGCGCTTTTTATCTGTGTTTTCGTTTAGTTCTCTTGTGTTTATAGTTTTAATTTCATCTTGTTTTATTTCCCCTTTTCTTGCCATTTTAATTTATTTTAGTTGTTGTCTCTTGTAGGTGTATTTTGGGGAGAAAACAAGAGAAGAATGAGACTCCAGTAGCTTGGCACCAAGTCACAAAACTGACAGTTAAAAGCTTCTTTTGGGGCTTTTTGCCCCAACTTTGGATTGTGAGAATTTTGGGGAGCTTGGTGGCAGCAAAGGAGCATCTTCTAGGAGGGGAAGAAGGCCTTCCTGTTAAGCGCGAGATTTAGTGCCATTGTTTGATTTAGTTTAGTTTAGGATTTCTCGGAGTTTAGTCTACTTCATGTGATTTCTTGACTCAGAATGCTATTAATCACCATTTTTATTGTCTCTGATGTAGGGTGAGCTGGGCGAAGCTGAAGCGATTGATCGAACTGGTACGATATGTTGTAAAGGATGCTTGTCTGCCTATCACCGCTATAGCGGTGAGCCCTGGAGCTGAACTTATTTCAGGCATTTGCTTCTGTCCACTACTGCTATAGTGGTAAATCCTCACCACTATAGCGCTTGCTGCTGAAGCTGAAGAACTAGAAGCATCAGTCTCTGTCCACCATCGCTATAGCGGTGAGCCCTGCACCAGATTTGCTGAAGAGAATTTAATTCTGTCTTTTACCGCTATAGCGGTGGGAAGGCACCGTTATATCGGTATGTCGCGATAAGGAGCTGATTTAAAACGCGTCAGATGATCTGTTTAGGGCAATTCTGAGTTGGAAACAGAAGAAAGACGCCGACTTTTGCTAGAGGAGAAGGAGGAATCCATCCCTGAAGCCAATCAAGCCTGAATTCCGTCAACCCAACCCCTGATTCATGGAGTTTGATCATTCTTCTATTGCTTTCTGTAGTTTTAGGGCCATGAGTAGCTAAACTTTTCTGTTCTAGGGTTACTATGAACCCAATTTCAGACTAGGATTTGTGTTCTCTTGAGACTTGTGATTCTTGTCAATTTAATACATATCTATCATTCATATCTCCTGAACTTATTATAAAATTGGCCATTTTATGATATGTATGTTGCCTTCATTGAACTTGGGAGAGGGAGATGTTGGTAGAACATTGAATGATTAGGGCGAAGGATAGAACCTAGGGGTTTTACTTGTTAATTAATAGGAATATTAATTAACCTCATTTAATCAAATTAGGTTAATATTAATTTGACTCAAACTCGCATAAGGGATTGTGTAGAGTTGGATAGCTTAATTTAGGTTTGGAAGAATCACTTTAAGCCATTAGAAAACCTAAGATTATTGTGTATAATTGATCTGAATTACAGGTGTAGGGAGAATTAGCAATTCCTAGGACGAAATAGGGAGATTAGTAACTCTAGGCCTTTTATTTGATTTATTTCCATTCAATTTCATTGCACTTTAATTTTGTTTTTAATTAGAGTTATCTTAACAAAAAAATTGATTTGCCTAAATAACACGGTTAAACGTCTGGAGTAGTTAACACGTTAGTCCCTGTAGAGACGATACTTATATTTCATCACTTTAGTACTTGTGCGACTGGTACACTTACCAGAATGCCCAACACTTCCCTCTTGGGATTGGTCTTCTTCCCCCATCTCTTCTCTTTTCTCTTCATTTTCTTCTCTTTTCATGTTGTATTTCTCTTGTATTTTGTAGTTATAGGTAGTTTGTAACTCTAAGATTGTTATGAGCTCGATTTTAGATTAGGTTTTGTGTAATTTCTTGAACTCTTGTAATTATTGATTATTAATACATGTTTATTTATTCCAATCTTAATACTTTCCTTTGATTTGGCCAATTATTAAGATGATTTGGTGTTTTTACTAAACTTGGGAAAGGGAGGTAAAAACTAGACCTAAGGAATGAGTTGTATAAGTTTTTGAACCTTAAAGGAGAGGAGATTGATTCGCTAATGTCATAGGAATATAGATATTAGTCTCATATAGTCAAATTAGGGTTTGCTCATTTAATTAACTTAATTTTCACATAAGGAATTATGGAGAATTATGTTTTATCTTAGTTGAGGTTTGGGAAAATCCTTCTAGGAATATTTGCGCCCTAGACTAGCATGTACAATTGAAGAAAGCAAGAGTAAGAGGATGACAATAGAACCTATGAGAAATGAAAGGCTTGGTGGTTGATGTAATTTAATTTCTTATGAAGTTTTGTTGTTGAGTGATTCTTTTTAATTACATTTCGTATTTTGTTGGAGTGGATTTTACCGAATTGAGTTGCTCTAAAAATGCTCGATCACCACTTTTATGAGTTTGAGATTTTTATCTATGCTAGGGATAGCTAGATATTAACTTAGCCCATTGTAACTTCCACCATAAATTGGATTAATCTAGGAATAGATAATCTTATTTATGTGGTTTTGTTGAGAACCAATATCAAAAGGATTTGTAATTAAATCAAATCATTCTTTAACAATTCAAAAACTCATTTGTCTATGAATTAGTCGGATTAAGAATTAAGTGAAGTCAATTCCATCAACCCTAAGTTATTGTCATTAGGAGTAGCTTAATTTTAGAATCTAGATAGTAGTTTTAGTTTAAATTGTTAACTTTATATTTATATTTCTGTTTAATGATTCGTCTAGATAGTATTTAACTTTACTTTCGCGGGTACTTGACACCTCAATCTTCGTGGGAACGATACTTTACTCCCTCTGTATTACTTGTACGATTGGTACGCTTGCCAAACCTCAACAATTGACAACTAGTTATGACTTAGTTTGTGAGTATTATTTTGACAAGTTTTTACAATTTTTGTGAGTTGAACTATGACCAATGGGTGACAATGCAATATTTAATTTAATTTAAGCATATTTAATAATAATATTTAAATACAATACATTCGAATAAACTAAATTATAATATTTAATTAAATATTATAATAAAGTATGTTTAAATAAATATAATATAATTAAATATAATATATAAAAAAGTAAATTAAATTTATTTCAATTTTATTTTCTTATAAATTAATTTGTATATATTTTCTTTACATTTTTACATATTTCCATTTTTTAATTTAATTATATTTATTGACAAATAATTTATTGTGATATTTAACTAGATATTATAATTTTGTTTATTATATTTAAATATTATGTATTAAATATACTTTAATTTAATTTAATTTAATGTTTTTATTTAATTAAATATTATATTTACTTTATTATTACAAATTATTATTGCTTATTAAATGAGGTATTTTGTTGGCTGTCAACCACGATTCCACATGGCGCATCCTAGTTGGCTGGGAGAATTTAATTAATTTAAAATCCTACAGTTGTTGCGTCATATCTGGAATTGAAAAGAAAAATACATTTAGGCACGTGTGAGGGGGCAACCGTTGGATTAAAGAAGATCCAATGGTTGCCCCTGGCAGAGGAAGCTCCTATGCATTACACATGTAGGAGCAACACCTAATCCTATATATATAGTGCGGTATGAGCGAAGGCGAAATAATAGGGATTGGTTGAGCAATCTCGTACATGGAGTACTTACCAACCAATGTTTTTGGAATGGATTTTGTCACTGGCTTAATGTGTGTTTGATTTTTTTTTTTGTGGTATTTTTATAAACTATAGTTTTGAATGTATTAATATAATTTTAATGTAAAATAATATGTTTGAGAGTTTTTGCATTAACGTAGTTTTATCCTCAAATTATATTTTTGGTAAAAGTTGAGGTTATGAGTTCTGCAAAATATGGTTTGCCTAACTTTAACTTCCTCCAAAATCAATTCTGTAAAAGATGACTTGTCCAAACTCAAGTTTTCTCAACTGTTTTTCAAATACACACAGAATGACTTTTGAGTAATCAAGTCAATTGTTAAATCAGGTAAATAATTTTTTTTTAATATATATATATATATATATATATATATATATATATATATATACAAACAATATAAAAAACAAGTAAGATAAAATAAATTATATACAAATTTCACATTTTAAAGTCTCAAAACCATACTTATTAATCATAAATAATTAAAATGCAAACTTCAAAATACATGTACCATTAAATTAAAATTATAAAGTCATAAATATTTATAATAATTTAACTAAACATAAAAATTAATCAGTTTATAAACCCAAAACTTCTAATATTGTGTCCCCTGTACAAAATATACTCGACTAATCAGCTAGTCGACTATTATAGCCCATGATGATATGCTTTTTGTCATCGTTCTCCTGATTTTTCTTGATATCTCCACCATCATCATTAATAACATTTGCATAAAAAATTTCATTCAAATTCAATTTTTAAAAAACATTATTTTAAATATGTTAAAATTTTGAAATGATATCATAAAATGATATACGACGATTATTAAATACAAACCACAATCAATATCATCATTTTCAATGGTTAAAGTTGTAAATTTACGATTATGAACATCCAATTCCTTAACATTTAAGATTGGTAGTTCTTCTTCCAATATCCAATCACCATATTTTTCAAATGATTCAAAGTTGATTAGATCATAATTTTTCTTTAATTCTTCCTTGTACATTTTTATTTTAGCATATAAAATTATAAATGATTATTCATACGCTTAAAAATGAATAATAATATTATAAAAGAAATATACTAGTTTGTAGTTTTAAGTTTTAATGAACATAAACAAGATCATTAAGTTTTTGATGATTTAATCTATTTTTTTTATTTGAATGAATTTGTTCAAACATAATCCAATTTCTTTCACAACTAGAAGAACTGTGTGTTTAGCTTAAAACTCAAATTACAAGCTTTTGTAAATTTAAAGAACTTGATCTATAACATTACCAACACTCATCTAAAATATTACACAAAACAAATTAATGAAATAATAGTTAAATAAACAAAAAAATTGTTAATAAAAATCATTATTATTTAGTACCATTGTATGATGACTATTTATTGTTAGTCTTTTTCCAAAATCTCCTTTAACATTTTTGAAGATTTTCATTTTATTTGACAAATTTGCTGATATTTCAAAATGACATCAATATTCTTGAGATAGTGTTCCTATTCCTTTCCATTGCTTATTGGTAATGAATAGTAAGCAACATGAAGATTTTTGTCCAATTAATTATCTCAACATCTATTAAGAATTCTTAAAAAAGACTTAACAACCTTTTTTCACTTCTTTGAAATCTTTTAATGTTTTCATTTTTAGCTGTATAAAAAGCTGCAAACTATAGTTTTGAAAATCAGATTGGTCATTGAATCATTGAAGACACCCATGTTCAAGGTTTATTGGTTCAACTATGGTTGAACTGTTAACGAATCGATAATAAATAAATAAATTTTATTAATTTTATATATTAAAAATTTTAATATAGTAAATAATAATAAAATATTTTCATACTTTAATTTGATAAATTAAGAATTACTGTTTATTTTATTCTTAAAAAATATTAATTTATATATATATATATATTAAAAAACTAAAGACTAAATTTTTTAAATGTAAATATGTATACAAAATTACAAATAAGTAGTCTTTAATATAGTAAATAGATGTTTTTGTCTCATGCATGTTAAATTCATAGGCGATTCTCTCAGCAGAGGGAGGGACGTGCGGGATGTGTTTGTGGAGATCCAATAGTATAAATAGTTGACTTCGATTGGCAAACAGCATCACAGTTCGTGTTTCGTGATTAATCTATCGCTTTGATTTATCCTGGAGTTTCTCTTTACTGAGTCATGGATGTTTCGGTTTGTGAAATTTGATTCTGTTCGCCATTATGGGTTGTGTATTTTTATGGAAGAGACCGAAATTGGGTTCATTAAGCCAGAGAGAGAAGGAGGTGGGTAAGACATTCAATTATCATTATCTTGTCTACAATTGGGATACAAACTCTATGACAGAATCTTACTGATGATTGGACGAGTTTTGCATTGGGCCTCCAATGGAATGGCCTTAGGCACCAAGGTTCCACAACTTTCGGTCACGTCAATTTCTTCATTCCCAACTCTTTTCCATTCAAAGCACTGAATCAAAGAACCCAAAGTCAAGCCCACCGTTCGTTGTGCCAGGCCTGCTCCAGGACAGGCCCTCCTCCCCAGCGCAAAAGGTATCAGCTTTTGCATATCCACTTCCCACTCTCAAACCTCTCGGGCCTGAAGCTCGTTGAGTCAGCCCACAGCTCAGGGTCCCTATGGATGGCCCACGCATTTACAATAATCTGTTGAAGCAGCTGACACCATTGGGATAACAATCTGAGATTTCTGGTTTTAAGTTATTACCATGCCACAAAGACCCTCAGGGTAAGTCAGCAATCAAAGCTTAAATATGTCGATTGTAAGGAGGATATACATAGCCACAGGCAACGAAGCAAAGTGCTGTATGAATTATACCTTACGTACTATGAAGGCCACCTGAATGAGAATGGTAACAAAACCCATCAAATGGCCAAGATCTACACTACTACCAACAAACTTATCAGGCACATAGCACTTACATGCCCAACTACGTTAAAAAGAGCACTTGTCCATGATTACCAGAAAAACGAATAGGTAATTCATAACTGTAGTGACGTATAGCCTTAAGTTTGCAAGTCAATACCGAGGTTCATGCCTTGATCCTTCTGTGTGTTGGTACACAGCTATCTTATAAGTCGGTTATATTTGTCTAGTTGGACATTAGCAGTATCATCAACGCAAAGCTTTAGAGAAGTGGTTCTCCATCTATCACAAAAATTCACCACTGATCTTGTATTTTATTGTCATGGTTTAATACAAGTTTTCACTAGCAATCACAAAGAGGAACACAGAGAACAGGTCCAGAACAACTAGCCAAGCTATTAAAATTTAAAACTGCAGCTGCTATACCTTATACACTTAATCAAGGCAGGTTTTTTGTACCTTGAAGGGCTTGATGATGGTAATCCATCTATCTGCCATCATCAACTTTCAACTGAGAGAAAACAGAACCCACTGCATTTTCAGAGTTCACATCCCCTATCATGAACATGTCACCTGATTCACCCAGTGTGGAAAGTGAAGGAAGACGACGAACATTAGGCAACTGAAGCGATACAGAAGGACCACTAGAGCTATCCTCATGCGGCTCTCTGTGTATTGCGCCTCGTTGAAGCTGCAGTGCATACTCCAAGTCCCACAACACATCACCCATGCTTGGCCTATCAGAGCCATCTTCCTGTAAACATTTCTCTACCGTGTCACTAAATTTTCTGAGCGAATTTGGATCTATCTGCCCCTTGATGGAAGGATCGATGATCTCCTCGACTATCCCTTTGTTCTTGCAACGAATTCCCCATTCAGCCAAGTTCACCTGCTCCCTTGGAAGCATGGGTTCAATGGCTGGCCTTGCACATAACACTTCAAGAAGAACCACCCCAAATGAGTAAACATCAGATTTTTCTGTTAACTGTTCAGTCCTGAAATACTCAGGATCGAGATACCCGAAAGTACCTTTAACACCTGTACTGACATAAGGTTGATGGTCAAGAGGACCTGTCCTCGAGAGACCAAAGTCTGCAACTTTAGCGATATGGTTTTCATCAAGCAATATATTTGTGGACTTCACGTCACGGTGAATGATCCCACCAGATGCTCCTTTGTGAAGATAGTGAAGACCTCTTGCAGCTCCAATACAGATTTCAAGCCTCTGCTTCCAGGACAAGCTTGGCAGATTTGAATTGTACAAGTGATCTCTCAGTGTCCCTTTTTCCATGAATTCATAAACCAATATCATTTCAGACCGTTCATTACAATAACCGATTAAGGAAACAAGGTGCCTGTGTTTGATTTTGCACAAAACCATGATCTCTGTCTGGAATTCTGGAAGCCCTTGTCCTGACCCAGGCTCACTTCTCTTCACAGCCACTATGAAGCCATTCTTGAGGATTCCCTTGTAAACATTGCCAAAGCCGCCCTTCCCAATCAACCTCTTAGTATTGAAGTTGTTAGTTGCAGATAGGATCTCAATCAAAGGGATTTTGAGTCCGAGGTTTAAGTTTGGAAGAGGAGAGCCATGGGAGGTTCCTTCAGTCAATTTGTTGTGAGAACTCCCTCCTCCATAAATATGCATTGGTGACCAATTCGAATTCTCAACAGGCTTCAGTTCTTGTTTCCTGAATCTCAGTCTCCAAATAAAGAACCCAACTACTACAATGAGAATTAGAACAAAACCTCCAAGAGATACTCCAAGCACCAGAGGAAGATGACTATTCTGCTTTCCATTGGATTCCTCCAACGGAACAGAATCTGATGAATTAATAATTCTCATGATCTCTAGCCCGTTTAAAAACGCATTTTTAATAGGAGAATCAACAAGTGCTACGCTGATATTCATGAGTCCAGATTCATCAGAGTTCACCACATAATCATAATAAATTGGAGCAATCAACTTGTCAGTCTCGTTGTAGGAATTGATCAATGAGCGGAAGCTGCTGTAGATGAAGAGATTGAAAAATGTCAGATTTGGCGAAGGACTTTTTAAGTCACAGAAGTGAGCCCGCACGAGATAATTAGTATTCTTTTCCACAGGAAGACCCCATGTTATGACTTCGGAGGAATTCGTATCAACTTTTTTGGCAGTTAGGTAGACAGAAGATGGGGCAATATACTTGTAAGCTAAATGACTAGATCCAGAATTTTCTTTCCCGTATATAAGATTAACAGTTGAATTGATAGTTATTGCAGATTCTGGGTTAAATAGATAGGAATCATTAGAGTCCCAGTTTCTCCATAAATCATCTTCGTTTCTGTTGACATTAGAGCCTCCAACATTAAGCCTATAAGTCGTCTGTAACATCTGAGAGAGCGAACCCTCGTAAACACTAGATTCTCCACTAGGACTAACAGATATAGCATCATGCGGGATGAAATCATCGGGGAGAAGGACGAGTTCTAAGGCATTCACAAACGCAAAGGACGACCCTAGAGGTCTGAAAGTGATTTTGAAGTCGCTGGTAGTGATGTTTATGAAGAACTCTTTTACCAGAGGAGAGTTGGTAGCATTTTTGGGAGCGAAATCTTGCAAGAGCCAGAACCCAGGAATTGAAACATTGAATCGAGCAGTGGAGAGATTACTTGAAGACGGGAAAGCAAAGAAATGGAGGCGTACCAGATAAGAACCAGAAGTTTCGATTGTGAAGTCGTACGAGAATTTCTCTCGAAAGAGTCTTGCCGTTTGATAGAGAGGAGATATCGCCGATAAGTGAGTGGTGCTACTTGCTTGCTCAACGCTGCTCTGCTTTGGAAATGTTAAGGAAACGAATGAATCGCCGACGAAAGTCCGACCACTGTCTGTGTCATTTACGTTGTTGGTTGACCCACAGCTGATAAAATACTTATCTGGGACGGTGTAGGCTAAGGAGAGGAACTGAAGCCATGAGAACTGAAGGAAAAAAAGAAGAAACAGAGTGTGATGAACTCTATGGAATTGAAGAGCTCCCATGAAGTAGTGAGTAGAGTAGTAGTAGATTTGGACAATTTTCCAATCTAATTAATGCTTCTCTGAATTCAAAACTATGGATTATGGAGTTCAGACAACATGAGAACCAGATAGAAGAAAGACTCTGTGAAACACAAACACAAGTCAAGCCGTCAGCTTTGAACCCTAAAGTTGACTCAACAACCGCCACTCACCAATACATAATAGATAATACAGAGTTGAATTTTCTATTTTCTTTAATCCAACGAATGAAATGAGGTTGCTGCTAATCACTAATAAGACTAACGGAAGCAACGTCAAAGTATCTTCCCGCATTGTCGTTTTACAGTTTACTCTTGGAAGAGAGGAAAGGGAAGAGAGGAAAGCGGAATTCATGGTCCACGCAAAACAAAAATAATTGTAGGCGTCATTGCTATTATTGTGCGGAAACAAATTATTTGACCAAAAATGAAATAAAAATAAAAGAAGACCGATTAAATTAAGAAATTATCCATCTTATGCATAATTTTATAATAGTGCGGTAAGCGGACACACATATATATATAGATCCGCCGTTTCCAACGTTTGCTCCCTCACCGGCACTTGAATGTAAATTTTTTTTTTAATTTCAAATATGACTCAACAATTGCAAGATTTTAAATTAATTAAATTCTCCTAGCCAACTAAGATGCACCATGTGGCATCCTAGTTGGTCTTTTTTTAGAATTCGACTTGATTTTCTTTAATGTTATCAACCTACCGCATTGCGTCTTTGGAAGCGTATAAATTACAGGTACTTAAGAGAATCCTGATCTTGCATCTTCTTCCTTAGATTGTCATTGTTCCCTTCTCTCACAGTTTCGCCACCGATCAAAGAGCTTTTTTCAATTGTCACCATGCCTTCCCTGTTGCTCTATCGTCCTCATAGTCCCTGTTGCCGCCGTTCATTCATTCAGTATTTCACCTATATGTTTGTTCTGTCACTTTAAGTGCATGTGAAGTTCATCCCTCTGTCGTATTTCTATTTGCCATCTTTCTGTTTGCCGTCATCTATCCATCAATGTGCCGTGAAAGCGTTCCATCCAACGCCTATGTAGAGTGAAGTTTTGTGTTTTTACTTTTGAAGGTTCTTAAATTTTTTAAAAGGAAAATTTGACAATTTATAATATTATTTAAAAAATTATTAGCAGACTTCTAAATGCAAAACTTGTTTTTCTTTTTTTCTTCCTCTGAGATATGAACATTTGTAATTGCCATAATTTGGGTCCAAAGGCACCAATGACAATTACTCACATTTGTTGTTTCTTATGAACCAGGCCATGCATATTGGGGCGTGGATCCCAATTTCATCATACCTACTTCCTTTTTACTTCTCAGCACACACTCATAGATATAGTTTTCTTAATATAAAAAATTCGAAATTTTAAAAACAAAGAGTTATATATAAAAAAAAGGAATAATTTATATATAACTTACAATCATTAGATATTTTGTTTTAACAAAACCAACACACATTTATATTTTTTAGAATATAATTGAAAAAAGTGATACAATTAAATAGTAATACATCATAAATTTAATTCATATAAAAATTAAATTTGATTCTCTTAATTAAGAATGATTAACATTATTGTTATATTTATTTGTATATTCTAATGATATTTTTCTTGAAAACATATTTTATTGTCATGGTTTAATACGAGTTTTCACTAGCAATCACAGAGAGGAACGTAGAGAACAGATCCAGAACAACTAGCTAAGCCATTAAAATTTAAAACTGCAGCTACTATACCTTATACACTTAATCAAGGCAGGTTTTTTGCACTTTGAAGGGCTTAATGATGGTAATCCATCTATCTGGCATCATCAACTTTCAACTGAGAGAAAACAGAACCCACTGCACTTTCAGAGTCCACATCCCCTATCACGGACATGTCACCTGATTCACCTAGTGTGGAAAGTGAAGGAAGACGACGAATATTAGGCAACTGAAGTGATACAGAAGCACCACTAGAGCTATCCTCGTGAGGCTCTCTCTGTATTGCGCCTTGTTGAAGCTGCAGTGCATACTCCAAGTCCCACAAAACATTACCCATGCTTGGCCTATCAGAGCCATCTTCCTGTAAACATTTCTCTACTATGTCACTAAATTTTCTGAGTGAGTTTGGATCTATCTGCCCCTTGATGGAAGGATCAATGATATCCTTGAGTATCCCTTTGTTCTTGCAAAGGATTCCCCATTCAGCCAAGTTCACCTGCTCCCTTGGAAGCATGGGTTCAATGGCTGGTCTTGCACATAACACTTCAAGAAGAACCACCCCAAATGAGTAAACATCAGATTTTTCTGTTAACTGTTCAGTCCTGAAATACTCAGGATCGAGATACCCAAAAGTGCCTTTAACACCTGTGCTGACATAAGCTTGGTGGTCAAGGGGGCCTGTCCTTGAGAGGCCAAAGTCTGCAACTTTAGCGACATGGTTTTCATCAAGCAATATATTTGTGGACTTCACGTCACGGTGAATGATCCCTCCTGTTGCTCCTTTGTGAAGATAGTGAAGACCTCTTGCAGCTCCAATACAGATTTCAAGCCTCTGCTTCCATGACAAGCTTGGCAGATTTGAATTGTACAAGTGATCTCTCAGTGTCCCTTTTTCCATAAATTCATAAACCAATATCATTTCAGACCGTTCATCACAATAACCGATTAAGGAAACAAGGTGCCTGTGTTTGATTTTGCACAAAACCATGATCTCTGTCTGGAATTCTGGAAGCCCTTGTCCTGACCCAGGCTCACTTCTCTTCACAGCCACTCTGAAGCCATTCTTGAGGATTCCCTTGTAAACATTGCCAAAGCCGCCCTTCCCAATCAACCTCTTCGTATTGAAGTTGTTAGTTGCAGATAGGATCTCAATCAAAGGGATTTTGAGTCCGAGGTTTAAGTTTGGAAGAGGAGAGCCGTGGGAGGTTCCTTCAGTCAATTTGTTGTGAGAACTCCCTCCTCCATAAATATGCATTGGTGACCAATTCGAATTCTCAACAGACTTCAGTTCTCGTTTCCTGAATCTCAGTCTCCAAATAAAGAACCCAACTACTACAATGAGAATTAGAACAAAACCTCCAAGAGATATTCCAAGCACCAGAGGAAGATGACTATTCTGCTTTCCATTGGATTCCTCCAACGGAACAGAATCTGATGAATCAATAATTCTCATGATCTCTAGCCCGTTTAAAAACGCATTTTTAATAAGAGAATCAACAAGTGCTACGCTGATATTCATGAGTCCAGATTCATCAGAGTTCACCACATAATCATAATAAATTGGAGCAATCAACTTGTCAGTCTCGTTGTAGGAATTGATCAATGAGCGGAAGCTGCTGTAGATGAAGAGATTGAAAAATGTCAGATTTGGCGAAGGACTTTTTAAGTCACAGAAGTGAGCCCGCACGAGATAATTAGTATTCTTTTCCACAGGAAGACCCCATGTTATGACTTCGGAGGAATTCGTATCAACTTTTTTGGCAGTTAGGTAGACAGAAGATGGGGCAATATACTTGTAAGCTAAATGACTAGATCCAGAATTTTCTTTCCCGTATTTAAGATTTACAGTTGAATGGATAGTTATTGCAGATTCTGGGTTAAATAGATAGGAATCATTAGAGTCCCAGTTTCTCCACAAATCATCTTCGTTTCTGTTGACATTAGAGCCTCCAACATTAAGCCTATAAGTCGTCTGTAACATCTGAGACAGCGAACCCTCGTAAACACTAGATTCTCCACTAGGACTAACAGATATAGCATCATGCGGGATGAAATCATCGGGGAGAAGGAAGAGTTCTAAGGCATTCACAAACGCAAAGGACGACCCTAGAGGTCTGAAAGTGATTTTGAAGTCGCTGTTAGTGATGTTTATGAAGAACTCTTTTACCAGAGGAGAGTTGGTAGCATTTTTGGGTGCGAAATCTTGCAAGAGCCAGAACCCAGGAATTGAAACATTGAATCGAGCAGTGGAGAGATTACTTGAAGACGGGAAAGCAAAGAAATGGAGGCGTACCAGATAAGAACCAGAAGTTTCGACTGTGAAGTCGTACGAGAATTTTTCTCGAAAGAGTCTTGCCGTTTGATAGAGAGGAGATATCGCCGATAAGTGAGTGATGCTACTTGCTTGCTCAACACTGCTCTGCTTTGGAAAAGTTAAGGAAAGGGATGAATCGCAGACGAAAGTCCGACCACTGTCTGTGTCGTTTACGTTGTTGGTTGACCCACAGCTGATAAAATATTTATCTGGGACGGTGTAGCCTAAGGAGAGGAACTGAAGCCATGAGAACTGAAGGAAAAAAAGAAGAAATAGAGTGTGATGAACTCTATGGAATTGAAGAGCTCCCATGCAGAAGTAGTAGATTTGGACAAATTTTCAATCCGGATATTGCATCTCTGAATTCAAAACTACGGATTATGAAGTTCCGAAAACATGAGAAACAGATAGGAGAAAGACTCCGTGACATACAGACACTAGTCTAGTCGTCAGCTTTGAACTCTGAAGTTGACTCAACAACCCCAACCACCACGCAAGACAAAAATAAATAATTGAAGGCGACAACGCCATTATTGTGCAGAAACAAATTATTTGACCAAAAATAAAACAAAAAATAAAACACAACATATTAAATTAAGAAATTATCCATCTTATGTACAATTTTATAGTAGTGTGGCAAGCAGACATGTGTATATATATATATATATTTATTTATTTATAAGCGGAGGCCATTTATATGTCCACTTACCACATTACATATATATATATATATATATATATATATATATATGAACGAGGGCGTTGAGCCAATTTCTATACATATTATTTTATATTAAAATTATGTTAATATAATTTAAATCATAATTCATAAAAACACAACAAAAAAATAAATACAAATTGAATTAATGTTTGGGTTTATTTCAAAAACATTGAATCGGCTTAGTCCATGTATGACCGTGTTCAGCAAATTACTATGTCCACTTACGTAATTATGTTAATATATATGTATGAACGAGGGCGTTGAGCCAATTTCTATACATAGTATTTTACATTAAAATTATGTTAATATAGTTTAAATCATAATTCATAAAAACACAACAAAAATATAAATACACAGTGAATTAATGTCTGGGTTTATTTCAAAAACATCGATTCGACTTAGTCCATGTATGAGCGTGTTCAGCAAATTCCTATCATTTGACCTTCGTTTATATATATATATATATATATATATATATATATATGAAGGCTAAAATTATGTTTTAGATTGCATTAATGTAGTTTTGGTGTAAAATAATATATTTGAAAGTCTTTGTATTAATGTAATTTTGTCCTCAAACTATAATTTTGGTGAGAGTTCTAGGTTATTGCTTCTTCAAATTATAATTTGCCTAAACCTATGTTTTTTCAAAATCAATTTTGTAAACTATGATTTATCTAAATCTAAATTTCTTCAAGTGTTTTCCAAACACACATTTAGACTAGCTTTCGGGACATTGAGTCACTAGGTCAATCATTAGATTACAAAGTCAATTATTGAATCGAATAAATAAATTAATATATATATATATATACCTATATATATAAATATAAAAATAAATAAAACAAATAAGTTATATACAAATTTCACACTTTAAAGCTGTCAAGCCCCAAAATCTAAGCACGTGACTGACACAGAAGGTGAATTTCACCTCACCTTTGTTAGCCTATTTTTTTCCTAAGCGCAATACTAATCCTTATTTTAGTTATTATTTTAAATGCAATTAATTTGAATTACACAATTTAAGAATTAAAATAAGAGAACTATTTCTCTTCTCACAAAAAGATAAGAAAGTATGACTAAACCGAGTTTTCCATACACGCTACAGCCATACACATTATATCGTAAAACTAACATATCCGATTACAGAGCTTTTCTAGATTTATACAACTTATTATAAGACTTCAACATTATACCTTTACCTTGAACAAATGGGAAGGTAATCTTGGTGTAAACATCATTGAAATAGGAAGTCTTCCATACCTAAAACTGAAGACAGCTTTTACTTGAGAAAATCTTACCACATTCACACACAATATAAGCATATATATACATCAGATGTACTTATTTGATCTAACAGTACAATTATCTAAGTTTTGGTATACATGATATTTATTATTACATACACATTGAAATTACCTTGCAATCATTAACTGACACATTCCAAATCAGGCCAAATCATATTTCAAACAATTCACACAATTTCAATTTAAGTTCTCAGACATTTTTTGGGTCCTATCCACATAAAGTGACTGCTGCCCCACGGCCCCCACCGTATCTTCCCTTATTTCACCCTGTCCTCAAAGGGACAAATCTGCAGTCCAATCTTATTTCACCCAGCCAATAAAAGGATGAATATCACGTTCAATATCACGTGGCCAACAGTGGTTTCATTCCACCCTTATTAACTTCTGCTCCTCCCTTTTTACTCCCATACAGGGATCCATCCCCGTAACGTCTGCTATCAATCACATCACACAAACATAAGCAACCACACACATCCAATTTCATGACAATTTCATGATATTTATCATCATACATCTTGATTATATAAATGTATTCTCATGCTTACAAATTTATAAATGAAGTCACAATAGTTTCACTTTCACATTTCAATGCATAACATGAATGCATCAACTTCATGTATCTCACACACACACACACATACATATATATATATATAGTACACCTTTAATATATACATAAAATAAACAAACAAGGTAAGATAGGATTTCTCACCTTCATATTTGCCCAATTTTATCTTGAACCTTCCTCAAAGATATGTAAGATGATGGAAGGTAATTTCCTCTACATCCAAACTAGTCACAACATTCCAAAATATATGGAAGATACATCAAAGAATCCATCCCTATATGATGATTATGCAAAAACATGTCAAGGTCACAAAATAGGGAAATTCCCTACAATAATTTTGACCTTTGATAACTCCTCTGAACATAACTCTCAAACAATAAAGAATTTTCAAATGAAACTTATATCGTTAGAAACTAAACTTAAAGAGCTTTCCAACATTATCTCATTTGCTAAAAACGGAGTCCAGATGAAAGAGTTATGAATATTTTAAAACTAATGTTATAGTAACAGTTAGCGATTAACGCAATTACAGTAACTTTGACCAAAGTCAATGTTATAGTATCATTGACCGAGTCAATGCTACAATATGTTGACCAAGTCAATGCTACAGTATGTTGACCAAGTCAATGCTACAGTATATTGATTAAGTCAATGCTACAGTATGTTGACCAAGTCAATGCTATAGTAACCGCAAAAATTTGAAAAAATTTTCTCAATAAACAATTTTTTTGGAAAATTTCCAAAATAAACTAACATTTTTCATCCAAAAATCAAAAAATCACATAAAAAATACCATTTTCATGAGTTCTAAATCAAACATATTCAAAGAATTGATTGAAACTTCAATTTAATTGGTGAAAATCACCCAAAACTCATCAAATTAGGAAATCCCAAATTCAAGTATTCATATAAAAAATTCTCGTTCATACCAAAAAATTTCCAAATTCATAGATTTCACTCAAACTTGAATTCATCTATTAAAACTCAAAATCAACCCAAAACCTCAATTTTTTTCCTTAGGCAGAATTAAATCCGAAAATAGAAATTGAAGAGGAGAATTAAGCTTACCTCCATCCTTTTGCAACTCAGATGAACCGGCTAATAATCAAAACTAGGAATCAGTTGTAGAGATTAGAAGCAAGTGTTAAAGAAGGAGAGAAAATTGGTAAAGAAGCTTTCTCCTCCTTGCCCATATGTGTAATACCCGTAAAAAAAAATTCAGTATATGATACTATTTACCTATACAGTACTATTCACGTATACAGAACTGTTTACATATATGTTCATCATGAATGAGTGCTAATTTTGATTTGGAATAATTCAATGGAGAAAATGATCTCTCTGTCTATTTAATTTCCCATATGCTTATGTGAATCTTGTTATCTTGTATGTGTATGTTGATGAAAGTACAGATTTTCATAATATTGTATAAATTGTGGGATGTGGCAATGATCCCATGGGTAAGATGTGGATTGAGTATAAGAGGAAACTAGAAAGAAATTGGGAGAAAAATGATGTTTTATATGAGAAAATTTCCCTTAAGGACTAAATTGAAAGGAAACTTAAATAGTAAATTGATTATACTGATAGATGAGACCGATAAGTAGAACTGGTAGATGAGACTTATAAGTAAAATTGGTAGGTGAGACTAGTAAGTGAAATGGTAAGTGAGACTAGTAGATGAAACTGGTAGATGAAAACTGGTAAGTGAAACTGGTAGATGAAAACTGGTAAGTGAAACTGGTAGATGAAATAGTATAGGAGAACGATAGATGGAATAGTAGTAAATAGTACCATAACTTCTCCTATAAATAGGCCCTTCTATTTCACTTGTAAACACACACCTCCAGTTTCTCTTCTTTCCTCTCCTCAAACTTCTTTTACCCCGGCACTAGGTCTCTGAGATTTTAGGCATTTTTCTGTCAGCTTAGATCCAAGGTGAGAATACTATACCCTTTCTTATAATTATACAAGTTAAATTCTTTAGTATATTTTGTGGTTGCAGCTTTAGCTGATCCTCCACACCAGAAAAGAACTTTTCCTAATACGAATAGTGATCATATGTATTTATACCGTATTTATGAATAGTATTTATATGTATGAATAGTAACCATATATATGAATAGTAATCATATATATGAATAATATCTATACGTATGAATATTGACTGTACGTATGAATATTGATAGTACGTATGAATAGTGACTATACGTACAAATAGTGACCGTAAATGTAAATATTAATCATACGTATTTTTTTGACTATTACAAGAGTCGAAGGAAAAGGAGAGAACAGAGCATCCCAATGGATATGCATGTTTAGCTTTGAGCCTTCAATGAGATTTTGGACATCCTTTGATTGATATAAGATGTAGAAATCTAGCTCGGACTCGAGGTGAGGGATCTAGCTATACCTTGTATGATTTTATTTTCTAGGATTGTACTTTCTAAAGTTTCGTAAAATGATATCATGTGATAAGGTGATTATGTGTTTGACATACATGATGTAAGGTACCACATGCATATAATTTGAGCTTGCAAACTGTATGTGGATGAAGGAATATAGAACTTTATACTATACCTGAATTTTGAAAATTTGAGCTTAGTTGAAGGATTGATCTATCTTTGTCTTGTTTGATTTATTTTTAAAAATTTGTTTGTTAGAAGATATAATAAATTAAGGAATGAATATATTTTCTATATATTGGGATAGAGCTTGCAAAGGAAATCATGTGAATGATTGATGATTATGAATGGCATGGATTTATTAAAGTTCATGATGTGCATATGAATGCTCTTGATTGTGCAATTGATTGTATTTGAAAGAAACATAGATTTCAAACACTTTTGCGTCTTTTGAGGACAGGGGTGAAATAAGGTTGAATTGTTTGACGTCCTTTTAAGGGCTTGACACAAGATATTCAATGTATATAATTATACACATGAAATAGTTGAGGGATTAATCCCTCTAAGATACAATATAAATTCCATCTCATATCGCAGTTAGATTCTATATTTAATGATGATTGATAGATAATAAAATTTATTGTTGATTTAAGATTATATTGATGAGAATTATGAATTGAGTATATAATATACATAGAATGGTTGAGGGCTTGACCCAAGATACCAATGCATGAAATTATACAAATGGAATGGTTGAGGGCTTGACCCAAGATACCAATGCATGGAATTATACACATAGAATGGTTGAGGGCTTGACCCAAGATACCAATGCATGAAATTATACAAATGGAATGGTTGAGGGCTTGACCCAAGATACCAATGCATGGAATTATACACATGGAATGGTTGAGGGCTTGATTTCCCAAGATACCAATGCATGTAATGGTTGTAGACATGAATATATCTTTAAGCAGAAATATTACCTACGGGCAGAACACGCCTTCGGGCGGGATGACATCTACAAGTGGGATAATGCTTTCGGGCGAGGTGCATGTGATTATTTACGAACTTTCTTATGATGAATTCCTCTTGACTTACATTTATGTCATGAATTATTAATGTTGTGAGTTTTTCACATGTTCATACATGATTATATGTACTTTTGGCATGCATAATTGATTATATGTGCGGTAAGGCTATTTTATGGTGAGTCAAGTGGATAAGACTCACCCCCTCATAATTTCAGGTAAAGAAGGCCCTTTAACTTCGAGGATGAACGTGTCGATGATGCCTCCCCTTTGTTCGGGGTACGGTAACAGACTTAATTATGTTGTTTTAGTAATTTTAGAAAGCTCTGTAATCGGGTTGGTCATGTATTGTTGTATAAGATGGTTAAATATGAAAACATTCTCTTATTTTACTTCTTCATTGTGTAATTTAAAACAATTATATTTAAAGTAATAATTGGATTAAGGAAAGAGTAATAAGTTAAATGGAAAGTTAGGCTTGCGGTGGTGTGGGTTTAGACATCTCCGCGCCGGTCACGGGCCTAGATTTAGGGCGTGACAGCAAGCTTATTTTCTGAGGATGTTGCAGTGTTGTCATCCTCCAACTCTATTACATCCCTCTTTCTCTTTTTAATTTCTGGTGACATATTTACAGGTCCCTTCCCTTTGTTGTTTCCCAGACTTAAATTTAAATCAAGCTCTACATTGCTAATCTAAAAATTCAGGTTGAACGATTTATTGGTGGCCATTACTCTAGGGATCTTAGAAATATGTTCAAACAAGAAAGGAGAGGAATAAGTGTGTAATGAACAAAGCAGGTTTGCTTGGTATGATGAATGGGATAACAGGCATACAAGATTTATAGATAACCCAATGCCCATCGAATTAGAGTCACCACAATCTATATGTCGCTCCTTAAAAGGTTTACAGATCTCATACATCATAATGCCAACAATTGATGTCAGATATACAAGTAAATAGTAAATATAATTTAATACAATCAATATAAGTCAAAGATTTCTTAAAAAAAAATTTCAGTTAATCTTGACCTTTCTCAAAATTTCAACTAATTACTCCCTTTAGTCTGAGATTTTCTCACTTTAAACTTGTCTTATAGTGTAATCTCAGATCATGATATCACTCTATGATTAAGTAGCCTTAGACTAGCCTTATCTTGGTTTCTAATTTGTGTCTTTTCTCGAGGCTTACACATAAAATATATATGTTAAAACAGAGTTAATTGCTTACAGTTGCATGCAGCAAGTATTATCATAGTGTAAAGAAATCATTGCCTTTTATTTGCCCACAAGAGCATTATATGTATGTGTCACATCCCAAAAATTGAGTATGTGAAAAGATACTACTCATTTGATATAATTCTCAAACATACGTTATATACATATATTCTGTAAGGTTTTACATTCAACCTTAATCATTCATTCCACACTACAGAATTATATTCATCTGATAAGCAAATATAGACATACATAGTCTGATATTTCTATCTCATCGCAAGCCTAGGAGACCTATAAAAAGTACAGAGCGTTTCTAACATCCACATTAATAAGTACTGGTGTCCCACCAGACAGAAATAGAGAATAATCCCAAGGGGCTTCTAATCTTCAAACAGATTCTCTTCTTCTCTGTTTTCTGTATCTGAAAAAAAATAATCATAGGGAGTGTGAGTTTATTTAAAAACTCAGTAAGTAAATAACTGTACTATATAAAATATCAAAAGTACAAATACCACATTTACTCATATAATTAATTGTCTTATACATCGAGTAGTATGGGACTCTAACCCTTTCAAACTCATGAATAAGATTTCATAGGTATACACCGAGTAGTATGGGACTTTAACCCTTTCAACTCGTGTATAGATTTCATAGATATGCACTGAGTAGTATGGGACTTTAACCCTTTCACACTCGTGTATAAGATTTCTTAGATATACACCGAGTAGTATGGGACTTTAACCCTTTCACACTCGTGTATTAGATCCCGTAGATCTTTACTCATTAATAAAATAGTGAGAATTCATCACATAGTACAATTGTCATGAAATAAATAGTTTCTTCATACTCTTATTTCTACTGATCATCATATACTCCCATATGAAAAATTAATTGCTTATTATCCAAATAATATTGTAAATGGGACTTATATTGTACTTTGACTAGTAATATCAAATTAGCTGAGCAAGGTTATTCACTCACCTTGATGTTTGTCCAAGTTTACCTTGTTCCACACTAGAATTTGTGTAGGAAAATTTCCTAGTAAAATATATTACAAGGAATCATAAGAAAGGAAACAAAATCACGAAAATACGTAAAATTTTCTGACTGCTACAGTAACGGGTTGCTACAGTACGGTTTGCTACAGTGTCGGTTCGCTACAGTAACGGTTCACTACAGTACCGGTTCGCTACAGTAACGTTGACTGCTACAGTGCCGTTGACTGCCGACACTACAGTACTGCTACAGTACCCGAAGAAAATTTTCCAGATTTTGTTTCGAAATCCCTGGTCGCTACAGTAACTCGGTTTTTGCAGAAATTCTAACAATTTCATCCTTTCCCTTTCTTGTTTCAAAACCAGAATTTCAACTCCTTTAACTGATTATAACTCAAATATAACTTCTAAAACAACTGAGATTCATGAATTATCATCAAAATCTTCAAGAACAAAACCTCCTCTGATCTTCTACATAAACTGAAATTTAAGGAAAATAATCGGATTAAAGCTTACCTTTGATCCTTACAAAGCTTTTGAACCGAACAAATAATCGAACTTCTGAAGATCAAGGAAAGGATTTGAGAAGAAAATGAAGAACTGAGAAAGAAATCTTTTCTGCTTCCTTCGGCTGAGTGAAAAAAATGAGGTTACTATTGAAACTTTATATTAAATATTTCTAATGGGTTATTCAATAACACATGGGTATCCATAACCCAACATCCAAACCCATCCAGTCAATTTACAATAAATGGATTAATTGACCATTCTGCAACCACTTTTCCATGAATTTCACCATTCTTAGAATATATCTCTCATTGTGCAAATATTTAGTCCAGTCATTTAACTCAATTTTCATAAATAATATTCAAAGAGAACAATTAAATATGAAAATTAAAAATGACCAAAATAAATAACTAAAGTAACGTTGTAGAATTCTAAAATACTCTTAAGCGAATTATATTCTGAAATTAACGGGTATTACATTCTACCCCCCTTAAAAGAATTCGGTCCTCCGAATTAAAATCTTACCTCAAGTTTCAAATAAATGTGGATAGTTTTTCCACATCTCATCTTCTGCCTCCCACGTAGCCTCCTCGCGAGAATGATTTCTCCAAAGAACCTTGACAGTAGGAATTTCTTTGGTACGCAATTTCTTGACTTTTCTATCAAGGATAGCTACTGGTACCTCTTCGTAGGTGAGAGTTTCATCAAAATGAACTTCTTGGGGTTGAATGACATGAGAAGGATCAGGAAGATACTTCCGTAGTATGGACACATGAAATATTGGATGAACTCCCTCTAGGTTGGAAGGTAGGTCTAGGCGATATGCCACATTACCCACTCTGTCTACAACCTCATATGGGCCAACATACCTCGGACTAAGCTTGCCTTTCTTCCCGAATCTCATTACTCCCTTCATAGGTGAGATTCGTAAGAAAACCATATCACCTATTGCAAATTCAAGGTCACGTCGTCGGTTGTCCGCATAAGACTTCTGTCTACTCTGAGCAGTTAACAACTTTTCTCTGATCAGTTTAACTTTATTTATATCTTCCTGAATCATCTCAGGTCCAAATATTTTGGTTTCACCAAGTTCAAACCAACCTATAGGAGATCGACACCGTCTCCCATATAAAGCCTCAAAAGGTGCCATCTGAATACTGGCTTGGTAACTGTTGTTATAAGCAAATTCAATAAGAGACAAATGATCTTCCCAACTTCCACTGAAATCCATCACACAAGCTCTTAGCATATCCTCTAAAGTCTGAATTGTCCTTTCGGACTGTCCATCAGTCTGAGGATGGAATGCTGTGCTAAGATTCACTTTGGTACCCAAAGCCTCTTGAAAGACTTTCCAGAACCGAGAAGTAAACTGAGGTCCTCGGTCTGATATAATGGATATTGGTACACCATGAAGTTTCACTATTTCTTTAACATAAAGTCGAGCAAGTTTTGCTACACTGAAAGTGGTATGAACAGGAAGAAAATGTGCTGACTTAGTAAGTCGATCCACTATGACCCATATTGAATCATTTCCTTTTGTTGACCGAGGTAAACCTACTACAAAATCCATGGTGATCCTTTCCCACTTCCATTCGGGAATATCTAGTTTTTGCATCAATCCAGGTGGTCGTCGATGTTCAGCTTTAACTTACTGACAAGTCAAACATCGAGCTACAAAGTCAGTCACGTCTCGCTTCATGCCCTCCCACCAATAAACTTGTTTCAAGTCCTGATACATTTTCACAGCACCAGGATGTACAACATAGGGTGAACCATGAGCTTCCATTAAGATTTCATGTTTCAAAGATTCAATGTTGGGGACACAGAGTCTACCATTAAACCATAAGACTCCTTCTTCATCTACCAAGAAACTTGGTGCTAGACCTTGCCTTGCCTTATCTCTTATTTTGACCATATCAATGTCACCTTCTAAAGTTGCTTTTACTTTTTCAACAAGGGATGATCTAACTGTTAAATGAGCCAGAAATGTACCTGACTCAGTGATCTCGAAGAATACTCCATCAGCTTCCAATTCTTGTAGTTCATGTATTAGAGACCTCCTTATAGTGGCAATGTGAGCTAAACTTCCCATAGACTTTCGACTTAGAGCATCAGCCACTACATTTGCTTTACCTGGATGGTAAAGGATGGTACAATCATAATCTTTCAGAAGTTCCATCCACCTTCGTTGCCTTAGATTGAGATCTCTCTGCTCAAAAATGTACTTAAGGCTTTTGTGATCTGTAAAAATTTTACAAGTTTCCCCATACAAGTAATGTCTCCATATCTTTAGGGCAAACACTACAGCTGCCATTTCCAAATCATGAGTGGGGTAATTCAATTCATGCTTTTTAAGCTGACGTGAGCCATAAGCTATGACTTTACCATGTTGCATCAACACACACCCTAAGCCTATCTTTGAGGCATCACAGAATACAGAGTAACCCCCTGGTCCTGATGGTAGCATTAAGACTGGTGCAGAAGTTAAACACTCTTTCAATTGGGTGAAACTTTGTTCACATGAATCATCCCAAATGTATTTAACATTCTTTCGGGTTAACTTATTTAATGGAAGAGCCGTCTTAGAGAAATCTTTGACAAAGCGACGGTAATACCCTGCTAAGCCAAGAAAACTACGTACTTCAGACACAGTTGTTGGTCGAGGCCATTGTTTTACTGCTTCAATTTTACTTGGATCTACATGAATACCTTCTTGGGAAATAACATGTCCCAAAAATGTTACATGACTCATCCAGAATTCACATTTTGAGAGCTTTGCGTACAACTGATGCTCTCTCAAAGTCTGAAGCACTATTCTCAAATGTTCAGTATGTTCTTCATGACTCTTTGAATACACCAAAATATCATCAATAAATACAATTACAAACTTATCAAGGAATGATTTGAACACTCTGTTCATTAAATCCATAAATGCTGCTGGTGCATTTGTCAACCCAAAAGACATCACAAGAAACTCATAATGTCCATACCGTGTACGAAAAGCAGTCTTAGGTATATCATCACTCTTAATTCGTAACTGATGATATCCAGACCTTAGATCAATCTTTGAGAAGTATTTTGCTCCTTGAAGCTGATCAAACAAATCATCTATCCTTGGTAAAGGATACTTATTCTTCACTGTGACTTTATTCAGTTGACGATAATCTATACATAATCTCATAGAACCATCTTTCTTTTTCACAAAAAGAACAGGAGCACCCCAAGGTGAAAAACTTGGGCGAATGAACCCTTTGTTTAACAAATCTTCCAATTGTTCTTTAAGTTCTTTTAGCTCAACAGGAGCCATACGATAAGGTGGAATAGAAATTGGTCTTGTGTCTGGGACCAAATCAATACTGAACTCAATATCTCTTTCTGGCGGTAATCCAGGTAAATCTTCTGGGAACACATCTGGGAATTCATTAACCACATGAATGTCTTCTAACTTCTGTTCTTTCTTTTCTAAATCTTTGATAAAAGCTAGAAATCCCTGACATCCCTTTCGCAACATACGCTGGGCACTTAACATAGATATCATGTTGCAAGGTACATCACTTCGATCTCCTTGAAACACAAAATTACTCCTCCCCGGTATATTAAAGGAAATAACTTTGTCACGACAATTTATAGTAGCATGACAAGAAGATAGCCAGTCCATCCCTAGAATCACATCAAAATCTAACATATTGAGAACCATAAGATCTATCTCAGTTTCCATGCCTCCAACGATTATTTTACAAGAACGATAACATGTTTTAACCATCAAAGTCTCTCTCATCGGTGTGGAAACCAAGAATGGTTCTTTAAGAATAATCAAATCAATTGCAAATCTCTTGGCAAATAGGGGTGACACATATGAGTGAGTAGAACCGGGGTCAAACAAAATACGTGCAGCAAAAGTATTAACAGATAATATACCTGTAACTACAGCATTGGATGTTTGAGCATCTTGTCGGGTTAGAGCATATATTCTTGCATTTCCTCTGCCAGCAGCTTGTTTTCCACGGTCACCTTGGCCTCTTCTAGAACCTCTTCCCATACTACCCCCTGTTGAAGGGGTTGGTGTTTGAGTAATAGATTGTGGTCGAGGTGGCAAAGTAGACCCTTGACCTGGTCTTGTCATGAGCTGAGGGCACTCCCTTATAAAATGTCCTTTTTGTCCACAGTGAAAACAGCCTGTACCAACAGTGTTTAACCTGCATTCTCCGAAGTGAAACTTTCCACATTCAGGACATTGAGGTTTTTCCCTTCTACCTTGAGTACCTCCTCTACTAGAAGAGCTAAAACCACCCCTGCTCTCTGAACGAGGCTTAGCCACACTGGCTATAGAATAAGATGACTTAGTAGGAATGGCTGGAGCATGTTGTGGTGCAGTAAAAGTCCCTGAGTCTTCCCCTTGATTAAAAGATCTCCTATATCTGGCCTTCTTCTTTTGACGATATTCTTCTTTATTCTTTGACCTCCTTTCCATTCTTCGGGCCACATCAACAGCTTCTGAGTACGAAGAGTAATCATTCATATTAGAACCCACTTGATCATATAAGGCATCACGAAGCCCTTCCACAAACTTTTCTATTTTCTTCCTTTCAGAAGGAATGATTTCAGGGGCATATTCAGATAATTTAACAAACTGAGCTGAATACTCGTCAACAGTCATGGTTCCCTACCGTAGATACAGAAAATCTCTGGCCCTGGATGATCGTTCACTTGCCGGAAGGAATTCATCCATAACCAATCTGTAAAATTCTGTCCACATAACTGGCGGTGCGCCTTGAATTCTAGCTTTCTTCCAGTTCCTCCACCATTTACCAGCCCTACCTTTTAACTGAAAGGAAGTGAATTCTACCTTTTGAGTAGGAGAACACCCTATAGCATCACAGATTGCTTCACAATCTTCAAGGAAACATTGTGGGTCCTCTTTGGGATCTTCCCCTGAAAAAGTAGGAGGCCTCATTTTCTGGAATTCAGACATTCTTACCTCTCTTACATTAACTCCTCCCGCTAACGGAGCTAGTGGTACATTTTCAGCTTCAACAATAGGAGGATCCACTGGCAGGTTAGCTTGTGCAGCTCGACCTCTCATTTCAGCCTCAAATCGGTCAAATCGTTCATTCATCAAATGAATCACATGTACAATAGTTGCATTACCGACATGAGCATCAGGTTCGACTCTTCTTGCTTGCTCACTAGTTGCGCCCTCAGTACTTTGAGCATGTAAACTATCACCACGGTTAGGATCATCTTGCACATGTACTGGTGGATTTATGGCCCTCCTTGGACCCATATGCTCATTATTATTAGAAGATCCTTCTGACATTGATCTGTCACAGATCTACACACATAACAAACAATTTTCAGACATAAACAAAATATCACTTACTAGCCCCACTGAGAAGTTATCTATAAAATGACGTTATACTCTACAAGGTCTTTTATGGAACCTAATCCTATGGTCATGCCGCGGCTCATGACAATAGGGAAGGGCCCACAAAGATCACTTTGCTCTGTACTCTATAGGGGACCTATAAAACCTTTCCTCTGATACCAAATTTGTCACATCCCAAAAATTGAGTATGTGAAAAGATACTACTCATTTGATATAATTCTCAAACATACGTTATATACATATATTCTGTAAGGTTTTACATTCAACCTTAATCATTCATTCCACACTACAGAATTATATTCATCTGATAAGCAAATATAGACATACATAGTCTGATATTTCTATCTCATCGCAAGCCTAGGAGACCTATAAAAAGTACAGAGCGTTTCTAATATCCACATTAATAAGTACTGGTGTCCCACCAGACAGAAATAGAGAATAATCCCAAGGGGCTTCTAATCTTCAAACAGATTCTCTTCTTCTCTGTTTTCTGTATCTGAAAAAAAATAATCATAGGGAGTGTGAGTTTATTTAAAAACTCAGTAAGTAAATAACTGTACTATATAAAATATCAAAAGTACAAATACCACATTTACTCATATAATTAATTGTCTTATACATCGAGTAGTATGAGACTCTAACCCTTTCAAACTCATGAATAAGATTTCATAGGTATACACCGAGTAGTATGGGACTTTAACCCTTTCAACTCGTGTATAGATTTCATAGATATGCACTGAGTAGTATGGGACTTTAACCCTTTCACACTCGTGTATAAGATTTCTTAGATATACACCGAGTAGTATGGGACTTTAACCCTTTCACACTCGTGTATTAGATCCCGTAGATCTTTACTCATTAATAAAATAGTGAGAATTCATCATATAGTACAATTGTCATGGAATAAATAGTTTCTTCATACTCTTATTTCTACTGATCATCATATACTCCCATATGAAAAATTAATTGCTTATTATCCAAATAATATTGTAAATGGGACTTATATTGTACTTTGACTAGTAATATCAAATTAGCTGAGCAAGGTTATTCACTCACCTTGATGTTTGTCCAAGTTTACCTTGTTCCACACTAGAATTTGTGTAGGAAAATTTCCTAGTAAAATATATTACAAGGAATCATAAGAAAGGAAACAAAATCACGAAAATACGTAAAATTTTCTGACTGCTACAGTAACGGTTTGCTACAGTGTCGGTTCGCTACAGTAACGGTTCACTACAGTACCGGTTCGCTACAGTAACGTTGACTGCTACAGTACCGTTGACTGCCGACACTACAGTACTGCTACAGTACCCGAAGAAAATTTTCCAGATTTTGTTTCGAAATCCCTAGTCGCTACAGTAACTCGATTTTTGCAGAAATTCTAACAATTTCATCCTTTCCCTTTCTTGTTTCAAAACCAGAATTTCAACTCCTTTAACTGATTATAACTCAAATATAACTTCTAAAACAACTGAGATTCATGAATTATCATCAAAATCTTCAAGAACAAAACCTCCTCTGATCTTCTACATAAACTGAAATTTAAGGAAAATAATCGGATTAAAGCTTACCTTTGATCCTTACAAAGCTTTTGAACCGAACAAATAATCGAACTTCTGAAGATCAAGGAAAGGATTTGAGAAGAAAATGAAGAACTGAGAAAGAAATCTTTTCTGCTTCCTTCAGCTGAGTGAAAAAAATGAGGTTACTATTGAAACTTTATATTAAATATTTCTAATGGGTTATTCAATAACCCATGGGTATCCATAACCCAACATCCAAACCCATCCAGTCAATTTACAATAAATGGATTAATTGACCATTCTGCAACCACTTTTCCATGAATTTCACCATTCTTAGAATATATCCCTCATTGTGCAAATATTTAGTCCAGTCATTTAACTTAATTTTCATAAATAATATTCAAAGAGAACAATTAAATATGAAAATTAAAAATGACCAAAATAAATAACTAAAGTAACGTTGTAGAATTCTAAAATACTCTTAAGCGAATTATATTCTGAAATTAACGGGTATTACAGTATGTATGTATAAACATAAAAATGCATCATTCTCTACACATTTCATTTTATTCAAGTCATTAAATTTTTGACTTCTTATTCTCTATGAGTGCGTGTGAAATCATTACATATTGTTTTTAGCCGTAGTCTTCACTCATCACACATGAATAGCATACACATCATATGTTCTTAGATGCATGTAATTATAATTTGATTTAATCAATCATGCATATTATACTCTACTGAAGACTCTCAAGAACAACACAACAAAGTAGAGAAATATAGTTTAGTTCATTACCATTTCATTAATCCTTAAAATTTTTGATAAACACAAATTGAATCAGCTGCAAATCCATCGAAAATTGACTTTCATGGTTTCAGTATTAATGCAGCGAGTTGTTGGTGTACATACTTACCCTAGACTTTTGGCTTCCAGCTTGCAAAAATCTATAGGTTGATTGTGTAGGGGTACGGTGAAGAGATATCTTCTTTGACTCTAAGTCCTAATTTTTTCTCTATTAAAACTGTCTTAGAGTTCTCAGTTACTACACTACAAAGAGTAATCATCTCTGAGCCTATAGCTTTTCAACATTCATTTCTCCTCATATTCCTACAAAAGTCTCTAAATCTTGCAAATCATGGCTACAAGAAAGTTCATTGATCTCACGGAAGAGGTCAAGGAAGAAGAACTCGACTTAAACTTGAGTTTAGGTAAGGATAAGGGTAAAAGACCTTTTAAGGGGTCTCAAGAGAATCAAAAGGAGAAGAAGAAGAAGAAGAATAAGGAAGCTGAGGAGATTAGCATTGGCCATACGTCAGAAGACAAAATCACTTGTCTAGAGCAGGAGGTGAAGAATCTAAAGAAGATGATAGAGGACTTGAAGAAGTTAGCTAATACAATAATGCAGTAATGACTTCGATGATAGATAGATTCTTCTATTGGTCCACCCAATGCTTCTGCAATCAACAAAAAGAAGTATTGATTGTATGAATGAGATTTACATTACCCTCCGTGACATTCCTATGTCTCTCGCTCCAAGGAATGGCCGTAGGGTGATGTTGCAATACAACTCTCTTAATCCAAGATCTCCTCGCCTGTAGATTACTCATGCATGAGTAAACTTTTTTTTTTTGGGTAATGTAATCCTTTAGTTTTTAATGCCAGTGGTTTCTTTGTGGGATGGTACTCTAAAAAATAAAATAAAATAAAATAAAATAAAATAAAATAAAATAAAAGAAAGATAAAGGAGATCAACCATACAAAATCAATCACAAATTCAACTTATAAAACTCATCACATAAAAATCCTAAACCGATTTCAGTGGAATCAAAACAAATAACAACATTTCCATTACCTAATCAAAAAGCGTAGCCACATCTGTCCAAAACTAAAATTAAAAACATAATTCCTAAGAAAAGACAAGTCTTGAAGGGAAAAGAAATGAAAACATCCTACAGGGCCTTTGGTAGAGCCATCTCTCTATAGTTGTGCCTGGGTTCACAATGATAAATGAGGACCCACTAAGGTTACCTAGCTCTATAATCGGTAGGAGACCTAAACCTAATGCCCTGATACCAACTTTGTCATGCCCCAAAGTCTAAGCATGTGACCGGCACGGAAGGTGAATTTCACCTTACCTCTGTAAGCCTATTTTTCTCTTAAGCACAATACTAATTCTTATTTTGGTTATTATTTTAAATTAATTTAAATTACACAATTTAAGAATTAAAATAAGAGAACTATTTCTCTTCTCACAAAAAGATAAGAAAGTATGGCTAAACCAAACTTCCCATACACATTACACTTATACATATTACATCGCAGAACTAACCTACCCGATTATAGAGCTTTTTTAGATTTATAAAACTTATTATAAGACCTAAACATTATATATTTACTCTGAACAAATGAGAAGGTAATTTGGTATAAATGTCATAGAACTCGGAAGTCCTCCATACCTAAAACTAAAGACAACTTCTATTTTAGTGTACATGATATTTATCATTACACATACATTGAAATCACCTTACAATCATTAACTGACACATTCCAAATCAGGCCAAATCATATTTCAAACAATTCATACAAGTCCAATTTAAGTTCCTAGCGGCTCCTGCCACATCCTCCCTTATTTCACCACGTCCTCAAAGGGACAAATATGTAGTCCAGCCTTATTTCATCCCACCATTAAAAAGAGAAATATCATATTTAATATCACATGGCTAACAATGGTTTCATTCCATCCTTATTAACTCCTGCTTCTCCCTTTTTACTCCTACATAGGGACCCATCCCTGTAACATCCACCATCAATCACATCACACAAATATAAGCAACCACACACATCTAATTTCATGATATTTATCATCATACATCCTGACTATATAAATGAATTCTCACAAATTTATAAATAAAGTCATAATAGTCTCACTTTCACATTTCAATGCATAACATGAATGCATCAACTTCATGTCTCACACACACACACACACACACACACACACACAGAGTACACCTTTAATATATACATAAAATAAACAAATAAGATAAGGTAGAATGTCTCACTTTGATATTTGCCCAATTTTATCTTGAACCTTCCTCAAAGATTTGTAAGATGATAGAAGGTAATTTCCTATACATCCAAAATAGTCATAACATTCCAAAATATATGGAAGATGTATAAAAGAATCCATCCCTATAAGATAATTATGCAACAATATGTCAAGGTGACAAAATAGGAAAATTTCCTACTATAATTTTGACCTTTGATTACTCCTTTAAACATAACTCTCAAATGATAAAGAATATTAAAATAAAACTTTACCATTAGAAACTAGACTCAAAGAGCTTTCTAAAGGTATCTCATTTGCTAAAAATGGAGTCCAAATAAAAGAGTTATGAACATTTTAAAACTGATGCAATAGTAACTGTTAATGGTCAATGTAGTTATAGTAATTTTGACCAAAGTCAATGTTATAGTATTGTTGACGGAGTCAATGCTATAGTATGTTGACCGAGTCAATGCTATAGTAACTGTGAAAATCTGAAAAAATTTTCTTGATGAACAATGTTTTTTGAAAAAGTTTCTAGAATGAACAGTAACGTTCTTCATATTTTTCATCCAAAAATTCTAAAATCACATCTAAAACACCATTTTCATGATTTCTAAATCAAACGTATTCAAAGAATTGATTGAAACTTCAATTTAATTAGTAAAAATCACCCAAAAACTCATCAAATTAGGAAATCTCAAATTCTAGTGTTCATATCAAAAATTCTCGTTCATACCAAAAAATTTCCAAATTCATAGATTTTACTCAAACTTGAATTCATTCATTAAAACTCAAAATCAATCCAAAACCTCATTTTTCTTCCATAGGCACAATCAAATCCGAACAAAGAAAGGAGAATTAAGCTTACTTCCATCCTTTTGCAACTTAGATGAACTGGCCAATAATCAAAACTAGGAACCAGTTGTAGAGGTTGTAAGCAAGGGTTGAAGAAGGAGAGAAAAATGGTGAAGAAGCTTTCTCCTCCTTGCCCATCTGCTTTTCTTCTCTCCCTTGTGTCACGACCCGTTTTCTGGGCACATGACCGGCACAATGATGAATCTCTCATCACTGTAAGCCTTCCGATAAATATATCAAATTTTCTTATATGAAAATCATAGATTATCAATTTAAAATACATTATTATACTGACATACAAGCCAAATGTCGAACCCCTGAACTAGATGTCCTAGACGATTACAGAGCAACATAATCTATAACAGAAGAGAGGTCTACCCGACAACGGGAAGGTCCAAAGTGATCTATTCCTCTAGCAGATATTCTTCGATGGCAACCTGATCTGAACAAAAAGGTTGTACAAACAATGTGAGCTTTTAAACTCAATGAGCGAATCGGCCTCGCATTAATAAAATTCAAATACATTACCAGTCATGCAAGCATATCCAAAGGCTCATACTCAACCAATAGACAGAAGATAAAAATTTATCCAATTCAACAAACGTTACTAGTACTCGTCAATGGCAATATATCCCGGAGAGCGCACACAGGCCGGCTCACTAATTATGTATATTTCCGCCATGACGCACAACATCATCCTCTTACATACAAGATAAAAATTCATCCAATTCAACAAACGTTACTAGTACTCGTCAATGGCAATATATCCCGGAGAGCGCACACAGGCCGGCTCACCAATTATGTATATTTCCGCCATGACGCACAACCTCATGCTCTTAGCTAGGGCGCCTCACGGATTTATCACCAATCCGGGCTATATCCCTACTGAGGGAATCGTTGTCTCCACACTCATTGGTCAAGACACCCTGTCAACCGGGTTTTTCGCCTTGCCGTGAGAGGGGGTACTGTCCCGCTCAATCACAATCAATAGCATTTCATATCATAATCAGAAGCTCAATATAATATTCATCCATATAACAGGTATAGTATATAACTATATTATGGATTTATAAACCACATATCAAGATAACAATTAATCCATTTTTGAAAACATTCAAACTTCACATCATCATAAGATACTTATTTCATTTTATCCATACTTATGGATTAATTATCTCATTTAGATTCGTCATTCTGAATCCAATTTCCCCTTATGAATCTTGGGAGTGTCCTACGACATACTTTTTATCACCAGTAATGCTAAAACTCTATTAAAACGGGGTCGTTTCACTCACCTGGATTCCGTACGAACATCGCTTCTCTAAGTCATTACAGACAAGAGTTCTCAGGTGAATTTCGGTGTTCTGCTACGGAGATTTTCATGAAAGATTAGAGAAAATACGTCAGGATTGTTTTCGTACAGATACTGTTCATATATACGGTTACTATTCATACGGTCACTATTCATACGTACGGATACTATTCATACCAGAAATAGAGAATACAATCTGTAAAATAGTACACCAGGTAAGTTCCCAGGAAAGAGTGGAGGGTCACACTGGACACACTTAAAAACCAGGTCTTTCCTTAGCCAGAACTTTCCTAGACATGTATTCTTCACAGTTTACATTCTATTTCGGTAATCAGAGAATCAAAATAACATATAAACAGCTAAGGACAGTTTTTCTGATGTGGAAGATCAGCCAATGCCGCAACCACAGAGCATACTTAAGAAATTAACTTCTAAAATTTGAAAGACATAGAAAGGGCATACTATCCTTACCTAAGCTGAAAAGGAAAGGCCCAAAATCTCAGACGCCTAGCTTTGGAGTAAGAGAAACTTAAGGAGAGAAGAAGAGAAGTTGAAGGTGTGAGTTTAGAAGTGAAATGGAAGGGCCTATTTATAGCAAAAGTCAAAGGTACTATTTGACACTATGCGCTAATAAAATATTCAATTTACTATTGATGAAAATGACATTTCTAATAATGCAGTTACTGTGCACCTCACGCGTACGATGGAAAATTTTTCTGTTATTACTATTGGAAACTTAAAAGGAAAACTATCCTTTCACCTTAAACCTTTAAGTTTCTTTTCAATTCAGTCCTTTCACTTTAGTCCCTGAGGGTATTTTCACACATAAAACGTCAGTTTCTCCTACGAACTTCTTTCTAGTTTTCTCTTATGACCAAACAACATCTAGTACTTGACATTTCGATTGTATAAATGAACAGTATCATATACGTAAATAGTATTATACTGGTGAATAGTACCGTATACTGAAATAGTAACAGTAGTTTGTAAACAAATATTTATATTTTATTTTTCTTGGGTATTACATTATCACCCCCTTAAGAGAATTCGGTCCCCCGAATTCAAAACTCATTTCAATACTGAAATAAGTGTGATTACTTCGTCTATATCTCATTCTTTGTATCTCTTTCTTCCAAAACCTCATCACACCCTTGGTGAGATTTACAAGAACATTATACCATTGACTGTGAACTCTAAACCGCATTATCAATAATTTGCATAAGACTTTTGCCTTTTCTAAACAGCAAGTAATCTCTTCCTTATCAGTTTAATCTTCTCCACAACCTTTTGTACCATAAAGTGTCTCATCCTCATAACCTTTACCAAACTCAAACCACCTAATCAGAGACGAACTCTGTCTCTATGTAAAACCTCAAATAGGTGCCTTCTCAACAGTGGCACGTGGTCTTTCTAGTTTATACTGAATATCAGAACACAAGCTACCATACACATAGCTTATAACTTTTACGAATACAAGTACCCTACCCGAAGGCATCATTTTGGCCATAGGTAATACTCTTGCCCGAAGGCGATCCTTCTACCTTAAGGCGATACTCTCAGCTGAATGCGTCATATAAAAGGAAAAATCACGTAAAATTATTACATAAATATCTAGGAAGAACAATCCCAGAAAATGTGTTAAGTAAATAACATACTCCTCATGCATAATTATATATATGGAAATTCCTCTCACCTCAATGACTCATATAGAGTCGCATCCCTTCAATGATTGAGGCAAACCCATAGTTCTATAGGTTCATAAAATACTTATTCAGCATTCCTCCATAGCTCAGAAGTGCAATGAAATATCATTTTAGTAACTCTGCTCAGTCAAAAAGATATTACTATACTATGCTTTAGAATCAAGTATGAAATATAACAAGTCCAATATCTTTTCATTCCTCAAGTTCTTTCAGTAAAATGAATCACTTCAACAAAGAAGATCTAGATACTAACTTAAATTTTATTTCTAGTACATAGATAATTCTAATACGTGAAGCTTACACCAAATGTAGCTTTAGGTACAAACAAAAGAAAAATAAATTAAGGACGAGGAGGCTTTTGAAATGTAAAAGGTGCTCCAGGTCTAGAAGAGGAAGGTGCTTCAGACCTTAAGGAGGAAGCTAATCGTTGCAGCCTAGAAAGGGTTTCTGAAGGAAGCGCCTGAGAAATTTGGTGAAGAGCAGAAGTTACTCCGTTCATACAGTCAATACACCTTGCTTGTTGGTCACGAAAATTTTGAGTTGCAAACATTGAATGTCTATCAACTCGATTAGCCAGTTCCCCGAAACGACGGTTTATCAGTTTCTCTTGGTTTTCAAAGAGACGATTTATTAGTCGTTTCTGGTCCTCTGTCTTGTATTCCAGGCTCTCTATCTTACGCTCCATATTTTCGATCTTACGCTCCAGGAACGCAAGCTTATTTTCTGAGGATGTTGCAGTACTGTCCTCCTCCAACTCTATTACATCCCTCTTTCTTTTCTTAATTTCTGGTGACCTGTCTACAGGTCTCTTCCCTTTGTTGTCTCCGAGACTTAGATTTAAATCAAGCTCTACATTGCCAGTCTCAAAATTCAAGTTGAAAGACTTATTATCAGCCATTGCTCTAAGGATCTCAGAAATAACTTCGAATGAGAAAGGAATGAAAATTGAGAAATAGGTATGTAATGAAAGAAGTAGGTTTGCTTGGTGCGATGAGTAGAGTAACGGGCATACAAGATTTATAGACAACCCGAAGCCCCTGGAGCTAAAGCCACCACAACCTACACGCCGCTCGCTATAAGGTTTACAGATCACATACGTCGCAATGCCAGCAATTAATGTCGGACATGCGAGTAAATAGTAAATATAATTTAATGCAATTAACATAAGTCAAAGATTTCCTCAAAAAAAAATTTCGGCTAATCTTGACCTTTCTCAAAGTTCTGACTAACTACGCTCTTCAGTCTGAGATTTTCTCCCTCTAACTTGTTTTATCCTGTAATCCCATATCACGATGTCCTTCTATGATCGGGTAGTCTCATATTAGCCTTATCTTAGATTCTGATCGGTGTCTTTATTCTGGATTTACACATAATATATGTATATCAATATATATATATTAAAACAAAGTTAACTGCTTACGGTCACATGCAGTAAGTATTATCATGATGTAAGGAAATCACTGCCTTTCATTTGCCCACGAGAGCATTATATGTAAGTATGTGTAACCATGAAGATATATCATCATCTACACATTTCATTCTATCCAAGTCATTTTGATTTTACATCTCTATGAGTATATGTAGGATCATCACATATTCTCCTTGATCGTAGCCTTCACTCATTATGCATGAATAACATACATAAATGTAATTACAACATGATTCAATCAATTATGTATATTATACTCAACTGAAGGCTCTTAAGAACAACACAATAAAACGGAGAAATGTATTTCAGTTCATCATAAAAGCATCCAAGGCAATCTTTAATGGCTATATCATTAACTTCTTTGAATTTCGAAAAATGCCAACGGGAGAAATGGGAAAACCGAGTAAAATCGGCCGCAAATCCACCGAATACTGACTTTCGTGGTTTTGGCATTAATGCAACGCGCTATCGGTGTGCACGCCTACCCAGACTTTTGGCTTCCAGCTTGCAGAAATCCATAGGTTGATCGTGTAGGGGTGCGGTGAAGAGATATCTTCTTTGTCTCTTAGTCCAAATTTTTTCTCTATAAAAACCTTCTCAGCGTTCTCAGTTACCACACCACAAAGAGTAATAATCTCCGAGCCTACAATCCCCCAATATTCCTCTCGCCTCATACTCTTACAAAAATTTCTAAATTTTTCCAAATCATGGCCTCAAGGAAGTACATTGATCTCACAGTAGAGGCTAAGGAAGAAGAGCTCGACTTAAACTTAAGTCTGGGCAAAGACAAGGGCAAAAGACCTTTTGAGGGGTCTCCAGAGAAACAGAAGGAGAAGAAAATGAAGAAGATCGAGGAAGCTGAGGAGACTAGCACGGGCCATACCTCGGAGGACAAAATCGCCTGTCTAGAGCAGGAGGTGAAAAATCTGAAAAAGATGATAGGAGACCTGGAGAAGTTAACTAAACGCAATCATGCAGAAATGACTTCAAGAATAGACAGGTTCTTCTATTGGTCTACCCAGTGCTTCTGCAATCAACAACAAAGAAGTGTTGATTGTATGAATGGGATTTACACTACCCTCCGCGACATTGCTATGTCCCTTGCTCCAAGGAATGGTCGAGGGGTGATGATACAATACAACCCTCCTAATCCAAGACCACCTCGCTTTTAGATTACTCATGCATGAGTAAACTTCTTCTTTTTTGCAATGTAATCCTTCAGTTTTTTTTGTTTTTAATGCGAGTGGTTTCTTTTATTGGCTGGTACCCTAAAATAATATAGCTACACAAAATCAATCATGAATTCAGCTTATAAAATCCACCATATAAAAATTTGATCCGACAACAACGGAATCAAAACAAGTAACAACTTTTCCTTGACTAAGTTCAAAAGTGTAGCCACATCTGTATAAAACTAAAACTGAGAACATACTTCTCAAGAAGAGATAAGTCTCGGAGGGAAAGGAAATGAAAACATCCTACAGGACCTTCAGTAGAGCCATCTCTCTATAGTTGTGCCCGGGTTCACAACGATAGAGGAGGTCCTACTAAGGTTACCTTGCTCTGTAATCACTAGGAGACCTAACAACCTTTGCTCTGATACCAACTTTGTCACGACCCGTTTTCTGGGCACATGACCGGCACAATGATGAATCTCTCATCACTGTAAGCCTTCCGATAAATATATCAAATTTTCTTATATGAAAATCATAGATTATCAATTTAAAATACATTATTATACTGACATACAAGCCAAATGTCGAACCCCTGAACTAGATGTCCTAGACGATTACAGAGCAACATAATCTATAACAGAAGAGAGGTCTACCCGACAACGGGAAGGTCCAAAGTGATCTATTCCTCTAGCAGATATTCTTCGATGGCAACCTGATCTGAACAAAAAGGTTGTACAAACAATGTGAGCTTTTAAACTCAATGAGCGAATCGGCCTCGCATTAATAAAATTCAAATACATTACCAGTCATGCAAGCATATCCAAAGGCTCATACTCAACCAATAGACAGAAGATAAAAATTTATCCAATTCAACAAACGTTACTAGTACTCGTCAATGGCAATATATCCCGGAGAGCGCACACAGGCCGGCTCACTAATTATGTATATTTCCGCCATGACGCACAACATCATCCTCTTACATACAAGATAAAAATTCATCCAATTCAACAAACGTTACTAGTACTCGTCAATGGCAATATATCCCGGAGAGCGCACACAGGCCGGCTCACCAATTATGTATATTTCCGCCATGACGCACAACCTCATGCTCTTAGCTAGGGCGCCTCACGGATTTATCACCAATCCGGGCTATATCCCTACTGAGGGAATCGTTGTCTCCACACTCATTGGTCAAGACACCCTGTCAACCGGGTTTTTCGCCTTGCCGTGAGAGGGGGTACTGTCCCGCTCAATCACAATCAATAGCATTTCATATCATAATCAGAAGCTCAATATAATATTCATCCATATAACAGGTATAGTATATAACTATATTATGGATTTATAAACCACATATCAAGATAACAATTAATCCATTTTTGAAAACATTCAAACTTCACATCATCATAAGATACTTATTTCATTTTATCCATACTTATGGATTAATTATCTCATTTAGATTCGTCATTCTGAATCCAATTTCCCCTTATGAATCTTGGGAGTGTCCTACGACATACTTTTTATCACCAGTAATGCTAAAACTCTATTAAAACGGGGTCGTTTCACTCACCTGGATTCCGTACGAACATCGCTTCTCTAAGTCATTACAGACAAGAGTTCTCAGGTGAATTTCGGTGTTCTGCTACGGAGATTTTCATGAAAGATTAGAGAAAATACGTCAGGATTGTTTTCGTACAGATACTGTTCATATATACGGTTACTATTCATACGGTCACTATTCATACGTACGGATACTATTCATACCAGAAATAGAGAATACAATCTGTAAAATAGTACACCAGGTAAGTTCCCAGGAAAGAGTGGAGGGTCACACTGGACACACTTAAAAACCAGGTCTTTCCTTAGCCAGAACTTTCCTAGACATGTATTCTTCACAGTTTACATTCTATTTCGGTAATCAGAGAATCAAAATAACATATAAACAGCTAAGGACAGTTTTTCTGATGTGGAAGATCAGCCAATGCCGCAACCACAGAGCATACTTAAGAAATTAACTTCTAAAATTTGAAAGACATAGAAAGGGCATACTATCCTTACCTAAGCTGAAAAGGAAAGGCCCAAAATCTCAGACGCCTAGCTTTGGAGTAAGAGAAACTTAAGGAGAGAAGAAGAGAAGTTGAAGGTGTGAGTTTAGAAGTGAAATGGAAGGGCCTATTTATAGCAAAAGTCAAAGGTACTATTTGACACTATGCGCTAATAAAATATTCAATTTACTATTGATGAAAATGACATTTCTAATAATGCAGTTACTGTGCACCTCACGCGTACGATGGAAAATTTTTCTGTTATTACTATTGGAAACTTAAAAGGAAAACTATCCTTTCACCTTAAACCTTTAAGTTTCTTTTCAATTCAGTCCTTTCACTTTAGTCCCTGAGGGTATTTTCACACATAAAACGTCAGTTTCTCCTACGAACTTCTTTCTAGTTTTCTCTTATGACCAAACAACATCTAGTACTTGACATTTCGATTGTATAAATGAACAGTATCATATACGTAAATAGTATTATACTGGTGAATAGTACCGTATACTGAAATAGTAACAGTAGTTTGTAAACAAATATTTATATTTTATTTTTCTTGGGTATTACACCTTGTCTCTTAGACTATCTCTCCTCTTCATCTTCTTTTTTTTTCTTCTTTTTTTTTTCCTTAGTGAAAGCTTCTCCAGATGAAACTTTCCCACAAGCTCCAAATTCCAGCATACACTTGTCCCTTTTTAGGCCATTAAATCTCCTTGGTTAAAATTTCTCAAAACCACTCTAACTTGTAAAATTCTTTCACTTGGGTCCTTGTAATTTATTTTATTCCTCTTTACTTTTCCACAACAATTCATTTATTCCACACAACATAATAAAATTTTCAAATAAATCCCTAATAATAAAAAAATCCACATTACCTAATTTGCCAACAACTTCCTAAAATGATTTTTAACATTTATAAAAATTCTTGGGCTATTACAAAAGCCTTAAAACCATGCTCATTAATCATAAATAATTAAAATGTAAACTTCAAAATATATGTACCATTACACTAAAATCATAAATTCATAAATATCCTTAGTAATTCAAACAAATATCATAAAATTAATGAGCTTAAAATCCTAAAGCTTTTGAATTTTTCGTGTCCTTACATAAGATATACCCAACGAGTCAACTTGTAATGCTCCAATAATTTGTATAAATATTTAAAATATATTATGAAGTTTAGTGAAAAATTTAATTGCGTGAAATATGTTTTCTTTCTTTGAATTAGTAAAGAAAATTTGGGAATAGAAATTTCAATTTTTAATTTAGGAAATTTTTTATAAATTTTCAAGGACCTAAGTGAACAAATCTTAAAAGCTAAGGTGGCTATGCGCAATTTTATCGAAAAAGAAATTGGTGGGGCCCACACGTACAATTATTAGTTTCTCTTCTCCTTCTTCCTCCCGAGACTTCATTCACCATTTCTTCTTCGTTTCATTTCCATATTCTTCTCCAATCCTTTCTTTAAGTTCTTCCGGTGATCTGATATTTTCTAACCATACTTCCGATTCTTAGGAGTTCTAGAGGCAAAGAGGTAAGTTTTATCTGCTCTATTTCTCTTTTTCTCCATTTTCGGACCTATGGAAGAAAATTAAGATTTTGAGTTTTAATGGATGAATTTAAGTGTGGATGTTAATGTAAAACATTCTTAGGTGGTTTATGATGTTATTAGAACAAGAAATTTCGTAGAATTTGGATATTTGAAAAAGTTAGTATTCTTGATGAAAATTTGAGATTTGAGCTTGGATTGTTGGTAAAAATTAGAGGTTTTAGTGTTAAAATACTCATTAGACATTGAGAAACAAAACTCATGGAAGAAATCAAAAGAAATGTTGTTTTAGATATGATTTTAGGATTTTTGGATGAAGAACACGAAGAACATCCGGAAATTTTCTCCAGAAAATACTGTTCACCGAGAAAAATTTTTCAGGTTTTCTCGGTTACTGTAGCATTGACTTAGTTAACTTTACTGTAGCATTGACTCGGTCAACGTTACTGTAGTTGCGTTCTGGACTAAGATACTGTTAGAAAGCTCTTTGAGTCTAGTTTCTAATAGTACATGTTTCACTTGAAAATTCTAATGTATTCTTTATTTTTCATCTTATTTACATTTTAGGAAATATTTGAGAGTGATTTCCTAACACCTCTCATAATTTAACTGCAAAAGAAAAGGTAGTTAGGGCCACATTCGAGGTGAGTGTGATAACCTTATCTCATCTATATTTCTTCAAAAGTATTGTCATCAAGTATCATAAAGAAAATTGAGAAGGTAGACTTAAACAGTATGTTGTGTATTCATTATCAGGGACTTGTATTCCTTGTATTTAAAGGTATTATGGATTTCAAACCTCTTGTTCGATTAAATGTTAATTCTTTTAAAAAATGTAAAGTTAATGTTAATATTACCGTTATGATGTTGAGGTTGTGTAAATACTTGCGTTATGGTATGACATTGTTATAATATTTTTGTGGTGGTGCACCCCACGGGAGAAGTTACAGGAGTTATAAGGGTGGAGATATATCTTTCATGGAGAGATAAGGGTGGATGCGGCCAGGGGGCCGCGGGTAACGATCTACTAGTACCGTGAACGACCTGGTTGGTACGGGATTTGTGTTGGCACTGAATAATTTATAATGTGTATATCATTGGTAACTGATATGAGTTTAATTCAATGATATCTTTATGATACTAATTGCTAAATTTACTTTTGATTGATAATGTTATCCATTCACTGAGTATTTCATTACTCATCCTATTATTTTACAACATTTCAGAATCTGTGGCTGACGCTGGGGATTTTCCAGGGGAACAGCGAGTTTATCTTAAACCAACCCTCTTGTATTTTCGGTTGGTTCCTTTGTATTCTATATCTTGTAAGTTCTAGAAGTAGCTCTGTGGTCACATAAGCCTCCTAGGATTTTTTTTTGGACGGACTATGTGTAAATATGAATATTATGTATGGTTTCATTGTACGGAAGTTAAGACTTTGACGATGTTTTTAACTTAGAGATAACGTAAATCGGACTCACTGTTGAGGATGTGACACAACTAGTCGCCTGTTATAGCCCATGATGACAGCTTTATTGCCATCATTTCCATGATTTCCCTCGGTATCTTCACCATCATCATTAATATAATCATCATCAATAATTTCACCTAAATTCATTTCTACAAAAAAAAATAATAATTTAGATATGTTAAAATTTTGAAATGACATCATAAAATGATATATGACAATTATTAAACACAAATCACAATCAACATTGTCATTTTCAATGGTACAAGATATAAATTTATGATTAAGAACATCTAATTCCTCAACAGTCAAAGTGAGTAGTTCTTCTTCTAATATCCAATCATCATCTTCTTCAAATAATTCAAAGTTGAATGAATCATAAATTCTTTCATGTACATTTTTATTTAATCATATAAATTGTAAATGATTATTCATACACTTAAAAATGAATAACAATGTTATAAAAAGAAATTTACCTTTTTTGTAGCCTCAAATTTTAATAAACATAAACAAGATTATTTAGCCTTTGATGATTTAATCTATTTATAATGAATTTGTTCAAACATGCTCTAATTTCTTTCACAAGTAGAAGAACTACATATTTGGCTTAAAACTCAAATTGAAAATTTTGTAAATTTAGAACACTTGATCTATAGCATTTTCACCATTAATCTAAAATATCACACAAAACAAATTAATAAAATAATAGTTAAATAAAAAAAAATTGTTAATAAAGATCATTATTACATGACATCATTGTGCGACAACTTTACAACTAGTCTTCTTCCAAAATGTCCTTTAATATTTTTGAATATTTTCATTTCACTTGACAATTTTGCTTCTAGCTCTCTATTATTGTGCATATATTTATCAATGATATCAATAACTCTTGAAATAGTGTTATGTCTTTCCGTTGCTTCATTATTATACTGGTAACTTGGATTAAACTAATAGTCAGCAACATGAAGATTTTTGTGTAATTGATTATCCTAATGCCCATTAAAATTTTTTAAGAAAGGCTCAACAACTTTTTTTTTTTGCTTTTTTGAGTTCTTTTAATGGCTGCAAATCATAATTTTGAAAATTGAATTGGTCATTGAATTAGTGAATGTACTAGTTCAAGATTTATTGGTTCAATCATGGTTGAACTGTGGTTTAACTGGTAGTAAATAAATATAATTTTGAAATTTTATATATTAGAATTTTAATATAATAAATAAAAATAATAAAATAATTTCATGTTTTAATTTGATAAATTAAGAATTACTTTTTATTTTATTCTTAGGAAAATATTTTTTTTATATATATACATATTACATATTAAAAAACTAAAGCACTAAATTTTTTTAAATGTAAATTTGTATACAAAATTATAAATAAGTAGCCTTTAAACCACTTATATACGCAAGGTGAACCTTTTCCTTTTTTCAAGGCACATTTCACGATTTATGGTTCAGTGTGTGCAGAGGGAGACACGTCAGTTTGGATGGTGAGTAGAGGAACTCCATGTCATGGTAATGTGAATTTTCGACCGTCTGATTGGGGAAAACGAACAGCATCCCGCGTCCGTGTGCGTCTTTTATTTTTTGTATATATGCTCTGACCAATTAACGTGCAACATGTGTCCAACTATTTAAGAGAAATTTAAGCCAGCGTCTTTCCTAGGATTCGAACGCGCAACCTTCGCCAATCAGTTCTTATTGCAAATGGATCGCAAACCAGCTTCTTCTTCACCCATGGAGCTTGGCGACATGGCATTGGCATGATTGACAGGGAGATCACCGGAAGTGGTTACGAGAGCGATGAATAAGAGAGATTTTCGGCAAGTACAGAGCAGACGATGATGACAGTGCAGAACGACATAGACCAGAAAGACGATCAGGATAAATAATTGAAAGAGAATGATTCAAAGAGCTACAGGTTAACCTCATTCCTTTGTTCTGATTAGTCTCTTTTAGCTCTACATTTGTGGGGTCTGAGTCTTGATGGTTTAATTTTAGTATGATTTTGGTGTAACAATTTTTTTTGGAAGTTAAATTTGGAACTAGTGGGGGACACAATAAAAGGAAATGGAGAAGAAGAAACTCACGCCAGATCTTGAATATGGAATGACTCCTGAATGAAGTAGATACTTATTTTTCCTTTTCCTTTCTTTCTCTGCAGAAACTTTTCAGAGAAGTACCAATTTTGTTCAATCTAACACTGAACTGGTAGGTATGATGTTTGATTTCACATAATTTGTCATCTTAAATGGTGGGAGATTTTTTTATTTAATCACTGAATTTTATTTGTCGACAAAGTTCTCATTCTAGGTTGCACTGGTTAAGTTGAGGTCTAAAACCACTTGGAAAGTTGTTTTGATTTTGCTACTAATAATTTAGTTGCGCACTATAGCTTAAGAATGAAGATCTCAGGAATTCGAATAATATGAAGGCAAAGAAAGAAACGAGAAATTGAGAATTTTAATTAAAATGATAGATATTGTCTAGGAAAAATAATGTGGTGAAGGTCCATATACCATGTAACCTCAGAGTAGATCTCCTGCTCATAATTTGTCCAACCCAATAAATTAAGTACATCCATTTTTGATAAAATTCATGCAAATTAAACAATATACAAATACATATTTATCCTTACAGTCATGATTACACATACATTAATGCCTTGACTTTGCTTTGGATACATAGATGAAAAATAGAGCCGGTATGTGAACATATCTTAAAAGCTTAAAATTTCAAATTGAGTCCCTGAAATACACAGAAGCAAGGCCTATGAACAGAAGCAACTAAGACAAATCATGCTTGACAATCTGCACCATATAAGCACTAGTCCTATAATATTATTCACCTCGTTTGGAGATTTTCATTTGAGATAATGAACGTGTACAAATGAACGTGTAGATAGACACAGGATATTCAATTACATGATTTTAAGTCAACTTGGTTAGCTCAACCTACTAATTATATTTTTGTACACTAGGTCTATTTAACAATTCTTCCACATAGTCACTCAACATTGAGTTGTTCTAAAAGCCGTAGAAACATCTCATTGGTTAGTAAAAGCTCTCATCAGTCATTATCTAGTTTACTCACTTTGCTGGAAGTCAGTGTGGGGCTGTGAATCACAAACTCATTGTTTGAGGACCAGTAGTCTGATTCTTATGTTATGTACTTTTCTTTCGGTTGTTTCACCTTATATCTTCTTTCTACGGTTGTATGTAACCCTTGTACATACTTTTTAGATTCAGAAACTTATTGATCCAAACATGTCTTGGTTTGCAATTCCAAGTATTTACAAGCTTGTTAGATTTTTTTACAAGTTTCACTGGAGATATTTTACATTATAACTATAATTCTTGACCTTGATAAATGAACTTTTAAGCTCATATCACCATTTTTATAGGTATTTTAGATTCTTAAAAATTTCATTGAAGAGACATTCTACATTATAGGCACCTGTTTGTGGTCTAACATTATTGAGTAGAGCTTGAATAGTTTACACCATAAGCAGTAGCGCTTAGGAACTAATTCAATGAATTTTTGCTTGAATCCCACTTGTGAATTGAAGTGCTATTTTGATGTCGAGTTTTGAATTTTTTCTTGAATCTCTCAGTAGCTGTTATGGCTAGCTCTGGTTTCTAAATTTTTGCTTGAATCCCACTTGCGAATTGAAGTGTTGTTATGATGTTGAGTTCTGAATTTTGCTTGCATCTCCTAGTAGTTGTTGTGGCCAGCTTTAGTGCAGGTGAAAGCAGTGGCATGAGGATGCAAATAGGACACTATTATTGTAATAGACAAGTTTGCATCAAGATTTCACACTCTGCAAGGAATCCTAGCCAACTGTATGCAAAATGCAAAAAAGATTTTCTTCCGGTGGGTGAGTGCTGATGCAGGAATTGATGGTGAAGTAGGTGACATCTTCAGCATGCTTGTCAATGATAGAGTTGGTGACAATATTGGCGCAAGGCTACTAAGATTGGAAGCCGAATTTGTGGTGTTCAAGATGTCAACTACTGCATTTGCATTTATTGTTGTTTTGTCTCTGATTTGATTGTTTTTGGCCCTTATAAAGATAAATATACCCAAGTGAATTGTTTACCATTGTTGGGAAAAATATCAGTATTGTATTTAGTCATGTTATGTCACTCCCCAAAATTCGAGCACGTGACCGGCACGATGGATGAGCTTTACCTTACCACTGTAAGCCTAATTTTGTATCATCTTAATACACATCAAAAATTTAAATATATATGTTATCTAAAATTGGGGAATACAAACTCCCTTATCTTTTTATTAAGAAAGAGACAATACATATTTTAAATATATCCATTTATTCATAATAGATAACATTCTTAAACAAATATTTATTCGTTCAAGAGTCACCTACCCAAATTACAGATCTATTACTAGAATTCTTGAATGAAATTTTGCAAAATAACAAAGATTTACCCCAATCAATGGGGTTGAGGACTCCGACAAATTGCTGGATGTGCCTCTTTCTTGAAAATCTGTGAGGGGAGAAAAGACATAAGTATATTTTTACTCGGTGAAGAAATATACTATTCCGTCACATCAACATAAGAAATAATTCATATATGATTAATGAAATCACATAAGGGTAACATATCACACAATTCCAAGTTAAATTCCTAGATATTTTTTGGGTCCTGTCCACATAAAACAGTCATTGCCTCACGTCCCTTGCTGCATCCTCCCTTATTGCTCCCTTTATAAATTCCTCCCTTATTCCACTCCATTTTCAATACTTTTTGTATTGGAACAAATTTTTTTTAACATGATTTTGCCATACTTATTATCTCCTACTCCTCTCTTTTTACTCCCACATAGAGACCCATCTCGGTAACATTCTCTATTAATCACAAACATAATCATATTCAGTTTTATCATAGATTCACAATAGCAATAAATCAACCTTATACATGAATATTACATGTGTACACGACATTATTCATATATATATATATATATATATATATGTATGTATATGATATTTTTTATATATACAGTACTGTTTATATATACTATACTATTCATATGTATGATGCTATTTACATATATGGTATTGTTCATATATACCATACTACTCATGTGTTTGAGTACTTATTCATACCAGAAGTAATGAACACAAACTATAAAAGTACACGAGGAAAGTTCTTAGAAAAGAGAGGTGGGTCACAATGGACACTCTTAAGTACCAAGTATTTCCTTAGCCAGATCTTTTCTAGATATGTATTTTTCACAGTTTTAAGCTCTATTCTAGCAATCAGAAAATAATTTTCAAGTAACCGAGGATAATTCTTTTCTGACGTGGAAGATCAGCTAAATGTCATGTCATATAATCCATCAAACCCCACAATATTTGTAATCTATTTGCGAAAATCCATATTTTCATCAATATACACAAACAAGGTGACAAGATTCACATAAGTATACAAAATTAAATAAACAAGGAAATCATTTTCTTAAAATTATCATAGTTTATAAACACATATTTTTATTTTTATTTATTATTTTTTTAAGGGTATTACATGTTAGGTGTATTTTTGTCTAGCCAATTGACATTTGAAAACCTTATGTATTGTACTATTAGAGATGTAATGGAAATGTTTACAAGATTACCTCTGTCACGACTCAAAAACTGAACATGTGACCAACATAGTAGAAAGGCTCATCCTTACTATCGTAAGCCTAAACCAACAACCTTCGACTAACTCACTAAAGATCTACCATAACATGCAAATAACCACCTTAATGAGCTACTACTATAATCCTCATTCCAAGGAACTACGTTAACTCGATCTGAACCTCAAATTACACTATTGATAAGAAATAAGTGTCTTATGTAACTATAAAGCATACCAGAAAACATCATAATAAGGAAACAAGGGTTAAACTTGTTATCCAATAATGAAACCTTTATTACTCTTGGGGTGGGGTCGTTAGCTAAAACCCATGGGATGGTACACAAGAAAAAGGTGAGTATATAAGACTTAGTGAAAGCTATAGTTTACCATACCCATAATCAGTTCATAACTCTTCTAATATATTCATAAGGGAGATACTGCATGAGGATTAATAGACCTCATGATAACATTTCTTTTGCTATTCCTGTAATTAACTAAACCACTCTCTGATGCTGTGCTCCTTCAAAGACTCACTGCATGACTAGCGTAAGGTAGTGTGACAGGCATACTACTGACACTTGCTCGTACCTTACCATTAACCACATAAACCTTTCCATGGTCACACTGGTCGTTGCTTCATTGGCTCATTATAACTCTATTGCATCTCTGGAAATACCTAGCTCTACATGCTACTCACAACTCTATTACCTGTCTGGAAATACCTAGCCTCTCAGTCTCCCCATAATTCTATTGCCTCTGGCAATACCTAGTGTAACATCCCCATTTAATACCTATTAAATATTTTAATAATTAAGAGAGATTACTACTAAATATTAAATATTCAATATTTAGGAGAAATTCTTATACAAATGAAATTTGATTAAAAGGAAAATAAAATATTATTAAATATTGGGTATTTAATATTACCTCCTTTTCAATCTAGTCCTAACTCTAAGACTTATTTGTAGGAACTTAAAATAACTATAAATAATAATATATATTTAAACAAGTGGAACTATAAAGAAAATAATACTATATATATATATAAACAATAGTTGTATGATTGAATGAAGTGGACATTGGTTAGTCCGTATTTTCGGCCAAGAGAGGATAGGATAGCAAAAGGAAAAGAATATACATCAGCACATATATACATTGTAATACCCATGAAAAATAAAATATAAATGCTTGTTTACAAACTACTATTACTATTTCAGTATATAGTACTATTCACCCATATAATACTATTTACGTATATGGTACTGTTCATCTATACAATCAAAATGTCAAGTACTAGATGTGGTTTGATCATAAGAGAAAATTAGAAAGAAATTTGTAGGAGAAAATGACATTTTATATGAGAGAATTCCCTGAGGGACTAAATTGAAAGGAAACTAAATTAGCAAATTGATTATATTAGTAGATAAGACTAGTAAGTGAGACTAGTAGATGAGACTAGTAAGTGAAACTAGTAGATAAGACTAGTAAGTCAAAATTGGTAGATGAGACTAGTAAGTAAAACTAGTAGATGAGACTAGTAAGTAAAATTGGTAGGTGAGACGGGGTAGATGGAATAGTACCCTTAAATTTTCCTATAAATAGACCCTTCCATTTCACTTTCAAAATCACACCTTCAACTTCTCTTCTTCTCTCCTTAAGATTTCTTGGTCCGACGCTAGACCTCTGAGATTTTGGGCCTTTCCTTTTCAGCTTAGGTAAGGATACTATGCCCTTTCTATGTCTTTCAAATTTTAGAAGTTATTTTCTTAAGTATGCTCTGTGGTTGCGGCTTTGGCTGATCTTCCACATAAGAAAAACTGTCCTTAGCTGTCTATATGTTATTTTGATTACCAAAATAGGATGTAAACTGTGAAGAATACATGTCTAGGAAAGTTCTGGCTAAGGAAAGACCTGGTTTTTAAGTGTGTCCATTGTGACCCTCCACTCTTTCCTGGGAACTTACCTGGTGTACTCTTTTACAGATTGTATTCTGTATTTCTGGTATAAATAGTAATCGTATGTATGAACAGTATCTGTACGAAAACAATCCTAACGTATTTTCTCTAATCTTTCATGAAAATCTTCGTAGTGGAACACTAAAATTCACCTGAGTACTCTTAACCGTACGACTTAGAGAAGCGATACTCGTACGGAATCCAGGTGAGTGGAACAACCCCGTTTTAATAGAGTTTTAGCATTACTGGTGATAAAAAGTATGTCGTAGGACACTCCCAAGATTCATAGGGGGAAATTGGATTCAGAATGACGAATCTAATGAGATAATTAATCTAGAAGTATGGATAAGACGAAGCAAATATCTTCTGATGATGTGGAGTTTGAATCTTTTCAAAAATCGTTTAATTGTTATCTTGATTTGTGGTTTATAAATCTATGATATAGTTATATATTATACCTGTTCACTACTAGAAAAATTGGATTTAGTGACGGAAATTAGTGACGGACAAAAATCTGTCACTAATTTTTCAAAGAAAGAAAGGAGAAAATTTACAACTGGAGGTGGATAATAGAAAAATCTCACAAGAAGCAAAGAAAACATGAGCCAACTTAATTGGGGGAGGGGGGAAGAGCTAAAAACATGTTTTATTTTACAATTTATTCTTGTCAAATTCTTTTTTCTGATAGTAATTTCTTTCTATGATGAATGGTAGGATCACAAAGTTATTTCTTATACATTGCTCCATTAACAATTGTTAAGATCTTGTTTAAATAGATTAATAGATGAATTAAAACTAATTGTTTTACAGGATTGCTTCTTATTGATGAATTAACTTGTTAAGATCTTGTTCAAATATATTATTTTTGTCCATTGATTGCTTCCAATTTATTTATTTTTATCAGTTTAATACTTGTCCACTGATTGCTTTATACTGATGAATTAACAATTGCTAAGATCTTGTTCTTTTATATTAGTGTTGTCCACTAATTGCTTCTTGATGAATTAACACTTGTTAAGATCTTGTTCAAATATATAAGTGTTGTCCACTGATTGATTCTTTTTGGTTTTTTTTGTTTTTAATCAGTTGTGTATGTCCGTGTGTTGTATATATCATGTTTTTTGTTTTATTTACAGGAGAAGTTTGAAAGTGAAATGAAAGAGTCTGAAGGTGACATAGCAAATATTGAAGCTGACAATGACGGAATTGAGAGGAATGATAATATCAAGGAGCGAGAGTTGTCTATTTGGACCAAAGTTGTGGGTGGTCCAATAAAAGGAAGGATTTATGGTCTTGGATCAGAGGCTTGTTCTAGTATTACTCATACTTTTGGATCAACTTCAACTCAACCTACAATGAATCAAGATAGTTTGGAACAATTGGAGATGATGCGTCAAGAGGTTCTAAAAGAGAGACAAGAAAGGGAGGAGATGCGTCAAGCGGTTCTAAAGGAGAGACAAGAAAGGGAAAAGTTGCAAAGTACAGTAAGCAACCTTGAAGCAATGGTTCAACAATTATTGGCTAATTCTGGATTGCCTACTCCACCAACACAATCACCTCGGTATCCATCTGCGGGTTCTAATACAATCCGAAACAAAGACACTTGACTGGTTGTAGTTGAAAATATGACACATTGCTTTATTATTTTTTTTGAGTCTAGCTATTGGTATAGTTGTATATGGCATATGGTATGATGTAGTCTAACTTTTGTTATTTTTGTATATGATGCATGGTTTGATGTTACACATGGTTGGACGTCAATCTTAATGAAAGACTTTAGTTGATCTCTTGTAATTTTTGCAGTTTATCTGTTATTTTTGTTGTATGTATATAATTGTATTTTGGATAATGAAAATTGAAGTCAATCAGGATAATGAAAATTATAATAAAAAGGGAGAAAAATATGAAAAAAAAATAGTGCAGAATTGGGAATTTAGTGACGGATAAGTCTGTCAGTAAGTTTATGAAATTAGTGACAGATGAGTCGGTCACTAATTAGTGACAGACTCATCTGTCAGTAAGTTGTGTGAAATTAGTGACAGCTAAGTCTGTCACTAAATTAGTGACGGACTCATCCGTCAGTAAGTTTGTGAAATTAGTGACGGATGAGTTCGTCACTAATTTAGTGACAGACTTAGCCGTCACTAATTTTGTGAAATTAGTGACGGAATAGTTCGTCACTAATTTAGTGACCGACTAATCCGTCACTAAATCCGTCACTAATTTAGTGACGGATTACCTTCTCCGTCACTACTTCGTTTCTGACGCGTTTTTTAACGTCAGATTTTCTGACTGAAATTCCGTCACTAAATCATGATTTAGTGACGGAAATCACTTATTAGTGACGGAATTTTCCGTCACTATAACCTGTTTTTCTAGTAGTGGTTATATAAATGAATATTACATTATACTTCTAATTATGATATGAAATGCTGTACTATTGATTGTGATTGAGCGGGACAGTACCCCCTCTCACGGCAAGGCGAAAAACCCGGTTGAAAGGGTGTCTTGACCAATGAGTGTGGAGACAACGATTTCCTCAGTAGGGATATAGCCCAGATTGGTGATAAATCCGTGAGGCACTCTAGCTATGAGGATGAGGTTGTGCGTCATGGCGGAAATATACAAAATTGGTGAGCTAGCCTGTGTGCGTTCTCCGGAATATATTGCCATTGATGAGTACTAGTAACGTTTGTTGAATTGGATGAATTTTTATCTTCTTGTATGTAATTTCTAACTATGTCTATTGGTTGAGTTTAAGCCTTCGGATATACTTGCATGATTGGCGATGTATTGAAATTTTATTAACGCGAGGCCAATTCGCTCATTGAGTTTAAAAGCTCACACTCTTTGTGAAATTTTTTATTCAGATCAAGTTGCCGGCGAAGAATATCCACTAGAAGAGTAAATCACCTTGGACCTTCCAGCTGTCGGGTAGGCCCCTCTTTTGTTATAGATTATGGTGCTCTGTAATCGTCTAGGACATCTAGGTCAGGGGTTTGATATTTGGCTTGTATTTTAGTATGATAATGTATTCTGTATTGAGAATCTATTATTTTTAATTAAGAAAATTTGATATATTTTCTTCGTATTTATTAAGGAATGGTTATTTTGAGAATATAGAGATAATGATTAATAATTTAACTCATGGGTAAGAATTTGTCGAAAGGCTTACAGTGATGTGATATTCATCATTGTGCCGGTCATGTGCCCAGAAAACGGGTCGTGACATACATCATGAACATGAATTGTGATAGCAAAAACTTTAGCTTCTTCACTCTCGGCCAAAACCTTTCCAACTTGTAGCATTTCCACTTGCTCTCCTTTTCCATCTATAAATAAGCCACCTCTCTGTCCCTTCCTTGCACCATCCTCAAACGCAAGAGAGAGAGAGAGAGAGAGAGAGAGAGAGAGAGAGAGAGAGAGAGAGAGAGAGAACTATATTTTTCTCACGTAAAAACAGAGTGCTTTTTCGTGTAGTTTAAGAGAGAAAATGGTGAGAGAAGATAGTATATAGATGATCGAAATTCCTAGGCAGTTGAGTAGCAGATTGTGTAACTGAATTTTTGAGGTTTTCATCAAGTTGTAGCTTGAAACCGAGGGGGAAGAGAAGAAACTCGAAAAACAGAACAAGTACGAGAAAATGAGTTTATCAATTCTAAAACTTGATTTTTGATTTATTTTCTTTCATGATTCTAGTCTAAAATAATAGAATGAATCTTTAATCCAGTTAAAATAAAATTTTAGTTTGATTTGGATGCCAAACCAAGGAGAAAAGAAGAGAAAAACTATGATAGTAAACTGTCGGGACTAACCTAAAAAACTTGAAAAGTTTACTGAGGTTGATTTAATTTTGAAACAACATATATTCACAATCTATGGACCTATATGAAGTGAAATATAAGCTCAAATGAAGTAAATTATAAAAGAAAATTTTGATCAAATACTTAAGTGAATAAATAGAAATTTTTTTTGATAAATGACAAAATTGAAACAGAATTCAGTTTAAATTAAATTTATGGACTGGATAAAGAGGGACTGAACTGAAGTTTAATACTAAACTTATACCAAATGAAAACTAATTTATTTTGATTAAATTAGTTATATATATATATTATTTATATCTATATTATGTATATATTTATGTGTGTGTATATATATATATATTATGTATATATATAAGTATATATGTAAATGTATATGTTTATTTCAAAAAGATAATTATGTATATATAGGTTTATCTAAATTTATATACATGTATGTGTTTATTAAATAAACAAATTATATATGTATGTATATTATTTGACTAAATTAGTGAAGTTTATAATGAAATCATTGTATGAGGATTCAATTGAAAGTAAGAGAATTTACTAGAAAAATATATTATACTAATTTATAATTTAGAATATTAGATGTAAACTTAATTTGTATATTTTAATTAGAAAAATGACTCAATAATCCTAATTGAATTTGGGAATTTAAATAAGCCAAAGCATTGAGTTAATTCAAATAGGTAGTATTTTAGAGTCTTTTTATTTAAGATTTTAAATAAGGTTATACTGTTTGAATAAGTCAGAATTCATGAAATGAATTTTAGAAGGATTGAATAGTTGTTTGAGCTAAGGGTCTGACTGCAAATTTCAGGTAGTTCTAGCACTCATAAATGTAAATTTTATTCCAAGTTCATTTATGAAAGTTTCTCTTATAAATATTTATAAACTTCCATGAACATGAATGAATTATATGACAATTAGACTCTATTCCCAAAGTAGTGAATAGAAGATTAAGTGATTCCAAAAGGTAATGAACCAAATGCACAGATGTTCCCAAAATAGTAAACAAAGCGCAAGTACTTGAGACCACAAAGTTTAGTCGTAGGTTCAAATTCCACAGTAGAGAATTGAAGTGAACTGCTTGATGTGTGATATTAATAATTATGATGATTTATAATTGCTTATATATTCATGGGTGAATTTATGAACTTATTATGCTTTTATGTTTGAAATGGTTTCTTTTGGAAATGTTTTACTAAATTAAATACTGGCTACTGAGATATCTATCTCACTTTTCCATGTTTTAAATTTACCATTCCGGGGTTTCTTACATAAGGAAAGGGTTGCACTAAATTAGAGTGAAACCAAGGCATTTGCTAAGTAATCAAGAAAAAAGTTCACTCTAGGAGAAGATGTGATTACAACCTTTGTACTAAGATTGAGGTTATGTAATTTAAGATATAATTTATTTTTGTTAAGAACACCATTTTGTATTTATGTAATAATTTAATTAAGAGAAGTTTTAGTTTTGACCCTAAGAGTTCAAAATGAAATTCTAATAAAAAAATTATTAGTAAAATTGAGGACGTTACACCTAGCCTTTCTAGCTTCTCATAACTTTATTGTAGAATGTATGCATCTAGTAATTGACATAGGCTAATATAGGCACACATGAATTTTTGTAAGGTACTCCATACATTCAATAGTTACATTGTACCATGTATATGCATAATCATCTAGATTTCTCAATCATCATCATATAATGCATTTAGTTTCTTGTCCATTGCACTACGGTTCTATCCACCGTACCCGTGGACCTCATCCTCGTGCTCAGGATGTAATAGATAATCATGTTCTCGTGAACACAATCAATCATCCACATATCAAATATGTACACACAAATCTTGTATTACTATTTCATTCAATAATGTGGGTCTCTATGAACCAGTGATTCACCAAGTCCTTTTCATTATCATTTCCTTGTAGGCCCTTGGTCGTAGTCGGTAATTGGTATTGTCTGCCCGTAGGTCCTCGACCATAACTAGTAGTGTTAGCCAATAGGCCCTTGACCGTGGTTGGTATCATCTACTCGTAGGCACTCGGGTCGTTGTGAACTAACAGTCCACCAAGCCCTCTTCTTTATTGGGTTCATTATAGATCAAAGATTCACCAAGTTCTATTCATTACTTAGGTCGCTATGAACCTATGGTCCACTAAGCCTGCTTCATTATACATGATCATGGGGTGCACTCTTATTCAAACATTAACTCATGAATTATCTCAATGTTCATCATAAAATCACTCTTAACATACATCTTATACTAGTTCTAGGTCATATTATCATTTCTTGACTATTTAGTCTCATGTTTGTACCATCATGGCATCTTAGATCATAAACTACCTCTATGATCTTATAATATCATGTAATCTCAATTTATGTTCTAGATCATGCTCTAGCTTGGAAATCATTCATACTCATCATAAGTCACTTAACACATGATTCATGCATGCTATGAGATGCTTTCATATCAATGTATCTATAAACTTATTGGAGTAGGATTGACTACTCATATTCTCGTGCATCAATCATTATCACAATGCAAAGAAACTATTGCCTTTCATTCACATTTATGAACATGTATATCTATATACACCAACATGGGAATGCGTCATTGTCTCGAGCATTTCAGTCTCTTCACAGCAATTTAACTTCTAGTTTCTTATCCACTATGGGATTACTTGTATGATTTATTACATGATGTCATTTCTTTATCTATCCTTAGTCTTTAGTTTCATTTTGGCTCGACTTCTAAACCATGATATCACTTCATGATCGGGTATCCTTATACTAGTCTTATCTTGAATTCTAAATTGTGCCCTTACTCTATGATCTCTTATTCTTGTTTACTACTTGTCTCATTTTCTAGATCACATACATACCTATGATCATATACTACCACAAGCACAAGCTAGACATAACTTAGCACAAGTTACTTAACCCACAACTTATAACTTAGCAAAAGCTGGACATAACAAAAATGCCATTACTAGTCATATATATAGCATTTCAATTTCTAGAATCTATGGTCTTATTCTCTTCTATGCCTACCATCTTGACCTCTTGACCATGCTAATGCTCTATGGTCTTGTGGTCATACATGCTTCTTACCTCTATAGCTCTAGACCATACCCTTCCTCTAGGATCTCTTAGTCTCATGTATTTAACATTTCTTGTTCTAGACCACACCCTTACTCTAGGGCCTCTTAGACTTACCCTAGGATCTCTTAATTTCATTCTCTCCTCCTTTAGTTACTAGATCCCATTATTTCTCTAGGATCTTCTAAATACATAAATTTTAGTCATCACAAATTTATTTGCATTTAAAACATAGAATATGATGTTTACATAAACATTCAAATTAAACTTGAGTTATGTTAGTCACTCACCTTAATTCTAAGCAAATTTACTTGCTTACGATCCTTGAAAAGTGTCAAACAAAGCTTGCCCAAATCCTACAGATTAAACCATGCAAGAAACATCAATTTAGGCATGTTTTATACCCTTCCGAAACTGCCAGGTGGTGGCGCCTTGGATGCCATGCATTTGTTTCTTATGCGGCCTGTTGGTGTAGGTCGTGGTGCTTGCGTCTAAGACACGGACTGTACCTGGGTGCTTGGGGCTAGGTAGTCCGTTCAAGACATGGGTTGTACCTCTAAACCATGCCATGGTCCCCTTTTCCTTCACTTTTTGATAAATGCTTGATCCTAGGTGTCTTTAAACATGGTTGGCAACATGAAATTTCCTCAAAACACAAGATTAAGCCAAAACCAAGTTCATATATTAACATCAAAGTTTTCTTTCAAAGCACCCTCAAGCTAACCTTCCACTCAACCAAGCATTTAACCCATAGGTGAACAAAACAAGGTTTAAATTGCTAAATCCTCCCATAGAGAGCTTTAAAATCAAGATCCACTCTGGAATCATAAGACTTACATCACCTAATTTCCTAGAGTTCTAAAAATGCAATTCTAAAAAGAGTAGAAGGGGGATTTTCAATTCTTACCTTAAGAAGGGAAATCCATTGAAGGAAGAAGGTTGTCGATGCTGGTGCTCACCAGAGATAGTGGTGGAAACTACCCTAGAAGCCAAATTGGCTATCAAAGAGGAGAAGGGTGTGAATAGGAGTGGGAGGGATGAAAATAGGAGTGTATTATGGCTATCACTTCAATATCTGCCTGCCATTACTCACTACTTGTTGCCATCACCTTAATTACTTATTGATTTGTGGCCACATGGTTTAAAATCCATTCAATTTTTTTATTTGATTATTTATTTATTTCTTAATTAATTGTGCTTTTTTATCATAATTTTGACATAGTTAATTAAGTGTTAAAAGAATATATAACTTTATGTTCAAAGAATGTTTCCTGAAATAATTTTATAATGGATAGAGCTGAAGTTTTTAAGTGCTTGGTGTATTAGTGAAATTTGTTGGACCATTTTGCCCCTTAACTCTAAGCATTCAACGACGAACACTTCACCGGACCATTCAATTGGTAGGAGCGACGGGCGGTGTGTACAAAGGGCAGGGACGTAGTCAACGCGAGCTGATGACTCGCGCTTACTAGGAATTCCTCGTTGAAGACCAACAATTGCAATGATCTATCCCCATCACGATGAAATTTCAAAGATTACCCGGGCCTATCGGCCAAGGCTATAGACTCGTTGAATACATCAATGTAGCGCGCGTGCGGCCCAGAACATCTAAGGGCATCACAGACCTGTTATTGCCTCAAACTTCCTTGGCCTAAGCGGCCATAGTCCCTCTAAGAAGCTGGCCGGGAGGGTCGCCTCCGCATAGCTAGTTAGCAGGCTGAGGTCTCGTTCGTTAATGGAATTAACCAGACAAATCGCTCCACCAACTAAGAACGGCCATGCACCACCACCCATAGAATCAAGAAAGAGCTCTCAGTCTGTCAATCCTTACTATGTCTGGACCTGGTAAGTTTCCCCGTGTTGAGTCAAATTAAGCCGCAGGCTCCACTCCTGATGGTGCCCTTCCGTCAATTCCTTTAAGTTTCAGCCTTGCGACCATACTCCCCCGGAACCCAAAAACTTTGATTTCTCATAAGGTGCCAGCGGAGTCCTAAAAGCAACATCCGCTGATCCGCCCGTCGCTCCTACCCATTATTAACCTTAGATTTGTTGGACCATGTTGGCTATGGAGAGAGCTGAAGTTTTTAAGTGCTTGGTGTATTAGTGAAATTTGTTGGACCATTTTGCCCCTTAACTCTAAGCATCAAGTAATAAATCTAAGGTTAATAATGGGAACTCTTTAAAAACATTCTATCCAAACCCCCAAACACAACACATTTGTGTCACCTCACTCCCACATAGCCCATCACTCTAAACTTTCCTCAAAGCCTCAATTTTTCTCAATTTTCCTCATTAAAACATGATTCCATAAATTTATTCATTCTAGTTTCTCTCATGATCCCATATATGACAAAAAGCTTCTTCCACTAATTCTCATGGTGCTAACCACGCAACTTAACCTTATGGAGTCTAATCGCTCCAAAGGGTCCTTAAATATCTATTTACACAGGAATACACAATATTTCTTTTCTTTCACTTTGGTCCTTTACCTAAACCCATACGCATAAGAAAATCTTTTCCTAGGCATTCTCCATGAGAATTTGAACTCTACTGCATACTCATACCTGGCACAAACCTAAGAGAACATATATACACACAACATTGAAAGATATACCCGAAGGGTAAGCTCTCTATAGGCTATGTAAACCTCGGGTATTACAACCTCAAATGATAATAATATATAATATCAAGCATGGATATACCTGTGATGTCAAAATTTACAAAATATAATCCTATCAGTTTATCAAGCATGGGCAGAACCCCCTTGTGATGTAAAACTCAACCAAAAATGATATAAGCTTGGAAGCCAAATCAAGAAAGACTGCAAGTATGATTTAAACATAGAAATTCAAAAGCCTAAATCTTTAATTCTAGATGATTACAAAAGGCCCTTATTGCCAAAATGTTAGTATGGGATTACAGAAAAACTCAATGATTCACACAGTAGATCTAAAAATTTCAATTAGATAATATAAAAGGCATTTTTATGTAAAACAAAGGTGACCATTTTCTTTTTTCTAATTCTTTGGATCAATCCTTTAATCCTTCAATTTTAGAACTCTACATCTTTGGTTAGCACACTAACTAGCATTGACTACATCCTTATCAATGAAAAGAACAAGAAGATTTAATGTATTAAATAATTAATTGTAGTGCCCCAATAATGTGTATGAATATTAAAAATTTATTTTGAAGTTTATCGATAAATTTAATTACGTGAAAAATGTTTTCTTTCTTTGAATTAGTAAAGAAAATTTGGGAATAGAAATTTTAATTTTTAATTTAGGAAATTTTTATAAATTCTCAAGGACCTAAGTGAACAAATCTTAAAAGCTAAGGTGGCTATGCGCAATTTTATCGAAAAAGAAATTGATGAGGCCCACACGTACAATTATTAGACTCATCTCTTCTCTTCCTTCTTTCCTCCCCGAGACATCTCTATCTTCTCTTCATCTACCACTCTTCCCTTCTTCAATCATTTCTCAAATTTTCATCCAGCGATCTTGTATTTTCTAACCATACTTTTGATTCTCAGGAGTTCTAGAGGTAAAGAGGTAAGTTTTATAGTTTTAATGGATGAATTTAAGTGTGGATGTTAATCTAAAACATTCTTAGGTGGTTTATGATGTTATTAGAACAAGAAATTTGGAGAAAACTAGGAGAAATTCGTAGAATTTGGATATTTGAAAAAAGTTAGTGTTCTTGATGAAAATTTGAGATTTGAGCTTGGATTGTTGGTAAAAATTGGGGGTTTTGGTGTTAAAATACTCATTAGACATTGAGAAACAAAACCCATGGAAGAAATCAAAAGAAATGTTGTTTTAGATATGATTTTAGGATTTTTGGATGAAGAACACGAAGAACATCACTGTTCATTCTGGAAATTTTCCAGAAAATTTCCAGAAATTACTGTTCATCGGAAAAATTTTTCCAGATTTTCTTGGCTACTGTAGCATTGACTCAGTCAACGTTACTGTAGCTGCGTTGACCATTGACCGTCACTGTAGCATCAGTTTTAAAATGTTCATAACTCTTACATCCGGACTTTATTTTTTATAAATACGATACTGTCATAAAGTTTCACTTGAAAATTCTAATGTATTCTTTATTTTTTCATCTTATTTGCATTTTAGGAAATCTTTGAGAGTTATTTCCTAACACCTCTCATAATTTAGCTGCAAAAATAAAGGTAGTTAGGGCCACATTCGAGGTGAGTGTGATAACCTTATCTCATCTATATTTCTTCAAAAGTATTGTCATCAAGTATCATAAAGAAAATTGAGAAGGTGAACTTAAACGGTATGTTGTGTATTCATTATCAAGGACTTGTATTCCTTGTATTTAAAGGTATTGTGGATTTCAAACCTCTTGTTTGATTAAATGTTAATTCTTATAAAATATGTAAAGTTAATGTTGATATTGCCGTTATTATGTTGAGGTTGTGTGAATACTTACGTTATGGTATGACATTGTTATAATATTTTCTTGGTGGTGCACCCCACGGGAGAAGTTACAATAGTTATAAGGGTGGAGATATATCTTTCATGGAGAGATAAGGGTGGATGCGGCCAGGGGGCCGTGGGCAACGATCCATTGGTACCGTGGACGACCCGGTTAGTACGGGATTTGTGTTTGGTACTGAATAATTTATACTGTGTATATCATTGGTAACTGATGTAATTTTAATTCAATGATATCTTTATGATACTAATTGCTAAATTTACTTTTGATTGATAATGTTATCCATTCACTGAGTATTTCATTACTCATCCTGTTATTTTACAACATTTCAGAATCTGTGACTGACGCTAAGGATTGTCCAGGGGATTAACGAGTTTATCTTAAACCAACCCTCTTGTATTTTCAGTTGGTTCCTTTGTATTCTATTATCTTGTAAGCTCTAGAAGTAGCTCTGTGGTCACATAAGCCTCCTAGGATTTTGTGGACGGACTATGTGTAAATATGAATATTACTTAAGGTTTCTTTGTATAAGACCTTGACGATGTTTTTAACTTAGAGATAACTTGAATTGGACTCACTGTTGAAGATGTGACATTAATATGTTAAATAACTCAAAACTTCTAATACCCTAGGTATTACAGAGTTAGTGAGGGCGTGTTTTTTTGCACATGTGAAAATTTTTCCTTGATGAATGAGTACTTGAAGGAAATCTGAGGATTTCAGAAGCTATGTGTTCGTTAAAACCATGTGCATGGCCCAGTAAGTTCGTGCCAAGTGAAGGCATGCTGTGCTTTATGTGGTTGTTATCCAAAAGGTGTTAAGAAGAAACTATGCATGGGTCCAGTTGAGGGACCAATGTGAAAGGAAAGAAAGTGTAGAGTATCCTTGAGTCAAGGGGTCAGTAAGGATTTTAGAAGAGGATTAAAATTTTCAAGATTAGGGGTAATGGTTAGTGCCATGAAATTGATGGTAGAGGGTCATTATTGTATATGCGTCCTTGAGAGGGACTAGAACGAATTAATTTAAGAATCTATGTTTGGAAGTGGAAAAAATTGAGATTGAAGGTTTGGAGGTTACTTTAGGATGTTATGCTATGCAAATGGGTTGAGGATTTGGGATAAGTTTTTAATGAATTTCCATCTTGCCCAGGACTTATAAGATACTCTCTTAAGGTCAGTATAAATAAGTTAGATGTTAATTAGAAGACTCATACTAAAAGTCCAATAAGTAGGTCCATAAATTAGTTAGAATGAATATGGGTTGGCGAACTAATGGAGTAGGCCCAATTAAAGCTAGTAGATGTGATGCCCACTAGAAAACAAGACAAGTGTGGTGTAAGCCCACTAAAAAAAATAATTAACTTAATCCTAAGAAGACTTTAAATAATCAATTAATTAAATACTAGATAAATCAATGTAAAAAGAGAATATTTTACTCTAGCTTCTAGAAGGATGACTAAATAATATTAATTAAACTAAAACAAATGTAATTTAGAAATAGATAATCTATATAATAAACTAAAATAATTCCACTTTAGGACATTAATTACCCATAGGTAATTAAATTTGTATAATCAAATAAATAAATTAAATGAATAAAGTATGTAAATTAATAAATTTGAAAAATTTAATCACATTACATTAAATAAATTTGAAAAAATTAAGGTAAATTACTATATAATTGCAATATAACAGACTAAAACAATTATACTCTACGACATTAATTGCTGGTAGATAATTAAATTATGTATAATCAAATAAATTTAAATGAATAAACTAAGTAAATTAATAAATTTGAAAATTTAATCACGGCACATTAAATGAATTGAAAAAATTAGGGTAGATTGTTATATAATTGGTAAGTTATGTAAATTTTTCAATTGAAATATAATATGTTGTCCTTTGGTAAATTAACATTTATTATATACAATAGAATAAATTTAAATTAATAAATTAGGTAAATTAATAAATTTTAGGTATGTCATTAAATTATATACTATAGAATAAACTTAAATAAATAAATAAGGTAAATTAATAAATTTATAAAATTAATAACATCACATTAAATGAATTTGAAAAAATTATGATAAATTACTATATAATTGCTATAATTGTTAAATAATTGGTAAATTAGGTAAACTTTTCAAATAAATTTACTACATATTATATTTCATTGGATTATATATTTTCGATTAATGCCTTGGTAGATCAATTTACTAGCCAGTTTTGTGAAAAACAAAAGTGATTTTATGCGGTGATCTTTACACATCCAATTTTATTCTCTTAGTGCTCTTTGTCCTTCACAAATCTCTAACATAGTGATCCTTTTTATACATCCAGGTATAGACCTTAAGAAGTTTTGAGTTCTACATTTGCTACTATAGTTGGAGAGATTTCAAACATAGACAAAACGCTTGCAACACAAGCAGCGTATTCAACACATTTTCCTTCATTGTTACAATGATTCTCTACTGGTGTCATTTTCTTCAGGTACCAAAACTCTTATTTTTTTTTCCAGAATTCTTACTCTTTCAAATCTCAAACAGTTATGGAGGAGTTAAATTGTTTACTTTTGCTTAAGATATGACTTTGACTTCCAAACTACAAAGTAAAGAAGCTTTAAAAAGAACTTGTACATGTTGAATGCTCTTACTAGACATAGCACAATAGTTGGTATCACACATGAACACTTTAGTATTGCAATGCCAACGTTTTTGCTTCCTTACTCCTAATTTCTAGTTACCACCCTCCTTCTCTTATTAGTGCCTCAGGCGCCTATTCGAAGAGAACGACGCATTGCAAGGGAATGAATTAGAAGGCGTTTGCCTGAGTGTTCTTGGTATTTGCAGTAATCATTTCTACATATTGGGACCTTGTAATCGATTGGGGTCTCTGCTATCGGGCATTTTTATATGCAATTTAGTCTCTATCTTAGTCCTATTGCTATTTTAATATTGCCAACTCTCCTATTATATCATATTTTGGTAATTATTAGGTCTAAAATAATTATAGAACTAATATGTTTTAATTCCATATTTTTATGAGCTTAATTTATTAGAGATCCATTAATTATTGTGTCTAATTTGCAGATTTAATTATTGAAGAATACACTTTGCTGACTTTGATGCCACATGGACTAATTTGATGACATGGCAGCTGATTAGGCTTTGACTAGAGTTGACTAGACTAGTGGGGCCCACACTTCTGCATAAAACAGCAATAGCAGAAAGCATTCTGCAGCAGAGAACAACAAATAGAAATAGTAGTAGAAAAGAGCACTATCCAACAGAAAGCATGAAGCAGTAGAAACCAAAGAAATGGACAGCACATGAAGACTTTTCTAAAATGCATATTCGTCCTCTCTCTCCTGGCTGGTTTAAAGCACTTCAGAACCACTATTTGCACTTGTTGAAGAGATATTCTTCTTCCACTTCTATAGAAATTCGTAGGTCTAACCCCCCCCCCCAATTTTCTCCTTTTTGTTGTATTTTGGCCTTCATGGAAGGCTAAAACTCTTATGTAATCAGAGCATGGATGATTTGAAGCTTGTAACCTGAATTCTTGAGTAACCAGATGAGTTTTCTTGTTGATATTTCTGTTTCATTTCTGTTCTTGCCTTTCATCTCTATTTTTATGTTTGTGTAAGTTCTGGTCAGACCTATATGAACATAATTATTGGTTTAAATGCTTAAATTTGAGATGCCCTCTTGTTGTCACTAGTTGGTGTAACAAGTAGGATAGAAATAGCTTGCTTTGGTAATTATCAAGCATGATTTAGTTAGGGCTTCATGGGGTTAAATGTAATCCACTTCTGGAAGATTTTCTAGGAATTTTAGTTGATGACCAAATGATAGAATGCAACTAGAATTAATTAAAAGGCAAGAATGATGATAGATGCAATTCTAACGATTCCATGGCTGTTGATTACATTTCGTTTCTGTGTTCTATTGTATTTCATTTTATGTTTCTGTTCTATTTTATTTAGCTGCTGTTAGTTCTATTTTATATGTTAATCATGCAATCACCCCTCCCCAGTGGTAGTTAATCAGTCAATAATTAGGGTAATTAGGTAGATTAGTATAGAACAAATAATTAGGCAATTTAGAAGCGAGGCTCCAAGAGTGAAACGACCTAGGAAGACTACTATACTGCAAGTTGCCACGAATTCAATTCTGAGCGATTCGACGGTTGTAGTGGCTCCAACCAGTCTCTTGCAAAGGAATTTGAGAAATCTCTAATTAAGAGACAAGCTTATAATCCCAAGTAAGAGAGTTTATTTCATAACCATGGTATGAAATTAATAAGAAATCTTCCAGCATATTTCAGAATAATTTTAATATTTTGTAATTTCAGGAATTTATATAATCATATTAATATATACAGTTGACTATTTAGCTTATAATATAAGTTTTATAAATATAAATTATATAAATTGTTATAAATCATTACTACATAATTTTAGCATTAATTTTATAATATATCTTTCACAAATAAAGTATAATATTATAATAACATATCCAATTGGTATACTTGTATTTTTTCAAATTATAATACATTATAATTATAATTTAAATTTTTAAAATAAAAAATCTACTTAAATTAAAATTTTTATTTACTTATTAACATAATAATTTTTTATTGTTTTGAAATATAATTTAATTTCAAATTGCACTTTCAAATATATTGAATTGAATTACAATTGAAATTTAACAATATTAAATTAATCGCATCAAACACATCAAATGAATTTTGATAATTAAATAAATAATAATATAAATTAATAATTCTAGTCTTTGGTCATTGTCAGCTTTATGTTGTCATCTCAAGAGTAAAGAGTAGAAAAGGATTGAAGATTCTTATAGTCGACAAAGATGAAAATGCCAATTCAAGTATTACAAATGTAAGGTATAAATAAGTGTTCAGAAATCTCTATTAGTTGTAAGCATAGAATACAAAATCGGATCACATCGATTAGTCGGACTGGAGACCAGCATAGGTTTTGATTCGGTCTGGACAAAAAACTGGTATGGGCTCAAACCAGTACGAAACTAATGAAACTGGTGAAACCGGGCGGACTTCTGGTTCATCGGTTCCATCTTTTCTTTTGATCCACTGGCGTGGTTCAGCGAAGAAGAAGGTGGAGAAAGAAGCTGAGTGATATCGGGCATTTTTATATACTTTTTAGTCCCTATCTTAGTCCTATGGCTATTTCAATGTTGCCAATTCTCTAATTTTATTATGCTTTGGAATTTATTGGGTATAAACTATTTATGGATTGAATGTATTTCAATTTTATATTTTTAGAACTTGAATTGTAAAATGCTCAATTTAATTCCTACAAATTTTAATTTTGGAGAGAAAAATGCTGACATGGACAAAGATGCTGATTTGGATGCTAATGTGGCACTTTTTGGGTGATGCAGATACTGACTAGGATATGCTGGATGTGGGGCCCACTTGAACTCTTATTCAATGCCATGTAGTCAGAATTTGAGGGCAGAAACATTAAATTTCGTAGGTCAGAATATCATGGCTGAAATATTAATTTTGCCATGATATTCTGCTGCTGTTCTGCTGCTGTTTGTCACTTTCTGCTGCAAAAATATTAATTCTGCTGCTGCCATACCTATCTGCTGCTGCCATACCTATCTGCTGTTATAGAAACATTAATTATGCTGCTGTTTTGCTGTCAAAGTGCTGCCACATCATGGAAGAAGCATTCAAGAAAACATCTAGGGTAGAATATTCTAAGGCATTGAAGGGGCATCAGTTTTAAAAAAGAGAACTTAGGAAATTCGCAGCTCTATCTTCCTCTCTGTTTTTGCTTCTGTTGTTTGCTGTTTTGCTCTCATAGAGGGCTAAGTTTTCATTGTAATTAATCACTAGACCACTGGGATGTTGTAGCTTGAACTAAGAATGCAAGCTAAGTGTTTTATTCTCCATTTTCATCTCATTTCATTTCTGTTTTGCTGTCATGTTTATTTTGCTGTCAAATTCTGATTAGAGCTTGAGAATGTAACATAAACTGACTTATATATAAGACATAACCTTGCTTGACTGATTAGGAAAGTGAGGGAGGCGAAATGACTAGTTAAATGATATATTTAACTTGGTTTGGTTGAGATTTTCCACTGAATGCATCTAGTTATAGTAGAGAGATGTTCTTGACTGTAATTAGTAGCATTAAATTCTAGATGTTATTCTAGAACCATTTTCATAAAGAACCAAACAATGGAATGAGAACAAAACTGAATCAATGAGTTAGGTAATGATAGTTACACTCCCATGAATCCTAGTGGCTGATTACATAGTCTCTTTACTGTCAATACCTTGCAATTTCTGCTGCTTCTGCTGTTGCTGCTGTTGCTGCTGTTGCTGCTGTTGTAGTTAATTGCTGTTTTGTTTTGTTTGTTTTGTTAGTACTGCCACAAAACCCCCCCCCCCCACGTTTATGTACTCTTCATTAGTGTTTGGGTGTTTAGAACGATTAATTAGTATCAAGAAGTGAGGCTCCTTGAGTGAATATGACCTGGGGATCACTATACTGCAAATTGCCACAAATTCAATTCTGGGCGATTTGGCATCGTAGTGGCGTGAACCACTGAGGAGGGGGGGAGAGAGAGAGAAAGAGAGAGATAGAGAGAGAAAGAGAGAGAGAGAGAGAGAATGATATGGACAGAGAGAAAAAGAAGATGTTCCACTATGCCTCCTTGCCTTTCACGTAGCGTCAATGAAGGCAAAAAAATGGGAGAGAAAGACTGAAGACACATGAACGATGAACCTGAATGAGAGAGCAGAGAAAAAGTTTGCTTGAAACTTGAAAGAGAAAGTTTGCTTGAAAGAAAAAGTAGCATTGGGTGCGTTGAGTATTGACTGATGATTGATGACCTATGGCTAATGCTTGATAATATCAATGTATTGGCAACCCAAAAATCAGAAACGCATTATAGTGAGAAAAGCTGAAAAAGTATACATAATTTTAAAATATTATAAAAATTAAAATGTGTTGTTTAAAAAGTGTTATTTTATGTGACTCTTTCTTTATTTTTTATTAGGGTACAGAAATTCATGCTTTGTAGTCTTCCTGACAAATATAAACCAAAAAAAAAATGGTGGATAAACTTAATAAGAAAAAGTAGGGAATTTTTTTCCAAAAAGTTTATAATTATGTAAAATAATTTATTATTTTTAATTATATATTTTATTTTGTAATATTTTTTAAGTATTACTGGTCCAATCATGTTTCGATCATAGTTCGACCATTGATCCATGAACCAGTGCTTTCATCGGTTCAATAATTGATCTGGTTTTTAAAACATTGATTGTAAGTAAACTTTATATGGTCTTTTTCATAATATCTATTATATTGATTCAACATTATTTTATGTTATTCGTTAATTTTTTTAATTTTATTTCCTTCTTTTTAGATTAAGGACATTATATATATTTGAAAAGCATTGGAGAAATATTTTCGTTGTTTGGATAATTTGATTTTTTTATTCATAATGAATGTAAATATTCTAAAATGTTTGTCTTTTATGTCAACCACTATATGTTTGCTGTCAATTAATTATTATTATTATTATTATTATTATTATTATTATTATTATTATTATTATTATTATTATTTACGAATGTTTTTAAAGTTGTAAGATGTATGGGTCACAACACTAATTAATATTAACAATAAGACAGGATAAATATTATTATTAGTATTAGTCGGTATTTAATTGATAATATGAATACTAGGTAAATAGTATTAACAAAATAGGAAGGGTGACGTGAGAAGGAAATTTTGGTGTAGGCTCTCTAGAAGAGATGAATTATGTAATACCCCAAGAAATTTTTTTATGAATATTTAAAGTCATTTTAGGGACTTGTTGGCAAATTAAATTATGTGGACATTTTTTTATTTATTAAGAACATATTTGAAAATTTTATAAAGTTGTATGAATATATATATATATATATATATATATATATATATATATGTTGTGTGTATATATATATATATATATATATATATAAGTAAGGGACCCAAATGAAATAGTAATTAAGGAGGAGTAATTTCACATAAATTACTCTAAGGAACAAGCAAGCGACACATGGATCATTTATAGCCCTTGGATGAATTGCAACACATTAATCCCAATTATTTCTCCTGACTCATGAAAAGGGAAATGAAGAAACTAGCAAAATTATTGAATTCCTTCCCCCATAATTCGGACCCACGAGAAAGAGAGATGGACATACTTAGTCACTAGTCAATTCTATCACTTTCCTTCCATCCCTTTGATCTCCCCTACCTTACAAGTCGAAACCAAAGGTAGCCGAGAGAAGAAAAGAGAGAAAGAGTGAGAGTTTTCTGGAGGAGCTTTATGGTTGATCGTCAGAGATTCACCAGCAACCACTTCCCAACATACTCTCCCTCCATCTTTTCTTCCCCATGCGAAAACAAGTCTGACAGTAGTGCCTCAATCGTAAGCTATAAGGAAGAAGACCATGTTGTGGGGATGGAGAAACAAAGTAATAGATCGAGGGGTGAGGCAACTGATTTCACAATTCTCTTTTTTGAATTTCTTGTTGAGTATTATTTTGTGGTTGAATTATATTACTGGATTCTAACTAAAATTTGAAAGGGTTTTTGATCTGACTATTTTGAATTGGATTGAAACAAAATTAAGAAGATGAAATAAGCAAGATTGTGAGAGAAAAAGCATAACAGTAAACTATAGGGACTAAATTTAAAATATTGAAAAGTTTTGTAGGGTTGATTTAATTTTAGAAGAAAATATATTCTTAGTCTATCGACCTAGTTGAAGTGAAATGAGTTTAAATCAAGTAAAGAAAATAAGGAAAATTTACTAAGGAGCTGTGAAGAAAAATAGGACAGTTTTAAATGCTTATGGTTTTATGTGTTTTTGGATGACCAAATCAACTCATAAATTCATGAAATTTTGTGGAGAGATTATTTTATTGTGATAATCTGATCTGGAAAGTTTCAAGTTCATTAAAATTATTTTGCTTGGTCAAATAAATATGAGAACAACACTTTATTCAATGCAGAAGAATTTTAGATAGGTGTGAATTTTGGATTTTACACAATAACTAAACGACCTTATTTTGACTTGAAAATTTTATAATACCTAGATAAGACCTCATACTAATTATCTACCAAATTTCATAGCATTTGGCTAAGGTTTGGTAGGCTTATTAAATAGAAAGTCATAACCTATACATATTTGGACAGTTTTGACCTTTAGTCAATAATGGAGTCTCTAGAGGGGTCAAACAATAGAATTAAATTATGAAAATTTTATTCTAGTATGTCAACATAATAATAAAGCTATGTGCCAACATAATTTTTGAAACTATGGATTAATACCAGAATTTTTCTGAAGATTGGTTCTGATTTTAGCCTCAAAATAGAACAAAGCTAAATGATTGATAGCCTATGTTCTGATTTGGTGTTATCTGTTTGCTTGGCTTATCTTTAGGCCTTTGATGAGTTCCTTGACATTTATCTTCTGATTTGAAGTTTAGAATTTTAGCTTGGAATTGAGGTAAGAGATCTTACCTTACCTTGTATGCTTATTTCATGTATATATTAAAGGTGTACTACATATATATATATATATATATATATATATATATATATATATATATATATATATATATATATATATATATATATATATATATGTACGTGTCTGTGTGATATAAAGTTGATGCATTCATGTTATGCATTGAAATGTGAAGGTGAGACTATTTTGACTTCATTTATAAATTTGTGAGTATGAGAATACATTTATAAAGTCAAAATATATGATGATAAATATCATGAAATGGTCATAATATTGGATGTGTGTGGTTGCTTATGTTTGTATGATGTGATTAATGGTGGATGTTACGAGGATGGGTCCCTATGTGGGAGTAAAAAGGGAGGAGTATGAGTTAACAAGAGTGGAATGAAACTACTGTTGGCCACGTGATATTGAATATGATATTCATCCCTTTAAAGGCGGGGTGAAATAAGGTTGGACTATATATTTGTCCTTTCGAGGATGGAGGTGAAATAAGGGAAGATGCGGTGGGGACCACGGGGCAATGACCACTTTATGTGGACAGGACATGAAAAATATTTGGGAACTTAAATTGTAATTGCGTGAATTGTTTGAAATGTGATTTGGCTTGATCTGAAATGTGTCTGTTATGATTGCAATGTGATTTTATTGTGTGTTTTGATAAATATCTTGTACATCAAAATTTAGATGATTATACTATCAAATCAAATATATATATATATATATATATATATATATATATATATATATATATATATATATATCTGTATGTATATTTATACCTATATTGTGTGTGAATGTGGTAGAATTCTTTCAAGTAGAAGCTATCTTCAGTTTCAGGTATGAAGAACTTCATAGTTCGATGACGTACACACCAAAATTACCTTCTCAATTGTTCATGGTAAAGGTATAATGCTTAGATTTTATAATAAGTTGTCTAAATTTAGAAAAAGCTCCGTAATCGGGTAGGTTAGTTCTGCGATGTAATGTGTATGATTGTAGCGTATATGAGAAACTCAGTTTAGTCATACTTTCTTATCTTTTTGTGAGAAGAGAGATAGTTCTCTTATTTTAATTCTTAAATCATGTAATTTAAATTAATTGCATTTAAAAGAATAACCAATATAAGGATTAGTATTGTCTTAAAAGAAAAATAGGCTTGCGGAGGTGAGATGAAATTCACTTTCGTACCGATCACGTGCTCAAATTTTGGGATGTGAAAAATTAGAAAAGGATAAGGATGGTTAAAATATCAAATAAAATCTAGTAAAAGCCAGGCATGTGATAAGTAAGAAGATAAGTGAATAAAATAAAGAATTATAATACATACTAAACAAAGATAAGTAAGTAGGCATGACCCAAAATAGATGATAAGTATATAAATTATTAAATAATAAAAAAATACTATTTGAATAATACCTAACATATCTATTAGTTGAATATTAATCAAAGGAAATAAAAATAATAAACAAATTCACCTAATAGGATTAAGCCTTCTAAAAACAAGATAAATAAAAATAAAAGAAGATAATTAAGATAAGGTATTAAATAAATAAATAAACTTAGGAAAAAATAAAAATCTATAGAATCTAGTTTAAATTTAAATTCTCCCTTATATCTAAACCTAGACCCTCACCTATAAATAAACCTGAAGGCTTTCACTCTCTTCACACACTCCTCTCTCTAGTCGTCTATCTCTCTCCCTAGCGTCATCTCTCTCTCTCCTAGCCACCACACATATAAGCCTCATTTATAGGTAAGCCATACAACTCCAATTTAATTTGTTATTTTTAAGATAACAGGTTAAGTAATTAATTAATTTAATTCGTTATTTGTAGAATATTAAGTTAATTAATTATTTAATTTAATTTATTATTTCTAAGATATTAGGTTAAATAATCAATTAATTTAATTTGTAATTTCTAGTTTATTAGGTTAGTTAATTAATTAATTTAAATTGTTATTTCTAGGTTTATATTTATATTTTTAGGATATTAGGCTAAGTTAAGGACATTTGAATTAAGGATGAAAATTTAACAAACTTGGATTAGATGAAACGTCTAATATGAATCACATATTTTGAAAAGGTCCCTCTTTGTAGCAACTTGGATCTACATGCATAAGAAAAGCTTTCGGGGTTTCTGGAAGGAATTGTCAAGATCTCAGGTGAGTGAAACAATCCAATATTAATAGGATTTTAGCATCATTAGTAATCAAGAATATGACGTAGGACACTCCTAAGACTCATAGGGGGTGACTAGATTCGGCGTGGCAAATCTAGGGAGGTATTTCAAGTTAATAAATATGGAAATATAGATAAGTCGAAACATGTGCTTTGGGGTGATGCAATGGCTAACGTTTGAAATGTTAAGGATAAAGTGAAATCCTTTTAAAGAGCACTTTAACTGTTATCTTGACTTACAAACCTATGGTACAGTAACGTATGACATCAATTATATGAATATTATATTGTCCTTCTGTGTCATGGGAGGTTCCGTCAGTCATTTTGCTGTGAGAACTCCCTCCTCCATAAATAGGCAATGGCGACCATTCTGAATTCTCAACAGGCTTCAGTTCTCATTTCCTAAATCTCAGTCTCCAAATAAAGAACCCAACTACTACTATTAGAATTAGAACAAAACTCCGAGAGATACTCCAAGCACCAGTGGAAGATGACTATTTTTCCTGCCCTTGGATTCCTCTAACGGAATAGAATCTGATGAATCAATAATTCTCATGATCTCTAGCCCGTTTAAAAACACATTTTTAACAAGATAATCAACAGGTGCTACATTGATGTTCACGAGTCCAAATCCATCAGAGTTCACCACATAATCATAATAACTTAGAGCAGGCAACTGGTTAGTCTCGCTGTCGCAATTGATAATTGAGTGGAAGCTATTGTAGATGAAGAGATTGAAATATGTCAGACCTAACAAACTACCTATCAAGTCACAAAAGTGAGCCCGCACAAGATAATTAGCATTCTTTTCCACAAGAAGACCCCATGTTATGACATTAGAGGAAGTTATAACTTTTTTAGTAGCTCGGTAGACAGAATATGGGGCAACATACTTGTAAGCCTAATGACTTGATCCAGAATTTTCGTTCTTGTATCTAAGATTAACAGTTGAATTGATGCTTATTACAGATTCTTAGTTAAATAGATATGAATCAATAGAGTCCCAGTTTCTCCATAAATCATCTTCATTTCTATTGACATTAGAGCCTCCAACTTTAAGCCTATAAGTCATCTGTAACATCTGAGACAGCAAACCCTTAGAAACACTAGATTCTCCACTAGGAACAGATAAAGCATCACGTCAGATGAAATCATCGAGGAGAAGGATGATCTTAGAGGTCGGAAAGTGATATTGAAGTCACTGGTAGTGATGTTTATGAAGAACTCTTTTACCAGAGGAAAGTTGGTAGCATTTTTGGGTGTGGAATCTTGCAAGAGCCAGAGCGCAAGAATTGAAAAATTGAAGTGAGCAGAGCAGAGATTACTTGAAGAAAAGAAAGCAAAGAAATGGAGGCGTACTAGATAAGCACCAGAAGTTTCAATTGTGAAGTTGTACTAGTATTTCTCTCAAAAGAGTCTTGCTGTTTAATAGAAAGGAGATATCGCCAATGACTAAATGGTGTTACTTGCCTGCTCAACACTGCTCTGCTTTGGAAATGTTAAGGAAAGGGATGAATCACAATGAAAGTCCAACCACTCTCTATGTCGCTTACATTCTTTGTTGATCCATAACTGATAAAATACTTATCTTGGACGGTGTCAGCTAAAGAGAGGAACTGGAGCCATGAAAACTAAAGGAGATATAGAAGAAGAAATAGAGAGTGATGAACTCTATGGAATTGAAGGGCTCCTATGAAGAAGTAGTAGATTTGGATAAATTTTCAATCTAATTAATGCATCTCTGAATTCAAAACTATGGATTATGAAGTTCAGACAACAAGAGCATAAGATAGGAGAAAGACTCTGACACACATACAAAAAGGGGCATAATACAAATTCATAATTCTAAAACAGTAAGGTCACAAAGACCATATAAATTGTCAAGCAATAGATAATAAATTTATTTGCGCAGAATCGATGAGGAATCCTAGGCCCAAAACTTTGCCTAACCCACAAAAAAATATCCAATTTTACAGAATCATTTACTGAGCAAATTAATCAAAGTAATCATGTAATGAGAAAAAAAAGATAGTCAATCAATTTTAGAAGAAAATCAAGATCATCATGATAGAAAACAAATACAATATTTCATTGATTCAAAACATCATGAAGATCGCATAATAATCCCTATAACCTTTTCTTTTCTATTAAGACAATATTTGAAATGTATTTTCAAAATTTCCTTTCCATTGTAAGCATTTTAAACCAGAGTAGTATACTCATCAATATCAATAACTATAGCCACAAACATATGCAGGGGCCAGAAAATATTCATGCAAGGTCTATAAAATATGAATTCACATATTTACATCATTTAGTTCAAGCATATCAAGTTCACATCTAAATCATGCCAAATAATCATGTAAAATTAGTTCATCATTTTTAAGGTACTGCAAACCAAAGTTGGGTATCTTTCAGGTACCTGAAATGTTGAATTCATCTGTTTCCAGCTTCTATGTGGTTCCTATCAGGGTCCTAGTTTCTTTGGCTATGTCTATTTAGAACTTTTTCAACAATTCTTTTATGTATTCAATATGACAAGTAGTGCAAAGGTATATTTGAACTCAGTATTCCAAGACTCAACCTAGTTGAGCTTTTCTTGCATAGAAATTATCTATGATTCATCAATCAAGATCTTGGTTACGTCTTTAGGTTCCATTTGGGAAAGGAATGACATGTTATTCATCCTTTAAATTGATGCCCTAGTCTATCTTTTCTTGGTGGGATCACGAATCACAAATTGATGTCGATAGTTGGTCGTCCCTTTCCATTCTTTGGGAATCCTCTGATGGTCTCGATGAGATATCTCTATAGACTCTTGGGATTCATGGTCCTAATGACCCTCTAGAGATTCTGGTTCAAGGTCTACATTTTCATTTGCAGGGGCCTGATTTGATTCTTATCGATTTTGATGCAAGTAGCTCCTTACTAATCTATTTTACTTCATTTGCTCAAGATCAAGGGTAAGCTCAACAAATACATCATGTACATATTCCCAAATAATCATTAATATCACTATGAATAAAGAATATTTCACCCCAAATCATTTAAAACATTTTTTTTAAAAAAATTGCTTCTATTTCAAAATACATTAGAATGATTCTTTTCAAAAAAAGGTTTCAAAGCTTTCACTCTCATGAGATGAAAAAGTGAGTTCAAAAGAAGAACTTTAAAAATCAATAATAAGGATCAAATTTCTTTCACCTCTAAATCTTTACTTTTAAAGAATGCATGCATGTTTTCAAAATAACTTGTGATGTTAATAGAAACTAAGTTGAAACAACTCATGACACACTGAATTTAAATAAGACATTTTAAAATAATACAAATTCATGCTTTCATCTAAAAACAAGTATTTTAGCATTTTTTCACAAGAATGAAATTGCTTAAAGAAATTAGAAAGAATTCATACCTCTCTTAACTTTACTAGGAAATAGTAGAAAGAACATTTAGATGCAACACATATGAAAACACAAGGATCCCATCAGAATAGTTTTTAGGTACCTCTTTACATTTAGGGTCCTGTTGTCAAGACATGTAAAAATAAATTTGTTCCCCATCATATATCTTGCGTAGCCTGAGTTAAGGAACCATTCCTTAACTTCTTTCATCCTCAGGAATACCTGTTAGCACTATGATTTAACTAGGTCCCCAAAATATTTTGGGTCCTAAAAATGTTATCATGGGACATAATTATGCCTTTCGGGATTCACATTCTTTTTACATCAATATGCTTTTGATTATGATAACATTAAGAAGATATGTGGCCTCTTTTTCCACAGATGTGACATGTTTTTAAAACAGTTGATAAACCTCTTTTGAAAATTGTTTTGTTTCTTCTATCAGTTTTAACATAACCTAAAACTTCTTTATTCAAGGTTTTTATTTGACTGTCTAACATGAGATCCAGATTTTTTTGTCCATTGACAAATCTACTTAGATCAAATGTTAAACGTTCAATTTTAGCTTTCAGGGCCCTTTTTTCAAAAATCAAAAGATGGAAGAGATTGTTCCTCTTCTAATCTTTTTATCTTTGCTTCCAAAAGCTGTTTTTCACTCATGTTACTTTGAAAATCTCCAAGTATTTGTTTATGAACACGTTTCAAACTATTATATTGTTGTAAAATATTTTCTGAGTCAATTAAAAGTTCATTAAATGCATAGGATAATTCATCAAATGTAAGTGATGTATCACATACCTCTTCAGCTTCATCATTAGATTCACTATTCGCCATGAGACACAAATTGGTGATTTAAGGGTCTTCAGAGTTTGATTCTTCATCTAGTAAATTGTCATCACTCCAAGAGACGTTTACTACTATGTTCTTTCAGTTTCTCCTATTCTTTCCAAGTTGTGGACACTCAGCTCGCATATAACCAGTCTTTTTACATTCAAAACATGTAACAAGTTCCTGATTCTATTTTGTAGAGCCTTTATACTTGTTTTCAAATCTTTGCTTGTAGTGCTTGTAAAATCTTTTTAACATAAGGGCCATGTATCTTTCATCAAAGTCTTCATCCTGGCAGGATGATTTTTCTCTGGCATTTGCTTTTAGAGCTATGCCTTTTTCTATCTTTAGTTCAACCATTTCTTTGTGAAGATGGGTCTTTTCATATGCAATCAACTTACCACGTAATTCATCATTGTCATAGTGGCCATTCTCCTATATTCTTCTATTACAGTGGCTTTCGTTTTCTAGGGTCCTAAAAGATTTTTTAGAACTTTTCTCATGATTTTTTCGTTGCTATAGATAATTGCCATCATATCTAACTCGTGTTATTTTTCCAAGCCTTGTGAACATTTCCACAATAGTTTCTCCTTCAATCATTCTGAAGGCATCAAAGTCTTCCTCCAATGTATCCATCCATGTCTTTTTCACTTCTGTAGTTCCTTCATGCGTGATTATCAACTTCTCCCACATTTCTTTGGCCATGGTACATCTTGATAACATCTTGAACTCCTCTGCATTCACATCACTAAGTAAGTAACTTATAGCTTTAAAACTTACTACAACTTTACCTCTTTCTACAGTTGAAAGTTCTCTAGATAGTTTTGGAACTTGTTTATCTCCTTCAGTTTTAATTGGCACGTTTAGTCCATCTTCAATAACCATCCATACTTGGAGGTTTACTGACTTCAAGAAGATCTCCATTTGCATCCTCCAATGGGTGTAGTTCGTTCCATCAAAGAATGAAGGTCTGTCCACACTTTGACCTTGAGCTCTTGATGCATGCATCATTGTATAGATCTTTGCTCTGAGTTGTTAAACCTTTAGTAGGAGACCTACTCTGATACCAATTGTTGGATTGAGCACTTACTACTTGGCCAAAAGCTATAGCTGTTAATTAGTGTGCAAATTTTTCTACTTAACCTAACAGCCTAAGTGCCCTGTGTCGACTGTGACTTGGCCATCACCCGAGCCTCTGTCACGGGACAATTGCTGCCACAACCTAGGCAACATATTCCAATGAGTATATATTGTTGAGATTATGTATAAAGACACATTTTTAATATTAATAACACATTTTTTTGCTTCTCATTAATATCTATCATTATAAGATAGAGCAATGAAATTGTTAGATGAATGTTTCAAACACATGTTCTCTCCTCCTTTTTTCTCTAAACCATCTCTAATTTATTTCACTGCTAGGTCATCTCACAAGATTGAAAGAATGTAACCCATTTTTAGCTAAAACCAACTGTAAAATCAAATTTCAGCAGAAGAAATAAGCAAATGAAATTAGCAAATGAAACCACATATTAACTAAAAAAAAAAGAATTTATCACAACAAAAATGGAAGAAAGGAAGAAGATAACAGAACCAACCTTCACTACCTGCTCTTGTTGTTATAGCAACGATAAGGGTCAACGCATGCTAACAGCCACTGGAAGTCGGTGGTGACTAGCTGTGATGGTTGGATTGAATGGAAGAATGCGTGGTGGTGTGTTTTGTTGGCTCTCTCTAGTCTCTTCTGTCATGTCTTGGTTCTCTCTGTTTTAGAGCATCTGATATATATATATATATATATATAGAACCGGCCAAACCGAGCTGTTAGCTTAGTGTGTCATCCCAGACTTGGTTGGGTAAATTATGGGCTGCTTGCTTGGCGATCCAAATCATTGACTCGGATTGGTCCAGGGCTTAGGTTGCCAGGTCTTGGGTCGATTTGCTTGAGCGAGACTAGTTGCCAATTTTTTTGTTCTTTTTTCTTTATTTGTCTAATTTGTTTCTGGGTTAATAGAGGTTTTTTTGAAAATAAATTATTATTTTTCATCAATGAAAAACATATTTTTAATGTAGTCATCTTGATAGTTGAAACAATCGATAAGTATTCTAAATTGTACAAGTAATATAGGAATTTAGTTTGAATATCATCCCACGAGGATTATGAGTGTTAAAGACTATTTTTTGCTAATTCTAGGTTATCTTGACAATCATATTTGAATGCTTTAAAAAAAAAGAAACTAAATTAAAATTTCCAAAACTAGAAAATAATTGAAGTTTAGAAGAAGGCAAAAGAAACCTAAATAAAGCAATGCAAATTTTTGGAGATTATCAATTATAAAAATGTTAGAGATTTAACTTCACTAAGCTATTCTACTATGTCTTGATTTCCTTTTCAATCCAAATTTTTCAATCTCAACTTGATGGTTAAATTTTAAAATTAGCTAAGATCCAATTCCTTGACAAATTAACTCTCTTATACCTAATTAAAATTTTTAATTCCTTAGATAAATTAAATTAGGAAAAGACATGAAATACAAAAGAGTTTTAACATAACCACACAAGTTACTTGTCTATTCCTGTCACGTCCCAAAATCTGAGCACGTGACCGGCACGGAAAGTGAATTTCATTTCACCTCCGTAAGCATATCTTTCTCTTAAGTATCATACCACTCTTTTAAATACAATTAATCTAAATTACATAATTTAAGAATTAAAATAAGAGAATTATTCATCTTTTCACAAAAGATAAGAAAATATGACTATACTGAGTTCTCTATACACACTACAGTTATTCACATTATAATCAATATGGTTCCAGCAACATAGTATGTATACAACATAATAACTCATAATATAGAACAATTATTCAACAATAACATACTTCAACTATCCGTATATGAATGAACTCAACAATCAGAGTATGACACATTTCAAATCAGTTCACATGCCATTCACAATCCATCATTTAACCTCCATTCATGAGAAAATAAGAAAATATAATTATATACATCATCAGGCAAGTTCCACAATTGTTTATGCCTCATCGTCCCACATCATCCTCTTCAAACTTGGATATACAACATATTTTCACTATGATGCAAAAAGTCAATAACAAAGATATTTAATCATAGCAAGTATTAACCCACTCACCTGGATTTCACGCTCTCGGCATTCCCACCTTGCGCCTTGACCATTCCTATTGTAACCAGATAAAAACCATCAGGGCTACGAAATAGAGAAATTTCTTACCATTATTTCTGACCTTCACTCACTTCTCACATCATAACTCCTAACTGGTAATGAATATCTAGATGAAACTTATACCATTGGAAACTAGACTCAAAGAGTTTTTCAACGATATAAATTTCACTCAAAATGGAGTCCGGATGAAAGAGTTATGAACATGCTACAGTAACGGTCAACGGTCAACGCAGCTACAGTGTCATTGACTAAGTCAATGCTACAGTAACATTGACCGAGTCAATGCAACAGTAACGAGAAAATCTGGAAAAATTTTCTCGGTGAACAGTATTTTCTGAAAATTTTTTGGAAAATTTCCAGAATGAACAATGACATTCTTCGTGTTCTTCATCCAAAAATCCTAAAATCATATCTAAAACAACATTTATTTTGATTTCTTCCATGGGTTTTCATCCATAATGTGTAAGGAGTGTTTTAACACCAAAATCCCCAATTTTTAGCAACAATCTAAGCTCTAATTTCAAATTTTCATTAAGAACCCTAACTTTCTTCAAATTTCCTAATTCTTGAATTTCTCCTAATTTTCTTCGAATTTCTTGTTCCACAATTATTATCCAACATGTAGAAATGTTTCAGATTAACACCCATACTTGAATTCATTCATTAAAATTCAAAATCAACCCAAAAGAAAATTACCCAACATCATCAAGGAAATCATTACCGAAAGAAATCTTAGCTAAAATTTCATGAGAAGGGATCATGAGTTCAAATTCTTACCACTCAATACCGCTGTCTTTGTAGTTCTGTTATAAGGTGGAGTAGCAAAGAAAATCAAAGGAATGCATAAAGAAGAAGAAAGGAGGAAGTATTGTTTCTCTCTCTCTATTTTTCCCTTTCGGTCTCTCACTTTCTCTTTCCTTTCTTTCTTTTTCTATTTTTTTTGTCTTTGTCCTTTCGTCTTTCTCTCCTTCATCCTCCTCCGCACACCTCACACACATTACTTTCCTTTTTTTGGTTAAAATTGCTCTTAGCCACCTTAGCTTATAATATTTGTTAACTTAGGTCCTTGAGAATGTATAAAAATTTCCTAAATATCAAATCCATCATATTTTCGGTACCGGACTCATAATTCATTCTCATAAGCTTTATTCTTCCTCTCAGGTTCCTATTTGGTCATTTCTCAAAAGTACTTCATATTTTCTTTTCTTTTCACTTTAGTCCTTGAGAATTTGTAAAAATTTTTCAAATTAAAAATTTGAAATTTCTATTCCCAAATTTCTCTCACTAATTCAAAAAGAACATTTTCTACGTAATTAAATTTCAAAATAGATTTTAAATATTCATATAAATTCTTGGGATATTACATTCTTCCCCCCTTAATAGAATTCGGTCCTCCGAATTCAAAACTCACCTCAAGATTGAAACAAATGTAGATATTTCATCCATATCTCATTCTCTGTTTTAAAATTTTCACAATCAAGTATAAAATATAATAAGTCCATTTTTTTATTTCTCAAGTTCCTTCAATAAAAGAATCACCTCAACAAAAAAATATTCGAAAACTTAAATTTTGCATCTTTCGAAAATTTTCTGTGTTCATAAAATACTTATTTGGTACTTTTCCATAGCTTAGAAGTGCAACCAAATATTATTTTAGTAACTCTACTCAGTCAAAAGAAATACCATACTTCACTTTAGAATTCCCATAATCAGTTACGAAATATAACAAGTTCAACATCTTCTTATTCGTCAAGTTCTTTTAGTAAAAGGAATCACTTCAACATAAGAAGATCTAAAAACTAACTTAAATTTTATTTCTAGTACATAACTTACAGACAACAAGCTTAACTGGATTTACAAAATAGATAATTTTAATATGTGAAGCTTAAATCAAATATCAGCTTTAGGTACAAACAAAAAAAAAGAATAAATTAAGGACGAGGAGGCTTTTGAAATGCAGAAGGCGCTCCAGGTTTAAAAGAGGAAGGTGCTTCAGACCTTAAGGAGGAAGCTAATCGTTGCAGCCTAGAAAGAGTTTCTGGAGGAAGCGTCTGGGAAATTTGGCGAAGAACAGAAGTCACTCCATTCATACAGTCAATACACCTCGCTTGTTGGTCATGAAAATTTTGAGTTGCAAACATCGAATGTCTATCAACTCTATTCTCCAATTCCCTAAAATAACGATTCAAGAACTTCTCTTGTTCTGCAAAGAGACGATTTATCAATCTCTCCTGGTCCTTAAAGTGGCGGTTTATCAACCTTTCCAAGTCCTTAATCTTTTGTCTTATAAGCGCAAGCTCATTATTAGAAGATGTTGCTGTGCTAACATCCTCTAGCTCTACTACATGACTTTTTCTTTTCTTAGCCTCTGGTGACTCTTCCATGGATCTCTTATTCTTATAATTCTCCAGGCTAAGATTTAGATCCAGCTCTACCTTGCCAGCCTCAAAGTTTAAATTGAAAGATTTATTGTCGACCATATTTTTCTAAGCTATAAAGCTTGTACGGAAGGAGAAGTTTGATACTAGAAAGCTTATAGGTAATGAACTCTTAGTGTAGTGAGTAGTGTAATGGGGCATCCATTATTTATAGACGACATTTAGGGCTACAAAAACCTTTACATCATACTCTAAAGATGGCCTACAGACCTTATCCGTCGCAATGCCAACGATTTATGATAAGCATGCCAGAAAATAATAAATATAATCTAATGCAAAAGATTTCCTCAAAAATTTCGGCTAACTTTTGACTCTTGCTCAAATTATTCAACTAATCGCCGCTTCAATCTATGACTTCCTAACTCTGTATTTGTCTTATCCAATAATCCTATATCGAGATATTACTCCATGAACGGATAGCTTCATACTAGCCTTATCTAGGTTTCTAATATGTGGCTTTGCCCTAGGGTTACACATTTTCAAAAATACATATTAAAATAGAAACTTCTCACATTTACACATATCAAGCGTTATCATAAAGTGAGAAATTTTTTTTTTACCTTTCACTTGCCTCTACTAGCATATATGTATGTATGTATAAACATAGAGATGCATCATTATCTATATATTTTCATCTATTCAAGTCCTTTTAAATTTCTGAATTCTCATTCTCTGAATGTATGTGAAATTATTACATATTATTCCTGGCCATAACAAATAGCCTTCACTCACTATGCATGAATAGCATACATATCATATGTTTTTAGATACATATAATCACAGTATGATTCAATCAATCTTGTATATTATACTCAACTGAAGGTTTTCAAGAACAACACAATAAAGCATATAAATACATTTTATTTCATCATAAAAGCATCCAAGGCAATCTTTAATGGCTACATTGTCAACTTCTTTGAATTTCAGAAAATGCCAACAAGAGAAATGGAAAAAAAAAACCAAGTATAAATCGGCCGCAAATCTACCGAATATTGACTTTCGTGGTTTTGGCATTAATGCGACGCACTGTTGGTGTGCATGCCTACCCTAGACTTCTAGTTTCCAGCTTGCAGAAATCCACAGGTTAAGTGTGTAGGGTGCGGCGAAGAGATATTTTTTTTGTCTCTAAGTTCTAATTTTTTCTCTATAAGAACTGTCCCAGCGTTCTCAGTTACCACACCACAAAGAGTAATCATCTCTGAGCCTACAACTTCCCAGCATTTCTCTCTTCTCATACTTCTACAAAATTTCTAAATTTTCTAAATCATGGCCACAAAGAAGTACATTGATCTTACAGTGGAGGCCAAGGAAGAAGAACTCGACTTAAACTTAAGTTTAGGTAAGGACAAGGGTAAAAGACCTTTTGAGGGGTCTCAAGAGAAGCAGAAAGAGAAGAAAATGAAGAAGAACGAGGAAGCTGAGGAGACTAGCACGGGCCATACCTCAGAGGACAAAATCGCCTGTCTAGAGCAGCAGGTGAAAGATCTGAAAAAGATGATAGAGGATCTGGAGAAGTTAACTAAACTCAATAATGCGGCAATGACTTCAAGAATAGATAGGTTCTTTTATTGGTCTACCCAATGCTTCTGCAATCAACAACAAAACAGTATTGATTGTATGAATAGGATTTACACTACCCTCTGCGACATTGCTTTATCTCTCGCTCCAAGAAATGGTCGAGGGGTGATGATACAATACAACTCTCCTAATCCGAGACCACCTTGTCTTTAGATTACTCATGCACGAGTAAATTTTTTTTTTGCAATGTACTCCTTCAGTTTTTTTTTAATGCAAGTGGTTTCTTTTACTGGACGGTACTAAAAAAATAATAATAAAATAAAGAAAGATAAAGGAAATCAGCCGTACAAAATCAATCACGAATTTAGCTTATAAAACCTATCACATAAAAATTTGATCCGACAGCAACAGAATCAAAACAAATAACAACCTTTCCTTTACCGAGTTCAAAAGTATAGCCATATCTGTCTAAAACTAAAACTAAAAACATAATTCCTAAGAAAAGACAAGTCTCGGAGGAAAAGAAAATGAAAACATCCTACAAGACCTTTAGTGGAGCCATCTCTCTATAGTTGTGCCCGGGTTCACCGCGATAGAGGAGATCCCACTAAGGTTACCTTACTCTGTAATCGGTAGGAGACCTAATCCCAAAGCTCTGATACCAATTTGTCACGTCCCAAAATCTGAGCACGTGACCGGCACAGAAAGTGAATTTCATTTCACCTCCATAAGCCTATCTTTTTCTTAAGTATCATACCACTCTTTTAAATACAATTAATCTAAATTACATAATTTAAGAATTAAAATAAGAGAATTATTCATCTTTTCACAAAAGATAAGAAAATACGGCTATACCGAGTTCTCTATACACACTACAGTTATTCACATTACATCACTGAATGAACCTACCCGATTACAGTGATTTTCTAGATTTATACAACTTAGAATAAGACCTAAATATTATACATTTACCCTGAACAAATGAAAAGGTAATCATGGGCTAAGGATCCATAACTCTTTGTATAGATATTTACCTTCAACTGTCAACTCTGAAAAAAATGTTAATAAGAGGGGTATGAGCAAACCACGTGCCCAGTGAGCAGACAACACAACACTATGACAAAAAAATATCATGCATCATAATGATAACATGCAGCAATCATACGTAATCGATCATAATATAATATAATATAATTCATAACACTTCACAACAATATCCAAGTAAATCAAATACATTTCAACATAATTCAAATAATTCATAACAGTAAATAGTGAAATCAATTTCACACATTTCCCGTACCAACCGGGTCGTCCAGGGTACCTCTGGATCATTGTCCGCGGCCCCCGCCGCATCCACCCTTATCGCTCCATTTATATTCTCCACCCTTATAGCTTCACATAGATTTCTCCATGGGATGCACCGCCATGCCTTTCCTTTCTAGTCAAACACAATCACAATCACATCTAAGAGCATTCTCAATCATAATCATGAGCCACATACACAACTCAGTCATTTACAATTCAAGTGACAACATAATTAATATGGTTCCAGCAACATAGCATGTATTCAACATAATAACCCATAATATAGAGCAATTATTTAACAATAACATACTTCAACTATCCGTATATGAATGAACTCAACAATCAGAGTATGACACATTTCAACTCAGTTCACATGCCATTCACAATCCATCATATAACCTCCATTCATGAGAAAATAAGAAAATATAATTATATACATCACCAGGCAAGTTCCACAATTGTTTATGCCTTATCGTCCCACATCATCCTCTTCAAACTTGGATATACAACATATTTTCACTATGATGCAAAAAGTCAATAACAAAGATATTTAATCATAGCAAGTATTAACCCACTCACCTGGATTTCACGCTCTCGGCACTCCCACCTTGCGCCTTGACCATTCCTATTGTAACCAGATAAAAACCATCAGGGCTACGAAATAGAGAAATTTTCTACCACTATTCCCGACCTTCACTCACTTCTCAAATCATAACTCCTAACTGGTAATGAATATCTAGATGAAACTTATACTATTGGAAACTAGACTCAAAGAGCTTTTCAACGATATAAATTTCACTCAAAACGGAGTCCGGATGAAAAAGTTATGAACATGCTACAGTAACGGTCAACGGTCAGCGGTCATTGTCGTTGACTAAGTCAATGCTATAGTGTCGTTGACTGAGTCAATGCTACAGTAATGTTGACCGAGTCAATGCTACAGTAATGTTGACCGAGTCAATGCTACAGTACATTAACCGAGTCAATGCTACAGTAACGAGAAAATCTGGAAAAATTTTCTTGGTGAACAATGTTTTCTTAAAATTTTCTGGAAAATTTCCAGAATAAACAGTGACGTTCTTCGTGTTCTTCATCCAAAAATCCTAAAATCATATCTAAAATAACATTTCTTTTGATTTCTTCCATGGGTTTTCATCCTTAATGTGTAAGGAGTGTTTTAACACCAAAATCCCTAGTTTTTAGCAACAATCTAAGCTATAATCTCAATTTTTCATTAAGAACCCTAACTTTCTTCAAATTTCCTAATTCTTGAATTTCTCCCAATTTTCTTCGAATTTCTTGTTCCACAATTATTATCCAACATGTAGAAATGTTTCAGATTAACACCCATACTTGAATTCATTCATTAAAATTCAAATCAACCCAAAAGAAAATTACCCAACATCATCAAGGAAATCATTACCGAAAGAAATCTTAGCTAAAATTTCATGAGAAGGGATCATGAGTTCGAATTCTTACCACTCAATACCTCTGTCTTTGTAGTTCTGTTATAAGGTGGAGCAGCAAAGAAAATCAAAGGAATGCATAAGGAAGAAGAAAGGAGGAAGTGTTGTTTCTCTCTCTCTATTTTTCCCTTTCGGTCTCTCACTTTCTCTTTCCTTTCTTTCTTTTTCTGTTTTTTTTGTCTTTGTCCTTTCGTCTTTCTCTCCCTCATCCTCCTCTGCACACCTCACACACATCACTTTCCTTTTTTTTTTGGTTAAAATTGCTCTTAGCCACCTTAGCTTATAAGATTTGTTCACTTAAGTCCTTGAGAATGTATAAAAATTTCCTAAATATCAAATCCATCATATTTTTGGTACCGGACTCATAATTCATTCTCATAAGCTTTATTCTTCCTCTCAGGTTCCTATTTGATCATTTCTCAAAAGTACTCCATATTTTCTTTTCTTTTCACTTTAGTCCTTGAGAATTTGTAAAAATTTTCCAAATTAAAATTTTGAAATTTCTATTCCCAAATTTCCCTCACTAATTCAAAAAGAACATTTTCTACGTAATTAAATTTCAAAATAGATTTTAAATATTCATATAAATTCTTGGGATATTACAATTCCTAAATCAAATTTACCCAGAAATTATTTTCATAGACAACCATTCACGTATGAATTTTCCAATTTTACACATGAACCCTAATTCAATCTTCAATTGACCAATTTGAAAAAACAAAAAACATTCAAACGATTGCTCAAAAGAAGAAAGTAACTTAGATTAAATTGATAATCAAACACAGCCTTCAAGAGAAGCTACATCTCTCCCTAACTACAAAAATTTAGCAACTCATGGTAGAGATTACAACCAAATGAGTATAAACCAGAAAAATCATCTTAAAAAGTGCAGAGATTAAGCAAAGAGAAGAAGAAAAACGTTGAAGAATGAGGTTGCAACTCTCCCCTCACATCCAGGTCTGTCTTGCGGTGTCCTCTGATTGTTTTTGTTGTTCTCTGCTTTTAATTAACCTAAAAGTATCACTTAATATGTCCAAATGGCTAAAAATACAAATTTGCCCTTATGTTGAATTCTGATAGGAATTCTTAAAAACTGCGGGTTGATGCTTAAGCACTATTTATTTGGCTTCTCCAGCATTATTCTCATATGGTCTTGTGCTTCAGCATCAAATCTCTGGTTCTCTGTATGCTGTATTTTCCTTTAGTGTTGTGGCACTCCAACTTCGGTGCTTAGACTTCAACTTTTTTTCATCTAATATTTGCTCAATTTCCTTCCTTTAGGTCCCTATAAAAACAAGCAACTAATTGATATCAATTGAAACTCTAAAAATTAACAAAACAAGAAGTAACATTAAATAAAAAACAATTAAAAATGATTCAACTAAAACCTAAAATAAACAAATTAAAAAAATTAAACACCACAAAATTACTCCACTTTCATTAATTTTACTCAACTTTTAGGCTCACAATTAGATTTAAATAACTCTATGAAATAGAGATATCACATCTACAATTGAACTCTTTTTGTTTAACTCATCAATAAATGTTTTCTTATTATTTTCATCACTTCATCTATTAAAATCGTAAATCTTATTTCTCAATTGAATTCTTTTTTTTTAAAATGAGTTTAAAATAATTATAATAAATAGAGAGAATATCATTACAAAAGATTAAATTAATCATCTTTTGATAACAAAAATAATAATTTAGTTTTAGTTATTATTTTTCCAGATGATTTTATTGCCTTCCTGTATTTTTTTAAGGTAGGAGTTCCAATAGTATTGTCTCTCCTTCTTTTGTTGGTTTTTTTTTTTAAATTTTAATAATCACTTAGTGCTACCATATCGGCGGGTGTGGATCCTCTGCTTGAAAAAAAAAAAGCAGAGGGATACTTGAAGTTTTAGCAACGATTGCTGAAAATTTTAGCAACAGTTAAAACAATTGCTAAAACTACAAGCATAAAAATTCCAAATAGAGAATCTGGATCCCATAGCGGCTCCCTTAAAGCCATCCAGACGAACCAAACCTCACCTCACTAGGCTAAAGCATTCACGAAAGCCGTAGGTTTTTGTCACGTCCCAAAATTTGAGCACGTGACCGGCACGGAAAATGAATTTCATTTCACCTCCGTAAGCCTATCTTTCTCTTAAAAATCATACAATTCTTTTTCATGCAACCAAAACGAGTTCTCTATACATACTACAATTACTCACATTACATCACTGAATGAACCTACCCGATTACAGAGATTTCTAGATTTATACAACTTAGAATAAAACTTAACTATTATACCTTTATCCTGAACAAATGAAAAGGTAATTATGGACTAAGGATCCATAATTCCTTGTTCCGATATTTACCTTCAGCTATCAATTCTGAAAAAAAATATCAATAAGAGGGGTATGAGCAAACCACGTGCCCAGTGAGTAGATAACACAATACTATGACAAAATAAAAATCATGCATCATAATGATAACATGCAGCAATCATACGTAGATCGATCATCATATGATATAATATTATTCATAATACTTCACAACAATATCCAAGTGAATCAAATGCATTTCAACAAAATTCAAAATTCACAACAGCAATCGATGAAATCAATTTCACACACAATTTCCGTACCAACCGGGTCGTCCAGAATACCTCTGGATCGTTGCCCGCGGCCCCTGCCGCATCCACCCTTATCGCTCCATTTATATTCTCCACCCTTATAGCTTCACATAGATTTCTCCATGGGGTGCACCACCATGCCTTTCCTTTCCAGTCAAACACAATCACAATCACATATAAAAACATCCTCAATCATAATCTTGAGCCACATACACAGCTCAGTCATTTACAATTCAAGCCACAACATAATCAATGTGGTTCCAGCAACATAGCATGTATATAACATAACCCATAATATAGAACAATTATTCAACTCGGTTCACATGCCATTCACAATCCATCATATAACCTCCATTCATGGGAAAATAAGAAAATATAATTATATACATTACCAGACACGTTCCACATTTGTTTATGCCTCATCGTTTCACATCATCCTCTTCAAACTTGGATATACAACATATTTCCACTATGATACAAAAAGTCAATAACAGATATTTAATCATAGCAAGTATTAACCCACTCACCTGGATTTCACGCTCTCGGCACTCCCACTTTGCACTTTGACCATTCCTATTGTAACCAGACAAAAACCATCAGAGTTACGAAATAGAGAAATTTCCTACCACTACTCTCGACCTTCACTTACTTCTCGAATCATAACTCCTAACTGGTAATGAATATTCAAATGAAACTTATACCATTGGAAACTAGACTTAAAGAGCTTTCCAACGATATAAAGTTTGCCCAAAACGGAGTTCGGATGAAGAAGTTATGGCCGATTGAAAAATAAACTAAAATTTCCCGGTACACCTGGCGCCTGGGCGCCAACCATGCCTGGCGCCTGGGTGCCAATTCCTTCTTCTTCCCATCTCACCTTGGCGCCTAGGCGCCACACATGGCGCCTGGGCGCCACGATCGCGACCCCTTCGCGATTTCTCTCGGTTTTGGCCCAAATCTGGCCAAATCTTCACCGTTTTTCATGATTTCTTCCATGGGATCTCACCCTTAATGTCTAAGGAGCATTTAGACACCAAAATCACCAATTTTAATCGAGAAACGAAGCCGGAATCTCGATTTTACCTCAAACACTCTTAAAACTAGAAAATAGAGAAAAGCTTAAGAAATAGAAATTTCTACCTCGATTCCTTGCTTTCCCTATGTTGCTTGGCTCCTAGAGGCTCGCCTCGTAGCCCGAGATCCACCCTCCAAAGCCCGGTTGTAGAGTTAGAGTGTAGAGAGAGAAATTAGAGAGAAGGAGAGGAGAGAAAGTGAAGAGAGAGAGAGGAAAGGAGAAAAATGAATAAAAAATAGGTGAGGCCACCTATATACTCGCCCGGGGTGAAATTATCACTTGCTCTGCAATTGACCCTCAGTCAAGACTAGCAAAAGCAAATTCATAAAATCTCACCTCAGGTGTTTCTAAATCCTCGGTGCCCCACAAATTTTCTTATTTCACTTTAGTCTCTCTCAATATCTCAAACTCCACTTTAACCTCGAATCCATCATCTTTTCGGTACCGGACTCATAATTCATTCCCATAAGCTCTATTCTTCTTCTCGGGTTCCTACTTGGTCATTTCTCAAAAGTCCTCTATACTTTCTTTTCTTTTCACTTTAGTCCTTGAGAATTTGTAAAAATTTCCTAAATTAAAAATAAAAATTTCTATTCCCACATTTTCTTCACTAATTCAAAAAGAAAATTTTTCACATAATTAAATTTTTCACTAAACTTCAAATCAGACTTTAAATATTCATAAAAATTCTTGGGATATTACAGTTTTGGTTCAAGAAGCCCCTGTTTTTGCTTAGTTTTGTAATCATAAGTTCATAACCTATTTTCCTATCTTTCCCTCTATATATATGGAGTCCGGCGCCCCTGCTTTTTTGACTAGAAAAGCAGGTGTTTTTCTCTTTAGCAACAATTTTAACCGTTGCTAAAGCAAAAAAACCGTTGCTAAAATATAAATGTGGCTAATTTTAGCAATGATTTTTATGTTTCGCTACACTTTAATTTTAGCAACGATTTTGAAATTTAGCAACGCTTATAACCGTTGCTAAAAAGAAAACACCTGTTTTTCTAGTACAGACAAGCAGGGGCGCCGGACTCATATATATGGGTGTGCCCACGACAATGTGGCAAGTTTGGTTTGGTGAACGGTAGAGAGGGAAAGGGACAATCTATGAACAGAAAGGTGGAGCATTATGGAAGGACAATGTACGACGACTAAGCCGAGCTGGAGTGACGAGGTTTTGGATGATAATGAACAACAGAGGATTGCTAATCAGATCAGAGCTCATTTTGATTCCTTGAGCCCCAAGCGACCCCTCAAACCCAATAGAAGCAAACCTAAGGCCTTCCCCTTAAACCTACTTCACTCCACCCTCTTCGACCAAAGCATTCCCGAACTTCACAAATTTCAATCTCTTCAATCTCAACCCCATTCTGTAACTTAGTTGTCTTTTATTCCTTTTTAGGTTTTGGTGTTTGAAGTTTTTTGTCTCATGTATGTTAAATTCGTAGGCGATTCTCTCAACAGAGAGATACAAGGATGTGCGGGATGAGTTTGTGGAGAACCAATAGTATAAATAGTTGACTTCGATTGAAAACAACATCACCCGGTTCGTGTTTCGTGATTAATCTATCTCTTTGATTTTTCCTAGAGTTTCCATTTATTGAGTCATGGATGTTTCAGTTTGTGAAATTTGGTTCTGATCGTAACTACTTGTGTATTTTTATGGAAGAGACCGGAATTCGTTTCATTAAGCTAGAGAGAGAAGGAGGCGGGTGAGACATTCAATTATCAAGAAGCCACGCTGATGGCTGTGAAGCGAAGTTCAGAGGCTATGGAAGCAACCCAGCCACAAACGATTGGGTTCCTAATATTGTTGATGATCAGTTATTGCTTTTTCAACTTCATCGAAGCAAATGTTAGTTGAATTTTCCAGTAGTTTACATGTGTGTGTATGTTATATTGTAATTAACAGCTCTTGGTGCCATCGAAGCCAAATTGGAGCGAGGGTGCTTTGATTTGTGTAGAGCATTAGAGGTTTGCTACCAACTTTCTTCATTACTCATGTTTATTTGGAGTTTCTGGTTATAGAAGAAAGAATTAATAATATTTATCCAAGTGTGGTTTGGTGGGTGATGTGCTCTGAGTCTGATATATACTCAATGTAAATAAAGAACAATGGTTGTTAATTTTTACCTTGCCCTTATCCATCCTCAATATCTCTATTTGAAGGTGGGATTTGGTACTAGAAGCAAACTTGTAAAATGCAAAGGTGAACCTGATACCTTGTCTAAATCTCTATTTCTCTTGGCATACTTAGCAGAGTGGAATAAGTAACTGAAGTAGGAAACGATAATTAATCCTCCGCCTCCCAAAAACAAAACCCCACCAAATTGTACGCATATATCTTCCGTAGATAACCAGACCGTGAAACCCATGCCTAACAAATTTTCATATCAGCATTTTCATTGCCATTCATATGTATTATTTGATGTCAATATATGAAAAGAGGAAACACTTTTAACATTACGTGAAGCCTACGTAAAACTTTTTGGTGATTGCACCACAAGCCCTAAATAATTTCAACAATCTTAATAACCTTCACAAATTCTAAAAGGAAAAGGAAAATACTTCATAATACTAGTACTCCAAAATAAATCAACTATACTGAACTTGAAGACTAAAAACTCCTTTCAAAGCCTAAACTAGGTGATTTTATTAACATCGTCTACAATCGGGATACAAACTGTTATGATATAATCTTACTGATGATTGGACGAGTTTTGCATTGGGCCTCCAATGGAATGGCCTTAGGCACCAAGGTTCCACTACTTTCGGTCATGTCAATTTCGTCATGTCAATTTCTTCATTCCCAACTCTTTTCCATTCAAAGCACTGAATCAAAGAACCCAAAGTCAGGCCCACCGTTCGTTGTGCCAGGGGTGCTCCAGGACAGGCCCTCCTCCCCAGCCCAAAAGGTATCAGCTTATGCACATCCACTTTGCCACTCTCAAACCTATCGGGCCTGAAGCTGGTTGAGTCAGCCCACAGCTCGGGGTCCCTCTGGATGGCCCACGCATTAACAAATAAAATTGTACCACGTGGCACATCATAGCCCCCCCACTGTGCAATCATCAGAAGAGTAATGCGGTATAAGCAATGGGGCTGCTGGGTGCAACCGCAGAGTTTCCGATATTATGCTCTGAAGGTATGGTAGTTTTGGCACATCAGCCTCTTGAATTAGCCTCTCTTCTCCCACGTGGTTCTCCAACTCAATCCTTGCTTTCTCTATGACTTCTGAATGGTTTAATAGATTAGACATTGCCCACTCTATTGTAATTGCCGAAGTGTCTGTTCCAGCAATTATCAATACCTACCAATTAACAGTTTAATCATTAATTAGTGTCACAAGTATATGGTATAATAATTCATTTAATTATGAAATTGCAAATCTAACCATAATGAGGCCTTTGATAATTTCGTCACTGTAATACTCGGGCTGCGACTCTTGAGATTCTAGTAAATGATCTATCAAGGTATTCGTCCTTTCCAACCTTTCCTTCTTGTATCGATGCTCATCGATGAGTCCTTGGAACAACTCATCCATCTTCTTCCCAACTTCTCCTAACCTCTTCTGATAACCGTTATAATCAATCCACCTGAACAAAGGCACGTGATCCCCGAGGTTTGACTCCTTCGATCCCAATCCAAAGGACGATATCTCCTTTATCACATCTCTAAACTGCCTCGCCTCCTCCACTTCCGTCACGTCAGCGTTGTCGCCGAAGTAGCGTTTTCCGGCCACCATTCTCATTATAGTGTTAAATGTTAGGTCCGAGAACATGGATCTCAGCTCCACCTTCGCGAAGTCTTCGCGAGAGTCGCAAGCCAGCTTGCGTAGCAACAGCTTCCTCTTTTCATTTTGGAGGGTCGAGAAGGAGTTGATACGGTGCGTAGAGAGGATCTCGAGGGCACTGATGTGACGGAGGTTACGCCAGTGGTCGCCGTAGGGAGATGCGATAAGAATGGTGTGGTTGTAACCGAAGTACTTGGCCTTGAGGGAGCGAGGGCGGTTCGCGAAGACGATGTCGTTTTGCATGAAACATTCTTCAGCGGCGGAAGGAGATGAAACGACGACGGCTAGACGGGAGCCCAATCGGAGAGAGAATATTGGGCCGTATTTTTGGGCCAGGCCATGGAGGCTGCGGTGGAGAAGCAGTTTTAGTTGGAGGAGGTTGCCCAGTATGGGAATGGAAGGTGGGCCTGGAGGTAGGTTATTGAATCGTGCTCTTGTTTGGAAGAAGAGCTTCAAAGTGATGAGAGAAATGAGGCAAACAGCAAGGTAAAAGATCAAACTATCTTCCATTGTATAGTCCTTCTATGGAATTCGATTTTGAAATTTGGCATATTGAGAACCTATGTAACGACGGGTATATATATCTATGGGGCTTTGACAAAATAGGATAAGATGTCAACTATTGAATATTAATATCCAAGAAAGCTTGCTATTGACCAGTATGTTTTGCCCACGAATATTCTAGTTTGATCCTTTTTTCAACGTTTAACTTTGACCAGACATAAGTTGTGGCTTCGAAAAGTCAGCAATTGCATGAAGCTACAGTATTATCTTTACCCTCAATTAGGGACACCAGTGACGTCATTTGATGCGTACGTAACGATTTATCACCTAATAGCCGAGTTCATGAACATGAATTATAACCCTATCATCCCTTATTGTTGCTTGTAGCTTTTTACTTCTTCCTAAATTTTAGTATGGCGTTTACATTTTGACATAAGCTTAATTTACAGTAAACCCCACCAATATGGTACAACATATTTTTTCAAATACAAAGAATTTTTTTCTTGTTTCCTTTTTAAATTAATTACTTATTTTTTGTATTTAGCTCAACCTGATGAAACCTTTTTTATGCCTCTGAATGATGTCGATTACAGTATGCAATAAGCCATGTAACAAGATTGGTAGAAGCATAAGATCAAGAACATGAAGCTAGAGTTAAAAAATCAAGATCCATTTTCGGAGAATGCATAGCAAACATATCCCATATATTCCCATCCCCCCTTATCCGTCAATTGCATTGGAAGTCAAGCAGTTGTAATTGACATTTCAAATTAACTCTTGTTTACCTAGTGTATCCTGAGACTGGGGAAATAATAATAATAATAATAATAATAATAATAATAATAATAATAATAATAATTTACCCATAAAAATTATCAGGGTCAGAAAACCAGTGATGAAATCTTCATGCAATACTTTTCATTAATAAATAATTAACACCAAATACAAGAAATTACATATCCACGGAATTAAGAAAAATTGACGATGCTAAACTATGACGCAAATCCTAAGTGTACAAAGATGTACCCATTAATTCCCTTATTAATTGTCACACACTAGTATAATGTACTAATATTAAAATGCACTTTTTGGTTTGGATCTTTCACAACTCTACTCCAATATATCATTCATTTGTCAGCTTTCTTCAGCAAAGCTTTGAGAAAAAACCTTGTTGATGAGTGGATGACGTGCTTTTCACATGGCTTCTAAAGTAGTAACTCTTGGCATAGCAAGTCTCACTTCTTCTATCATATCAATTTCTTCATCACTCACTCGTTTTCATTCAAAGCACTGAATTAACAAGCTCAAAGTCAAGCTCACTGTGCGCTGGGCCAAGCCAGCTCCAGGACAAGATCGTCTTCCTTATCCAAAAGGAATTAACTTGTTGGATTCTCCTTCTTTCTCAAACCTCTCAGGCTTAAAACTCGTAGAGTCATTCCATAATTTGGGATCTCTATGAATGGCCCACGTATTGACCAACACCATGGTGCCACGTGGGACATTATAGCCTCCTATGATGCAGTCATTTGAAGCCTCATGAGGAACCAACAATGGAGCTGCAGGATGCAACCGAAGTGTTTCAGATACAATACTTTGAAGGTATGGGAGTTTTGAAATATCTGGCTCATCTACCAAGCGTTCTTGTCCAATGTGTATATTTAATTCCTCTCTTGCTTTCTTTAACACTTCAGGATGATGTAATAAACTAGACATTGCCCATTCTAAAGTTACACCGACGTATCTGTTCCAGCCAAGAGCATTATCTATCAAGCCAAATCAAATCAAATTAAAATTAATACTATATATATATAATGTATATAAAATTAAATTAAATTGGGTGCTTACTTACATCCATAGATTAGCGATTTTGTAGTTTAGCACTATTATCACTAGACTGATAAAACTGGCTTGAGCCGGAAAAAAACTTGGCCCACCCGTATTTGGGTGAGTTTGGCATAAAAAAAGGCCTTTTTAAATACGGGCCTGAAGCCTGCAATTTTTTAATTTTTTATAATTTTTTTGAATGTTTAGATAGCTTTTTTTTTGGGCTAATCCAGCACCAGCAGCAAGCCTGATCTTCCTCCAGAAGTTGAGCTCCAGCCTAAATGGGCCCAAATGTGAATATGTGATACTGAGTCTGAGTCATCACTCTTCAATCCCAATCACACTTCAGTCTCGCTGCTGCAGTGCTGCTGCCCTAACGTCGTCGCTCTCATCCCTCTCTCTCGGCCAGCTCGTCTCGGGTGAAGGGAACGAAGAAAAATCTGTTGGAGTTTTAGCTGACGCAGGACGATGGCGTTAGGTGGTTCGACGTTGGTCGATGCTCTCTCTCTCCGTTTTGTCTCTTCTTCACTCTGCTCTCTCTCTCTCGCGTGTAGGAAGAAGGCCGAGCTTGTCTATAGAAAGCTTCAGTTCAAGCTTCAACCTCAACCTTCAAGTCAGTCGCCTGCGGGATTTATGCCTTCGCCTCTCCTTCATCTCCACCTCTGTGAATATACCTGATTGAAGAATGAAGAGACACAGTCACCTCTGTATCAAGCTTCAGTTTTTTTTTTTTTTTTCATTTAAGCTGGCCCGCGGCCTGGCCGGTGAGCCCGCGGGCCAGGAACGGGACGGGCCGGTCCAGGCCGCTCGTTTTGCCTGTGGTCTATCACTATCACGGGTGGCGTCCTTGATTCCGTCATCTTGATTTGTATCTTCTTCAATTTTCTATTATTTAATTTATCTTATCATACCCTAGTTGGTTATAATCTCGAACATATCTCTTCAAAGAAAAAGAAAAAGGCAAAGCACGACACACTGCAGCCAAAAGCAATACTACTACTACTTACCAAAATAAGACCTTTGATAATCTCATCAGTATAGTACTCAGGCTCTGATTCCTCCATTGTCAACAGATGATCTATCATGGTATTTGCTTTCTGCTTCCCTTCTCGATGCTCGTCGATGAGTCCTTGCAAGAACCTATCCATTCTCTTCCCAGAACTCTCGAGTCTCTTCTCCAGATTATGATAATTAAATAACCTCAGTATAGGCAAGAAGTCTCCTGGGTTATTTGCCCCTCCTAGCGTCGCCAACCCCTTTATTATTTCTCGAAACTTCCTAGCTTCCTCCATGTCACCCACCTCACACTCATCTCCCCAATACCTCTTCCGCGATATCATTGTCATGATAGTGTTAAATGTCATCTCTGAAAACTTCGATTTCAGCTCCACTTTCATGAAGTCATCGCACGAATCACGAGCCAGCTTTTGTACGAGCCTCTTCATCTCGTCTCTTCGCATTTTCGAGAAGGAATTGAGACGGTGAGTGGAGAGGACCTCCAGCGCGGTGATGCGGCGGAGGTTGCGCCAGTGGTCGCTGTAGGGGGAGAACACCAAGGTGGTGCTTTTGTAGTGGATGTACTTACCAATAAGAAATCGAGGCCGGTTTGCCAAAACGATGTCGTTTTGGTGAAGCATTCATGGACGGCAGATGATGAAGAAAAAACGACGACGAGGCGAGAGCCGAACCAAAGAGAAATGATTTGACCATACTTTTGGGAAATGCGATGAAACGTCAGGTGGAGTGGCTCGCTGAGTTGGTGGAGATTGCCGAGTATGGGAATAGAAGGTGGACCTGGTGGGATGTTCTTATATCTCTTCGTTCCGAAAAAAAGCTTGAAAGTAAGAAAGAGAGCAATAGCAAGGATAGAACAGTAGAGGAAGGAAGCCATGGCTGTGTGATTGATGTTGTGTGAGGACCAGAGTGGAGGATGGGTTGGTGGTGCATGTGCTATATAAATAGCTGTGTCACTGTGTGTGTTGCGTTTGAGCTTACGTAATCCTTTAGAGAGACTCAACAGGATTCCAAACTCGATTTCTGAGCAGATTTTTCAATCACAGGACAGGACAAAGTTACAATTTCGTGGTCTCTGAGTTTCGTGTCGCCTCTATATATGAATACGTGAATGCACACCGCCTAATATCCGAACGCCACTCTTTCCTAAACGGTTAACAAAAAATGAGCTCAGTTGTTTTTTATTGCGGGATTTTCTCAAAATTTATATATGTTGTAATTAAGGTTGCCATCTTGATGGTATATACAACCACTATTCTTATTGTATTTGATCATTCTTTTTCTTTTTTTAAGCCAACAACCAAATATAAGTTTTTATTTTCATGAGATTAAGATTTTGTTTGTTAGTTTTTGTGTATATATAATTTAATGACTTATTCAATATATAAAATTTATATTTTAACCATTCTAAATATAGTTATGTACGATATTTTGTAACTTTTGTAATATATGTGTTTTATAAATGTACATTAATATTTAGATAAGTTTGTCTTTATCTAAAAATTAAATTTAGTCACTTATATATATATATATATATATATATCAATAATTTAATATTGTCATTCAATCTTACAATTTGATATATTTTATGTTATCTTAATTTTAATTATGTATAAGATCTCGATCTTAATTATTATGTTTATATATATAAATTTAAACAATAAAAGAAAATTAAGTATTCAAAAAGTCGAACTTTATATACATACTTTTTCTCTCAGTTATTCTTCCTCCCTCCCCTCTTTCTTTTTCAAAAATATTGAAGTGTCAAATTTTGATACTACCTAGCTGCGCTAGTTTCCATTTCATATTCTAAGCTAAATCAAAATCCGTATAAAGAAAAAGAAATTTCAATACTGAAGTTCCATGATGCAGCTTTGTATATGTACATTTTTAAAAATGTTCATGGAGCATAAATATAATTATGAGTTTTGTTCTAACTTTTTAAAATATTAGAATTTTTTTATTATTAGATCATTTGGAAATCTAATATTGTTTTTTTATAAATTATTTTACATAAATTTTAACAAAATCTGATGATAAAAAAATTAACTTCTCTAAATAAAATTGTTCTAAAAGACATGATTATTGGCCATTATACAACTGGTATAAAAATAAAATAATTTAACTATCACAAAAAAAAACTTTATAACTGATCATTTATCTTTTTACTTATTTAGCTTCATTTTGGCGATATATATATATATATATATATATATATATATATATATATATATATATATATATATATATTCTGAATAAATACTACATTGGTTTGTTTTGTTAGGTATAAAGAGAAGCAATTTGCACATGAGCTTAGCACTGCCTCGATGGCCTCTTAATTTGTTAGCCTTGTTATTATCCTTTTGTAATAGACTCCCTTATTTGTAAGATCAAATGACAAGTGTTACTACAAAAAAACAGTGATATAGTGGCATTTGTTTAGTGGTGCTTGAAAATAAATGTCACTAAATACAAATATTGTGGCGTTTTGGTAAAATGCCAATATATAATGGCATTTTCATATAAAACGCCACTATATAGTGGCGTTTGTAGTTCAAATGTCATTATATAGTGACGTTTGATGTTTAAATGCCACTATATAAGAACAAAATCAATTGAAAAATAAATTTATTTAACTTAAATTTTTAAGGTAGTCGCATTTGTAGCGCAAATGTCACTATATTGCGGTATTTGTTGCTCAAATGCCACTATATGAAAAAATAATAATTGAAAAATCTAATTAGCTTAAATTTTATAAAATAGTGGCGTTTATAGCTCAAATGTCACAATATGAGAAAAAAATTCAACAAAAAAAATAAATTTAATTAACTTAAATTTTACAATATAGTGACGTTGGTAGCGCAAATGCTACTAAATAGTGACATTTGTATCACAAACACCATTATATAGTGGCAATTTGCAAACCAAACATCACTATATAGTAGCATTTGGCAAAACAAACGCCACTATGCTATAAATGTTATTTTTAATTTCTTTTATGTATTCACTTTGTCGTTGATGATTGTGTCATTTTTCTAATTTTTTGTCTGTATCCACTCTCTCGGTTGATAGGTACCATTATTTCTCCATTGAGTTTCATTTCCTTGTTGGTCATGGTATATATGTACATGCATTGAATATTTTAGCGGAATTGTACACATAAGCTTCATGTTTTGCATGTTGTCATACTTCTTTCTTCTATGTATATTAGAATTTTGAAATCGTAAGTTGTTATTTAATGTTGCGTTGCAAGGTTTTAAGAACTTGGTATTGGTACTTCGATATCTTAACTTAGTATGTTTCATTTGATCACTTAAGTTTATGCCTCAATTATATAATCATATAAATTGAATTGATTACAACATTTTTCATCCCAAAGCTTGGATGCACATGATATATCTAGATATATGGTGTACTTTTGTTGAAGAAATGATAAAAAAAATTTAATTAAAGAGTAAATTAGTTAGGTTAAATTTCACAATGTAGTGGCATTTTGGAGACAAACGCCACTATATAATGGCATTTGTTTATGAAACGCCACTATATAGTGGCGTTTGTTTCCTAAATGCCACTATATAAATTATTATTAAATTATTTAGATTAATATATATTTATATTATTTCAAAACTATAGTTAAATATTTTTTACTATTATAAATATAGATACCATAATGAATTATTTTTAGTATTAAATATAGATTATTTAGATGATATTTTTTTACTATTAAATATTTATTTAGATTTTTTTAAAATTGGTGTAAAATATTTTTTTATATTTATATTTTTACTATAAATATAATAACTACTCTTTTTGATAAATTTATTATCACTACAAAAGAATCAGATATTACCTTCATCTCCCTCCAAATTGTTTTTTATCTCCCTCCATATTTTTCATTTTTTCACTTTACCTTTTTTATTCTCCCTTTTCTCTATTCTTTCTCGCTGGCCCTCCCTCTCATTTCATTATCCAGATTTCCCCTCCACCTTGCCATTTCACTCTTCCTCTCTCTTTTCCTCTCTCCTTTCGAATCTCTCCTTCCAGTTCTGTGGATGCTTGGCTGAGAGTCATCTATTTTTTTGTTTTGTGCTTTTGATTTGTCAAAGGCTAGGGGGATCTCCGTTGATAGGTATTTTTCATCTTTCTTCCTCTCTCTTTTCCTCACTCCCTTTGCCTCTGAACAACTATTTTAACAGAAGAGATATTTTATTTTTTTTTCCCTTAGCCACAAGATCTTCGTCTTTTTTGCAACTATACAGTACGAATCAATGACTTCTCTTTCAATAGGTTCAAATTGCTCTCTGGATGAAGAAACAGTTGTGAGGTTAGTTAGCTAAAGCATTCTATGAATTGCTACTTATTTGTTTCTGTTTATCTTAGTTTTATTATTATCTTGAGATATATCTACTTGCTTGGTTTAACATTGGCAAGAAGTGTGAATTGTGAGTGGTGACCGACAAAATGGTAAGTCCCACATGCACAATGAATTATATTCATCATTTCAAGCATTGCTATTTCATAATAAAAAGTTCTGCCAAATATTCTTTATATATTATATTCATCATTTCAAGTACTATTAATGACCTAACTTGTCACATACTCATAATGAAAAGTTGTACCAAATATTCTTTATATATTATATTCATCATTTCAAGTACTATTACTTACCTAACTTGTCACATACCCAAGACCAACGTGAATGGGATTTAATGATTTATAAATGTATTATATTCATCATTTACTTTATGTATTATATATTAATCATTATATTATTTACTTTATGTATTAAGATTTATAAACGTATTATATCATTTAATTTATGTATTATATTCATCATTTCAAGTATTATGATTTATAAACGTATTAATTTTTAATGATTTATACATTTTAAAATTATAAAGTAATTAGAGAATTTAGGTCTTTTTTTTCTTTTTCTTTTTTAAATTGAAAGAAAAATTGTAACTAACAATACTTCTTAGTTCAAGTGGTCATTCAAGTATCTTTAATATTATGATTATCTACAGTGTTTAAGATATATATTCGAATTGGTACAAATTTACTTGCCATTTTTTTTTAATAGATTTAGTATTTCAAGTTATGTTCTAAACATGTTTTTGCTATCAATTCCTTTTCGTTTTGAATGTTTCTACAGTTAAACTCTAGCTAGAAGCTTGCTCTGTGGACCTTCTATGTTCAGCATACTAGCTTAAATTGCTTAACTAACTACGCAAAGGTAATTCTTAACTTTATTAAAATGTAGTTGCTTTGGTGATACTAGAAAGATTAGCATGAGTGTTATACACATTGCATTTTTTTAAATATATTTGTAATAAAATGAAGAAATTTAAATTTTAATTAAATAAAAATAGAAAAAAATAAAACAAGACTTCTTTCAAAAGACGCCCCTGGCATTGATATGATAAGATTACAACAAAACAAAAACAAAAACAAAACAAAATAAAATAAAAACAAAAACAGGAGAGGGGGCGAACATAAAAACATGATAACCTAAGGGCATGGTGGCTTAGCGAAGGAAGATGGAGGTCCAGGCTTGGGGTTTGTGAATTGAACTGTCAATGCAGAGCTATTCCTGGGAAAGATAGACCAAGCAATTTGAGCCAGAGTATTGTAAATACCATTCATGCAATCAACACTTTTCTATTGTTGATTGCAGAAGCATTGAGTGGACCAGTAGAAGTACCTGTCTATTCTCATAGCCATTGCTGCATCCTGGCGTTTGGCCAACTTCTCCAAGTCCCCTATTTGCTTCTTCAGGCTCTCTATCTCTTTCTCTAGGTGAGCAACTTTATCCTCCTGTTCATCACTAATCTTCTCCTTCTTCCTTTACTTCTCAGAAGACCCCTCAAGATGTCTCTTACCCTTGTCCTTGCCTAAACACAAGTTCAAGTCAAGCTCTTCTTTGTTGGGCTTGATTGTAAGATCAATGAACTTGTTTGTGGCCATGGTTGTTGGCGATAAGAAAAATGTGTTTGAACCAGAAAGGAGTAGAAGAGGTATGCTGAAGGTGACTAAGAGCTAAGAAGGCAATTTTTATAGAAGTGTACCCCCTACATGCCTAACCTACGGATTCCTGCAAGCTAGAAGCCAGAAGTGTAGGGGTAAACAGTCACATAATTAATGCTAAGTCTGGTTAAGTCAAGATTCAAGGCTGATTGTTGTCTCACTTACAGTGTATCTACTAGTAGTGGTAGTCTACTACCAAGTCAAAAAAAAAGAGGCCGGAGTTGATATGTCTGCCATGTTGAGTTCTTATTTTATTATATTATTTTTTGTATTTTTGTATATGTATATAATAGTAAAGTTTTGCTAAAATATTTTTTTTCTTTTCTTTTTCTCTATTTTAACAAATAAGTCAAAAATGCATAAGAAATCTGGGGAGGGGATGAAGAGATTATTTAAAAAAAGAGAAAATCAGGCTCCACTATTAGAAAAGTAGTTTCTAGTAATTGTAGTATGTTACCAAGTTCTCCAGCTAGTTGTGGTGCGAAGTTACCAAGCTTAGAGCTAGTCATTCCACTTGACACTCAGCCAACTCCTCGGATATCATCAGCATCAGCTCAAATGCCATAATACGAGACTCAAATGCCACAGTCTGAGACTCAAACGCAACAACCCGAGACTCCATCACCACAGCCTGAGATTCCTTCGCCACAACATTCTCACCATGATGGTTACTGGATGGTGGAAATGATTGGTAATTTATTTCATTTTTTTGTTAGTAAATATTCTTAATGTTATTTATATATAAGTTATAAAGATTTTTCTTCTTTATAGATGAAAGTAATGTTGTGCATACTAAGTGACTCTCTATAGATGATTTATGGGCTCTTTCCTCGAGTCAGAAGGTTAGATTACAATGGAATGATCTTGTGCAGCCCATTGGAGAAGTTGCAAGGCTGTTAGGATCATTCACGGGTCGTGTGGAGCGTAACTTCATAGCGTTTCCTATCTCTTATCCAGATTGGAAGAACGTTCCATTCAACTATAAAGAAACCATATTTTCAAATGATATGGCGGTAGTAGTAATTAGTTACTGATTTATAATTTTCTTAATTATATATATTCTTCTAATTAAACTTTTTTTTTCAGATTAGATTTGTTGTTGATCGTGATGAGGAAAAAAAATACATTATAAAAAAAATTGGCAAGGCTTGGAACCGCGGGCGCCTAGAGCTATACAGGCCTAGGAACAATGGGATCAAATCGAGAGGAGAAATAATAGCAGATGTTCCAAACGGAATTCCAAGGGATGATTGGGCTTCTTATGTTCGGCACTGTCAGGACCCACGCTACCTGGTAATGACGCTTTAAAACATTATTTTCTATATCATGTTTACACTATAATAACATGCTTCATCTAAATGTTAGGAGAGAGCTAGAAAAAACAAAGCGAGTAGACAATGTGTAACCCTTAATCACACTGGAGGCGCAAAGAGTTTGGCTCGAAGAGGAGCTGAGATGGTAAACTTACTTTTTTAACCGGAATATATAATATTATTTCATAAATAATTTATTTTAATTTTGTAGGCTGCTGAGCGTGGTAGACCCGTCAGTAGGGCGGAACTTTGGATTGCGACTCATAAAAAGAAAGATGGCTCATTCATTAGCGATGAAGCGAGAGCCATCACTGTAAGTTGTTTTGTAATTAAAAATTTTGAAATGTGAGTTAATGTATTCAATTGTTAATAATGTTTTATTTTTTATATGGGTGTACAGGAAAAAATCACTATGATTGAGTCGCAAGGGACTGCATCCACTGCAGTCACACATCAAGACTCATTTGCTCTGGCTTTAGGAAGCCATGAGTATCATGGACGAGTACGTGGCTTAGGATTTGGGCCATGTCCTACTCAAGTGTTTAGGCACACTTCATGTTTTGCAGGTGAGACGTTTTTGAGTCAATCTGTTCGTGAATTACATACAGAGATTGCAAGTCTCAGGTCTCAAATGGAGCTGATGACAAATCTCAAGTCTCAAGTGGAAGAGATGACTTGAAAACATAATGAAATGATGCAGTTTTTTCATAGCCTCCAAGCGAGTCGAGATGATTCTGCACGAGCAACCAACTGTCCATTGTCTTGTAATCAAGAGAATAAAAATAGGGAGGACGATGATGAAGACGGTGAAGACGATGATGAGACTCTTTAATTTATGCAGTTATGACTTATGTTTTACTTTAGATACCTTATTATATTAATGAAGAATTGATATATGTACTAATTTTACTTGTATGGTAACATTGAACTTATTATATTAATGAAGAACTCATTTGTAGATTTCATTTGTTTATGAATATTGGACTAGGGTTGTTATTAGATTGTGCTGTCATCTGTATAAGTATGCAAGGGTTGTAACCTATTTGGGGGAATATTGAAATTTCAATAAAATAAACTGAAACTATGCTGTTAATATAGTAGCAATTGTTATCATTTTAGTAGTATTTTCAAATGCCACAAAATAAAATTATAGTGACAATTGTAGTAACAATTGTCACCAATTGTAACTATAAATGCACATTTAGTGGCATTTGTACTTTCAAAATGTCACTATATAGTGGCATTTGAGTTAATAAACGCCACTATATAGTGACATTTGTGTATTTCAAACGTCACTATTTAGTGACATTTACATTGACAAACGCCACTATATAGTGGCATTTGCGCATTTCAAATGCCACTATATAGTGACATTTGTATTAACAAACGCCACTATGTAGTGACAAGTTTGAAGCGCCCCAATAAATGCCATTGTATATAGTTAGCGGCATTTATTCCCGCATTTGCTGAAAACACCACTAAATAGCTTGTGACAATCAATTTAGTGGCATTTTCACCAAATGCCACTAAATTGGGTTGTGGCATTTGCAAATGCCACTATATAGCAAAAATAAATGCCACTATATGTCAGATTTTTTGTAGTGTGTAAATGGGCATTGTAACAACAACTTGCACATGAGCTCAGCACTGCCTCGATTACCTTTCAATTTGTTAGCCTTGGTACTCTCTTTCTGTAACAGAACCCCTTATTTGTAGGATCAAATGACAAGTGTAAATAGGCATTGTAACAGCAATTTGCACATGAGCTCAACGCTGCCTCGATAGCCTCTCAATCTGTTAGCGTTGGTATTCTCCTTCTGTAACAGACTCTCTTATTTGTAGGATCAAATGACAAGTGTAAATAGGATTTGCCACATCAATTTGCACATGAGCTCAATAGTGCTTCGATAGCCTCTCAATTTGTTAGCCTTGGTATTCTCCTTCTGTAACAGACTCCCTTATTTGTAGGACCCAATGACAAGTGTAAATAGGTATTGTATTCATGTTTTTGTAATTTGTTTATAAATACCAATAAGAGATACCCAACAAATCATAGTTGAGAATATTTGTACTACCCCTAAAATTTTATGTGTAAAAATATTTGTTTTTTTCATGATAAAAGAGTATTTGATGAAGTGAAATGTGATAACTATTATGTAGGTAATATGAATCTTGTGTGGCTAGAGGAATTTATGGAAAAAAATGACGTTTTATGTGAGAAAATCTTCTTAGGGACTAAAAAAAATGACTAAAATAAAATGAAACTTAAAACTTTAGGAGAAATGGTAATTTCTACTTTAGTTCCCAAATAGTGTCAGGAGGAAATTTCTTGGAAGCTTTCTGCATAGTGCATAGTGCCAAATAATGTCAGGAGGAAATTTCCTGGAAGCTTTCTACTTAGTGCATAATGCCAAATAGTATCCATCAAATTTTCCTATAAATAAGACATTCCATTTCACTTCTTCACTCACACCTTTAGCTTCTCTTCCTTTTTCTCCTCAAATTTCTCTTGCTCCGGTATTAGGTCTCTGAAATTTTAGACCTTTCCTCTAAAGTGAGGAAATGTTCTCCTATGCTCTTTTTCTTACAAGTACTTGAGTATTAAATTCTTAGTATGCTCTGTGGTTGTAGTTTTGGTTAATCTTCCACATCAGAAAATAATTATTCTCAGTTACTTGAGAATTATTTTCTAGTTGCCGTAATAGAGTGTAAACTATGAAGAATACATGTTTAGGAAAGGTTATGGCTAAGGAAAGATCTAATACTTAAAAGTATCCATTGTGACCAATTTTTCTTTCCTGAGAACTTACCTAGTGTAATCTTTTACAGCTTGTGTAATTATTCCTTGTATGAATAGTAACTATATATATGAATAGTATCATTTGTATGAATAGTACCTATACGATATTCTTGAATAGTATATGTACATATGAATAGTCTTATACATAATCTTAAATAGTACACATACATATAAATAATGTTAGTATGTATTTGTGATAAAAATAACCTTAACATTATCTCTCTAACCTTTCATGAAACTTCCCATAGTAGAACATAAAATTCACCCATGTGCTCTTTCCCATAGTAACTTAGAAAAGTGATTCTCGTACGAAATCCAGGTGAATGGACGAATTCTTAAATAATAGGAGTATAGCGTAGTTTGTTATGATGTCTGAACCGAATCGATACCTTGAAGTCTATCGTTAAAGAAAAATATCATTTAACAGGAATAAATTTCACGTGTTAAAATCTAGAAAATTTTGAATATAAGGAATGAATAAGGAATCCAGAAATATAGATAAGTCGAAACATGTGTTAGGAGTGATGTAATGGGTAACGTTTGAAACATTACGTATAAAAGTTTGAATCTTTTCAAAAGGCACTTTGATTATTATCTTGACTTATAGTTTGTAAACCTATGGTATAGTAATGTGTGATATTGGTCATATTTATGAATATTAAATTGTACTTCTGTTTTATGATATGATATATTGTGCTATTGATTGTGATTACACAGATAGTACCCCATTTCAGGGCAAGGCAGAAAGCCTAGGTTAGAGGGTGCTTTGGCCAGGGAATGTAGAGACAACAATTCCCTTGGTAGGAAGTATAGCCCGGGTTTGGGATAGACCTGTGAGGCGCACTGACAAAAAGAATGAGATTGTGCATCTTGGCGGGAATGAAATTTGGTGAGCCGACCTACGTGCGCTCCTAGGGTAAATGGCCATTGATGACTTCTAAGTCCATTGGTTTGAATTAGATGAAATTTGTTATTTTACAGTATGTGTTTTTGACTATGTTCTGATTGGTATTTTAGCCCGTGTGTTTGCTTTATAATTTACTTTGTATTTTGTTCTTATTATTGAGTGTTCCTACACTAACTGAGTTACCTCATAACTCACCCTCATGTTTTCCTTCCTTTCAGACCTAGTTGCAGGCGAAGAACCCTCTCGAGAGGAGTAGCGGGGTGTTTCATTTTGTGAGGACTTTATGTTGTTGGGAAGGTTTGGTGTTTTTTGTTTAAGGTTAAGATCTCGTAGGTGCTTTGTGGTCTTTAGGACACTTATGATTGTTTGAGATTGTTATTAGAATTTGACGAACAACTATAACTATTGAGATGTTCGTAAATTATAAATTATTGATGTTATGATATTATTTGAATCAATTGAATGGCAATGTGATTATATTATTTTAATTTAATTTTATAAATTATTTGGATTAATACTTGAGAAATTTTGATTTCCTAATTATAATATTAATTTGTACGCTTCTACATAATTGAATAATAAAAATTGAATAAAACGAAAAGAGTAGAAGAATAAAATGTTTACAGGGACAGGGGTATCGTCACTGTGCTGGTCATGGGCCTAGGTGGTAGGTCGTGATAAAGATGATATTAGAGCATGGTTATTAGGTCTTTTAGTTACCACAAGCAAGGTATCTTTAGTGGGCTCTCCCCTGTTGTCATGACTGTAGCATGACCATAGGACGAAGGTTTGCAAAATGCCCTATAGAGTCAATGATGTCTTTCTTTCATGTCATACTCCTCATTAATAGTTATGTAGACTTTTCTCTATTTTGAGCAGAATGCTCGTAGAGTAAAGACATTGTCACCTCTGGTAGGACACGAAAGGGTTAATTATCGACTTATATAAGACGATGCTTGGTATACCCACCTTAGTTGTCTATGCTAGTGGAGCACAATGAGGTAAGTAATACTTATAGATTCATTTATTGGGTATTTAATAATATATGAATTGAGGATATTGGAATAACACTGGAATGTGAGAAAGGATGTCATTTAGACACCCTATTGAATTAGTAGTAATTCCATTAGAATGTGAAGTTTTCTTTAAACCATGAGTAATGTGACCTTTAAAGGGAAATATACCTCAATTGGTTTACTAACATATGAATCTGTTGTTAAGGATAAACTTGGATATGTGGTATGAGGAGTAGTTCTTTATAAAAGTTCATAAGCTTAGAAATATTGGATCAAGTTCTAACATTTAGGAAACTGATGAGCACTTCTCAAGTGATTAGTGTAAGAATCCAGTTCATGTCTTTTGGGTTACGTAATATGAGTTAGGCCTCATCTAGTTTCCTGGAATTTTGAACTACAAGTTTGTAAGAAATTAAGTGTACCTTGAGGAAGTAGACAGTCATAATGTTGTTTGTTGACAAATAAAGAAGTACCTAGGCAGTAAAGCCTAATGGAGGTAAATTTAGGGATAAGGTTGCCTTATGAAATATCCTTGTGGTTGAATGATGGATTGTGTAATGAAATGACCTCTAGATTATCTTTGTGATAACCTATGTTGCATGTTGGTTATTATGGGTTATGGTTGAAAGGCGAAACCCAACAAGATCAAGGTGGTTGAGGATATGACTCAAGAGAATTAGATGCTCGATATAGTTGAGGGTGTAATCCTAGGACCAGAAACTTGTTATGGTTGAGGACATGATCCAACAGAACTTGACATTGGTTGAGGACATTACCCAATAGACATAAACTTGTTGCGGTTAAGGATATGACCCAACAGGACAAAATGCATGATATGGTTGAGGAAATAAATACAACAAAACCACTACAGTTGAGGGTATGACCCAATAGGACCAAAACATTAAACAACACATATATAATGAGTGAATTGAGCCCTAATGTGGATTACTTTGAAATAACAGGCTTGAAATGTAAGCCTGGTGGTACATGAGGTATTAGTTAGTAGTCATCCATGTTGTGTGTATAGGAGGGTATCCATTTGTAAGGTGAGTAGTCGGATACTAGCATAATCTTGAGGATTAAGATTGTAGCACCAAAACCTTTGTGAGATGAGGTTGATTTTAAGGGGGAAGTCCCCAAAAGAAATCCACATAAATCACACTAGTAAGGTCAAGGAAATATATTGGTGAGCCAACGAGTTAAATATCAGGATGGGAACTCAAATGGAAGAAAATAAACAATGTGTTAGGGAAGATCAAAGCCTTAGTAAGTGATGTATTGGAAGGGATATAGCTATAGAGTAGGTAATGGAAGAGATTTAAGAAAACAATATAACCCCAGTAAGATGAAAGTTAGTGGTTGTCGAAACTCGGGGATTTAATTTCTTTAAGGCAAAGTAATGTAATACCCTTAAAATTTTATGTGTAAAAATACTTTTTTTTTAATGATAAATGAGTATCTGATGAAGTGAAATGTGATAAATATTATGTGGGTAATATGAATCTTGGGTGGCTAGAGGAATTCATGGAAAAAAATGATGTTTTATATGAGAAAATTCCCTTAGGCACTAAAATGAAAAGAACGAAATTGAAATGAAACTTAAAACTCTAGGAGAAAGGATAATTTTTCCTTTAGTTTTCAAATAGTGTTAGGAGGAAATTTCTTGGAAGCTTCCTGCATAATGCATAGTGCCAAATAGTACCCATTGATTTTTCCTATAAATAGGCCATTCCATTTCACTTCTTCACTCACATCTTTAGCTTTTCTTCCTTCCTCTCCTCAAATTTCTCTTGCTCCAGTACTAGGTTTTTGAAATTCTAGGCCTTCCTCCTCAGCTTGGATTCAAGGTAAGGAAATGTTCTCCTATGCTCTTTTTCTTACAAGTACATGAGTATTAAATTCTTAGTATGCTCTGTGGTTGTAGCGTTGGCTGATATTCTACATCAGAAAAGAATTATTCTCAGTTACTTTATAATTATTTTCTAGTTGCCTGAATAGAGTGTGAACTATGAAGAATATATGTCTAGGAAAGGTTCTAGCCAAAGAAAGACTTGGTACTTAAAGGTGTCCATTGTGACCAACTTCTCTTTCTTGAGAACTTACTTGGTGTAATCTTTTACAACTTGTGTCACTATTCCTGGTATGAATAGTAATCATACATATGAATGTTATCCATAAGTATGAATAGTATCTATATAGTATTCTTGAATAGTATACATATATATGAATAGTATGTATACATATTTTTGAATAATATATATACATATGAATAGTCTCATATGCAACCTTGAATAGTTCACATATGTATAAATAATGTTAGTATGTATCCATGACAAAAACAACCATAACATTATCTCTCTGAACTTTCATGAAAGTCCCCGTAGTGGAATATGAAATCCACCCACGTGCTCTTCCTCGTAGAAACTCAAAAAAGTGATTCTCATATGGAATTTAAATGAGTAGATGAATCCTTAAATAATAGAAGCATAACATAGTTTGTTATGATGCCTGAACTGGGTTGATACCTTGAAGTCCATCAATAAAGAAAAATATCATTTAGCATAAATAAATTTTACATGTTAAAATTCAAAAAATTCTAAATATAAGGAATGAATAAGGAATCTGAAAGTATGGATAAGTCGAAATAAGTGTTTTAGGGTGATGTAATGGCTAACGTTTGAAACATTAGAGATAAAATTTTGAATCTTTTAAAAAAGGCACTTTAATTATTATCTTGACTTATGATTTGTAAACATGTGGTATAGTAATGTGTGATATTGGTCATATGTATGAATATTACACTGTACTATTGTTTTAGGATATGATATGTTGTGCTATTGATTGTGATTGGGTGTGATAGTATCCGCTCTCATGACAAGGCAGGAAGCTAGGGTTAGAGGGTGCTTTGGCTAGGGAGTATGGAGACAACGATTTCCCTGGTAGGAAGTATAGCCCGGTGGTTCATGCCACTACGATGCCGAATCATCCAGAATTGAATTCATGGCAATTTGCAGTATAGTGATCCCCAAGTCGTATTCACTCAAGGAGCCTCACTTCTAAACACTAATTAATCGTTCTAAACACCCAAACACTAATGAAAAGTACATAAACGGGGGGGGGGGGGTTTGTTGGCAGTACTAATAAAAATAGAACAGAACAGTAACCAAATAACTACAATAGCAGCAGCAGCAAAATTTGCAAGGTGTTGACAGTAAAGAGACTATGTAATCAGCCACTAGGATTCATGGGAGTGCAACTATCATTATCTAACTCATTGATTCAGTTTTGTTCTCATTCCATTGTTTGGTTCTTTATGAAAATGGTTCTAGAATAACATCTAGAATTTAATGCTACTAATTACAGTCAAGAACATCTCTCTACTATAACCAGATGCATTCAGTGGAAAATCTCAACCAAACCAAGTTAAATATATCATCTAACTAGTCATTTCATCTCCCTCACTTTCCTAATCAGTCAAGCAAGGTTATATCTTATATATATAAGTCAGTTTATGTTACTTCTCAAGCTCTAATCAGAATCTGACAGCAACATGAACATAACAGCAAAACAGAAACGAAATGAAATGAAAATGGAGAATAAAACACTTAGCTTGCATTCTTAGTTCAAGCTACAACATCCCAGTGGTCCAGTGACTGATTACAATGAAGACTTAGCCCTCCATGAGAGCAAAACAGCAAATGACTGAAGAGAAAACAGAGAGGGAAAGAGAGCTACGAAATTCTTCAGTTCAGAAAATAAAAGTGTCCTCTGATTTTTTAAAAAACTGATGCCTTCAATGCCTTAGAGAATATTCTACCCTAGATGCCTCTTGGATGCCTCTTGGATGCCTCCTTGGTGCTTCTTCCATCATGTGGGCAGCAAGACAACAGCAGAAAGTGGCAACAGCAGCAGAAAAATTACTCTACTGCCTTGCTATTTCTGTCTGCTATTGATTGCTGCAAGAGGTCCATGCTGTCAAAACAGAAATTGCATTCCCCTTTGCTGAAAAGTGTAGAACAATGGGGACCAGAAATCCAGTCAGCCCTAGTCAACCATTCAATGCCCAGTCAGCATGCCTAGGTAGCCTCCAAGTAAGCAAAACGTCCATGTCAGCATTTTTCTCTCCAATAATTAGATCTGAAATTAAGCACATGAATTAATTGGGATAAAATTATAAATTTGAATCATATTAATTCTATAATTAATTTACACCCAATAAATTCAAAATATAATAAAATAGGAGAGTTGGCAACATTGAAATAGCAATAGGACTAAGATAGGGACTAAAAAGTATATAAAAATGTCCGATATCAAATCCCCCACACTTGGCCTTTTTGCACTCCTGGGCAAAATAATATTCAGAACACCAAAAGACACCAAAGGAAAAGCGTGGAAAACATGCTAGAATGGAATAGTTAAAATTTCAAAAGATTTAGCACTTGAAGAAAATTAATCTTAAATTTCTAAGATTCCAAGCGTCATGGCAATTTAATTTGATACGAATGAATACAAGTAATTAGTCTCCTCACCAGGAATGTGTTTACTCTCTATTCTCTCAAGTGTCTAGGGTAAATCACTCGAAATTCAACTTATCACAGAATTCACTACCATAAGCTTGTCAAGAATCTAAATCTCCACTACTTGAATCACATACATGCTTGAATTATTAGGACTTTGGAAGGTTGTAAGGTTGGGTGAAGGAATGATTGGGAGGTAGAAAGAAATACACAAAACAAAGTTTAACAAGAACTTAAAGAAATGAAGAGCATCAATCAATAAGATTACAAGAGATTGAACTATGAAATTTGGGCACAACAATGCTACTTTTCTTTTCTCCTTCTTGCTCTTTTGTTTTTTTTTTTTTTGATCTCCATATGGTATATATATATATATATATATATATATATATATATATATATATATATATATATATATATATATATATATATATATATATTTTATGAAGAGTTGTCAATTTTTTTTTGAGTAGCAAAACTAAAATTCAAAACAGCCCACAAATCCTTCTTTTTGCACATGCTCAATTCAATCTATTTTCAAAAGAAAGAGGTTTCTAAAGCTCTTCAAATATTAAGTTTGGGGAAAAGAAATGATTTGTTTTAAAGTGGGAGAGAGCTAGAAAACACAAGAAACAAATGTGGAAGTAAGGTACAAAGTGGCACACAATGGAAACAACACATAGGATGGCTATTTGGCTAGAATGGTTACAAGAAACAAATGCCTAAATCATTTCCAAGCATGTACAAGATATGTAGTCTCAACCAAAGATTCAAGACAAGTTCTAGAGTGAAAATCATGATAGGGAATACACACAGCAAGAAAGAATATTATTTTGCAGTGAAGGTTCAAATTCTCACGGTTTAAAGACTATTACTAAAAATTCATTAAAAACAACGTCATTGCCATTTTACTTGAGTTCCTTAGAAAAAGAAGACTGAATTCTTTTCATGCTAAGTCAATTCACAACTTAAGCTATTTCACCATGCATGCTTTCACACAAAAACTTCATCAATTTTTCAAAAATAGAGTATCAAATTCGGACAGAGTAGAGCAGCAAAATTCTGCACTGCAGAATTTCTGACGACTCAGCTTTACTGACACAAAACTACACCAAAACAAATGCGAAAGACACCAAATAAAATTCTACAACTAGAAGACATATAAAGCTTTAAAGACATGTAAAGAAACTAGCAAAATTCGTAGCCAATTAGTACAGAAAATTCATGCAAGACAGCTCAAAAATTCTGGACAGAAACAAAAAAAATAGAGGAGACAGCAAAATTTTTTTTTTTTTGAAAATCAGCTCCAATTAAATTCTCTCCCCCCACACTTAAACATTGCATTGTCCTCAATGCAAATTATTACCAAACATCAAATAAAATGAAGAGGACATAAATTAAAAAGGAGGGAAAGAGTACAACCTTATCATGGAGCCGGAACATTGTAGAGTTGGATTTCCTCTACAGTTTCTTCTTTGAAGCCCTCGTAGAACTTCTTCAACCTTTGCCCATTTACCATGAACTGCTTGTTGGTGGCCTCATTTTGAATTTCTACTGCACCAAAAGGAAAGACATTAGTAATAACAAAAGGGCCAACCCATCTAGAGCGAAGCTTACCAGGCATTAGCTTGAGGCGAGAATTATAGAGAAGGACTTTGTCTCCTACTTGAAATTCTTTTTTCTCATTTTTCTGATCATGTAAAGCTTTTGTCCTCTCTTTATAGATGCGCGCATTCTCATAAGCCGCTAGCCTTAGTTCTTCCAGTTCTTGAAGTTGCAACTTTCTTTCTTTACCGACTAGGGTCATGTCCATATTGCATTGTTTAACGGCCCAATATGCCTTGTGTGCAATCTCCACCGGCAAGTGACATGCTTTACCGAATACCAAGTGGTATGGAGACATGCCGATGGGAGTCTTGAAAGCGGTTCTATAGGCCCAAAGCGCATCGTCAAGCCTCTTACTCCAATCTTTTCTGTTGGATTGCACAGTTTTCTCTAATATTTGCTTTATCTCTCGGTTGGAGACTTCTGCTTGCCCATTGGTTTGGGGGTGGTAAGGTGTAGAGGTTTTGTGCACCACTCCATATTTCTTTAATAGCCCTTGCATGTTTCTATTGCAAAAGTGTGATCCTTGATCACTGATTATGACCTTGGGGATACCGAATCTGCAGAAAATATGTGAACGAAGAAAGTCTACAACAATAATAGAATCATCAGTTCGAGTGGCTTTTGCCTCCACCCACTTTGACACATAATCCACAGCAACCAAGATATACATAAAGCCAAAAGAAACAGGAAAAGGACCCATGAAATCTATACCCCAAACATCAAAGATATCACAGAAGAGGAGAGGTTGTTGAGGCATTTCATTTCTTCTAGACACATTTCCAGTTCTTTGACACCTAGAATAGTTCTTGCAAAAATCATAGGCATCCCTAAACAAAGTAGGCCAATATAAACCAGAATCTAACACTTTTCTAGCTGTTCTTTGGGGACCAAAATATCCACCACCTGCAAGAGCATGACAAAAATTCAGCACAGATGCAAATTCATGATTTGGAACACATCTCCTAACAATTCGGTCACTACAAATCTTCCATAAATAAGGGTCATCCCACACATAGTACCTAGCCTCGCTTCTTAATTTGTTCAACTGATGTTTATTTTGGTATGCAGGCAATTCAAATGCAACAAGATAATTCACTAAATCAGCATACCAAGGCTCACTAATACCATGCAAAATGGAAAAACACTCATCTGGGAAGTGATCTCTAATAGGAAGATGCTCCAAAGGAGGCTCCAAAAGCCTACTTAAATGATCGGCTACTACATTCTCTACTCCACTCTTATCCTTGATTTCCACATCAAATTATTGGAGGAGTAGCATCCATCTAAGCAATCTTGGCTTTGCATCCGGTTTCTTCAACAAATATTTCAGTGCTGCATGGTCAGAAAACACAATTACTTTGGAGCAAGCAAATATGATCTAAATTTTTCTAAAGCAAAAACAATTGCTAAAAACTCCTTCTCCGTGGTTGTGTAATTTGATTGAGCTGAATCAAGGGTGCAGGACGCATAGGCTATGACATGCAACTTTCTCTCTACTCTTTGTGAAAGTACTACTCCCACAGCAAAATTTGAGGCATCACACATGAGCTCAAAGGGAAGCTCCCACCGTGGAGGTTGGATGATAGAAGGGGAGGTAAGTTGCTTCTTCAACTCATCAAAAGCTGACCTACAAGCATCATTAAAAATGAAATCAGTTTCTTTTTGGAGGAGTTTAGATAGGGGTAGAGTGATCTTGCTGAAGTCCTTGATGAATCTTCTATAAAATCCTGCATGGCCAAGAAAAGAGCGAACTTCCCGTACAGAAGTGGGGTAAGGCAAAGATGATATAACATCAACTTTAGCTTTATCTACTTCTATGCCATGTGATGACACTATATGGCCTAGGACTATCCCTTGCTCTACCATGAAATGGCATTTCTCATAATTCAAAACTAAATTCTTTTCTATGCATCTATCAAGTACTATCTCCAAATTTTTCAAACATGCATCAAATGAGTCTCCATAAACAGAAAAATCATCCATGAACACTTCCATGCAATCTTCTAACAAGTTAGAAAATATACTTATCATGCATCTCTGAAAAGTGCCAGGTGCATTGCAGAGACCAAAAGACATGCGTCTATATGCAAAAGTACCAAAGGGACAGGTGAAGGTAGTCTTCTCCTAATCTTCGGGTGTAATGTGAATTTGAAAATATCCAGAAAAACCATCAAGAAAACAGTAGTGAGACTTTCCAGCAAGTCTTTCAAGCATTTGATCAATAAAAGGAAGAGGAAAATGATCTTTTCTAGTTAATTGGTTCAACTTCCTGTAATCAATACAAACACCCCAACTATTTTGTACTCTAGTGGGTACTAGCTCATTATTTTCATTTTCTATAACAGTTACCCCGATTTTCTTTGGCACTACTTGTATCGGACTCACCCACTTACTATCAGAGATAGGATAAATAATGCCATCTTGGAGGAGCTTACTTACCTCCTTCTTGACCACATCAAGAATCATGGGGTTAAGTCGTCTTTGGGCCTGCCTGACTGGTTTAGTTTCTTCTTCAAGAAGGATGCGATGCATGCACACAGAAGGACTAATCCCAGGAATGTTTGCTAGAGTCCACCCAATTGCCTTCTTGTTCTTTTTCAGTAAACTTATCAATTTTTGTTCTTGATCAGGCTCTAGATTGTTGGCTACAATCACTGGAAGCTGGTCTCCTACTTCTAAGAAGGCATGCTTGAGGTTTTCTGGTAAAACCTTCAACTCCAATGCAGGTGGTTGGATGGAGGATGGAACCAGTTTTTGTGGAGTCACATCCAAGGAGGCACCTACAAATTCAGATTGCTCAAAGACAGAATCCTTGGCTAAAAAGGAAGAAGGGTTAGCAGTACAAGAGGAAAGAGATGAAGAATGTACAACATTACAGTTTAAATCACTACACCTACAACTACCTAAAACAGAAATAGAATCTAAGTCTAAGCTAGAGAAAATTGCAGAATCAAAATGCACATCAGAATCCAAACCATTATGTAAATTATAATGCAATTCAGAATTGTCAACAATTAGAGAATTTTCAATTTTAGTGCAAGCATGACAGAATTCAGAACCAGAACAATTGCATTCAAAGGCATCTACCAAATCAAAAAATTCAGGAAAATCAGCAATTAATTTAGTTTGGAAATCATCACATGCCTCATCAACTAAGTAATTCAAAAAGTTAACCATATGCACATTGGAATGATTTTCCATAGGATGTTTCATGGCATCTAAAATGTTAAAATCAATTTTGTTGCCAGCAAACTCCATTGACAGAGTCCCTTCATGCACATTAATAATGGTTTTTGCAGTTTTCAAAAAAGGTCTACCAAGTATTAATGGTGCATGGCCAGGAGTATTATCATTTTCCATATCAAGCACATAAAAATCAGCAGGAAAAATTAGATCTTTGACTCTTACCAGGACATCTTCTAGAACTCCTGCTGGATGTGCTGTGCTCCTATTGGCAAGTTGGACAATCACTCCAGTTGGTGAAAGAACACCAATCTTGAGGCTTGAGTATACTGATTTGGGCATAACATTGATTGAGGCTCCCAAATCCAACATAGCATTGGAGAACTCCATGTTGCCTATTGTGCATGGTATTGTGAAAGTTCCAGGGTCTTTGCACTTGGGTGGCATAGGTGGTTAGATGAGTGCAGACACATTTCTCCCCAAGTTGACTCTCTCATTACCCCTTAAACGCCTCTTATGAGTGCACAACTCTTTGAGGAACTTGGCATACTTGGGGATTTGCTTAATGGCTTCCAAAAGTGGGATATTAACCTCTATTTTTCTGAAGGTCTCTATGATCTCTTTATCCATGTCAGATTCAGAAGCTTTCCTTGATTGAGTCTGCCTATTGGGGAAAGGAAGAGGAATTTTCTGAACCACTTCTTCATCCTTTTTATTTTGCTCACTGGTTGAAGATGAAGGAACACTTTGCTGGACATTTGATTTTTCTGGTTCAGATTCAGAAGCTGAACTGTCTACTTGCTTGCCACTCCTCAAGATGATGGCACTCACATTGCCTCTTGGGTTGATCACTGGTTGGGATGGCAAACTCCCTGAACCTTGACTTTTCAGCTCATTGACTGTTGTGGCTAACTGACCAATCTTAGTCTCCAAATTCTACATATTGGTCTCTGTTCTCTGCTAGAACTGAAGAGTATTAGCAGTTAGTTGCTTCATTAAATCCTCAAGACTAGGCTCTGGTTTCTTGGGTGCTGGAGGAGGTGTATGGCTAGGTTTAGGTTGATTGTATCTTGCATGGGGTGGCTGGTAAGGGGGGTTGGAGGTATTCCCATACTTGAAAGTTGGATGATCACGCCACCCAGGATTGTAGGTGGAGGAATATGGGTCATATCTCTGTTGTTGTGGCCGCATGGGTCTACTAGGGAATATACCAGCACATGACTCAGTTGGGGTCTCTTGCAGCTGAGGGCACTGATCAGTATGGTGGGTATTCAGGGAACAAATACCACAGACTGAAGGAGGAAGGGCTTGTTGGTGTGTTCTCTAATTTAATGCCAATTGCCTCACCATTGAAGCTAACTCTTCCAATTTATTTTCTATCCTTTGTTGCTCCATGGGAGGTGTTCTCACCTCATTGACAGTAACTACTACTGGATCATTCAGTCTAGTGCCAAACTGTTGTGCATTTTGGGCCATCTTGGCCAACAATTCATTTGCTGCAGCAGGAGTCTTATCCACTAATGCCCCACCAGCAGCTGCATCAACTATGTATCTGTCCATAGGTAGTAATCCTTCATAGAAATATTGGATGAGAAGCTGCTCTGAAATCTGGTGGTTGGGACATTTTGAACACAGTTTCTTAAATCTCTCCCAGTACTCATGCAATGATTCACCACTTGCTTGTCTAATCCCACTGATGTCTTTCCTGATTGCTGCTGTTCTTGAGGCTGGGAAGAATTTTTCTAGGAACATCTTCTTCAGTTCATCCCATCTTGTAATTTAGGCAGTGGGTAGGTAGTAAAGCCAATCCTTGGCTGCCCTATCCAAAGAGAAGGGAAAGGCTATCAATTTGATCTGTTCTTCTCCAACTCCATGTGGTCTCATAGTAGAGCAGACAACGTAGAACTCCTTCAAGTGCTTGTGCAGATCTTCTTCTACAAGACCATGAAACTTGGGCAACAAATGGATTAGACCAGATTTCAGTTCAAAATTAGCATCCAACTCAGAATAATTTATGCACAATGGTTGATAATGTACATCAGGTGCAATCAACTCTTTAATGGATTGTTCTTGCCTATTTTGAGGCACTTGTGCATTTTGGATATCCATCCCAATTATCCCGGCTGACTCAGAATCAGTAGACCCCAACACAATATCAGATTTGGAATCTAATTCAACTTCTATGCTATTGACAGCAAGCTCAACAATTTCAAAAACAAGTTCAGAAACTATACTAGTCCTAATGCTATTGCTTCTTACTAGCCTATGGAAGGTCCTATCAATTTCTGGATCAAAAGGTGGTAAGTCCACGTTATGAGACCTTTTCATACACTAGGAAGGGCAAAAATCACAAGAAAACAACAAAAAGAACAAAAACAGCAAAATAAGAACACAAGGCTCCAACCAAGGAAAATGACCAAAAATGAAGTATCTCAGAAAAATCTGATTTTTCTTGGAAAAATCATTCACCAATTAGAGGCACAAAATCAACAAACAGAACTCAAAAATAAGGTCTACAAAAAACAAACCAAAAATCACAATTAATTGGAAAAATGGTTAAAATCATTGTAAAATGGAAAAAGTAGTCTAAACGTTGGAATTTTGCCGAGATAGGGATCGTGAGGAGTTATGCCCGAAACGGTCGTGTTTAGTGGACTACCAATTTTCAAATCAATCTGATTTAGTTTTTTCTTTGATGAATAGTGGCTGAAATATAACTAGGAAACTTGAAAAATTGACTTGAAGAATTTGTAATTACTTCCAACAAAACCAAGTCACTTAAAATCAAACAAGAACACAATAGAACAACTAATTAATACTTAGAAATGAATTGGCTCCCCGGCAACGGCGCCAAAATTTTGGTTCATGCCACTACGATGCCGAATCGCCCAGAATTGAATTCATGGCAATTTGCAGTATAGTGATCCCCAAGTCGTATTCACTCAAGGAGCCTCACTTTTAAACACTAATTAATCGTTCTAAACACCCAAACACTAATGAAAAGTACATAAACGGGGGGGGGGTTTGTTTACAGTACTAATAAAAACAGAACATAACAGCAACCAAATAACTACAACAGTAGTAGCAGCAAAATTTGCAAGGTGTTGACAGTAAAGAGACTATGTAATCAGCCACTAGGATTCATGGGAGTGCAACTATCATTACCTAACTCATTGATTCAGTTTTGTTCTCATTCCATTGTTTGGTTCTTTATGAAAATGGCTCTAGAATAACATCTAGAATTTAATGCTACTAATTACAGTCAAGAACATCTCTCTACTATAACCAGATGCATTCAGTGGAAAATCTCAACCAAACCAAGTTAAATATATCATCTAACTAGTCATTTCATCTCCCTCACTTTCCTAATCAGTCAAGCAAGGTTATATCTTATATATATAAGTCAGTTTTTGTTACTTCTCAAGCTCTAATCAGAATCTGACAGCAACATGAACATAACAGCAAAACAGAAACGAAATGAAATGAAAATGGAGAATAAAACACTTAGCTTGCATTCTTAGTTCAAGCTACAACATCCCAGTGGTCCATTGACTGATTACAATGAAGACTTAGCCCTCTATGAGAGCAAAACAGCAAATGACAGAAGAGAAAACAGAGAGGGAAAGAGAGCTACGAAATTCCTCAGTTCAGAAAATAAAAGTGTCCTCTGATTTTTTAAAAAACTGATGCCTTCAATGCCTTAGAGAATATTCTACCCTAGATGCCTCTTGGATGCCTCCTTGGTGCTTCTTCCATCATGTGGGCAGCAAGACAACAGTAGAAAGTGGCAACAGCAGCAGAAAAATTACTCTACTGCCTTGCTGTTTCTGTCTGCTATTGATTACTGCAAGAGGTCCATGCTGTCAAAACAGAAATTGCATTCCCATTTGCTAAAAAGTGTAGAACAAAGGGGACCAGAAATCTAGTCAGCCCTAGTCAACCATTCAATGCCCAGTTAGCATGCCTAGGTAGCCTCCAAGTAAGCAAAACGTCCATGTCAGCATTTTTCTCTCCAATAATTAGATCTGAAATTAAGCACATGAATTAATTGGGATGAAATTATGAATTTGAATCATATTAATTCTATAATTAATTTACACCCAATGAATTCAAAATATAATAAAATAGGAGAGTTGGCAATATTGAAATAACAATAGGACTAAGATAGGGACTAAAAAGTATATAAAAATGCCCGATATCACCCGGGCCAGGAATAGACCTCGTGAGACACCTTGATCGAGAGGATGAGGTTGTGCGTCAGGGCGAGAATGAAATTTAGTGAGTCAGTCAATGTGCGCTCCCAGGGTAAATGGCCATTGACGAGTACTAATTCTGTTGGTTTGAATTAGATGAAATTTGTTGTTTTGCGGTATGTGTTCTTGACTATGTTCTGATTGGTATTTTAGTCCATGTATCTGCTTTATAATTTACTTCGCATTTTGTTCTTATTATTGAGTGTTCCTGCACTCATTGAGTTACCCCATAACTTGCCCTTATGTTTTCCCTCCTCTCAGATCTAGTTGCAGATGAGTAACCCTCTCTAGAGGAGTAGCAGAGTGATTCGTTTTGTGAAGACTTTCTATTGTCGGGAAGGTTCGATGCTTTTCGTTTGAGGTTAAGATCTTGTAGGTGCTCTGTGGTTGTTAGGACACTTATGATTGGTTGGGAATTGTTATTAGAATTTGACGAACAACTATAACTATTGGGATTTTTGTAAATTATAAATTATTAATGTAATAGCCACAGATATTTTTCCATTTGACTTTCAAATTTTATTTTGAAAGTATTGATTTTTGGAAAATTTTGTGTGCAAGATGTGTATGTGATGCTATATTGTGATGTGATAAAGCTTATATATGTGACTGTAGGTAGTAGGCTAGCAATGTGTGGTACTAGGTTGTACAGGGCCAAAATAAAAATTATAAGGACTAAATGAAAGATTTTAAAATCTTATAGGGTGTAGCGAAATACGTACAAAGGATAGGATTAGAGGAGAGAATTATAGGATACCTTGATATGAAATAGGAAATGGAAAATAATTCTTAAATCTTAAGATATTAATTTTTTGAAATAAATAGCATGATTAATTTATTAAGTGAAATAAAGGAGTAAAAGAAAAAAAATAACTATGAAACTCAAAAATGTTGTACAGTTCTTTTTGGTAAATGAATGTAATTAGTTGTACAATAATTAATTGATAATGCAAAGGTTAGTTAAAAGAATAAATAATTATCCAACTAACTAAATCTAAATTAAACATTTAATGTTATGGATAAATATCTAAATGTTATCTGAAAAATACCTTTAAATGTGAACTAGAATTACTATTTGGTTTGGATGTGATTAGGATTAGAATATCAAGTATATTTGAATTAAAACAATTAGATTAATAAGTTTACACTTTTAGTAGGATAATTAATATTTGATCCTAGAAAATCAAATCTGAAAATATTCCTTTCAATTCAATATTTAAATCCTAACCTTTTTGAATTAAATTAACCTTAACTAAGTAAACAACTAATCAAATTTAACTAGGCTAGTCTATCTTAAGCTAAAACAAGGTTTGGAAATCCTACCTAAAACTCTAGAACCTAAGCCTTACCATATCTTTCTCTCATAATTCACATATCCACCTCTTCACGTCACCTTCCATTATAGCTCCATCAAGTACAAGCCTCCCACCTTATTCAATCACTCTACACACCATTCAAGTCATACATGCCCCACCGCCAACTACCCCAAATCTCCAACCTTCAATCATAGTACAACACCGTCAACAATTCCAAACATTCATCCTCTTCAATCGCACTCATAGCAATACACACACGCACACACACTTGGTTACACATAACCCAAGCACTACTTGGTTCATACCCAATAGCCAAGCACCATCAAGCACTCACCTCATACACACATCCTTCACCATCAACTTCAACCCATCATATACACCATACCACATCTTACACATACCCTCTTGGCCAATCATCTCAAAATAAAAGGACCATCACATGTTGTAACACTAGGAAGCAAGAATGAAACTAAGGTGAGTAACAAATCATCTTTCATTTATAATTCTTTTTTTTTTCTTTTGGTAAATCTTGGCTTTAAGCATAACGTTAGAACAAACCCTTATATAAACTCCTCTTTTTTTTAAAAAAAAAAAATCAAGCATCGCAGAACAAAAATTCCTTTTTTCACATCAAGAAGATTTTGATCAGTAAGATTCGTTTGAATCCAAGTAAGTAAATTAACTCCTTTTTAATATTATCTTAAGTGTTAAAGTAATAGAAAAATAAGACAGGTAATGATCATAATGGAAAAGGAAGAATTCGGTTAAGGAATTCGGGATAGTAAATTTGAGAGCTTGAATACAATTCAATTATTTGGTAAATTTTCTAACAAAAAACTTTAGGGGGAAAAAGATAAAGATATGATGCGTATGAATATTTATGATTTGGGATAATTATGAGTATCTTATGAATATGGATTTGATGATTTATGATGATGTTATTTTTTGAATTGGATGAGCATTTGGGTGGAATAATACTCCCTCTTATGTCAAGCGAAAAATTCGGGTAACAGGATGGCTTCGACCTCTAAGAGTGGAGACAACAATTCCCTCGATAGGGAGATGAGCCCGAATTCGAGATTGGGACTCGTGAGGCGCCATGACCGTAGAGGATGAAGTTGTGCATCATGGGAGGTTGGATGAGATTAGTTGAATGGGCCTATGGCACTCCCGGGTATTTTTTCCATTGACGAGTACTAGTTCCGTTTGTTTTAGTTGTTTGATTGAATTGAAAACTCTCTAGTAGGTACCTTTCCTTGTGATTTGTGATACATACTTATGCTTTTATTTTTATTATTTTAGTATAGCAGATTTTATTAGGGTGGGAATTGACTCACTCACTGAAATTATTATCTTATACTCGTTAGCTTATTTTTTTCAGATCTAGTAGCGCAAGAGGACTAGAGTTGCTGTTGGACTATTCCATTGTTGGGTGGGTCTCGAGTCGTTGGCATTTTTATTTTTGTTAAGTTAGGAAGCTCTGTAATCAACTAGGATATCTGAGGGGTCTGAGGCGAATCGATTATTTTATTGGACAATGTGTTTTCTTTAGATTGGTTAATTATAAGGATTGTTTTCATTTATTTGTTATGAATTGAATTTCCATTGGAGTAAGATAATGCGTTACTTGAATATTGGTTCGTTTATATTTTCCTTTTAAATTCAAATATTAGTTCTTTTAAATTGTGGGAGATTGCGAGGAATCTGGGTAAGTTGTTCTTTTCCCTTGTGTGCATATGGTATATGATCATAATAATTTATATTATAAATTAATATTTATTTTAACAAATATATGATATTTATTTTTATTTATTTTAATTAATATTCAGTTATAAATTAATATTTGTTTTAATTAATATCTATTTTAATTAGTGTTTATTTATATTTAATTAACATTTTATAATTTTAGTTTTTATTTTATTATACCTATATTCATATATAATTATATATGTATATATGTGTGTGTATGTATATATATGTATATTTCAAACTCTGAATTATCTTTGAAATCTAAACAATTGAAACTATTTCAATTATTTGAAATAAACATGATATCTCCTAGCTATAGAATGAATGATGTATGTTAAGGGATAACTATAATTAATAAAAGAGTTAGATTTAGTGACGTTAGGTAGGCTTACGGTGGCGTAAGACTCGTGCCACTAATGCCTGTCATGTGTCCGAAAATTGGATCGTAACAATTAATGTTATGACATTATTTGAATTGATTGAATGACAAGGTGATTATATTATTTTAATTTAATTTATAAATTATTTGGATTAATAGTTAAGAAATTTTGATTTCCTAATCAATTAAATTAAACCAACCTATCTTAGAAAAGAAACAACATAGAAACCCTAGACCTCACTCCTTGTAGCCGTCGTCCACCATCTTATCTCTCTCTTTCTCTCTCCCCCATTGTCCCCTTCCCATTTTGCTAACAAGGAACCCTAAGCTAAATAAACACCTAAAGCTCACGAAAACATCTTCCTACAACCACACTCTTTACCTTAGCTAAACACCTTCCCTAAACACAAAGACTCACAATTTGCAACCTTTTGGAACTTCAAGGGAGATTGACATCAAGGAAACTAGAAGAGACTAAGGTAAGATTTTGATTAATTTCATTTTGGGTTTGATAAGGTTCAAGTGACAACAAGATCACACCCTAACATTAATTCTCTTTCACTTTGGGAAAGCTTGACCGATTTTGCATGGAAGGATTTGTTGGGATCCAAATGAGTGAATTAACCTCGTTTTAATATTATATTAGTGTTAATGTAATAAAGTAAGAAGGTAGGCAAATTCATGAAACTTAGGAAATAGGGTGAATTTGAACATAAGCTTGGGATATTAATGTATTTTGCTAACGATGAACGTTAAGGAGAAAGAAACCAGGTGGCATGATTATGGATATGTCATCTTCGTTGAGATAATTATTGTTTTGAAATACATTGTGGTTTTGATTATTATGATAATCGAATGTGTTATTGCCTTGATTGTTGGTGTGTTTAAGCGAGATAGTGCCCCCTTTCATGTCAAGGTTGGAAACCCGAATGATAAGGTGTCTTGACCTCTAAGAGTGGAGACAACGTCTCCCTTAGTATAGAGATGAGCCAGGGTCCAGAAGTGTGACCTGTGAGGCACCCTATCCAAGTGGATGAGGTTGTGCGCCATGGCGGGTTAGTGATTGGTGAGCCAGCCTATGTGCGTTCTCGAGTATATTAGCTATTGATGTGTACTAATTCTGTTAGTTTGTTGATTGGACTTGAGTTATTTCTCTCCGGTATGTACTTTCTTTCTTTGTGTTTTATGATAAAGGCCTCCGAGTGTGCTTTGTTATTTTGACGTATTTGGATTTTATGAGGGTAAGGATTGACTCGCTCATTGGAATTTTTTTCGCACACTCTCTTTTATATGTTTTTCAGACCAGGTAGTAGATGAGGATTACCTGTAAGAGGAGTAATGGTTATGGACTCTTCCCGTTTGTTGGGTGGGTCTCAAGTTTTAGTTTGAGTACTTTAGTATAAGATGCTATGTGCTCAACTAGGATATTTAGGGGGTCTTGGGCAATTTATCTATTTTTATTTGACATTGTATTTAATTTAATTGACTATTTGGAATTTATTTCGAAGATTATATGAATTAGATTTTATTAGATTGCAATAAAGTGTTTGATCGATTTATGCAATTATAGCTATTGGATTTCTTGGAATCCAGGTATGTTCTCCCATAAACCTCCCTTTGTGTATGTTTGGAATTGGTTACATTAATTTTAGAAAACTAGAAATTTTAAATAATTCAACACTATTCTGCCAGGCCAGTGTTGAGTGCTGCCATTGGACACTTAGCTTTAGGCTTGCAGAAGTAGAATTGTTGGCCTTTGGATGGCTAGTGTTGGGTGCCACAAGTAGATAGCCAGATAAGGGCAGCGCTTAGCCATTGTTTGGCCAACACTAAGCGCCACAGGCAGGGCTCACACTAGCATTGAGTGCCACTTTTGGATGTTCAAAGCTAGCTAG